>OY992880.1:39336407-39806407 GCA_963921405.1 Cepaea hortensis
TTAGACAGACAGACAGACAGACAGACAGATAGTCGGTAACGGGAACGAGAACTTATATGACTACTTATATGAAGTAAACTAGCTGACCCTGCCCGGCTTCGCCCAGGATCCTAATTTATATATAAGACTAGCTGACCCTGCCCGGCTTCGCCCAGAACCTGGTGGGGAGCATCTCATCTTATATATAAATTAGGATCCTGGGCGAAGCCGGGCCGGGTCAGCTAGTATCTTATATATAAAAAAGACTTGTGCGTATGTATTTATGTATCTCTGTATGTATGTATGTATGTCCTTTATGCGCTCGCGAACGGCCCATCCGATTGAGATGAAATTTTCTACACGTCTTCCTTTCATTCCAGAGCAGCCAACTGTCGTATTTTTTTCTTCTTCCTCCTCCTCCCTCCTCCCCCTCCCAAAATAAGAATCCCCGAACCAAAACGCTAGGGAAAGGGAAGAAAATGACGTGACTACACAGAATCGTCACACGGCAATCATCATCCCTCCTCATTCTCTCTTCCTCTCCCTCCTTCCTCCTCCTCCTTCCTTCTTCTCCCTCCCCCTCCTCCCTCCTCCTCTCCTCCTCCTCCCTCCTCCTCCTCCTCCCTCTCCCTCCTCCATCCCTCCTCCTCCCGCTTCCTCCTCCTCTCCCTTTCCTCCCTCTCCCTCCTCCTCCCTCCACCCTCCCTCCTCCTTCCTCCTCCTCTCCCTCCTCCCTCTTCCTTCCTCCCTCTTCCTCCCCCCTCCTCCTCCATCCTCCTCCCTCCTACTCCCTCCTCCTCCCCTCCTCCCTCTCTCCCTCCTCCTCCCCTCCCTCCTCCTCCCTCCCTCCTCCTCCTTCCCCTCCTCCTCCTGCCTCCCTCCTCCTCCTCCTGCCTCCTTCTCCCTCATCATCCTCCCTCCTCCTTCTCCCTCTTCTCCCTCTTCCCTCTTCCTCCTCCTCCTACCCTCCTCCTCCCTCTATCCCTCCCTCCCTCCTCCCTCCCTTCTCCTCCTCTTCCTCCTCCTTCTACCTCCTCCCTCCTCCTCCCTCTACCTCCTCCTCATCCCTCCTCCCTTCTCCTCCTCTTCCTCCTCCCTTTCCTTCCTCCTCCTCCTCCCTTTACCTCCTCCTCCCCCTACCTCTTTTCCTCCTCCCTCCTCCTCCTCTTCCACCTCCCTTTCCTTCCTCCCTCCTCATTCTCCCTCCTTCTTCCCTCCTTCCTCCTCCTCCTTCTTCCTTCTCTCCTCTGCCTCCTCCCTCCTCCTCTCCCCTCCTCCTCCCTCCTCCTCCTCCCTCCCCGCCTCCATCCTCCTCCTCCCGCTTCCTCCTCCTCCCTCTTCCTCCCTCTCCCTCCTCCATCCTCCTCCTCCCGCTTCCTCCTCCTCCCTCTTCCTCCCTCTCCCTCCTCTTCCTCCTCCCTCTACCTCCTCCCTCCTCCTCCCTCTACCTCCTCCCTCCACCCTCCTCCTCTTCCTCCTCCTTCTCCCTCCTCCCTCTCCCTCCTCCCTCTTCCTTCCTCCTCCTCCTCCCTCTACCTCCTCCTCCCCCTACCTCTTTCCTCCTACCTCCTCCTCCTCCCTCTACCTCCTCCCTCCTCCTCCTCCCTCCTTCCTCTCCCTCCTTCCTCCTCCTCCTTCCTCCTTCTCCCTCTGCCTCCTCCCTCCTCCTCTCCCCTCCTCCTCCTTCCTCCTCCTCCCTCTCCCTACTCCATCCTCCTCCTCCCGCTTCCTCCTCCTCCGTCTTCCTCCCTCTCCCTCCTCTTCCTCCTCCCTCTACCTCCTCCCTCTACCTCCTCCCTCCACCCTCCTCCTCTTCCTCCTCCCTCTCCCTCCTCCCTCTTCCTTCTCCCTCTTCCTCCCTCCTCCTCCTCCCTCCTCCCCCTCCTCCTTCCTCCTCCTCCCTCCTCCTCCTCCCTCTACCTCCTCCCTCCTCCTCCTCCCTCCTCCTCCCTCCTCCTCCCTTCTCCTCTATCTCCCTCCTTCTCCCTCTCCTCCTCCCTCCTCCTCCTCCTCCCTCCTCTTCTTCTCTTCTCTCCCTCCTCCTCCCTCCTCCTCCTCCTCCCTCTACCTCCTCTTCCCTCCTACTCCTCCCCCTCCTTCTCCCTCCTCCTCCTCCCTCCTCCTCCCTCTACCTCCTCCTCCCTTCACATTCCTCCTCCTCCCTCTTTCTCCTCCTCCCTCTCCTCCTCCTGCTCCCTCCTCCTCCCTCATCCTCCCTCCTTCTCCTCCCTCCTCCTCCTCCCTCCTCCTCCCCCTCCTCCTCCTAATCCCTCCTCCTCCCTCCTATTCCTCCCTACTCCTTCTGTCTCCGCCCTCCTCCTCCCTCCTCCATCTCCCTCTTCCTCCTCCCTCCTCCATTTACCCAAGACAGACAGACAGTCAGACAGATAGTCGGGAACGGGATCTTATATGACTACTTATATGATTTAAATGAGATGCTCTCCACCATGGGCTGGGCTGGGTCAGACAGACAGACAGATAGATAGATAGACAGACAGACAGACAGTCGGGAACGGGAACTTATATGACTACTTATATGAATTAAATGACATGCTCCCCATCAGGGTCTGGGCGAAGACGGGCTGGGTCAGACAGACAGACAGACAGACAGACAGACAGACAGACAGACAGACAGACAGACAGACAGACAGACAGACAGACAGTCGGTAACGGGAACGAGAACTTATATGACTACTTATATGAATTAAATGAGATGCTCCCCACCAGGTGCTGGGCGATGCCGGGCCGGGTCAGACAGACAGACAGACAGACAGACAGACAGACAGACAGTCGGTAACGGGAACGGGAGCTTATATGACTACTTATATGAATTAAATGAGATGCTCCCCACCAGGGCCTGGGCGAAGCCGGGCAGGGTCAGCTAGTATATCTATAAAACAGAGTGTATGTGGCTTTGTTTGTTTGTTTGTTTGTATTGGATGCGTTCGATAACGGTACTTCCGATTGAGATGAAATTTTCTACACGTCTTCCTTTCATTCCTGTGCAACCGACTATAATAGTTTCTTAGTGTAAAATCTTCTACTTATTTAATAACATTTACTTTTTCATTTTCATTATTTAATTTCTATATAGCAGGGAGACTTCACTCTAGAAAAGTTATTTCAAGGGGCATAACTTTTAATAACATTTCTATATACTTTATAGTCATATTGTTGGACTTACTTGCACTATTGTTAAACTCTTTGTCTATAGTTATTTTAAGGCATATGAGTTATAATAAATAATGATATAATCTTTAAGGTATTTTCAAAGTTTTCATAAAAATAATGCATAATGCATAACATTGTAACCCATCTTTTTCTGCTTAAAGAACTTGTCAACTGTCATGTCGGTGATTAAAACCAGTTTTCATTAAAAATAATGAATGGTGTGTGGAAGGACATTCTTTTAAGTTACTGTGCGCCAGGAGCTGGGCGAAACCACGTCGGGTCAGATAGATAGACTGACAGACAGACAGTAGGGAACGGAAGCTTATTTGACTACTTATATGAATTAAATGACATGCTCCCCACCAGGGACTGGGTGAAGCCGGGGAGGGTCAGACAGACAGACAGATAGACAGACAGACAGTCGGGAACGGGAGAGCTTATATGACTACGTATATGAATTAAATGAGATGCTCCCCACCAGGGACTGGGTGAAGCCGGGCCGGGACAGACAGACAGACAGATAGACAGACAAACAGATAGTCGGGAACGGGAGAGCTTATATGACTACGTATATGAATTAAATGAGATGCTCCCCACCAGGGACTGGGTGAAGCCGGGCCGGGTCAGCCAGACAGACAGACAAACAAGCAGACAGACAGACTGATAGATAGATAGATCCCCTCCAGGGCCTGCGCGAAGCCGGTCCGGGTCAGCTAGTATATTATATATATTAGAAATATTATAATATAGCAACACGCATAGGAATAATCACGTGCCTACTTCTACTGCGAATATAATTATTCAAATTTTAAAAAAAAACTTAAAAGTGTGATAGAAATTACCATAACCATGTCATTGTCTTGTAATATGTCAATATTGGTCGGGGTCTGCTCGGTCTCGAGTTATGGTGTCCGCCATGAGTGCTGGAGGTCCCGGGTTCTAGCAATAAAATTTCCCCAGGTCTCTGGGTAGTGAGATCGGACGCCCGTGTGTATTGTTGCGCACGTAAAAAATCCCTTGGCAGTTGGAAATCGAAAAAGAGTAGCCTAACGGCGCTGCCCGGGCAAAAATTTAGAGTTAAAAATCTACCCTAGTATTTTCAGGATCCTCGCCGGTGCTATGGAGTTCGTGCACTGAGCTGAGTTTCTCCAGACTCAGATTTGAATTAGGAGGAGAACGGAGTACTTATGGGTTGCACCCGTGTGCCGTGATGTTGATCCATCGACTAAACTAAACTAAACTAAACAATGCCTAACAATTGTTATAGGTCTGTTGAATTATCCGCTACCAATACTGTGTCATCTGCATAGCGTATATTATTAATATTATTTTTTTATATTATAACCTCCGATTAGTATTCCTGACGTCTCTTTGATCTCTCTCATTATTACTTCGCTATATAGGAAGAAGAGATCTGGTGACAAGACAGTCCTGTCGCACTCCTAGCTTTATCTGTTCGTAACTTCCCTCTTTATTTTCTGTTTCAATTGCTGCTACTTGGTTCCAGTAAATATTTGTTATTATTCTTAAATCTTTCCCATCAATGTTGACATCTTCCAACATATAATAATAAATCATACAATTCAACTGTGCATTCATTTCCCTAGTTGCTTAGAGAATATTTAAAAGATCATAATAACATTGATCACTACACTTAATAATTATGTTCGAGCATTCTGCAAAATTACACGATTTCCAAAAGAAAACAATTAAATAAGCAATAAGTAGGGGACATAAACAACTAATATTGTTGGAAGGGACATTAGCTGAATTTTAAAAATATAAAAAATAACAACAGATAATATTAATATGTAACGTTCAAATTCTTTTTTATTCTTTTAGAAATAAGAAATGTAAAAAGAAATTAAAATATTTTAAAGACGAATAAAACTTTTTATAGATTTCTTTAAAAAAATTTGTTTTATTTTTACATACTTACATTTTATGATACATTTCTTAGTTATACATTTATATTTTAAATTGTGTTCGTATACTTTTAAAATATGTCTTCGTTTATGCTTTATTAATTGAAAATTTTTTGCTGGCCTCTTAGGGCTACAACAAATGTACAGGAAATTAACCATACACATTCCTCTCTTGTCCCTTCTCCCAGTCATTGACTGGGTTCTACTCAAAATGCTCCCATCCATTCTTACTGCCGGCAGGTCTGTGTTCACAATATGGTTGTTTAGGGAGAACCATGTAACCGATGCCTTTGCAGGGTTGACAAGGGCGCCGGCACCAGCACACCATGAGGAAATTCGATCTAGTTCGCCCTGCATATCATTGGCAACCGCCTGTCTATCTCGACCCTGTCGATACACGAGAACGTCGTCAGCAAATGACAGAGTCCTACCCCTCCCGTCCAACTGTTGTTCAGTGATCGGCACCGTATACGCATTGAATATATTGGTGACAGTGGTGAACCAACGAAACAAATCAAATCAAATCAAATCAACTTTATTAGGGTCACAAATTGGGCGCGCAGGCCCGTCTTACATTCGGCCCTTCCAATCACTCGTCTTTCGTTCATCAAGAGCATTATACATTTACATAGGAAGAAAAATAAACATTGTGAAATGAATGTTGTAAACATAAACAAGGCTAAACATGGAGAAAAATGTGTACATAAAAAGTATGTGACGTAAAAGTAGTGATGCCAGCGCGTCCCACACACACACACCACACACACTCTCTCTCTCTCTCATTCACTCTCACTCTCACTCATTCACTCACACACACACACTCTCACTCATTCACTCTCCCGCTCACTCATTCACTCTCCCGTTCACTCATTCACTCTCCCGCTCACTCATTCACTCTCCCGCTCACTCATTCACTCTCCCGCTCACTCATTCACTCTCACGCTCACTCATTCTGTCTCTCCCGCTCACTCATTCACTCTCCCGCTCACTCATTCACTCTCCCGTTCAATCATTCACTCTCCCGCTCACTCATTCACTCTCCCGCTCACTCATTCACTCTCACTCATTCACTCTCATGCTCACTCATTCACTCTCACGCTCACTCATTCACTGTCCCGCTCACTCATTCACTCTGCCGCTCACTCAGTCACTCTCACGCTCACTCATTTACTCACACGCCCACTCATTCACTCTCACGCTCAATCATTCACTCTCCCGCTCACTGATTCACTCTCACGCTCACTCATTCCTTCTCACGCTCACTCATTCCTTCTCACGCTCACTCATTCACTCTCACTCATTCACTCTCACTCATTCCCTCTCACTCATTCACTCTCACGCTCACTAAATCACTCTCACGCTCACTCATTCACTCTCACACACACTCATTCACTCTCACGCTCACTCATTCACTCTCCCGCTCACTCATTCACTCTCCCGCTCAATCATTCACTCTCACTAATTCACTCTCCGGCTCACTCATTCACTCTTCCGCTCACTCATTCACTCTCCCGCTCACTCATTCACTCTCCCGCTCACTCATTCCTTCTCACGCTCACTCATTCACTCTCACTCATTCACTCAATCACTCACTCAATCACTCTCACGCTCCTCATTCACTCTCACACTCACTCATTCACTCTCACGCTCACTCATTCACTCTCCCGCTCACTCATTCACTCTCCCGCTCACTCATTCACTCTCCCGCTCAATAATTCACTCTCACTAATTCACTCTACCGCTCACTCATTCACTCTGCCGCTCACTCATTCACTCTCCTGCTCACTCATTCACTCTCCCGCTCACTCATTCACTCTCCCGCTCACTCATTCACTCTCCCGCTCACTCATTCACTCTCCCGCTCACTCATTCCTTCTCACGCTCACTCATTCACTCTCACTCATTCACTCTCCCGCTCACTCATTCACTCTCACGCTCACTCATTCACTCTCACGCTCACTCATTCACTCTCACTCATTCACTCTCACGCTCACTCATTCACTCTCCCGCTCACTCATTCACTCTCACGCTCAATCATTCACTCTCCCGCTCACTCATTCACTCTCACTCATTCACTCTCACGCTCACTCATTCACTCTCACGCTCACTCATTCACTCCCACACACAGACACTCTCACTCATTCACTCTCACGCTCACTCATTCGCTCTCACGCTCACTCATTCACTCTCCCGCTCACTCATTCACCCTCACGCTCACTCATTCACTCTCCCGCTCACTCATTTACTCTCACTCATTCACTCTCCCGCTCACTCATTCACTCTCACGCTCAATCATTCACTCTCCCGCTCACTCATTCACTCTCACTCTCACTCATTCACTCTCACGCTCACTCATTCACTCTCACGCTCACTCATTCACTCTCACGCTCACTCATTCACTCTCACGCTCACTCATTCTGTCTCTCATTCACACTAACTCACTCTCTCACTCAAACTATAGTAATGAACATAAGTTTAGATTATACATGATAAAATCAAATGGTATTTAACTTATAATATGACAGATGAGAATACACAAACATATGGATTCGCGTGTTACATAACATGCGTGTTACATGACATGCATCTGCTCAGCTCTCTCTCTCTCTCTCTCTCTCTCTCTCTCTCTCTCTCTCTCTCACTCTTTCTCTCTCTCTCTGTATTCTTTCATATACACACACTCACACGCATGCGTACGCTCACACACACACACACACTCTCTCTCTTTCTCTCTCATTCACTCTCACTCTCACTAATTCACTCTCCCGCTCACTCATTCACTCTCCCGCTCACTCATTCACTCTCCCGCTCACTCATTCACTCTCACGCTCACTCATTCACTCTCCCGCTCACTCATTCACTCTCCCGCTCACTCATTCACTCTCACGCTCACTCATTCACTCTCACGCTCACTCATTCACTCTTCCGCTCACTCATTCATTCTCCCGCTCACTCATTTACTCTCCCGCTCACTCATTCACTCTCACGCTCACTCATTCTGTCTCTCCCGCTCACTCATTCACTCTCCCGCTCACTCATTCACTCTCCCGCTCACTCATTCACTCTCCCGCTCACTCATTCACTCTCCCGTTCAATCATTCACTCTCGCTCATTCACTCTCACGCTCGCTCATTCACTCTCACGCTCACTCATTCACTGTCCCGCTCAATCATTCACTCTGCCGCTCACTCATTCACTCTCACACTCACTCATTTACTCTCACGCTCACTCATTCACTCTCACTCATTCACTCTCCCGCTCACTGATTCACTCTCACGCTCACTCATTCACTCTCACGCTCACTCATTCCTTCTCACGCTCACTCATTCACTCTCACTCATTCACTCTCACGCTCACTCATTCACTCTCACTCATTCACTCTCACGCTCACTCATTCACTCTCACTCATTCACTCTCACGCTCACTCATTCACTCTCACTCATTCACTCTCACGCTCACTCATTCACTCTCCCGCTCAATCATTTACTCTCCCGCTCATTCATTCACTCTTCCGCTCACTCATTCACTCTCCCGCTCACTCATTCACTCTCCCGCTCACTCATTCACTCTCCCGCTCACTCATTCACTCTCCCGCTCACTCATTCACTCTCCCGCTCACTCATTCACTCTCACGCTCACTCATTCACTCTCACGCTCACTCATTCACTCTCACACACAGACACTCTCACTCATTCACTCTCCCGCTCACTCATTCGCTCTCACGCTCACTCATTCACTCTCCCACTCACTCATTCACCCTCACGCTCACTCATTCACTCTCACTCATTCACTCTCCCGCTCACTCATTCACTCTCCCGCTCACTCATTCACTCTCACGCTCAATCATTCACTCTCCCGCTCACTCATTCACTCTCACGCTCACTCATTCACTCTCACGCTCACTCATTCTGTCTCTCATTCACACTCACTCACTCTCTCACTCAAACTACAGTAATGAACATAAGTTTAGATTATACATGGTAAAATCAAATGGTATTTAACTGTATAATATGACAGATGAGAATACACAAACATATGGATTCGCGTGTTACATAACATGCGTGTTACATGACATGCATCTGCTCAGCTCTCTCTCTCTCTCTCTCTCTCTCTCTCTCTCTGTATTCTTTCATATACACACACTCACACGCATGCGCGCGCTCACACACACTAACACATCAACTCTCCCACTGTCCCACTCTCTAACACACAATCCTACACACACACACACTCACTCTCTCAATCACACTCTCTCACACATACACGTACACATGAAACAGAGACCACAAGAACACGGCAGACGAGATCACAGAAGAAGAACTTCTGCAAATTACACCATTAGAGAACTCTTGTTTGCTTACGACCAAGCACTAATAGAAAAATCAGAAGCCGAATTGCAAAACCACATGAATAACCTAAACGATATGTTTAGGGAACATAACATGAAAATTAGTATAAGTAAAACAGAGGTAATGACTATAACTAAAGAAGAAAAAAAAACAATTCACCTAAACGAACCTCCCTTGAAATAAGTAAAGAGTTTCAAATACCTAGGAAGTATAATATCATCAAATGGCAAATCAGAAGACTAGATCGAAAATAGATGCAATAAGGCAAACCAACTCATTGGACGAATGGTACCAATACTAAAGAACAAACATGTATCAATAACTACTAAGAAAGCACTTTACAACACAATGTTCCTGCCAACTCTATTACCGATTCCAAACCTGGGCAATGACAGAAAAAGAGGAAAGAAAAATCACAACAACAGAAATGAGATTCCTGAGAAAAATAATCAATGTATCAAGAAGAGATAAGATTAGAAATGAAGAAATCAGGACTAAAGTGGGGGTTATAGCTGCACTAGATTTCATTAGAAGGCAGCAAGTCACATGATTTAACCATGCAAGTAGGTTACCAGCTAACAGCATACCACAATAAGCAATGATGTACAGAACAGAGGAAAGCAGAGGAAGAGGCCGATTACGTAAACGATGGACGCAGGGAATAACAGAGACCATGGGAATATCGATACATGAATCCCATAAGCAGGCACTCTCCCGCGTTTTATACTTCACCTCGACGCTGCAAGGTACAAGAAGAACATGATGAGATGAGACCCCAAACTTTAATATCATTAAGAAAGAAATGAGAAGATGTTAGGTGTCATGGTCTATGTCAGTGGTTCCCAAGCTTTTCAAGCTGAGGGCCATTTATACTATTTTCGGTAGTTAAGCGGGCCACAACGTTATAAAATTATAAAATTCGTGCAATATCATTCTGACCTTTCTTAACTTTCGTCGACAAAATTCAAAAACTTTAAATACAGTCAGTGTCAGTACTACTCTGCGGTAATTTTTTGGTTTACAATCAAAAGTTAATTTAATAATAAATTTTAAACCAGTTTCGAATATCGCTATTAATATAATTAATTTACAATTGTAACTGTTCTTCATAATCAGTTACTTAAGTTAAGATGCCAGTTTATCAATGTCTGGGTACAAATCTGATGTGCCCAAAGTCATAAGCGCAGTTAGGTTACTGTCGGTGAGTCTGGAACATAGCTTGTTTTTTATAACAGCCATTGCGGAAAATGACTGCTCGCATCTGTAAGTCGAACCAAAACGACAAATGTATCTCTGAGCGAATGAACACTAGTGTTCAAATTGTTCGACAGGCAATAGTCGCCAGAATGAAATCGTATGATCAGCTGAAGGTTGCGAACTGAACAGGCGCAGTCGATAATATCTGAATATAACAACCACGAGCAGAGTAAACTATCGCATGCGGACGGAAAGCTCCTAGTGCATTTTTTGAAATTATTAAAATATGTTATTTTAAATAACGAGGCTTCGCGTGCTACTTACTAACATCTGGTGGGCGACAAGTGGCCCGCGGGCCGTGGTTTGGGAACCTCTGCTGTAGAGCATGCTGCCAAGATGTGAGACGCGTTGAACATATTACAATATCCGGTCATTAATTATAATAATAGTTGGCTCACGGTACTCATTTCCTGCATCCGCTGTGTCACAGCACTTCAATATTACAGCATATAGACAAGCACACATACTCATATACAATACTCGTGCCATTGACACACATGAGCATGCACTGATTGTGCAAATAAGATTATAGTTGACAGTTTATGACAATGTTTTGTAATAGTTTATCAGATTCCACTTTACTGGTACACTTGCATTATTTCACAGTTGCAATTCGGATAGCAACAATTTAGATTTCCCACTGTGTTTCTGTTATGTAAAGCTGCACTACTTTATGTCATTTTATATTGTTTACACTTTCTCAGCTTTACCGCAGTTCCACAAAATTTTATTCATATTTTTCGATGTTCACAACTGCAACTAATTGTACTATCTTCTTCTGTTAACCGTTATATGTTGCCATCGGGGTGTTATATTTACTCACTTAATCGTAGCCGTTACCAGCTATCTTTTCTGTGTTTATTTAGATCCACCTCTTATCTTCCATCGACGTTACCTTCTGTTGTAGTCACAGGAGATCTCCTTGACTGTATGTTGTGTTTGTGAATGTGTTTGTTTGCTGATGAAGGCTAATCGCCGCAACGTCCTGTATGTGTCTTAATTCTGTTTTGTAAAGATGCACTGTTGTTTTTTTTTTTTGCGTATCCTTTTACAGGACTTAGCTGTCAACAGCAGCATCTTTCAGCTGTCTGTTGATCTCTTGGCAAGATTACGCTCAGTAGTTTGCCATTGCTTTCTGAGCGGCCGGCTCAGTATCCGCAAGTCACGAGCGGGGGTCGAACCACCTCAGTTCTCGCTCCGCTGCGAGACTCTGCGTGATAAACGGGATTACAGAGAGAAAGTGTTGTAACCCCACAGCCAGAGAGACCGGCTAAAGCTGCACTACTTTATGTCATTTTATATTGTTTCCAGCATACCTGAATGGCCAGTATCTGTATCTGTTTCGTAACAGTTTTTACAACGGTGGGGATGTTAACCCCACGCTTCAACCATCAACCTTTAGGACCAGGGTGTTTCTCTTTGTCTGTTCTCTACTATTATTAATAACAACTTCCTGCACACTTTTTAGGACAAACGTATTGTATACAATTTAATCATCCAGTAGTACATACATATAATGTTACTGCAGTTTCTTCAGTAATTTTTTTATTATGTGTTTCTTTCAAGATCCAAACATGCGTATCATGGCAGATATACACATCTTGATTGAGACGGCATCAAGCTTGGCTGAATACCAAAGTCAGTTGAAGTTTATTATCAACTATACTTCATCGTATAAGATGGCCCAGACACTGCTAAAGTGTGTGTGATGATTTTTGGTGAGAACGACCACGTACGATTCGATTTCTTGAAGTTAAAGAACCACCAACAGCTGGAAACGGTATAAACTGAATATACGTATAACATAACAACACCGTTAATGCTTAGAAATATGCATTGTACATTGTACGCAACAATGGTGGTTAGTTAGTTAGTTAGTCGCAGTTCCAACTTCACAGCAACGGGTCTTCCCCATTATGCTCCGTTCCTGTGCCAGTGAATATCACACAAAACGCTCCCCATTGCCCAATGTGAAAAGTGAAAAAGACAGGAGTCTCGACAATTAATGGTGGTTTGCATGTTAAGGATTGTAAAGGATCCCCTTTGTTACCAGGTGAAAACCTTCATTGTTACTCCAGTCCTCGTCTATAGATCACGCAGGTGGCTCAAAACATATTTGGGATTTTCAAATGAAAACCTTAAAAGTGTTATATTAATTACAAAAATCATGCCATTGCCTTGTAATCTATCAGTATTGTTGTTAAGGATTTCAATAGTGTTAAGCACGTGACATCAAGGTGTTTACAAACACGATGACGTCATAAGGACAGTTTAAAGATGGCTGCTCCACTTTTGACATGCACACAAGGGGAGCGACTTTCTTTTATCCTTTTTTGATCAGTGAAGGGGTGAAACATATAGAAATTGATCAGGTCCAGTATGGAGATGCTTGCCTGTCAGTCCAGCAAGTGTATGAGTGGAGAACGAAGTTTCAAAACTTTTCGGTCCGATGAAGAATTACAGATGGTGATGCATGAGTAGTTACACATGTCATAAAGATAATTTTGTATTCTACAGGAATCCTAGTACATTATCGTCACCGGAGGACTTGCGTTTAACGCAGTGGTGACTACATCAGAATATATTCTCACCCAAAAAAATAATAATTTATAGTTTTCATTTAAAGCCCCCTGGTAGTATATGAACTTCGTAGCACCAAGTAAGATGTTGTTTGTCCATTAAGAATGATGATGAACATTCACTTCATCCAGTGGGGTTGAAAGTATGGAGCCATGCGTTCTAAGATGTCTGGTAATGTCTATTTTGGAATTGGCAAAGAAGCAGGAAATGCTTGTAGGAAACACTTGGCTTAAATAACATCCCAGAAGATTATGGACATGGAGGAGCCCTGACAGCAGGATTAGTAACCAAATTGATTAGAGTCTGATTAGCAGAAGGTCTCAAAAACATTTACCAATTCAGACAATTACAGTGATCACAGATTGGTTACAGGCACGCTGAGGGTAAAGTTAAAGAAAGTCAAGTGTACAACATGAAACACTAAATATGATCTGTATACATTGAAAAACATCACAGTAAAAATACCAAATAAAGCACAAAGAATTCAGGAGCTTAAATATAAGAACAGAACACGTACATCAGCAGGCTGCCTAAAAACAAAAGATGGAAAAGTCATAATAGAAAAAGATCAGATGTTACATGTATGGTCAGATTATATGAAAAACCTTTATGATGATAACAGAGAAGTATGATATTCGAAAAAATAATGAAGGACCATCAGTTTTGAAGATGGCGGTTCAGAATGTTCTTAACCATATGAAAACTGGCAAGACCCCCGGTTCAGACAACATCACAACAGAAATGATTAATGCATTAGAAGAATATCGAATAAATTAAGTAACCAGACTGCTGAACACAATATATTATACTGGAATTATACCTCATGAATTATGTAATTCTGTATTTATTACAATCCCAAGGAAATCAGGAGCCTTGGGGTGTGATCAACATCGGACAATTATTATAATGAGTCACATAACGAAGATTTTGCTAAGAAAAAAAAAGTGTCAAAAGTCGATGCATTTTTTTGTGTGTTAAGAAGAAAATACAACTGAAATTGGAGAAGAACAATGTGGGTTTATATAAGGCAAGGGTACAGTAAATGCTGTGCATATGTTGAGAACAATAACTGCACGTTCTATAGATGTAAACAAAGATCTACATGTTTGCTTTATTGACTACACAAAGGCTTTCGATAGAGTAAGATGTTTGCAGATCTACAAATTGATGCGAAAGACATTAGATTTGTAAAAACCATGTATTGGAAACAACAAGATACCAAAAGAATTGATAATGAAGTAGGTCAATATCAGCCTATTAAGAGAGAGGTGTGAGACAGGTTTGTATCATATCTCCAGAACTTATTTTTTCTACAGCGAAATTATTTTCAGGAATATAGAATATATGAAAGAATTTATCATTGGGGAGGGGGGGGGGGGAATATCGATAATATTAGATATGCAGATGATACAGTATTGATTGCAGACAATGAGCATGAGCTGAAACATTTAGTAGATGCGGTTGTTGCACACAGTAAAAAGCTAGGGTTAGAAGTGTATTGTAAGAAAATATAGATTATGGTCGTCACTAAGAAGAAGGAAATACCATAATGTAATATACAAGTAAATTAGATTACTCTTAAACAAATAAATCGGTACAATTATCTTGGAACAGTTATAACATCTGATGGGAGATGGGAGAGATTAGAAAAAGAATTGTCATGGCGAAGGTAGCCTTCTGCAAGAAGGAAAACATACTGACCAATAAAATGATGTCAATTGCTACGAGAAAAAGAGTGTTGATATGCTACATAGAGCCTGTACTTTTGCATAGGTGTGAAGCGTGGACAATGAACAGACAAGCTGCAAAAACATCTGATGGCTGTGGTAATGTGGTTTCTGGGGGAAATTCAAAAAATACCATTGACAGGCAGAAAAACCAATGACCAAGTCCTACAAGAAACAAATCAAAATCTTAAATTGATTAGAGAAATTAGGCGTAGACATTCAAAATTGTTGGGAAATGTTATGAGACGAAAAAAAATTGGAGAACTTGGTGACAAATGGCAAGATCGAGAGGAAGAGAACAAGTGGGGAAGCAGAGGAGTAAATACCTGGATGGCTTGACCAAATTGTATGGTCGAGACAAGAACACTGAGCTGATCCACGACTCTAGTGATCGAGTGAAATGGCGAATCATGACCGCCCACGCTTATCGGCTAGATATTTGATGGATAGATGAAATTCTGAATAGAAGCTTGGTGACATGGTATTTTAGCTTGAGTGTACTAAAATATTCGCATTAAATTGCTCCTTTTCTTTTTGGCAGAGCTACAAATACAGATTTCAGCATATCATTAGGCATATATCCACTGTTGTAAATATCATTCAACATCATAGTTACAATTTTTTACTTCACATTCTTCCAATAGTTCCAAATAATATGTATTCATTCCATCCAACGCGGCTAATTTTTCTATCTCAATATGTTTGATAGCATCAGGGACTTTTTTTTCAGAATAGGTGGACCTTCTAATTGTCTTTTTTCGTTTAATTATGCTCTTTCTCCATCACACAACCCTCTTTATATTACTCATTCATATCTTTATAATAGCAAGTTCCCCTAAATAATATAATTCCTGTCTTTGATGTCAAGCACTCTTTGTTTACTCTTATTTTTCTTCATGTGAACTCACTGATTTGTTAGTGCATTTTTCGGACATCTGTAATATAACTCAATTCAATTTCGTTGCTATGCCGTTGTGGCATAACGCTAACCACCATTATTCAGTTTACAAGACTGCACGCACAAGAAGGAGAAAATATATAAAAATTAACATCACATCAAACTGGAACAAGGGACAGATGACGTCAATTCTAGGAAACATTTCATCAGCCCAAACTCAGGAGACCATTGGACAAAACAGACATGTGACACCGCTTCCGCGCGAAACGCCTGTATAGATTATGTTAATAGCGCACTCTTCCTACAACATGCCTGATGAACAGACGTGAAAGATTGTGTGACCAAATTTTCAAATAGGGAAGGCAGAATGTCTGGATCCCAGGTGAGTTTGTTAGTCATTAGATTTAACTGATGACCAGATGTATCAAAGGCCAGGAATGGTATACAATGTTTGTGATGTCAATTGAAATATATTATTATAAATTAAAACCTCTGAAGTGAAAAATGTTTGACTGTTCCATTCTGACCAGCAGAGCCGATTCCCGGGCTAACTGACAATCTACTACTCTCTTCGAATACTGCAATCTCTGATATTCTTAAAGATAATTATTAACTTTAAGAAGTGCATAATAATACTACATTCTATTCTAAACAACTGTACGAAGTGATGATTCTAAAGCAATCTTGTGCATTTCAGCATTTCAGCAGAAACACTGCTAAAACTGCTATCACTATCTACAGCTAAAATGACAGTTCGTGTACTAGAACAAGTGCCTCGTTCTAAAACAGACTTGTCGATGCCTATTTACAAACTAGAAGGCTGAAAGAGAAATCAATCTTTCCTTTCTGCTTCATCTATTGAATAAATAGGGTTTGATGGAATAAATATTTATATTTATGTCACAATTTAATTAGATAAGGGCACTTATGAACTGCATTACATCAGAAAAGTTGTGCTTCGCGGAACTCCACCATCAGAAGTGAACTTAACTCATTACTCAACACAACTTAACAAACACAACCACCCACAACTCAACACTCAACACCACAACAACAACAGATAATGGGAGAGGAGTTATTATACACAGAAGAAGAAGAAGTTGGTTAATTGGGAAAACACAGAGAATCATTTATACACACTACAAACACAATCGGGTGATAGAAATGTTATAAAGGTATGTCATTTATTTACATGCATCTTGACACCTCCTCAATCTTGTCACTGTCTTACTGTACACGTTTCACTGACCCCAGGTCAAATGAGAACTTACATACAGCAGGAACTAGTTGATACCAAGTGTACACAGTGTGATAAACTCTGACCACCCCACATTAACCCAACACTAGATTAGAGAAAAGAGGAGGGGAGGGGAACTAGTTCCTACTTCAGGAATTTAGGTTTCTTCTGACCTACTTATAGAATATTGTATTGGGAAGATTGTATATGTTTATGTGAATCTTACACAGTGAAATCTTGGTGGCAACCCAGTTAGCAACCCACAACCAACCAGCTGGCAACCAACAGGCCAACCAACCAAACCAGATCCCAGAGAGAGAAAGAGATGACCCACACTTGAGATGGAAGAAGACTTGGTCATGGGCAGAACTGGAGTGGATCCACCAGTCAATGGACCCAGGCTTATCAAAATCTCCCATCACAAGGGTACCTTTCTTTTAGGAACACACAACACTCAGTTTCAGGAACTGATCCATAAATGTTGATTTCACTATCACCACACTTAACATGTACAACATTCAATTGTTTACCATGTTTTCACACTTGTTGACATCACACATATTGATGCTTATTTATTGATGGTTTGTAATATTGGTCCTATATGCATGTTTCTAATTTATCTTGTGTACCCCACAATAGAAATGTACATGACAGGCCAGAAGACACAGGCCCATTCAATAAATAATTACTTGGAATTGATCTTATGTTTCTTTGTCAGTTCAACCAATCTGTGATTCACAATCTTTTGTGTGTACACCTGTTGTCAAGATCTATTGAAACTTGTGGATGTGTTTAATTTTTTAAAACTAAATTAACTCATGAAGGAATATAAAATTGGGGAGAGAAGACTCTAGGTCTATCAACTGCTCAACATACATGCTTTCTTCATATAAATCAGGCTGAGAGATTCTCCAGACTTTCCTCAGATTTGATAAACAAAAGGGGGGCTCAAGAGCTATAAGAATCTTTGGAGAAGAGGCAGATTCCCAGTTGGTATTTTCTATTTTCACCAGGGCCATAATCTATATCTCCTAGACAAAATTAAATAAGACGAGGCCTGCAGATAACTCGAGGGTCATATTCTGGGGTTATTGAAGACAGAAGAGGATGGGGCCCAACTTCTTTGATTAGAAATGGGGCATGCACCACAGTGATTTCCCACTCCCTTCAAAAATATATGACATATTGGGATGGCTACGTCCTGGATGGTTCCCATAAATAAATTAAACAATAACATAATACATTGTGTGTAATTAAAGTTACATAAAACATTGTGTAATTAAATGATTGCATAAAACATTGTATTACATTAAACATTAACACAGACATCTTTAGATCAAGTATTGTCATCTTTTGATAAACTTTATTGATGGACAGCCACATGATATGAATGACATTTATAAATAAATAAGAGTAGGTGACTGATCATTCCTCCTGCATAAGGGGACCTCTTTCAAATAGGCTTATACTTCAGAAAAAGGTGCTCCAGGAGAAATATAAAGTGTGAATCTACTATTCAAACACTACTTCTCTTTCAGAGAAGGTGTTTTTTTTTAGAAGTCTGAACTTAACAGCATTTCATCGACCATCGGAAAATCTTATCCGGAGGGAAATCTCTGTCTAATTTCAGATTCTTTTCTTTTACTGGGGATTAAATCTGGTTACTTTAATGCCTGCTGCCTTTGGCTTTTCCAGCATTGACAGACAGACATAACATAGGGTGTTTTTAATATTGCACATGCTCTGTTGTATACTTGCATATCCGGGGACTGACAAGCTTACGTGGATCAGACCAACTGCAATTATATTTTTTTAGGCAGAGCAAGTAAAGCAATAAATTCTAGGCATGGCGGAAACTGCAAAGTTTAGAGCCCAAATAACAGAAACAGGTAGGGAATGCGGGTTAGATGGCCCTGAGCTAGCTAACTATATTTCAGATGCATTCGACAAAAGAGAAAGACTGCAAGCGGAATTGGCTCTCAAAGAAAAACAGCTTCAGGCTGAATTGGCTGAGAGGGAAAAACGACTTCAAGCAGAATTGGAGGAGAAAGAGAAACGACTAGAGGCTGAAATGGAAGATAGGGAGAGAGAGCGTCAACACCAACTGGAGTTGAAGAGAATGGAGACTGAATTGGAGATCCGAAGACTAGAGAAAGGGAGTGGTCCTACACCCTCAACCTCATCAGGATCGCCAGTGACAGAATCACACCCTCACGTCTCCCACCTTAATTCAGGAGCTATGTCATTTCCACTGGAACCCTTCAATGAACAGACTGACCACATCGAAGGATTTTAATCACGCTTCGAGGCAATGGCTGTCAGCTGTGGGCTTGAAGAAGGGAGATGGGCAACGAAGTTAGCGCAGGCCTTAAGATCTACCGCTTATGACGTGTTCTCTTGCCTCACTCGTGAGGAGCAGCAGAACAACGCAACACTAAAGAAGGCACTCTTGAGCCGATTCGAAGTGGACGGAGATTCTTACAAAGCTCGATTCAAAGCCGCAAGGAAGGAACCGGATGAGAGTTACGCGCAACTAGCTGAAAGACTGAAGTCATACATTCAAAGATGGACTTGCTTAGGAGGATTTGATGAGAGTTTTGAAGGACTCCGTGAAATGATCATCATTGATCAGATCAAGGGGAAAATGCAGAACGAAATGAAGGCATTCTTAACCAAAAACGGGGCTGACCGCCTAGAAACTATAATAATCCTGGCAGAGAGATTTGAAAAATCTCAGAAGGAGATGGGAGGAAAGGGACGCTCGAACACCACCCCCTCTCAAAATAAAACTCCCAAGCCAAAGAAGGGTGAAAACACTTTAGCCACCAAGAAAAATGGGAAATCCCAGAAAAACACTCAAAACACAGCCCAAACAGCGCCAAAGGAGGACAAACCATTCTGTACCCATTGCAAAATTAGAGGTCACACATTTCAGAATTGCAGGAAGAAGCCACCTCCACACACAGCGGCCTGTTTGGCCAGCCGAAAAGAGAAAAAAGTGAGCACTGGTGAAACGTCCAAACAGACACCTCATCAAGACACCTCATCTCGTATTCCGGTTGTGGAATCCATCTTGCTAAATGGATTCAAAACGACTTGTTTATATGATACTGGATTATCGTATGACTGTGTTGTTTCATCATCCTTAGTTCACCCTGAACAGGTGACAAAGGAAATAGTGGAATTACAGGGACCACTGAAGAGTTCAACAAATATGTCTCTTCCAGTGGCAAAAGTGAACAAAGCAGCCTCGCGGTATGTCACTGGGACAATCAAGGCAGCAGTCTTGGACGATCCAATATATCCCGTAATCCTCGGCTGTAGATTTATCGTTCTAGGAGAACCTGTTCAACCTGTGGCGATGGCGACCATGACCACTCGATCCCAGGCGACAAAAACTCCAGAAACAACTACGCCAATCCCTCGAACGGAGGAACTGAAGAGGGCACAAGAAGCCGACAGCACCTTGGAACCCTGCTTCAGAAAACTGCCAAAATCACATTTACCTCTACGTAAAGGTGATCTGTTCATGAAGTCAGCACTTCTTTACAGAAAAGCAGGACGAGCTGGACAAGAGTTTAATCAACTTGTTGTACCAACTCAATACAGGACTCAGATCTTGGAAATGGGTCATAGTCTACCATTCAGTGGGCATATGGGTATCAACGCTACTACACAGCGGATTGCAACTCACTACTTTTGGCCAGGGATGAACTCAGACATACAACGGTTTGTTAAATCATGCCCACAGTGTCAGAAAGTATCACCAAAACACCGGACACCACCGGCAATGTTGGGTGAATCGCCAATCACTGGAATTCCATTTGAGAAAGTGGCTGTAGACATAGTCGGACCCCTCTCAGCAACGAAGAGGCGAAACCAATTCATATTAACGCTTGTGGACACAACAACCATGTGGGCCGAAGCAGTTTCTATGCCCAGCTGTGACTCCAAACACGTAGCTGATGCATTATTAGGAATATTCACACGTCTAGGATTCCAACAAAGGATCTTGACGGACAACGGTTCACAGTTTCGTGGTAAGCTCATGGAAGAGACCTTCAGACTTTTTCATGCACGCCATATCTTCAGTTCACCATATCACCCTCAGTCAAATGGACTTGTGGAAAGTTGGAACGGTACATTGATTAGTATCCTGCGCAAAATTGCCCAGGAGAAGACAGAGGATTGGGACTTGTATATACCCGCAGCTTTATTCGCTTACAGGGAAGTACCCCATCACTCAACAGGTTTTGCTCCAGCCACATTGTTGTTTGGACGACCAATCAAGGGACCACTGGAAGCGTTACTTCGAACCTGGACCGATAACACCACAGATGATACAGTCGTGGCTGCATCTAAATATGTTGCCGAGTTGAAAAATTGTTTACAACACAGTTGGAAACAAGCGAATGTCAATCTACGTCAAGCCAGACGAAGAATTGCTCGTAATTTCAATCGCAAGGCAAAGGATAGAGAGTTAGAGGTAGGAGAGAAGGTGATGTTGCTGCTTCCAACCAGTCAGAATAAGCTGCAAATCGGATGGAGAGGACCTTATGTAGTGACGGAGAAGATCTCACGTACCAACTACAGAATTTCAGTAAAAGGCAAGATGAAAGTATTTCACATAAACCTCTTGAAGAAGTTTCATGAAAGACCCTCAACCACCGAACCTGCACATCTGATGGCCATGAGTGTGGCTACTGAAGTCGAAGAAGGATCAACAATGGGAGTCGAGTACCCAATGCAAGCCAAAGAGACCTTTAAGGATGTGGAAATCAATCCCAACTTAACAAAGGATCAGCAAAAGCAGATTAGGGAACTTATGGCAAAATATGCAGAAGTACTTACTGATAAGCCAGGAAGAACTGATTTGGAGGAATTTGACATGAAGTTAAATGACAGTGCCCGTGCGAGTCAAGACTTACCCAGTTCCTTATGCAAAGCAAAAGACTTTAGAGGAAGAAATACAACAGATGCTCACCGCAGGGATAATCTCACCATCTGAATCACCTTACAGTACTAGCGCCGTCTTATTGAGAAAGCCAATTGGAGAACATAGATTGTGCATCGATTATCGACAGCTCAATGCCATTACTGAATTCCAGGCAGAACCTCTGCCTGATCAGAATAAACTCTTCACAGCACTCTACCGAGCTAAGTACTTTACTAGGATTGATCTCAGTAAGGGATATTACCAGATTCCTGTAAAACCGGAAATTAGACCATGGTTAGGTTTCAGCACGCCTGGAGGACACTATGAGTTCAATGTTCTTCCATTCGGATTAAGTAATGCTCCCAGTGTTTTTTACACGTATGATGAGAAAATTACTTGACCCACTACAGCATCCAGACATCAGTCACTTCATGGATGACATCCTGATCGCAACTAAAACATTTGAAGAGCATGTAGAAACACTGCATCTTTTGTTCAGACGCCTCAGAGAAACTGGATTGACGGCTAGACCAAAGAAGTGTCAAATAGGATTCCAAGAATTGGACTTTCTAGGTCATAAGATATCTCATGGTCTGATAACTCCACAAGAGGGAAATGTGGACAAATTCCAGAGAGCACCTCGTCCAAAAACAAAGAAGGATGTAAGATCATTTGTATCCTTATGTGGATTCTATCAAAGATACATCAAGGACTTCAATACTCTGTCAGCACCTTTAACGGATCTTACCAAAAAGGGGAAACCAGAGAAAGTCACTTGGTCAGCTGACTGTGAGAGAGCTTTCAAAGCACTAAAGCAGGCATTAACTGCTCATCCAGTCTTACATCTACCAGACCTCGACCAACCATTCGTGCTGCGCACCGATGCCAGTAACATAGGAATTGGGGCAACGTTGTTGCAGAGAAAGGGAGATGTACCATCAGAGCTATTCCCTGTAGCCTATGCTAGCAGGAAATTAAATGCAGCAGGGAGAAATTACAGTACTATCGAGAGAGAATGTCTTGCGCTCGTATGGAGTGTACAGAAATTTCAAGCATATTTATATAGCAAACACTTCACAGTGCAATGTGACCATCAACCACTCATGTTTCTCGCAGCATCCAAGACTCTGAATGCCCGACTTATGAGGTGGTCGCTGCTTCTTCAACCTTACGCGTTCCAGGTTGAATACGTTCCTGGGAAAATGAATGTGGGAGCGGACTTCCTGAGTCGACACCCAGTGCCGGATGAACCAGGTCAATCAGATGCAGAAGAGAACACAAGGGAGGGAAAATGGGAACAGCTTGATAACTGAAAATTTTGGAAACATAGTTCCATACCATAGAACAATCTGGGGTGGGGCCATATGGCATAACGCTAACCACCATTATTCAGTTTACAAGACTGCACGCACAAGAAGGAGAAAATATATAAAAATTAACATCACATCAAACTGGAACTGGAACAAGTGACAGATGACGTCAATTCTAGGAAACATTTCATCAGCCCAAACTCAGGAGACCATTGGACAAAACAGACATGTGACACCGCTTCCGCGCGAAACGCCTGTATAGATTATGTTAATAGCGCACTCTTCCTACAACATGCCTGATGAACAGACGTGAAAGATTGTGTGACCAAATTTTCAAATAGGGAAGGCAGAATGTCTGGATCCCAGGTGAGTTTGTTAGTCCTTAGATTGAACTGATGACCAGATGTATCAAAGGCCAGGAATGGTATACAATGTTTGTGATGTCAATTGAAATATATTATTATAAATTAAAACCTCTGAAGTGAAAAATGTTTGACTGTTCCATTCTGACCAGCAGAGCCGATTCCCGGGCTAACTGACAATCTACTACTCTCTTCGAATACTGCAATCTCTGATATTCTTAAAGATAATTATTAACTTTAAGAAGTGCATAATAATACTACATTCTATTCTAAACAACTGTACGAAGTGATGATTCTAAAGCAATCTTGTGCATTTCAGCAGAAACACTGCTAAAACTGCTATCACTATCTACAGCTAAAATGACAGTTCGTGTTCTAGAACAAGTGCCTCGTTCTAAAACAGACTTGTCTATGCCTATTTACAAACTAGAAGGCTGAAAGATAAATCAATCTTTCCTTTCTGCTTCATCTATTGAATAAATAGGGTTTGATGGAATAAATATTTATATTTATGTCACAATTTAATTAGATAAGGGCACTTATGAACTGCATTACATCAGAAAAGTTGTGCTTCGCGGAACTCCACCATCAGAAGTGAACTTAACTCATTACTCAACACAACTTAACAAACACAACCACCCACAACTCAACACTCAACACCACAACAACAACAGATAATGGGAGAGGAGTTATTATACACAGAAGAAGAAGAAGTTGGTTAATTGGGAAAACACAGAGAATCATTTATACACACTACAAACACAATTGGGTGATAGAAATGTTATAAAGGTATGTCATTTATTTACATGCATCTTGACACCTCCTCAATTTTATCACTGTCTTACTGTACACGTTTCACTGACCCCAGGTCAAATGAGAACTTACATACAGCAAGAACTAGTTGATACCAAGTGTACACAGTGTGATAAACTCTGACCACCCCAAATTAACCCAACACTAGATTAGAGAAAAGAGGAGGGGAGGGGAACTAGTTCCTACTTTAGGAATTTAGGTTTCTTCTGACCTACTTATAGAATATTGTATTGGGAAGATTGTATATGTTTATGTGAATCTTACACAGTGAAATCTTGGTGGCAACCCAGTTAGCAACCCACAACCAACCAGCTGGCAACCAACTGGCCAACCAACCAAACCAGATCCCAGAGAGAGAAAGAGATGACCCACACTTGAGATGGAAGAAGACTTGGTCATGGGCAGAATTGGAGTGGATCCATCAGTCAATGGACCCAGGCTTATCCAAATCTCCCATCACAAGGGTACCTTTCTTTTAGGAACACACAACACTCAGTTTCAGGAACTGATCCATAAATGTTGATTTCACTATCACCACACTTAATATGTACAACATTCAATTGTTTACCATGTTTTCACACTTGTTGACATCACACATATTGATGCTTATTCATTGATGGTTTGTAATATTGGTCCTATATGCATGTTTCTAATTTATCTTGTGTACCCCACAATAGAAATGTACATGACAGGCCAGAAGACACAGGCCCATTCAATAAATAATTACTTGGAATTGATCTTATGTTTCTTTGTCAGTTCAACCTATCTGTGATTCACAATCTTTTGTGTGTACACCTGTTGTCAAGATCTATTGAAACTTGTGGATGTGTTTAATTGTTTAAAACCAAATTAACTCATGAAGGAATATAAAATTGGGGAGAGAAGACTCTAGGTCTATCAACTGCTCAACATCCATGCTTTCTTCATATAAATCAGGCTGAGAGATTCTCCAGACTTTCCTCAGATTTGATAAACAAAAGGGGGGCTCAAGAGTTATAAGAATCCTTGGAGAAGGGGCAGATTCCCAGTTGGTATTTTCTATTTTCACCAGGGCCATAATCTATATCTCCTAGACAAAATTAAATAAGACGAGGCCTGCAGATAACTCGAGGGTCATATTCTGGGGTTATTGAAGACAGAAGAGGATGGGGCCCAACTTCTTTGATTAGATATGGGGCATGCACCACAGTGATTTCCCACTCCCTTCAAAAATATATGACAGCCGTGTCAAACAATTTCTTTTGCCTTTTCTTTAGTTCTCGTATATTATTGTTTGTCACTTTTAGTTTGTTTTCATTTGCCCATCAGCTTTTAAATTTTGCCAGTCATTAATTCCGTCTTAAAATGTCTTCTTCTTCTTCTTCTTCTTCTTCTTCTTCTTCTTCTTCTTCTTCTTCTTCTTCTTCTTCTTCTTCTTCTTCTTCTTCTTCTTCTTCTTATTCCGAGCCATTGAGGTTCTTTGCTGCAGATACAAGCCGTCTCCATTCGTCTCTCTGGTTTACCTTCTCTTGCCAGTCGCTGATTCCCTTATTTTCTTGTCTCTGATAATATTGTTTTCTTTGTTAATGAATTACCCAGTGTTAATGTACACTCTTTATTTTAACTGTTGAATTGTACCATTTGTTTAAAAAAAAAACACAATCCCTTCGTATCATTCTTGAATGTCTTTATCTGCTTTTAAAACATTTGCCTCTCTCTGCAATCCTATTTACTTTTATCTACATAATGGTACGTGATTACTTTTACAGGCATCGTCTTAACATATATTAATACATTTCTAATTATTTTGTTAATAAGTATGTATTCAATGTGATTGAATGTTTGTTTGTTTTTCAAACGGGGCTTTCCCATGTGTAACCTCGTCTCTAATGGTGTTTAAACCAGGTGTTCCTGCCATCATGCCATCTATATTTGCCAATTCTGTCAGCTTTTATCATTTTTCCATTTCTTGATCCTAAATCATTGTCGCCTACTATATCTCGCATTCTTTCCTTTCCTACTTTTCCACTGACATCTCCAAGTATTATTTCATTTCTTGTGATTTGGTGTGAGATATCGCGCTTACTACTGCACTGTGCAATTTTTGTACGAGGAGAAGTCAATAAGTAAGTCGCATATGGCTGTCGACAAATAACCAAGTATGATAACAACTTGAAATCATTTATTTTTATACATACATTGTCCCTTTATTTCTCAACATAATTTCAACTAACATTGATGCACTTATCCCATCGTTTTATTAGACCCCCCAAACCTGCCGCATAGAACTGCGTGCTCTGTTTTCGAAACCACGTTCTCAATTCACATTCAACTTCAGCGTCATTCGCGTCCTTGAGAAAGTTTTTCTACCCAGCTATGCACCGCTTTACGGGACAAACATTTGTCAGCATAAACAGAAATCATTTCCTTATGAATGTCCTTTACATGCAGTCCTTTTGCCCACAATAAATGTACAACAGCACGTTGCTCTTTGGTTGTACACTCAGTAAATACAGTCGCCATTTCGTTTATGCGCTGTGCATTCGCATAATACACCTAGCGCCACCTGACGAAAGGGAATATAAAATTCGATGTTGCTGTCACCTAGTGACACCTGTAGAAAACACCAACTACATTTACCTGCCATCCCACATAACTGTGTGACTTACTTAGTGACTCGCCCTTGTATTTCTTCGTCACATGTGCTTGTTGTTGGTGCATATACGTATATAATATTGATGAATACTGGTTTGTCTTTGATTTTGATCATAATTACTCTAACTGAAATACACTAATTAATTGAGTCAGCTATTTTCACTCCATCAAATAGTAGTCCTAAGCCTTATTCGTGTGTTTCATCTCAAGAATAAATTATTTTGTGCTTGCTAGTTAAATACATTACCCGATCCCTACCAGCTCATCCCACTCATGCATATTACATTAATTTACGCATGTTTCAATTTTCTTTTTACATTATCCAACTTTTCTAACCCACATAGTGTCCTGACATTACAAGTTCCTACTTTAAACTTTTTAAAATGTTAGTATTGCCATTAGAAGTTTGATGACAGTCTGGTGTTATCTGTGGCTCAAGAGGTCCCTACCGTTCGTGATTGTCCTAAGATAGGCACTGACTTCGTTTCTGACCCTGATTTGTTTAACTACTTGAATTCTTCGGAAGATAGTGATTGTTTCGCCTTGTCTTCCACATAGATATATTTTAACTTTGCCTTTGACAGATATTTCCGACTCTCAGGACAAATTAGAGCCTCCGTGCTCTGCTCAACTGCATAGTTGTCCACTTAACCCGGTGGTCACCTGAGCTACGTTTGCCACGCCGTGGTGTGTTTCCCATACTCTACCATAAGAGTGGGAAACCGTTGTGTTCCGACAAGGGCAATTTGAATTATTATAACATAATTTGCGAGCTATACACAATTATCATTTCAATTCATTGAGTTTAGTATGTAGGTAATACGTTCAAGATTGGCTTTTTTCTGTTAACTAACTACCACGAATTAGACGCGCAGGTTTGATTTTGATTTTAAAAAAATACTCATTTATTCATTTCGATTGGTAAACTTTTGTTTTCTTTGTAATCGTAATTTGTAGGATGTCACATTACTGAAGTTTCAATAACTATCCAGTATATGTGTGTGTGTGCGTACGTGTGCGTGTGTGTGTGTGTGTGCGTGTGCGTGTGCGTACCTGCGTGTGTGTGTGTGTGTCCAGCGACTTGAATATTTTGCTTTGATGCATGCTACAACCAACCACCATCATAATTAACAAAAGATGTATACCTTTATGTAATAAACAAAGACTTGCAAGATAGACAGATTCAAGAATTACTTAACCCCAAGCATAACACACAACCAAAATTTTGTAATAAAAGTTGAGAAGGAGAACCAGAAGTTCATACCAGCAAAGGTAAAATCAGTTATACTGAAAAGTCATAAAAATAAATCATCTTGTCCAGATGGAATAACTACAAAGGAATTGGAAACATGAGTCACATGAATTTGTAATATAGTTTGGGAAGAAAGAAGGATCCCCGACGACTGGCAACAGGCAGTAATATTACGAAATGGAAAAATAAAGGTATTTGGGTGAGTGGGACACATACAGAGGTATATCACTCCTAAGTTATATAGTGAAAATATTCGCAAAACTATTAGAACAAAGAGCTAGAGCCATAGTAGAACAACAGTTAAGCAAAGTACAATTTAGTTTCAGGAAAGGTAAAAGTTGCACTGACACTAAGATAAACGTGTGAAAAAGCATCGAATACAGTGACCAGCAGAAAATTGTGTTTTAGATCAAGAAATTGCTTGGGACAGAGTAGATAGATATACATAATTGACCATCCTTGAAGACTATGGGATACAAGGACAGTTACTAGAAAACATTATAGCTATGTGCCACTGTAGCCTAAGTGAAATAAGAACACAAGAAGGTATATCAGATTTGTTTTCAGCTAATACAGGAGTGAGACAGGGATGTGTGCTCTCCCCCTACTACTTAATATCTACATAGAATACTCAAAGGTGCAAGCCTTGACAGAAGCAATTAATGCCACCATGTAACTTCCTCTAGTTTAACTGCTTCAAAGTCTCCGTGCCAGTAGGCAGCCATTTGACTACACAACTTTTGGCAATGGCAATGTTCTACTAGTTATCGAGATCAATGCCACGGTTCTTCTTTGAGACTTCTGTTGTTTCTTTCAGTTTCTCTTTCAGTTCACCGTGTGCTGGCTTACCTGTGTCAGTCACGCCATAGACTATTTTGTGTGGAAGTATTTCATTTGACATGCAGACAGCATGATCTACATCTCAGATGCGATTGCTTCGGCAAAGTGTGGAAGCTTATACCAGCCTTGGAGATAATGTATATGTCTGTGACTGTATGGTACCACCATTTTATGTTCAGCAGTTTCTTTATTCAGTCAGGAGGAGGTTGATTGATCTTTTTGCATGTCACTTCTCACTGTCCTGATTTCATTGGCATATAGAAAAGTTATAGACTGCAATATAAAGCTTCGGTGTGGTAGTGAAATTGATACCTCTATGTTCCCTCACCATGGGTTTCTCATAAAACAACACAGACAAGCAATTCTGATGTTCTCTTCAGCCCCGATGTGGACTACTCTGTAGAGGAGTGGTTCCCAAGCTTTACAAGCTGAGGGCCATTTCTACTATTTTCGGTAGTTAAGCGGGCCACAACTTTATAAAATTATAAAATTCGTGCAATATCATTCTTACCTTTCTTAACTTTCGTCAACAAAATTCTAAAACTTTAAATACAGTCAGTGTTAGTACTACTCTGCGGTCATGTTTTGGTTTAAAATCAAAAGTTAATTTAACAATAAATTTTAAATCAGTTTCGAAAATCGCTATTAATATAATTAATTTACAATTGTAACTGTTCTTCACAATCAGTTACTTAAGTTAAGATGCCAGTTTATCAATGTCTGGGTACAAATCTGTTGTGCCCAAAGTCATAAGCGCAGCTAGGTACCTGTCGGTGAGTCTGGAACGTAGCTTGTTTTTTTATAACAGTCATTGCGGAAAATGACTTCTCGCATCTGTAAGTCGAACCAAAACGACAAATGTATCTCTGAGCGAATAAACACAAGTGTTCAAATTGTTCGACAGACAATAGTCGCCAGAATGAAATCGTATGATCAGCTGAAGGTTGCGAACTGAACAGGCGCATTCGATAATATCTGAATATAACAACCACGACAGAGTAAATTATCGCACGCGGACGGGAAGCTCCGAGTCATTTTTTGATATTATTAACATATATTATTTGAAATAACGAGGCCTCGCGTGCCACTTACTAACATCTGGCGGGCCACAAGTTTGGGAACCTCTGTGCCACATGGCGTTTAGACAGAATGACGTCATCGGAATAGGCGGTAGAAAATCATATAGGGAAAATCCACTCGGACACGAAAGTGGACGTCAACAAAGAAATCCAAGGAGAAGGTGGAGAACGTAATTGGACAGCAACGGGGAGACGCTGGAACTTCGTGATACGGACAAGATGTGTCTATGAAGGCTCGCTGTGAACGTGACACCTGGAAGCCGTGATTTCAGGATGAAACAGCTGGGACTCCGGAGAGGAATTTATTGAGGCGACAACGGTGAATGGATCGGGAATGGACATCCACCTAGACTGAATTTTAGTATCTAAGAAAATTGAGCTGAGGAATGGATAGGAAGGCTTCAAGGGCGACGAGCTGGTTTGGGAGCTCAGGGGTAGATGTATTTGAGTAGGTGCCGATCCTGTGGTTAGGGATCAGCCTGCTTTTCTGCCAGAGTTTTAATCCTGTTACCGGTGGCGGAAAATAAACGTCTGGAAAAATCGTTCGCTTCACTTGAGTATGCTGTTCTGAGTTCTGTTATCAAGTTCCGACTTTTCGATGATGCGTAATGTGTTTGCTCCAGTTTGCGTTTAGAGGACAGGCACATTGAGACATATGGGGGTCGTTTCTGGACACCGTTTGTTGATCAACATGAATTCCCGCCAATTTCTAAGAGCTGAACATAAGGAGTTATGCACCAGCGGCGCAGTTCACACCGTGCTACACAGAAAGTAAGAACACATGAAACGTCACGTCACAAAGAGACAAAGATGATGAAGATCAGGAATTATTTCAAGTAAGTTGAAGATCTTAGACGTTACAAAGTTTACAACAGTAAGTATATATTATAAGAACAGTGCAATGAGAATTAACATATCAGGACGTAAGAACAACATTACGTAGAGAAGAAGTGCAGTAGAAATATAATAGTCACACCATACGCGCGAAAACTGCACGATATGTAACAAGCCACATCGCTATATTATATTTGTAACAACTGACATTTGGAAAGATCACACCATATTTAAGAACATTATTATGTTTTGAAGGAATGTACGGGTATGACTACAGTGCTACTTAAGAAAGGAAGATAGTACATAGATATGAAATATCCGAAACATTCGACACCATGGTCGATATGGAAAGTAACTATGTTGATGTGAGTAGGCCATAAGATCTAAAGAAACACTGCCCTGCCACAAGTCTACACCACAATATTGTACGATAACACAACGATGGACACTGTGCATTCGAGAATTGATGATTTGCTCACGAATTTGATTGCAACTGCTCAAAAGTGACTTTATGCTAAACAATCTGCGGAATTTATGAAGTTCGTCATGATTCAAGATTATTATCACATTTATCGTTGGACTGTTCCACATAGGATGGAGTGTACTACTGATCTGCAAGTATAGTTTACTCTATCAGAAAGACATTCGTTATTTTACGAACATTACTAACAGTTTTGACTTGGTTGTTTAAAACGCCAAAAGATTTTGCCATCTACAAGTGTGAGACATTGACACCACACACGATTATATTTGATGCCGACACTCTGTCATAAATTCCCTATCGGCGCAAAGGACATTCGATACGTCTATAGACATTATTTATTGTACATGTCTGAAAACTTGCTGACGTCGGATGTTGGAGGATGCTATACAATACCATGAAGATTACCTTTGCCACATAGATTGTCATCTCTCAAGGAAGTTTAGGTGTGACATTCAATTGGTCGCTACACGTTAGATATCACGTCAGGACTTATTATATAGACTCTTACTCTGATACCCTGACGCCAGGACATTGAGGCAACGCTTCTACACAGAATACCACACACAATTTGAAGAGTTTACGATTTGTATGCGCTTACCAATACTTACATTGGCTATATTATAATTATATAAGCAGCAACTATTAATTACAAATGCCAACCACGGATATATTCGTTCATCCGTATTCAAGTCAACGAGATTAGCGGAACACAAGGGATACCAACGCTATTCATAAGGAATTCACGGACATTATTTTATACTTGAAGATACTACTGACGAGATGGAGGACATAACAACACCATTACCCACATACCGGACAACAACTCTCACTTCAAGACGACGCGTACACGTACACTAGGACATACTATTTTGAAATCACAGAGGATTTCGTTACATTTGAAGAATTCAACTCGGTCAGTCGGGACCGAACATTAACTCATTACGTCGACATCTACGGACAACGATAACGTTTGGACACTGATTGACTGTACACGGATACACTACACACGTCAGGAGGCTACTCACTTTACACTTCAGCGGTTACACATCGGAACGTTATACGGAGTGACATTATTCTTATTGGGCGTGATACCATTCGTCGTCACGCTAAACTTTTCTACGCTATACTCCATTGTGGACATTAAGTGGTCCAGTACCCACAGCATTCAACTGCTATAACTCAAGTATCGTCGAAAACACCCAAGCCAATCACGTTTCTCAGAGATTGGTTACGAACCGCGTTGGTTCGAGTTTAAGTACAAATTCATTGTACTTTCGTACAAGCAAGGAGCGGTCTACTTCCTTATACAATTCCTTCCCTTGGCATATCGTGGTTAACATATAGGTTGTAAATTATCGAGCATTATATTTACGGACACGAGAACCTGAAAAAGGCCAGTATATGTTATTGTTGGTTAATGTGTTATTGTTGATAAATTAGGTGCCTATTATTTAATATTAAGTAAATTAGTTCAAAAATGGATAGTGGGAGCGGTTGGAAGAGCGTTTCTACATTAAACAAGGACACTTGAATATTGTGGGGTCAACACATAATTGTCGTCTTGGGTTAAGTGTAGTAGTAATTTCTATAAAAGTACAATTGTCTTTTATGAAAGAAAATATCTAGTTACGTCACTCGTCAGTCGTCTTCTGTCATTGTTGACTGTCTAGTATTATATATTCTTTATACTGAATATATTTCTTATATTATTTTCTGTTATTTACAGATAGTAGGCCTAACAGCTAAGATATATAGATAGCAAGAAGTTACTGAATTTCGTTATTGTTCAATTTTACATTGCTGTTGAGTTGCAATTCACATTTTGTTCAACAGTTGTTATATTGATTGTCTACTCTGAATCGAACATATTTACATTTTTGCAGTGTTCTATCAGATTTCAGCTAGATAGATTATTACACAGGTAGGACAAGATGTCGACACTACAATATTTCACGGAGTTGGGTGAGAAGAATGGATTGGCTGGAGCAGAACTTAGAGATTGGGTCATACAGGAATATAGAGCTCAAGCTGCACTGGATAGGATGGAACAACAGAAAAATCTAGCAACTGAAAAAGAAGTAGAGCAACTTCAAGCTACGCATGAACGACAAGAACGACAAAAGAATTTGGCGCTGGAGATGGCTATCAAGCGAGAGGAAATAGCTCGGAAGGAACAGGAGATAGCGCGGAAGGAACAGGAGATAGCGCGGCAACGTGAAAAGATAGCTGAAATGAGAAAAGAATCAAAGGCAAGACAGATTGCCGTAGAAGCAGAAATCAAACAAAAACGACTCGCACTTGAAGAGGAGATTCTTGCAAAAGAGACAATTTGGAAGGAACAAATGAGGAAACAAAGACAAATGTATGAAATAAAAGAAAGTAATTACACAGGTAAAGTATGTGCTATAGTAGTGAAAGAACCGAACGCCAGAGATTTCGTTCAGAAAGTAACTATCGAACACAAGTCTAACGAAACACTTATAAGTACAAATGCCCAAATTGAAACAACACAAGAAGAAGAAGAAGAAAAGACGCAAATAGAACAGGGTACATCAACGGTAGACATGCATGATACAACGCTACGGAGTGATAGCATAACGGTATATAATTGCGAATACCAAGATTTGCACAAGGTCAACGAACCCAAACATGAGGAAATAACTGATACTCAAAAACAAATCAAACGTGATTACATGTCTCTCAATGAAATTTTTCTAAAACATCCTAAACTCATAGATTGGTTAACAGACACCAAGAAATACACCACAAACACTTGTGCGCAAGTCAAAACAAAGGTAATAAACTTTAACATACAAACAAAACTGTACGTTACGAAGTTAAGAGTTAAATGCAAAGAATATTACAGAAAACGAAATACACTTATCTTTGCTGACTTTGGTTACTTGTCTTACTTTTGGTACAAATTTGCCAAACGTACATCAATGTACGGTATGCTTTACATATCATACACAAGAGTGAAAACTAAAACATTGTTCCAATCAACAAAGTTACAATGTACAAATATTGGCATGAGTGCAGAAGAGAGATTCTACAGATTTGAAAGAAAGAAAGAAAGAAAGAAAGAAAATTAATGAAAGGGAGAATAAAAGAAAAGAAAAAAAAGAAAAAGAAAATGGGATGAAAGTGTTAGGTTCATATCAACACATAGTACACCACAGACACATTAGTGTCTTATTACTTAGTTATCCCAGATGTCACTGCGTAAAGTTATACTTGTCAGAATTGTTCTCACTATTTTTCTTCACTTAAGTGTGTGAAAATATATTGGTTCTCTATTCTACAGATAATTGTTCGTAACTATATCGTTATTAGAGAACTTAATAATTTTATGAAGAGTATTTGATTTAAATATTTATTATATTGCTGATTTATTATCTTAGAAATTTTGAATCTTTGAGATATGATTCTTCACAAAACTGTAGGATCTACAAATCAATTATAATTTTGCCGATATTCTAAATCAGCTATAAATATAAATATTTTATTCAATTTATTCAATTCTAGTTTATTATATTTGTTTGTTCATAGAGTGTTTGGAAATATGTGTTAGATAGCACCGAATTTACTGGCAATACACACACAGATCAACAATTACATATTATTAATGCAAATAGCTAGTTTAAGTAGTTGGATACTTCTGTCAATATGTGATTTTGACAGGATCATAAGAAATTTACGTGAGGAGGAACCGATGAGGCATGGAGAACTTTGAGAACTTTGACTTGTGTGGCTTTTCTCCTGTGTCGAGTTTTCACTTGGATGTTTTGTGACTGGGGGTAACTACTTTAAAGGAAAACCGGTGAACACGTATTGTGATATGAGTTGAACAGAATGAACATTGTACAATATTAGTATGTGTATATAGAGTTAATTTAATGAATTGTGATAATAGTTGATTAGTTAACGTAGTTAGATTAAATACTATGTTAGTATAGTTATATTTTGATCATTGATCGTTAGTTATTATTACTTAATTATGGGTTGTCAATTTTATTGTGATCGCCATTTCCAAGTATTGACACCACTACATAGATCATTATGAAATACGGCGTTGAAGGATATTGTCACCTTCACGGAGAATTTATGATGACTTCTTGAAGGAGCATTTACCTCGATTATGCCTAAAATTATGACGTCATAATACTAGTCCCCTACCTACCCGTTTGATGAGGTTAAGATTTACGACATAGCGGTCGGGATAAAAGTCATTGTGTCTACACTGCTATGTGTCAGGTTAATTCTCTTGAGAAAAAAAAATGATTACATCATTTTAAAAGGGACGGGGGCATACTGCCACATGGCGTTTAGACAGAATGACGTCATCGGAATAGGCGGTAGAAAATCATATAGGGAAAATCCACTCGGACACGAAAGTGGACGTCAACAAAGAAATCCAAGGAGAAGGTGGAGAACGTAATTGGACAGCAACGGGGAGACGCTGGAACTTCGTGATACGGACAAGATGTGTTTATGAAGGCTCGCTGTGAACGTGACACCTGGAGGCCGTGATTTCAGGATGAAACAGCTGGGACTCCGGAGAGGAATTTATTGAGGCGACAACGGTGAATGGATCGGGAATGGACATCCACCTAGACTGAATTTTAGTATCTAAGAAAATTGAGCTGAGGAATGGATAGGAAGGCTTCAAGGGCGACGAGCTGGTTTGGGAGCTCAGGGGTAGATGTATTTGAGTAGGTGCCGATCCTGTGGTTAGGGATCAGCCTGCTTTTCTGCCAGAGTTTTAATCCTGTTACCGGTGGCGGAAAATAAACGTCTGGAAAAATCGTTCGCTTCACTTGAGTATGCTGTTCTGAGTTCTGTTATCAAGTTCCGACTTTTCGATAATGCTTTTTTGTGTTTGCTCCAGTTTGCGTTTAGAGGACAGGCACATCGAGACACTCTGGTCTATGTCATTCCATTTGTACCAGGTTTTGGTGCGGCTACGACGATGTTGAAAAAAACCTATTTGCTATTATTAGTCCATGTTCGGAGCATATGTTGAGTAGATGTTGATCATTGTTGTTACAATCAGTCTCTTTGTCGCTGAAAGAATGGCCCCATGCAATCATCCCACGGTGTTCTTCGTGTTCCTATTCGTCCGTTAAAATCACCCATCACAATTAGTTCATTTGTCTCCTTGACATTACGGGAAACATTGTTTTGAATATCTGAAACGTTGCCTCCCATTACCAACTGTGAAGCAATTGGATGGATTACTCAAGCTGAAGTGTAAAATATCGGTACCGAAGTGTCGATTGAGATTTCTCGAGGAATGCCTAACGACGGGAATATTCCCTCACCGGTATTTCAGATCTCTCAGGGCGGACAGAATATGTCCAACAAGAAAAGACCTGAGACGACTGACAAAAAACCAGATAGAAGAAATCCAGTCTAAGCTGGCCAACCTCAAGCGCACACACAGTTCTGCCTACTACGACAATCGACATTACTGAGCGATCATGTGTATATTTCAGTTTGAAGGATATATCTAGTTAATTCACTTTACGTTGTGTTATTTCTGCAGTATGTACCCGACGAGATGCAGCGAAATATGTCAGGCAATAAATCGTGCAATCTATTGTTTGTGTCTTCGTTATTCGAAATAAATTTAGTGTTGATAATGGCATTCGCTTTGTCTGGATGTAACAAATAACCCAGCTCGCTGGTCGACGCCACTCCATATAAAACGTAACCTTCATGTGTTCGTTTCGTGTTCTGCCCCGTTTTCCTAGTGTCTGCGAGTCCTAATAATTGAATATTTGATTTTTTTTTTATAAACTCTACGACAGCTGGTTCCTTATATCCTAGACCAGTAACATTCCAAGTCGAGAAAATCTCCTTTCTATTTGAAGTATTTCGAAGCTTAGCAGTTGTTGTTAGTCGCTTGTTGTTGTTCGGCTTGGGTGTGTTGTTTCCTGCGTGAACGTAGATAGAGTTGCCTTTTTCTTTCAATTTCCTCCATAATTATCGAGCAATAGTACTTGAACAAATAAATTTCCTACCGGTTTGCTGGACCTGTCGTAGGTTCATCCTTATTTGAACAGATTGATGTTAGGAAACACGCACAGAACACACAATTAATCTCTGAATCGATCGACGCGGTTTACACCGCCATCTTGAACCCGAGCCTAAATTTGTTTACTCAATTTTAAATACAAAGTTACGATTCATACTTCAGCTATGTATAAAGTATCCCTTTATACATAGTTGAAATGTCCCGGCTGGTCACGTGATTTGCCAAGTCACATGACTTAACGTACGTGACGTCATCGGGGCAAGCGTGTCACGCAGGTGGCTCAAAACATATTTGGGAGCTTCAAATGAAAACCTTAAAAGTGTTATATTAATTACAAAAATCATGTCATTGCCTTGTAATCTATCAGTATTGTTGTTAAGGATGTCAAAAGTGTTACGCACGTGACATCAAGGTGTTTACAAACACGATGACGTCATAGGACAGTTTAAAGATGGCTGCTCCACTTTTGACATGCACCCAAGAGGAGCGACTTTCTTTTATCCTTTTTTTTTTGATCAGTGAAGGGGTGAAACATATAGAAATTGAATTGATCAGCGAATGAAGGTCCAGTATGGAGATGCTTGCGTGTCAGTCCAGCAAGTGTATGAGTGGAGAACGCAGTTTCAAAACTTTTCGGTCCGATGAAGAATTACAGATGGTGATGCATGAGTAGTTACACATGTCACAAAGATAATTTTGTTTTCTACAGGAATCCTAGCACGTTATCGTCACCGGAGGACTTGCGTTCAACGCAGTGGTGAATACATAAGAATATATTCTCACAACAACAACAACAACAACAAATAATAATTTAAGGTTTTCATTTAAAGCCCCCTGGTAGTATATGAACTTCGTAGCACCAAGTAAGATGTTGTTTGTCCATCAAGAATGATGATGACCATTCATTTCATCCAGTTAGGTTGAAAGTATGGAGCCATGCGTTCTAAGATGTCTGGTAAGGTCTATTTTGGCTCGAAATTTCTTTGACAATGTGGACAAAGAATGCTTGACGTTCCAGGAGGAGGATCTCCTGCAGTGGTTTTTCATCCAGCCTTCTTTTCACAGCTCTTGCAGTTCTGTTTGCGTCACAAGTGATTGCACCCTTGTGTAATGATGTACGCCACGAATTTCGGTCTTTGGCAGTGTCAAAGGTCTAGATAGGTAGCTTAGAGAGTTAATAGGCTAGAAATAGAATTAAGACAGAGTCTAGTAGAGAACACCAGACAGGAGACAGCGACAGAGACCGCTAGGGAACAGACGTATTCGCTGAGAATACTATTTAGTTTATAGACAATAGTGTTAGCTAGGCTGTAGATTCCATTTTGTGAACAGTATAATTTATTATCACCTCGTCATTACATCTGTGAATCATACCATGATGTTTATTATCAATGAAATGTTCCGCTCGCAGAGCTTGTTTGTAATTAGCTCTAAATAAAATGTATCCTTTTGCAAATCACACGAGTTATTATTTCGTGTCGTGCAAAAGTAGGGAGTCCTGAAATACCTGTCGCAAGTGAGTCGCTTTTTTCTCCTTGCTTATTTTTTTTTTTTTTTAATTATACATATACTTGCAACATGCAATGTTCAATAATAATAGAAGTAAAAGGAGTTGGTTATCTTTTTCTCCTTGCTTATTTTTTTTTTTCCTTATTTGTAAGGGTTCATTCATTTTCCCCCTTCCTCTTTTTTTTTTTTTTAACTTTATGTAACAAGTAAACAAGCATCAGTATTTGCACAACATTTTTACAATCTTTACATTTTTGTTTCCCTTGCCATCTTTTCACCAATTTGTTTCACTCCATCAATGCCCTTATCACCACTATCTGGGCAATGATGGTAAAGGCAGGATAGATATTTGAACCAAACCGGTGTGGGTATCAGCAAAGGCAGCAACAAACCATGAGCAAGGGGATGGGGGGCACATGGGAAAGGGATTTTGTTTATTACTAATGATGACAATAATAATAATGACAAGAAGAGACATACTGAGGGTAATAATAGCCAATATAAAAAAACTAGCAATGGTGATAATGGTTATGAAAATGATAAACATTTTGCAAATTGTGGTTTCCATTTGCTAGGATGATTTTCTTTGGAATGGTGTTAACATAGCATAGCAGTGTACATACACAAGCCAAATATAGTTTTTAATAATAGTTGTAGTACAGGGAGTTGGATTTTTTCCCCCTCATTTCCTCAATCATTTGTATTTGCACAAATTTATTTCAGTATTATTGATTTTTAATGTCTCCAGATCTGTTTTCCCTGTACAGTGAAAATATTTTCAGAAATATTGAAAATATGGAAGGAATCAACATTGGGGGACGATGCATCAATAACATTAGATATGCAGATGATACAGTCTTGATTGCAGACAATGAACAGGACCTGCAAAATTTAGTAGATGCGGTTGTTACACACAGTGAACAACAAGGGTTAGAATTAAACTGTAAAAAGACACAGATTATGGTCGTCACTAAGAAGAACGAAATACCACAGTGTAATATACAAGTAAATGGGAATATTCTTCAACAAGTGAATATGTACAATTACCTCGGAACAGTAATAACATCTGATGGGAGATGCCTTGAAGAGATTAGAACAAGAATCGCCATGGCAAAAGTAGCCTTTAGCAAGATGAAAAACATACTGACCAATAAAAAGATGTCAATTGAAACGAGAAAAAGAGTGTTGAGATGCTACATAGAACCTGTACTTTTATATGGATGTGAAGCTTGGACAATGAGCAGCCAGGCTGAAAAACATCTGATGGCTGTAGAAATGTGGTTTCTGAGGAAAATGCAAAGAATACCATGGACAGCCAGAAAGACCAATGAACAAGTCCTTCAAGAAACAAATGAAGATCGTAAACTGATCAGAGACATTAGACGTAGACAGTCACAATTTTTTGGGCATGTTATGAGAAGAAATGATTTGGAGAACTTGGTGACAACTGGTAAGATCGAGGGGAACAGACCAAGGGGAAGACCTAGAAACAAGTATCTGGATGGCTTGGCCTTGTGGCATGGTCGAGACAAAAACACGGAACTGATCCACGACTCTGTTGATCGAGTGAGATGGCAGAACATGACCGCCCACGCTTACCGGCATGGCACATGATGGATGGATTATTGATTTGGTAACCATATGTGATTTTGTATTTTTCCTTCAACACTCCCTCACATGATTCAAAAGGGGTGACAAGGAGAAGGGGAAATCTTTACATTTTTGTTTACTTTGCCGCACTCCCACTAATCGCTTTCACTCCAATGCCCCTCCGACCACCCTTAATGATGGTACAGGCAGGACAAATGTTTGAACTGACCAGTGGGGGTGGTAGCAAAGGCAACAAACCATAAGCGAAATGGGGCACTAGGGGAGATGAAGTTGTAAAATAATAATGATGATATCACTAATACTTATAACATTAATGATACTAAGGATAATAAGGTAGATACTGAATACAAAGAAAAGGGGGAATCTTACATGTTTCCCCCCCCCCCCTCACTATACTCTCCTCAACTGGTTTCACCCCACCAAAACCCTCATGCCAACTCTTAATGATGGTACAGGCAGGACAAGTGTTTGAACCAACCAGTTGGGGTAGCAGCAAGGGTAACAAACCATAGCAACAGGGGGCGCAGGGGAGATGAAGTTGTAAAATAATAGTGATGATATCAATAATACTTGTAAAATCAATGATACTAAGGATAATGGGGTAAGTATTGACTGCAAGGATAGGGGAAAGTCTTTACATGTTGTTCCCTCTCTACTCTCCCAGCGATTGGTTTCAATCACCAATGTCCCCATGACCACTCTAATGATGGTACAGGCAGGGCAAATGTTTGAAACAAACTAGTGGGGTTAATAGCAAAAGCAACAAACCTTAAACAAAGGGGGGGGGGGGGGACATGGGGGATGAAGTTGTAAAATAATAAAGGTGATATCATTTATACTTATTAAATTAATGATACTAAGGATAAAAGGGGTAGGGTAATGATAGTAAAAAATAAAAATGATAATGATAGTGATAATATTATAATAATAATAATGAAAACAATAATAATAATAATTATAATAATACTAATACTATAATAGATATGTGATTTCCTTTACTAAAATGATAATCTTAGTTGTGGTGGTAGTTTAGCACAACAAATTCATTTGAATCAAGCATTCCATAATTAGTACATTGGAATGGGAGGAGTTAAGTTTTCTTTTCTCTTTTTTCCTGTTTCCCCTTATCTATAAGGCAACAAATAAAACAAGCATTTGTACTTCCACTATTCTTTACATAAGGGATTTTCCATTGGTCTTTTGACCATATGTGATCTTTTTAATCATTCACTCACAGTTTCTTCTTTCTTTCTCTCACTCATGTATACCAAAATTACCCCAAAAAATTACCAAAATTTCCAGAGTTGGTATACCATTTATACCAACTCTGGAAAGAGTTGTGATATTTTGTGCGTGAACATAAATGATATTAAGTGTGTGTTATATGTGCGGTGTTTGTATCTGGCTGAGTTTCTACATGTCCATATGAGCTGTCTATAGTAAGAAAGAGCTGTCAGTAGTTTTGTATGTGTGTCTTTTGCTGATTTTGGTATAATGTTGAGAAAAATTGCTTTATATATGTCAGTTTGTTTGCCTGTGTGCGTTTGTATGAGGTGTTGTAGTGTTGCGCGTATGGCTGTGATTGTTGGACATGTATAATAAATGTGTTCCTCTGTCTCTGTTGTGTTATTTCTACATAGCTGACACTGTGATATTTGTTTGAATTTGTATGCTTCTGTCTGTGTTGTCGGTGTCATATTGTATAACAGTCTATATGTGATCTCTCTAGCTTTTGATGTTATGTGTTTGTTGTGTAGGTTTGAAAAGGTGCATGTGAAGTCAGACATGAAGTATTTGTGTCCTCTTTTAATCCTAAGTTTGAGTGATGGTGCTTGCTCTCTAACTAAATGTTTGTATATTTTGTGTGTTGTTTGCTGTATTAACTGTTCATGTCCTTGTATTGCCTGTATGCATGTCTGGTAGAATGTTGGCAGTGTTCCCTGGTAGTGTGCAGTTGCATTGTTAAGAGGTGTGAGATGTTTTATGTTATGTGCTATATAATATAAAGCTAATCTATGTTGTTCTGGATGTCTGATGATTTTACCTATGTGACTGATTCTAAATGACAGTATTTTTGTGTGGATGTCCTGTAGTGCAATCCCCCCCCCCCCCTGTAGTTTGTCCTGTATGAGTGTTTTGTGATGTATGCTGTATATTGTATTGGTGAAGATGAAGCGTCTGATTTGTATGTTTATGTCTGTGACGGTCTGTTTGGGAGGGTTTAGTACTGTCACTAAGTATAATATTTTGGGTATTATGTATGTGACGGTCTGTTTGGGAGGGTTTAGTACTGTCGCTAAGTATAATATTTTGGGTATTATGTATGTGTTGACTATTGTGCTTCTACCAAATATTGTGGATGTTTTGTACCTACACCTGTGTAACATGTCTGTGATCTGTTCGGTTAATGAGTGCCATGTCTGTTTGTGTGTTTTTGTGGGATCACACGGGAATGTGATCCCATACAGCTTCATGGTGCCTGTGTGTCTCAGGTCTGGAGGGAAATCAGACGTTTGTTTCCACTTTCCTAGTCCCATTATCTGTGATTTCTGTATATTTACTTTGGCTCCACTGCCTTTTCCAAAATGGGTAAAGGTGTGGAGTATGTTCCTTATTGAGATGTTGCTAGGGGGGAAGAAGGCAGTGTCATCTGCATAAGCGACAAGCTTCTGCTCTCCTATCCCAGGTAGGAAGGTTCCTTTAATACTAGTGTCTTGTCTTATCTTCTCTAGTAAGGGCTCTAAGGTGAGCACATACAGTAGTGGTGATAAGGGACATCCCTGTCTTACAGATCTAGTGAGCCTGAAGCTATCTGTCAGTGAGTGGTTCACCAACACTTTGCTCTCAGGGTTTTTGTACAAGATCTGTATCCACTGCCTGTAGTACTCTCATATGTTACAGTGTTCTAGTGTCCTATGCAGGTAAGTATGGGAGATTCTGTTGAAAGCCTTCTCTTGGTCCAAGGACAAGATGGAGGATGGACAATCTTTAATATGTGTGTAGTTAATTATGTCTCTAATGAGGTGGTTGTGGTTGTGTATATTTCTGTCTTTGACACTGCACTGTTGGTCGGGGTGTATGAGTGTTTTCATGAAGGGTTTGAGTTTGTTGGTGAGTGATTTGGCGAGTATCTTGTAGTCTGTGTTGAGTAAGGAGATTGGTCTGTAGTTCTTCAGTTGTGTTTTGTCGGTGTTGTCTTTGCGTATGAGTGTGATGTAGGACATGTTACAGCTTTCAGGTAATTGTTGTTTGTCAAAGGCTTCCTGATAGACTTTGAGGAGAAGATTGCCTAGGATAGGAAAGAAGTGTTGGTAGAATTCTACTGTCAAACCGTCTGGTCCTGGAGTTTTGTCTTTGTTTAGTGTGCTCAGTGCCTGTGTTATGTCTGCCAGTGTCAGCTCTGTGTCCAGTGTTTCTCTGTCTGTGTCAGGTAATTTCTTTGTGTACTGTAAGAAGTTGTCTTGTATCTGTGTGTCTACTGCCTCTGCTGTGAATAGATGTGTGTAGTGTTGCTGGAAAGCGGTCCCTATGTGTAGTGTTTCTGTCTGCATGTTTCCCTGCATGTCTGATATTTGGCTTATTTGTCTCCTATGCTGTATATTCTGCTCTATTGCCATGTATTGTCTACTTGCGAACTCTTGTGTAATAGTGTTGAGCTTTGTTCTGAGAAGAGCACCCAAATATATGTCTTGTTGGTGTTCTTCTAGCTGTGCTTCAAGTGTGTGTAAATGAAGTGCATCTCTGTCTGTCTGTTTTGTTAGTCGTATGGCTGTCTGTATAATACGCTTGTCAGCATCCCCAATAAGCCCTTACAGGAGTAAGGAGTTAACACTAGGCTAGTAGAGAGACACCCAGACAGGGAAGACACCGACTACTATTAATAACCTCACAGGGAGACACATTTGTGTCAGACCAGAGGGCAAAGAGTACGGATGAGCGAGGGCTTTCCCCAAGCAATTGGGTTGCTGGTCCTTACGAGTAACCGTGATATGCCAGGTTACTCAAACTCACCAGCCAGCGTGCTGGCAAGGCCAGGCACGCAATAATAGCAACTGCACGGAGGGCAAAAGTGTCCGTGCTGGTCCACGCTATGTGTAGCGGGACCGACTGACTGGAGACGGTAGAGAGGTCGGACATATCCTTGACCAATACGATAGCTTTCTAGGCCATAGGCAAACATAGGGCTATCTCATTTAGATTGTGTAATGCTAGCATCATCCATCATCACGTTGATATATTCATATTGTGTAACAATGATGAAACCTAATGCTTGTAGAGCCATTGACATGTCGGCTCTGAATAAATTGCATTCCTTTCGCAAATGTCATGAATTGTTATTTCGTGCAGTGTGAAAGTAGCGGAGTCTTGAAAGCTGCAGCGCACAGGTCGCTGACAGGCTAGACCCCGAATTGGTGTCAGAAGTTGTGGACCAACGCTAACTGCGAATTGGTGTCAGAAGTTATGAACCAACGCCATAGTAGACCCCGAATTGGTGTCAGAATGGTCAAAGAACCAACGCCAGCTGCGAATTAAGGTCAGAACACATTGAACGAACGCCAGCAGTACAATTACTGTCAGATTTCAGTGAACGTTTTCTGAACAGCCATAGCAGGCAGTTGTAGTAATATTCGACGAGCAGTTAACGCCAACATGCAAGTGGTATTATAAACCACTAAACGAACGCTAGCTATCGATTATATTACAAAGTTCTGTACCAGAATTAGTTCAATGCACGTTTCAACATTTGTGATGTATGATATATTGCAAAGTGATACAAATTTATTGTGATACATGCTATAAATTAAATTTTGTTTTCTTGTGGTGAATTATACGATCGCAAAATTTGTGGAGTGTGAACCACAATTGAGTCAAATTAGATCGGTAAAGTGTGAAATTCTACCAATATTATTTAGAAAGTGTGTTATTATATTAAAAGCAATTGAAATGTATAAGATCATCAGTGAACATCACCATCGTAACCACCGTGTACATTCCATTGCATGTGATACAGCCATCAATGTCCCCATTCTACGAAATTAGTAAATAGAGTAGCGACGAACTACAGCCTAGAACGAAGGTACGCCAGAGTCAAAAGGCGAAGACAATACGATATTGACGGCCATACGACTAATCATCTCACTTATCATCTAACAATCATTCAGACGATCATATCATTCATCATTAATACCATCTATCACTATTTATCACATTCTCATTCACCAATCGCATGAATTAGGAAATTATAGTAACAACGTTATAAAATATGAAATATTTGATTGAATATGATGAATTGTGAGCTTGTATTTACAACTTAAGCGTGTGTCTAATTTTTTAATTTATTTTTTTGTTTTTTACCAACCAGAACGCAGCCGTGTGTCAGCAAATCAAACCAGTGTGTAGTGTGAAAGACTGCGGTGGAACATCCCAAGTACCGCACTGTCCAACAAATTAGATGAGTATATTTTCCGAATATTTTGGTATGCTCTAACTTAATCATGCATCTTCTTTTCCAGCAAATGATGTACATGTACTAACACATTATTGTAAACTATTCTGTGCATATTATTATATTATCATTTGAACTAACATTACGCCACAAAATGGCGTCACTAAATGAATGTATCCAGGCGGGCATCGCAATGGGCCACACTGGAGATAAGCTAGAAAAATGGGCAGACCAAAAGTATAAAGAAGAAATAGCTTGACAGAAAGAAGAAACAGAGAGAAAAGCTGCTCTTGACAGAGATGAAAGAGCATTAGAAAGGCAACATCAAAAAGAAATGAAAGAGATCGAGGAGGTTACCAAACAGAAAAATTTAGAGTTCGATCAAGCTACCAAACAGAAACAATTAGAATTAGATCAAATTATCAAACAAAAACAGTTAGACGTAGAACTTGCTAACAAACAAGCAGAGGAAGCCACCAAACAAAAGCAGATACAGGTAGATTCAGAAACTAAACTAAAGATGAAGGAAATGGAGGTAGATTCTAACATACAAATAGCCTCTAGCAAACAAAAGAGCCAAGAAGAACAGAACAAATTCAGTAAGTACAAAGGCCTCATTAAACCATACACTGTACGTGATTCAATCAGCGCATGGACGGAAAATATAGTTCCAACTAAAAACACAGAAAATACCTTTAGAGGATTGGGAAATGATTTACATGAGGAACCTGAGTGGGGAGCCTTTAAAAGTAATAGAATCCATACCTACTGATCTTAGAAACAATTACCAGTACATACACGATAGGATAATGCAACATTTTCTTTTGGACGCTACTGGTTATCAAATTCAATTCTCACAGATTAAACCAAAAGCAACTGAAACGTTCTTAGACTACATTTCTAGCGTGCAGAGCACATTTAAAAAATGGACTAAGGCGGCTAAAGTAGGTAACAGCTATGAAAAACTAGAAGAACTAATGGTAATGGACAAAGGTGTTTCTACAGTGCCTACCCCTTTTGCTAAATTCTTACAACAGTCAGATATTGAGTCCATTCAACAATTAGAGAAACGGGGGTCAGCTTATTTTTCCTCTAATCGGGACATATTCAAAACTACATCATATGACACAGAAATTACAGCTTTTGCAAACAGAGTTCCTGATAGATCCTACAAACAGAAAGACTATAGTAAGAAGGACAAACCATATCAGAAACCACCTCGATGTAATTATTGCAATCTTTTTCACCCAACTTACTCGATGTGTGATAAGAACCCCACATATCCGTCACACCTAGAACAAGTGTTAAAGAAGCAAGAATGCAGGAGATCATCGTTTAAACGTGCTGTAAAATGTTATTTTTGTTCTAGTTATGGCCACTATAGCAATAGGTGTCTTGGGAGACAGAAAATGAAGGCAAACAACGCAGCCCTCATCGATACATCATCAGACGATGAGAGTGATATAGATCCCGAACTTGTCAATGTATTGCCAACGAATGAATGTCAAAATGTAGCATCAGTAACCGATATTTTAAACTTTAAGACGTGCAAAGTATGCCAACAGTTTCATGCGGAGGGGAGATTGAAATGTGGACACGTAATATCATGTTCAAATGAAGAAGCTAATGCAGCATGTGCCTCCAGAGGTAACCTTAAGTTCTACGATGCACAGGTCAATGGTAAACCATGCCAATGCTTAGTTGATAGCGGCAGTACTATACTGGGACTAAAGAGAGAACTTGCTAGACCTGAAGATTATACGGGCGAATTTGTCAAATGCCGTACTTTCTCGGGTACCATCGAGAAATATCCACTGGCAAAAGCGCATATCAATACCCCGTTCCTTACCGGCACATTTACGTGCGCTATCCTTCAAGATCCATGTACGGACCTTATTTTGGGATGTCTTGATGCATTGAAAGAATGTACAGACGACAACATAAAAGCCTGGAATGAAACACACAGGGTCAACGCTGTAACTAAGTCAGATACAGAAATAAGTTATACTGACTTACAAAATAAAACTCTACAGCTACTAACACCAAGTGGTGCAGATATCAACAATACTCGCCAAAAGTTGAGCGAGGCACAAAGCACCGACCAAACACTCACACCGTATTTTAACTTGTTGTGTGAGCGAAAGAAAGTTTCTAAAAATTCTTCCTGGTACTTTAAAAAATTTAATGGAATTCTCATGCGTTATTATACATATAATAACCATGAAACTCAGCAAACGGTGTTACCTGTAACATACCGGAAAAAGGTGCTAAAAATCGCACATTCACCACCGTTTGCTGAACATTTGGGCTATCATAAAACGCGAGCCAGAATTCTATCACAATTTTGCTGGCCGATATTTCGTTCGAACATAAAATCGTTCTGTCGCTCCTGTACTGTGTGTCAACATCGTGTACGAAAGAAAAAGCATGTAAAGGGCGAAGTACAACAATCAGTGATAGCATCTAGACCACTTGAGAGTATAGCGGTCGATATTACTGGACCCCTAATGCAGGTGTCGAGTAATGGAAACCATAACTATCCAAACAAGGGTACTAAAACGATTCACCTTAAACCGAACCAAAAGGCTGTGATTCAACTAACTGATAAACATAACATGATACTAACATGTTACCAAGGGCCTCTCAACGTTGAACGCAAAATATCAGATGCGGATAATGAAATATCGATAAAAGAACCCTTAGAGATATTTCATATCAACATCCTGAAACCAAACGTTTCACAAAAAGAACAGCAGACAGACGAACAAATTGCACCATCACCAAGCAATGAGACGACAAACGAACACAACACAACTTCACTAGATAGGGTGACACACGACAACGACAACGCAACCACACTTAGCCAGATAACAGCACACACACAGCTAGTACCACAACAGTATTGAACGAGACAGACGAAGACGACATGGAATTACCCGTTCATACTGTAGACTCGACTGCGACCATTGACAGCATAAAGATAGAAACAAAACTGACAGATGACCAACGACGACAAATCTTAGAGCTAGTGACGGAATACAGAGACATTTTCTCCGACATCCCTGGAAAGACAGATAGAATAGAACATTCTATCGTTCTGACTGACACCACACCTATCAAGTGTCGACCTTATTCTATTCCATTAAACTATAGGTCGAACCTCGACAAAGAAATTCTATCTCTCGAGTCGAGCGGAATCATCAAAAAATCGCAGTCAGAGTATTCCTTCCCGATTGTCCTTGTCGCCAAAAAGGACTCTTCTATTCGACTATGCGTCGATTATCACCGCCTAAATAAGATAACTAAAAGTGACGCTGAACCGATTCCATCATGCGAGGATCTAATCTTGGACATGTCTACATCCCGCATATTTAGCAAGATTGACCTCACGAAAGGTTACTGGCAACTCCCGATGGACGTAAATTCCATCCATCTAACAGCTTTCTCCACTCCTCTTGGACTCTATGAGTGGCGCTTTCTTCCTTTCGGCCTGCGCAACGCTCCAGCGACTTTCTTCCGTCTAACTAGGGATCTTCTCCACGGGATGACAAATATCTCGACGTATATAGATGACATTTGCATCCATACAGAAGACTGGACAACACACATACTGAAACTTAGACAAGTCTTCGACAGATTAAGACTGTTTGGACTCACAGCGAAGCCGTCCAAAGTAGAGTTGGGCATGGAACAAATTGACTTCCTTGGTCACATCATCTGCAGGGGCCAATTGAAAACTGATGACAGAATCGTTACTAAGATTCTGAATTTGACAATGCCAACGACCAAGAAACAGGTCCGAAGTTTACTGGGTCTTGTAAACTATTATACTAAATTCATACCTAACCTGGCGGAAATCACCAGTGTTTTTTCTAACATCTTAAAAGCTTCGGCTAAGTTATCTGTAAAAGATGCACGATTAATTAGTGCGTTATCGAAATTAAAACATTGTTTCAGCGTTCCACCTATTCTCCGTATGCCTAATCCAAAACTCACTTATTTTTTACGCACAGACGCGAGTGCCATATCCATATCTGGGATACTATGACAGTTCTACGACGGGACGTTCCATCCCGTAATGTACGTAAGTCGCAAGATCACTCCAGCTGAAGGAAGATACTCAGCATCAGAATTGGAAGGCCTTAGTTTGATCTATTGTGTGAGAAAGTTTCATCGCTTCTTGGCAGGAGCACAGTTTGTAATCCAATCCGATAACTCTCCATTGTCTGTGATGCAATCTGGACACCCTACCAACAATAGAATTTACAGGTGGGCTTTAATTCTCCAAAATTATACGTTTACCATCCAACATTTGAAAGGGAGATTAAATACGATTGCAGACATTTTAAGTCGTCCTTCATCCATTCAAATACCTGAGTTACAGGAAGGAAGCGACCATACACCACCAGAAACATTGACACTGTAATGTTAAATAACCAAGTGCCATGTGTGGTGAATAAGACATATCGTAAGTGCGTTACTATCGCCTGATACTTGACTTGTGTGAATAGAACAGTGCTATAAAAGTGTAACGAACATAAGCAAAATTAACATGCGCTGAAACACACGTAATTTAGATTATGGGAACTAACGCCATGAGGACAGCGAACCCAGCTTAGACCCGAATCTAGAAAGAATGTGAACCAACGTCACAATATAGTAAGGCTAGACCCCGAATAGAATGTATTGAATCAACGATTAGACCCCGAATGACAGTGCAGGGTTAGCTATGGACCTACATGATGTGGTAGGCAACTTTATTAATACACTATCCGTCAAGAAGAGCATTAAAGACTTTGGTGTAATGAACTATGTTAGAATAGTCTACAAAGAGATTTGCTCTAGCTTCACAACGCAGAGGAGGACGTCAACTTAGTGTAATTAGATATAGAAATGTAACTGTGATATATGTACATTATTATTTTATTTACAATATCTATAACTTCATGTTTCTATTATTTATTCTAATGCAAATTGTGTAAACGCATATATAACTTTATTTTCTTATTTGCGTAGTTAGAAATCACCATAATTTAATTAATAACCCATTTATTAAAATATCCATTATAGAAATACAATTATTAGATCTTATATTAGTTAATTAACTTAGAATCATAATCATTTATACATCCATTTAGCTAATATATCATTTGAAAACTAATGCCAATCATTTAGGATTTAATATCATCTTTTTCACAAGTAACATTTAAGGTAATTAACCCATTTCGCTTAAATGAAAGTAGTAGTAAATTATTTCCCTTGAAGGTAATTTAGCTCAGCACACCAAAGTATGTAAGTTACTATGTCAGGATCGGTAACGAACCATCCTTATAACGATGTATATTTTGTACAGACATGGCGCGTGCAAACAAAACGCACAGTCATTGGGCGTGATTACTGTTATAATTCAACTAATCATTTAATGTATATATATTGATGTATGTAATACTATGAACCATATTTTAATGACGAGAGAATGATTGAGTGAAAGAAAAGTATGAAAGGGTATGAAAGATGAACGAAAGAAGAGAAAATGCGAGGAGAGAATGTTAAAACTTAGTAAACATTGAAAGGAAGAGTGCGAGAGAGAAAGGCAGCGGGAAAATTTTTTCCACCGCTGGAAAGGTCTTATTTGACTTGTCTGTGTCATGTGTGTTTCCAATGTGTTGTCAAAGTTTTATATGTGTTACAGCAACACTTTAGCAGAGTATAGAGAGAACGTACTTTGAGCTTCAGAAAACGGAGTTGTGGTCACAAATAAAAATAACAAACGTTTGTAACCACAATAAACCGATTTGCGGCGCTCAAAAGAACACACACATTTAGTACACTAACGCATACACATGTTAGACAGTTAAGTACACTGTAGTTTAATAGAAAGCACGCAAACAAACAGGAAAACGAACACAAAAAAGTTGCACACACCAATTAATTCAAAGAACAATAACTCTAAATTCAGGGGACACAATAAATAATCAGAAACCTAAATGTAACAGTGAACATAGCTTTTTTACATTCGGAAGCGAGAAGGTGAACAGTAGAGCTATGTGTATTGAGTTGGGGGGGGGGATATTGATGGGAACATGAACACTTGGTGCTCATGTGTTGTACTCACAATAGAGTCAACTAGTGTGTGGGTTGTCATTTTGGGCAATAGGAGGAACAGGTCAAGACGGAAGTCAATGGGTGGAAGTCAAACGACATAGGGTCAAACGACAGAAGCCAGGACATAAGTCATAAGACAACGGTTTCCGATTCACTACCAATCCTTGAGATATCTAGAGATCCAACTATACTGAGACATGGGCTACTAAATCAACCAAGTGAAAAGATAGAACACTGTGAATGAAGGTAGAAGATATTGTTCTATCCCCAAACTAGAAAGTTCTATACTTATTGGAGATCTGACAAAATTGGGGACAACCAATTTTTCTTTTGTGACCAAGAAGTGTTACAAAGATGAGAAAGGGGAAGTAACACTTCGCGAAGAGAAGGGGGACCCTGTCAGCATCCCCAATAAGCCCTTACAGGAGTAAGGAGTTAACACTAGGCTAGTAGAGAGACACCTAGACAGGGAAGACACCGACTAATATTAATAACCTCACAGGGAGACACATTTGTGTCAGACCAGAGGGCAAAGAGTACGGATGAGCGAGGGCTTTCCCCAAGCAATTGGGTTGCTGGTCCTTACGAGTAACCGTGATATGCCAGGTTACTCAAACTCACCAGCCAGCGTGCTGGCAAGGCCAGGCACGCAATAATAGCAACTGCACGGAGGGCAAAAGTGTCCGTGCTGGTCCACGCTATGTGTAGCGGGACAGGCTGACTGGAGACGGTAGAGAGGTCGGACATATCCTTGACCAATACGATAGCTTTCTAGGCCATAGGCAAACATAGGGCTATCTCATTTAGATTGTGTAATGCTAGCATCATCCATCATCACGTTGATATATTCATATTGTGTAACAATGATGAAACCTAATGCTTGTAGAGCCATTGACATGTCGGCTCTGAATAAATTGCATTCCTTTCGCAAATGTCATGAATTGTTATTTCGTGCAGTGCGAAAGTAGCGGAGTCTTGAAAGCTGCAGCGCACAGGTCGCTGACAACGCTCCTGTCTTATTCTGTCTTTGTGAATCATGGTTGCTAAATGTTGTGTTCTGCTTCGTATTGTGCTTTTTAGCAAGTCCCAGTATTGTGTGATGTTCTCAGTCGGTATATTGTCTGTGTAAGTGTGTATGAGCTGTGCCATATATTGTACATATCCTGTTTCAGAAGTGTACAATTGAACTTCCAGTGTGGTGACCGTTTGTGTGGCTGCGTGTCTGTGCTGTTTGGGCTAATGTGTACAAGTGTACCTTTGTGGTCTGTGAAGTCTAGTGTTTCTCGTAGGTGTTGGGTTTTTATGATGTGGTGTGTTGCGGGTGTGTCGAATCTGTCTAATCTGGATGATCTGTTGTGTGCTTTGTTTGTGTATGTCGTTTCTCTGCTGTCGGGGTGTGTTTGCCTGAATGCGTCTGTGAGGTTGTGTGTGTCAATGATGTTTAGTAGTGTGTCTAGTTGATGTATACTATCCTTACCGGTCCTTCTTAGCTGTGTTCTCACTTCACCTCCTACCACATCCATTCCTTCAAGAACACAGTTGAAATCACCGGCAAGAACAATATTTTGTCCCCTGTATGTCTGTGTTAATAAGTCGTCTAACTGTTCATAAAATAGAGGTTGATAATTGTAGTTTGGTGGTGCATGTATGTTAACAATAGCGTACGTGTGTGCTTCGTTTTTTACCTCAAATTAGAAATCCTACCATGTGGGTCTCTGTGTGACCTAAAAATAGTCCATGTGTCAGAAATTTGTAGGATCGCTGTCCCTGACCCTGTGTTGTTTTCCGCCAAACTGAATGACGAATGTTTTAATCCTAGCCGTGTTACCAATTCAGCTGCTTCAAACTCTGTTTGGATATTTGTTTCTTGTAATAACAGAAAATCCGGCTTGTATTTGTGTATGAGAGTGACTATTTGTTTTAATTTCATTCTCATACCACGAATATTTAAGCTAATTAAACATAAATCGTCAGCCATTTTTAATAATTAAAATAAAACAACATGGTGGTTAAGTTTAAGTGATTACCTTTATCTTTCCTGTGGTAATTTAATTCTGGGTTGCGTCTTCGGGTTTGATGGTATGTTTGTAGTTTTCGTTTTCCTCGTGGTCTTCGTCGGTGTCTTCGTCAGTGTTTATAAAAAGTGGTCCTTCGTTGTCGCTGTTTTCATCCTGCTTTGTAGCAGCTTTCTTGAATGGTTTGGAAGGAGAAGGGGAAGATCTTTCTTCCTCTTCTCTCATGTCTTTGTTGTCTGAGGAATTTCTCCTCTCTGCCCTCTGTCTTTTTCTGCCGTAGTGGACGGTTTGGAATTCTTCGTCGTTGGTTTCTTGTGAAATTGTTTTTGCTTGAGGTTCTGCGTCTGTCTCCGTGGTCACCGGTCCGCCAGCTACCTCGGCGTCATCTTGGGCGGCGTTGTCCTCGTCTGGCCTCGTGGTTTCTTTTTGGCCGGCTTTCTCGGCGACATCTTGTTTTTTGTTGTTTGAATTTGTGTGAAGTTTTCCCCCCGAGTGAGGGGAAATCCTCTTGCGATCTTTCAGTTGGTTGTTGGTTATTGTCTTTTTTTTGTGTCTCCGGCTCGGGCATTTGTTGGCCCAGTGTGAGTCCAGGCCACATGTAGGGCATTCGGTGCGACGCCCCACTATTGTGAACATAATACGGTGGTCTCCTGTGATTTTCCCAGGAGCTGTAATCTTGGCGTAATGAGGTATTGGTTTTTTGGGGGTACAAAGAACTCCCCATTTTCCGCCACCGTACTTGATGCGGAATACTTCCGCATTTTCGTCACCCATTGTCTGTTTTACGATGAACTTGACTCCCTCTGGAGGAATCGTGTTGGGCAGCCAATGGATCGTAACCCGTTCTCGTTCCTTTTCAAAGTGTTCAATCGACACTTCGAGTCCCTCGGTCGGCAGTTTTATATTTTTGCCATGCAGGCCTTTGTAAACTGCCACATGGGCAGCTTGGGTCAGATGACTGCATCCAGGCGGGCAAAGAACTAGGCCATACTGGAGACAAATTAGAGAAATGGGTAGATCAAAAATATAAGGAAGAAATAGCTCGACAGAAGGAAGAAACTGCTCGACAAAGAGAAGAAACGGAAAGAAAAGCTGCTCTAGAAAGAGATGAACGAGCATTAGAAAGACAGCATCAAAAAGATATGAAAGAAGTAGAGGAAGCCACCAAACAAAAGCAATTAGAGTTAGATCATGCCACCAAACAAACACAGATAGAAGTAGATGAACAAACCAAGTTAAAGATGAAAGAGTTGGAGGTAGACTCAAACATTCAAATAGCCTCTAGTAAACAAAAGAGCCAGGAAGAACAAAGTAAATATTCTAAATATAAAGGCCTGATAAAGCCATATAGCGTAGGGGATTCAATCTCAGCATGGACTGAGAATATAGAGTTTCAACTCAAGACTCATGAAATACCATTAAAAGATTGGGCAATGATCTACATGAGAAATCTCAGTGGTGAGCCATTAAAGGTTATTGAATCAATACCTACAGAACTAAGGAGTAACTATCAATACATTCACGATAGAATTATGCAACACTTCTTACTTGATGCTCCTGGGTATCAAATTCAGTACTCACAAATAAAACCTAAACCAACTGAAACCTTCCTAGACTACGTCTCTAACGTGCAAAGTACATTTAAAAATGGATTAAGGCAGCGAAAGTGGGGAAAGACTTTGATAAATTACAAGATCAAATGGTAATGGATAAATTTATATCCACAGTTCCTACACCTTTTGCTAAGTTTCTCCAACAGGCAGACATAGAATCCATTGAACAACTAGAAAAACGGGGTTCAGCTTATTTTTCTTCAAATCGTGATATATTTAAGACCACCATCCATGATACTGAGATCACTACTTTTGTTAAAAACGTTCCTAGTAGATCTTACAATCAACAAGAGTATCATAGGAAAGATAAGCCTTATCAGAAGCCACCTCAGTGTGCATACTGTAAATTATGTCATCCTTCCTATTCTATGTGTGATAAGAACCCAGCATATCCATCTCACTTAGAAACTGTGATAAAGAAGCAGGAAAATAGAAGAAATTCATTCAAACGTGCTGTATAATGTTATTTTTGTTCAAGTTATGAACACTATAGCGCCAGATGTCTTGGCAGGCAAAGAATGAAGGCAAACGATGCTGTGCTCATCGATACGTCATCTGACGATGATAGTGTGATTGACTCTGAGCTTGAGAATGTACTACCAGAGAATGTATGTGAAAGCGGAAATCGTCTTGTTGTTACTTGTCTGTGTCAATTTGTGTGACCAATTTTTTTTTTTTTTTTTTTTAAACTTTTATTGAGTGTTAAAGTGGTTGCGAATTGTATTGTTCGTGTTTTTACAGAGCGTTGCATGTGGACGTGTAGGTGACATATGCGCAAAAATACAAATATGTTATACATTTAAACATTCCTCCATTGACATTGTTGTAAGGAAATATTTTAAATCAACAGCGTGATGGTAGTGGGCTGTTATTATTTCCCCTGCCGCCCCGCTCTCCTGTCAGCTCCAAATCTCCTACCAATTACCATCCCCATCTCTCGGTGATGATAAACATGGCGGTGCACAAACTGTTTAGAACCAACCGGTGAGGGTGGCAGCAGAGACAACAATCACAGTATCAAAAAGGTGGGAAAGGAGGATGAGATTGTATACGCGTTTACAAAGCCATATATATTAGTAGTGATTACAATGATAATAGTGCAAATAACAACCAAATACATAAATATTATAATAATGACAAGGAATAACACTGCTAAGTGCTAAGGGTGATAGTCTCAATGATAATAATAGTTCTAACATGTGATTCCATGTGCTAAATTGATTATCTTAGGAATGGTGTTTACATGAAATACATCTTATAATAATAATGACAAGGAATAAAACTACTAAGGGTGATAACAGCAATGCTAAAAAAACACCATGATAAAATTAGTTATGATAATGATCACATTTTCCAAACATGTGATTCCATTTGCTAAAATGATTTTCTTAGACATGGTGTTAAAATATGGCAGGTACCTACAATAACAATTGCATCCTGCACTGTTCAATATTATAGTAGGTATAAAAAGGAATTGGTTATCTTTTTTTTTCTCCTTGCTTATTTTGTTTTTTTAATTATACATATACTTGCAACATGCAATGTTCAATAATAGTAGAAGTAAAAGGAGTTGATTATCTTTTTCTCCTTGCTTATTTTTTTTTCTTTATTTGTAAGGGTTCATTCATTTTTTCCCTTCCTCTTTTTTTTTTTTTTTTTTTTTGTTAACTTTATGTAAAAAGTAAACAAGCATCAGTATTTGCACAACATTTTTACAATCTTTACATGTTTGTTTCCCTTGCCATCTTTTCACCAATTTGTTTCACTCCATCAATGCCCTTATCACCACTATCTAGGCAATGATGGTAAAGGCAGGATAGATATTTGAACCAAACCGGTGTGGGTATCAGCAAAGGCAGCAAAAAACCATGAGCAAGGGGATGGGGGGCACATGGGAAAGGTATTTTGTTTATTACTAATGATGACAATAATAATAATGACAAGAAGAGACATACTGAGGGTAATAATAGCCAATATAAAAAAAACTAGGAATGGTAATAATGGTTATGAAAATGATAAACTTTTTGCAAATTGTGGTTTCCATTTGCTAGGATGATTTTCTTTGGAATGGTGTTAACATAGCATAGCAGTGTACATACACAAGCCAAATATAGTTTTTAATAATAGTTGTAGTACAGGGAGTTGGGATTTTTCCCCCTCATTTCCTCAATCATTTGTATTTGCACAAATTTATTTCAGTATTATTGATTTGGTAACCATATGTGATTTTGTATTTATTCCTTCAACACTCCCTCACATGATTCAAAAGGGGTGACAAGGAGAAGGGGAAATCTTTACATTTTTGTTTACTTTGCCGCACTCCCACTAATCGCTTTCACTCCAATGCCCCTCCGACCACCCTTAATGATGGTACAGGCAGGACAAATGTTTGAACTGACCAGTGGGGGTGGTAGCAAAGGTAACAAACCATAAGCGAAATGGGGCACTAGGGGAGATGAAGTTGTAAAATAATAATGATGATATCTCTAATACTTATAACATTAATGATACTAAGGATAATAAGGTAGATACTGAATCCAAAGAAAAGGGGGAATCTTACATGTTCCCCCCCCCTCACTATACTCTCCTCAACTGGTTTCACCCCACCAAAACCCTCATGCCAACTCTTAATGATGGTACAGGCAGGACAAGTGTTTGAACCAACCAGTTGGGGTAGCAGCAAGGGTAACAAAACATAAGCAACAGGGGGCGCAGGGGAGATGAAGTTGTAAAATAATAGTGATGATATCAATAATACTTGTAAAATCAATGATACTAAGGATAATGGGGTAAGTATTGACTGCAAGGATAGGGGAAAGTCTTTACATGTTGTTCCCTCTCTACTCTCCCACCGATTGGTTTCAATCACCAATGTCCCCATGACCACTCTAATGATGGTACAGGCAGGGCAAATGTTTGAAACAAACTAGTGGGGGTAGTAGCAAAAGCAACAAACCTTAAACAAAGGGGGGGGGGGACATGGGGGATGAAGTTGTAAAATAATAAAGGTGATATCATTTATACTTATTAAATTAATGATACTAAGGATAAAAGAGGTAGGGTAATGATAGTAAAAAATAAAAATGATAATGATAGTGATAATATTATAATAATAATAATGAAAACAATAATAATAATAATTATAATAATACTAATACTATAATAGATATGTGATTTCCTTTACTAAAATGATAATCTTAGTTGTGGTGGTAGTTTAGCACAACAAATTCATTTGTATCAAACATTCCATAATTAGTACATTGGAATGGGAGGAGTTAAGTTTTCTTTTCTCTTTTTTCCTGTTTCCCCTTATCTATAAGGGTGAAACCATCATTTTGAAACAAATAAAACAAGCATTTGTACTTCCACTATTCTTTACATAAGGGATTTTCCATTGGTCTTTTGACCATATGTGATCTTTTTAATCATTCACTCACAGTTTCTTCTTTCTTTCTCTCACTCATGTATACCAAAATTACCCAAAAAAATTACCAAAATTTCCAGAGTTGGTATACCATTTATACCAACTCTGGAAAGAGTTGTGATATTTTGTGCGTGAACATAAATGATATTAAGTGTGTGTTATATGTGCGGTGTTTGTATCTGGCTGAGTTTCTACATGTCCATATGAGCTGTCTATAGTAAGAAAGAGCTGTCAGTAGTTTTGTATGTGTGTCTTTTGCTGATTTTGGTATAATGTTGAGAAAAATTGCTTTATATATGTCAGTTTGTTTGCCTGTGTGCGTTTGTATGAGGTGTTGGAGTGTTGCGCGTATGGCTGTGATTGTTGGACATGTATAATAAATGTGTTCCTCTGTCTCTGTTGTGTTATTTCTACATAGCTGACACTGTGATATTTGTTTGAATTTGTATGCTTCTGTCTGTGTTGTCGGTGTCATATTGTATAACAGTCTATATGTGATCTCTCTAGCTTTTGGTGTTATGTGTTTGTTGTGTAGGTTTGAAAAGGTGCATGTGAAGTCAGACATGAAGTATTTGTGTCCTCTTTTAATCCTAAGTTTGAGTGATGGTGCTTGCTCTCTAACTAAATGTTTGTATATTTTGTGTGTTGTTTGCTGTATTAACTGTTCATGTCCTTGTATTGCCTGTATGCATGTCTGGTAGAATGTTGGCAGTGTTCCCTGGTAGTGTGCAGTTGCATTGTTAAGAGGTGTGAGATGTTTTATGTTATGTGCTATATAATATAAAGCTAATCTATGTTGTTCTGGATGTCTGATGATTTTACCTATGTGACTGATTCTAAGTGACAGTATTTTTGTGTGGATGTCCTGTAGTGCAATTCCCCCCCTCCGCCCCCCCCCCTGTAGTTTGTCCTGTATGAGTGTTTTGTGATGTATGCTGTATATTGTATTGGTGAAGATGAAGCATCTGATTTGTATGTTTATGTCTGTGACGGTCTGTTTGGGAGGGTTTAGTACTGTCGCTAAGTATAATATTTTGGGTATTATGTATGTGTTGACTATTGTGCTTCTACCAAATATTGTGGATGTTTTGTACCTATACCTGTGTAACATGTCTGTGATCTGTTCAGTTAATGAGTGCCATGTCTGTTTGTGTGTTTTTGTGGGATCACATGGGAATGTGATCCCATACAGCTTCATGGTGCCTGTGTGTCTCAGGTCTGGAGGGAAATCAGACTTTTGTTTCCACTTTCCTAGTCCCATTATCTGTGGTTTCTGTATATTTACTTTGGCTCCACTGCCTTTTCCAAAATGGGTAAAGGTGTGGAGTATGTTCCTTATTGAGATGTTGCTAGTGGGGAAGAAGGCAGTGTCATCTGCATAAGCGACAAGCTTCTGCTCTCCTATCCCATGTAGGAAGGTTCCTTTAATACTAGTGTCTTGTCTTATCTTCTCTAGTAAGGGCTCTAAGGTGAGCACATACAGTAGTGGTGATAAGGGACATCCCTGTCTTACAGATCTAGTGAGCCTGAAGCTATCTGTCAGTGAGTGGTTCACCAACACTTTGCTCTCAGGGTTTTTGTACAAGATCTGTATCCACTGCCTGTAGTACTCTCCTATGTTACAGTGTTCTAGTGTCCTATGCAGGTAAGTATGGGAGATTCTGTCGAAAGCCTTCTCTTGGTCCAAGGACAAGATGGAGGATGGACAATCTTTAATATGTGTGTAGTTAATTATGTCTCTAATGAGGTGGTTGTGGTTGTGTATATTTCTGTCTTTGACACTGCACTGTTGGTCGGGGTGTATGAGTGTTGGCATGAAGGGTTTGAGTTTGTTGGTGAGTGATTTGGCGAGTATCTTGTAGTCTGTGTTGAGTAAGGAAATTGGTCTGTAGTTCTTCAGTTGTGTTTTGTCGGTGTTGTCTTTGCGTATGAGTGTGATGTAGGACATGTTACAGCTTTCAGGTAATTGTTGTTTGTCAAAGGCTTCCTGATAGACTTTGAGGAGAAGATTGCCTAGGATAGGAAAGAAGTGTTGGTAGAATTCTACTGTCAAACCGTCTGGTCCTGGAGTTTTGTCTTTGTTTAGTGTGCTCAGTGCCTGTGTTATGTCTGCCAGTGTCAGCTCTGTGTCCAGTGTTTCTCTGTCTGTGTCAGGTAATTTCTTTTGTGTACTGTAAGAAGTTGTCTTGTATCTGTGTGTCTACTGCCTCTGCTGTGAATAGATGTGTGTAGTGTTGCTGGAAAGCGGTCCCTATGTGTAGTGTTTCTGTCTGCATGTTTCCCTGCATGTCTGATATTTGGCTTATTTGTCTCCTATGCTGTATATTCTGCTCTATTGCCATGTATTGTCTACTTGCTGACTCTTGTGTAATAGTGTTGAGCTTTGTTCTGAGAAGAGCACCCAAATATCTGTGTTGTTGGTGTTCTTCTAGCTGTGCTTCAAGTGTGTGTAAATGAAGTGCATCTCTGTCTGTCTGTTTTGTTAGTCGTATGGCTGTCTGTATAATACGCTCCTGTCTTATTCTGTCTTTGTGAATCATGGTTGCTAAATGTTGTGTTCTGCTTCGTATCGTGCTTTTTAGCAAGTCCCAGTATTGTGTGATGTTCTCAGTCGGTATATTGTCTGTGTAAGTGTGTATGAGCTGTGCCATATATTGTACATATCCTGTGTGTTTCAGAAGTGTACAATTGAACTTCCAGTGTGGTGACCGTTTGTGTGGCTGCGTGTCTGTGCTGTTTGGGCTAATGTGTACAAGTGTACCTTTGTGGTCTGTGAAGTCTAGTGTTTCTCGTAGGTGTTGGGTTTTTATCATGTGGTGTGTTGCGGGTGTGTAGAATCTGTCTAATCTGGATGATCTGTTGTGTGCTTTGTTTGTGTATGTCGTTTCTCTGCTGTCGGGGTGTGTTTGCCTGAATGCGTCTGTGAGGTTGTGTGTGTCAATGATGTTTAGTAGTGTGTCTAGTTGATGTATACTGTCCTTACCGGTCCTTCTCAGCTGTGTTCTCACTTCACCTCCTACCACATCCATTCCTTCAAGAACACAGTTGAAATCACCGGCAAGAACAATATTTTGTCCCCTGTATGTCTGTGTTAATAAGTCGTCTAACTGTTCATAAAATAGAGGTTGATAATTGTAGTTTGGTGGTGCATGTATGTTAACAATAGCGTACGTGTGTGCTTCGTTTTTTACCTCAACTGTAGAAATCCTACCATGTGGGTCTCTGTGTGACCTAAAAATAGTCCATGTGTCAGAAATTTGTAGGATCGCTGTCCCTGACCCTGTGTTGTTTTCCGCCAAACTGAATGACGAATGTTTTAATCCTAGCCGTGTTACCAATTCAGCTGCTTCAAACTCTGTTTGGATATTTGTTTCTTGTAATAACAGAAAATCCGGCTTGTATTTGTGTATGAGAGTGACTATTTGTTTTAATTTCATTCTCATACCACGAATATTTAAGCTAATTAAACATAAATCGTCAGCCATTTTTAATAATTAAAATAAAACAACATGGTGGTTAAGTTTAAGTGATTACCTTTATCTTTCCTGTGGTAATTTAATTCTGGGTTGCGTCTTCGGGTTTGATGGTATGTTTGTAGTTTTCGTTTTCCTCGTGGTCTTCGTCGGTGTCTTCGTCGGTGTTTATAAAAAGTGGTCCTTCGTTGTCGCTGTTTTCATCCTGCTTTGTAGCAGCTTTCTTGAATGGTTTGGAAGGAGAAGGGGAAGATCTTTCTTCCTCTTCTCTCATGTCTTTGTTGTCTGAGGAATTTCTCCTCTCTGCCCTCTGTCTTTTTCTGCCGTAGTGGACGGTTTGGAATTCTTCGTCGTTGGTTTCTTGTGAAATTGTTTTTGCTTGAGGTTCTGCGTCTGTCTCCGTGGTCACCGGTCCGCCAGCTACCTCGGCGTCATCTTGGGCGGCGTTGTCCTCGTCTGGCCTCGTGGTTTCTTTTTGGCCGGCTTTCTCGGCGACATCTTGTTTTTTGTTGTTTGAATTTGTGTGAAGTTTTCCCCCGAGTGAGGGGAAATCCTCTTGCGATCTTTCAGTTGGTTGTTGGTTATTGTCTTCTTTTTTTTTTTTTGTCTCCGGCTCGGGCATTTGTTGGCCCAGTGTGAGTCCAGGCCACATGTAGGGCATTCGGTGCGACGCCCCACTATTGTGAACATAATACGGTGGTCTCCTGTGATTTTCCCAGGAGCTGTAATCTTGGCGTAATGAGGTATTGGTTTTTTTGGGGTACAAAGAACTCCCCATTTTCCGCCACCGTACTTGATGCGGAATACTTCCGCATTTTCGTCACCCATTGTCTGTTTTACGATGAACTTGACTCCCTCTGGAGGAATCGTGTTGGGCAGCCAATGGATCGTAACCCGTTCTCGTTCCTTTTCAAAGTGTTCAATCGACACTTCGAGTCCCTCGGTCGGCAGTTTTATATTTTTGCCATGCAGGCCTTTGAAACTGCCACATGGGCAGCTTGGGTCAGATGACTGCATCCAGGCGGGCAAAGAACTAGGCCATACTGGAGACAAATTAGAGAAATGGGTAGATCAAAAATATAAGGAAGAAATAGCTCGACAGAAGGAAGAAACTGCTCGACAAAGAGAAGAAACGGAAAGAAAAGCTGCTCTAGAAAGAGATGAACGAGCATTAGAAAGACAGCATCAAAAAGATATGAAAGAAGTAGAGGAAGCCACCAAACAAAAGCAATTAGAGTTAGATCATGCCACCAAACAAACACAGATAGAAGTAGATGCACAAACCAAGTTAAAGATGAAAGAGTTGGAGGTAGACTCAAACATTCAAATAGCCTCTAGTAAACAAAAGAGCCAGGAAGAACAAAGTAAATATTCTAAATATAAAGGCCCGATAAAGCCATATAGCGTAGGGGATTCAATCTCAGCATGGACTGAGAATATAGAGTTTCAACTCAAGACTCATGAAATACCATTAAAAGATTGGGCAATGATCTACATGAGAAATCTCAGTGGTGAGCCATTAAAGGTTATTGAATCAATACCTACAGAACTAAGGAGTAACTATCAATACATTCACGATAGAATTATGCAACACTTCTTACTTGATGCTCCTGGGTATCAGATTCAGTACTCATAAATAAAACCTAAACCAACTGAAACCTTCCTAGACTACGTCTCTAACGTGCAAAGTACATTTAAAAAATGGATTAAGGCAGCAAAAGTGGGGAAAGACTTTGATAAATTACAAGATCAAATGGTAATGGATAAAGTTATATCCACAGTTCCTACACCTTTTGCTAAGTTTCTCCAACAGGCAGACATAGAATCCATTGAACAACTAGAAAAACGGGGTTCAGCTTATTTTTCTTCAAATCGTGATATATTTAAGACCACCATCCATGATACTGAGATCACTGCTTTTGTTAAAAACGTTCCTAGTAGATCTTACAATCAACAAGAGTATCATAGGAAAGATAAGCCTTATCAGAAGCCACCTCAGTGTGCATACTGTAAATTATGTCATCCTTCCTATTCTATGTGTGATAAGAACCCAGCATATCCATCTCACTTAGAAACTGTGATAAAGAAGCAGGAAAATAGAAGAAATTCATTCAAACGTGCTGTAAAATGTTATTTTTGTTCAAGTTATAAACACTATAGCGCCAGATGTCTTGACAGGCAAAGAATGAAGGCAAACGATGCTGTGCTCATCGATACGTCATCTGACGATGATAGTGTGATTGACTCTGAGCTTGAGAATGTACTACCAGAGAATGTATGTGAAAGCGAAAATCGTCTTGTTGTTACTTGTCTGTGTCAATTTGTGTGACCAATGTGTTGTTCAGTTTTTAGTGTGTAACTGCAATACTTTAGTAATAGTAGTGGTAGATAGAAGAAATACTTTGAGCATCTTAAAACGAGATTGTGGTCATAAATAAGAATAACAAACATTTGTAACCCCAATAAACCGATTTACGGTGCCCGAAGTAGTACATACATATAGAATAATAACGCATACACATGTTAGCAGGTTAAGTACACTTTCGTTTATTAGAAAACACGCAAACAAACAGGAAAACAAACACATAAAAGTTACATACACCATATGATTCAAAGAACAGTAACTCGAAACAGGGGACACGATAACTTCTTAAAAACCGTAATGTAACATTGGAAATATTTTTTCACAAGCGGAAGCTAGAAGGTGAAGAGTAGAACATAGAGCATACGAGTTTAGGGCAAATATTATATGGGAACATGAACATTCGTGTTCATGTGTTGTTCTCGTAACAGAGACAACTTGTTGCGGGTTGTCATTTTGGGCAATATGAGGACAGGTCAAGACAAAAGTCAACGGGCAGAAGTCTAAAGACATAGGGTCAAAAGACGGAAGCCAGGACTAGGTCATAAGACAATGGTTCCGGTTCAATACAATTCCCAAAAATATAATCAAGGTCTATAGCCAACTATACAGATGTGGTGCACTACTCAATTAACCGAGTGAACCAATATAACAGTGTGAAAAGGCAGAAAAGATAGTTTGTTCTATCCCCAAAGTAGATATGTATTACCTATCAGATCTTTGACAAAATTGGACAGCCAATTTTTCAGTAACCATACAACGTGTTACATACATGAGTTTAAAGTTTGTAACACTACACGGAGAGTGGAGGGGCGTGTCAAAGGTCTAGATAGGTAGCTTAGAGAGTTAATAGGCTAGAAATAGAATTAAGACAGAGTCTAGTAGAGAACACCAGACAGGAGACAGCGACAGAGACCGCTAGGGAACAGACGTATTCGCTGAGAATACTATTTAGTTTATAGACAATAGTGTTAGCTAGGCTGTAGATTCCATTTTGTGAACAGTATCATTTATTATCACCTCGTCATTACATCTGTGAATCATACCATGATGTTTATTATCAATGAAATGTTCCGCTCGCAGAGCTTGTTTGTAATTAGCTCTAAATAAAATGTATCCTTTTACAAATCACACGAGTTATTATTTCGTGTCGTGCAAAAGTAGGGAGTCCTGAAATACCTGTCGCAAGTGAGTCGCTGACAGGCAGCATCTCCCAAATATCATAATGAATTCCAAAAGCTTTTGGTGAGATCTTCAGTGTCTTTAAAGCGTTTAATATGGCCGCCTTGCGAGCGTTTACCACAAAGCAGCTCGTCGTAAAAATAAATTCGCTTAGGGAGCCTGTGATCAGGCATGCGAGTCAAGTGACCAGCCCAGCGAATCTGATTCTTCATTAGCATATTGTGGATACTAAGCATGGGCGCGCTGTCTAGGACTTAAGTGTCTGGGATCTTGTCTTGCCATTTAATGTTCAATAGCTTCGTAAGGCAGGCTGTGTGGAAGTGATTTAATTCCCTAGCGTGTCGCTGGTAAACAGTCCAGGTTTCACAATTTGCAGACTTATTCCATTTCTGTCCCACACATTCTTGTACAGTCTGCCAAAGGCCACGCTGGCCTTGGAGATTCTTGCATTCTTGATTCTTGCATGGGACATAGTGGTGCAAAGATAGGTGAGTTTTTTCATAACACTTAGTCTATGACCATTCACTTTCATATTCGGCAAGATGTGATTAATCTCTGGAGCTGGCTGGTACACAACTACGGTCTCCTCCAAGTTGGTATTGAGCCCAAAGTTGGCACAGGCATATGCGAAAGCTGAAATATGATGTTTCATGTTTGCCTCTGAGTTGGCATATAGAGTGCATTCATCAGCAAATAGAAGCTCTCTGACGGTGTCGCTGTTAGTTTTAGATTTAGCGTTCAGCCTTCTGAGATTAAACAACTTTCCATTCATGCGGTAGTTGATGTCTATTCCAATGTCATTGTTTTCGAAGGCATTCGTCAGCATAGATTAAAACATGAGGCTGAACAGTGTTGGTGCCAGGGCACAGCCTTGCTTCACTCCATTGGTAACAAGAAAGGGCTCAGACAGTTCGCCATTTTCCTGTAATTTTGTCTGCATATCATCATAAAATAACCGCTCTATTTGGACAAACGTTTGTGGACAACCATATTTAGCCGTAATCTTCCACAGCCCTTCTCTTTTGACTGTATCAAAAGCCTTGGTATGATCAATGAAAGGGGAGAACATTTCGGCATGTTGTTCCTGACATTTCTCTTGCAACTGCCTTGCAGCGAAAATCATGGTAACAGTTAATCTTCTTTTCTGAAGCCACATTGACTCCCAGGAAGAATACCTTGGTCGAGATAGGCTGTGAGACAATTGAGAAGAATTTTGGCGAGTATCTTCCCTGCAATTGAGAACAAGGTGATGCCTCGGTGGATGTCACAAGATTGGCGGTTTCCTTTACGTTTGTAAAGGTGGGTTATTAACGCGTCCTTGAAATTTTGTGGCATGGTCTCTTTCACCCATATGTTTGTAAAGACTTGATGAAGCTGCTCTATTAGAACCGATCAACCTACCTTGTATATCTATGTCTGGATTGAGTCAGGACCAGGCGCCTTACCGCTGGGAAGCTGCTGGGTGGCTTTGTTTACGTATAGTATGGTTGGCAGGTCAGCAAGAGTATCATTAGTGGGACATGAGGAAAGCAGTTGATGGTTACATCATCGATGGAGTGAAGGAGGTTGCATTTAAGATGTTGCTAAGATGCTCCGAACAGCGTTGAAGGATTCCTTTCTTGTCGGTGACCAATGTTCCCCCATCTGCACCAAGGAGGGGAACTATACCTGATGATGTGGGACCATAGACAGCTTTCAGTGAGTCGTAGAAGTTTTTCAAATCGTGTCTGTCAGCAAAGCCTTGAATCTCATCAGCTTTGTTGCTTAGCGAGTAGTCCCGCATGTGCCGAAATGTATGCTGCATTACTCTCCGGATGTTATTGAAGGCATCTTTTTTAATGCTGTCTTCTTGTCGTTCGAGTATGCGTTGTGGAGAAGGTGTTTCTCAGTCAGCAATTGGTTGATGGCTTCTTAATTTTTATCGAATCAGTTTTTATTCTTCCGAGGGGGCTGGACCCAGGAGTTCCATAGCAGTGTTGTACATTTTGTCCTTTAGGGCTCTCTACTCTGTTTCCGCATCTTGCTTAGCTGCGGCACTGGGCTTGAGGCGGTCTTCCAGCATATTTTGAAATGAAAGCTGCATTTTTTGTTTTAACTGTTTAGGCGGTTTACATTTATTGTTGTTGTTGTTGTTGTTGTTGTTGTTGTTGTTGTTGTTGTTGTTGTTGTGGTTTTACTACTTGAGAACGCCGTGGTGGCTTGATGTGCATATTTATTTATGAGACAATCAGGCAATGGTCTGTCCAACATTCGGCACTACACATGATTTTGTCACCCGAACGTCTTGTCTGCCACTCCTCCTGACGATGACATAGTCAATGAGGTGCGAGTGTTTCAAATGAGGGGGCATCTACGATGTCCTATTTCTCATGGGAAGACGGAAAATTGTGTCGGTAATCAGGAGATCGTGAACGGCACAGGTCTGAAAGAAGAGGAGTCCATTGCTGTTACAATTTCTTACTCCGTGCTTTCTAATTATGCCACTCCAAGAGGCAGTGTCCGTGCCTACTCTGGCATTCAAGTCCCCGTGGAGTATACGTTTGTCTTCTTTGGGAACAGATGTTAATACATTTTGCAGGTCCTCATAGAACTTGTCCTTTACGTCGTCTACATTGACCATGGTTGGTGCGTAGACACTCACGATGGTTGCATGCTTCCTTCCGTTCAGCATGGGTAACTCAATGGCCATACGTCTGTCGTTTATAACCTTCGGAAATCCAGCTAGTTTGCCAACCAGGATTTAATGGCAAATCCTACACCAGACTGGCGTCTTTCCTCACTCTTCCTTCCACCCTAAAAGAATGTGAAGCCGGCACCTATTTCACATATTTGGCCTTCATCTGCAAGTCGTCTCTCGCCCAAGACTACAATGTCGATGTTCAACTTTCTCCCGATCAGTGCTGTTCGTCTCTCTGGGCCCGACGAGCCGTCTCTAATCAAATAGGGTTGTACATTCCAAGTTCCGATGGTTAAGGTAATATGGTTTGCTTTTTTTTTTTTTTGCTTTACCTGGTTTACTTTAAGTTGTATGTCGACCGCAGTATAGTGTACCCATCAACCCTTCGACATACAGTATTTCACCTGTTGGTTTGAGGCTGAATCGGTTACCCATGTCTGGTTTAGCCAGTCTGTCACAGCTGTTGTCCGGGGGGGGGGGGGGAGCAGCCGCTGTCGCATGCTGACAGCTACTCGAATCCACAGGCGTGAGCTGGATGTCAGGCTTGGACCAGTGGGGAATGGTCTCTTAAAAGGTCACCAAGTAAACACGCAGTGTGTATATGGCAGAAAGTACACACACAATACATATTGTGTTTTAGGCCTGGGTTATCCAATTTCATATACTGTCATTTGGCGCTGGGAGGTTTGCTCCTATTGTATGTTTTTGTCTCACAAGGCAAGGTTTCGGATTAATTGCAGATAAGAAGGGTGGGGGGGGGGGGGGGGGTGTGGTATAATAATTCTTGCGCTCTTTATTTGTATAAAGCATACACATCAGTATTCGCTCCCTAGGACTTCTTCAATTAGAGACGGACGCCGCATTTCTGAGCCACTCTGCCTGCAGCGGTTAGTACCTGCGTACCAATATAGTGTGATGGTTTCAATCCGAAAGACTGAGGACTGAGTGTCGTCCAGATCTTCTGGTCACTCCCGGCCACACCACGATATCCTGGCAATGATGATGTATCTGTTCTTCCACTGTATACACATGACCCTAAAAAGCTTCCAACATATATGCCGTATCATGCATGCACCAATACTCCATCCAGAGAATCGACTTCCGGTCCCCAACATGGCGGATAAGCATTTGAACCGTTAAGCCTCTGGAGTGTTTATGCTTCTGGCTACGGTTTGCACTCACATTTTCCTTAATTTGGACTGATAGTGCATGAGTGCGTGGCGCGACACTGTGAGCTGTGAATTTAGTTTGGAATGTGTTTACATCTGTCCGCGGTTGTTGTAGTGTGAACTGCATATTCAGAACGATGGCGGTCGGCCTGTCGCTTGGAATTTATTGGATTGCCTTTTCGTTTCATGAGTTCATTTTTCTCGGAGACTCCTGTGGGTCGTCGCTGTAGCTACGGTGTTCGTGCTTTGTGCGGTGCTTTCAGCGCGCAGCCCTGCCGAAACCGATCGAGCCATATGGGATAAATGCCGAAGCAATGAAGTCGATCCTCTCGACTTTTAATGCAGTAATGCATGGCTGCTGGTTTTCTAGTGACCGCCGTTCCTAGTTTTCTAGTGACTGCTGTTCCATCGACGATGAACTATTTTCAGTGGATGGAGAACTTTTGTGTTGGCATTCTGACAGCGGCATTATGTTTCACAGTGACGTCAACCATTATGACCAACCGTCCTAGAGGGCTCCATCGTGACTAAAAGATCGTGTAAAGTGGTAGACTCCGTTGTTATGCATTTGATGATATTATTTGTGTTGGTTGCAGAAAATTCAACAAGAATTCAAAAACTCATAAATTTCAGAAAAGTAGACACAAATGAAGGACTTCATCCTTATTCAGGTCTTTCTGGTTCTTTATTCCTTCTCTTCACAGAGCAGTTATAACTTGAGATGTCGTAAAAAGTATTGTTTGCACAGGATGTTTTCGTTACAATATAAAATAATTCTTAACATATATTCTTTTGACATTTTCTCTTTTGATCCTTTGACATCATTTTTCGTATTCTAAGTAAGTAAGTAAGTAAGTAAGTAAGTAACTAACTAACTAAGTAACTAACTAACTAACTAACTAACTAACTAACTAACCAATTAACTAACTAACTAACTAACCAATTAACTATCTAACTAACTAACTAACTAACTGACTGACTGACTGACTGACTGACAGACTGACTGACTGACTGACTGACTGACTAACTAACTAACTGACTGACTGATTGACTGACTGAAGGACTGACTGTTTGACTGACTGACTGACTGACTAACAAACTGACTGACTGACTAACTAACTAATTAACTGACTGACTGACTGACTGACTATCTGACTGACTGTCTACTAACTAACTAAGTCCAGAAGTCCAGATCCAGCCAGTTTGTTCACCTGCTCATTTCCCAACACAACAGTATACCCTTGGCAAAAGATCTAATGGATGCTTGCCCTCTCCGACCATGTGTGGTAGAACAAGGATGTACCGTGCACGTTAATACGTTCGAGTCAATGCTAGCACACACTGCACAGTGAGATTAGGAGAAGAAAGGTATGCAGGTTAAAAAAAAAGGAAAATCACAGATGGGTCAAGCCAATTATATTACTTAACAGGGGGTACGGGGTGTCAGGCATTGGTAGCACCTTTGGTAAGGATGACTCTCATGTCCTTTTCAGGACAAATCCCCCACTGGTCCAAGCCTGACACCCAGCTCGTGCCTGTGGCTCCTAGTAGCTGTCAGCATGCGACAGCGGCCACCCCCGGGCAACAGCTGTGAGAGGCTGGCTAAACCAGGCATAGGTAGCCGATTTGGTGTCAAACCAAGCGGTAAACTAGGGTATGTCTACCCAGCTGTGAAGACAGGATTCGGCAGACTGCGCGGAAGAAATCATTCCTGATTCAACAGGCAAGACGGCGTTTACCTGCAAAGCGTTTTGGAACGTAATGAGCACGGCAAGGCACGTAGAGCGCCCTGGTCATCCACTGCACCTGTATTCATCACCAGTCGTCTCGACTTGTCTTGCCACTGGACTCAGATGGACTCGGGCGAGAGAGTGAGGTAGACGAATTGCGCAACTCTTCCTCACTTTAATCCAAGTCATCGCGCAAATCATTCTTCATCCAACGTCATATATCACCTTCAAGCCCTGTGGCGATGGGCGAGCGGCAGGCGTGGGTACGCTGGCAGCCGTAGTCGCAGACCTGCACACAGGCGGCTCAGGCCATATGGTCGTCTTCTACTGACCGGAGCAGCAGTGGGATTCGGCAGCCCCCTGAGCGACCGAGCAGCCCTCTATAGAAACACACTGCTCACCTCCATATCATGAGGAAGGGGCTAGAAAAGGTGCCCTAAACATTGTCTACTCCATCACTACCTAACCAGCTAGCCGCGGTTGGTGGGTACCCTTAACTGCGGTCAACATACAAACAAAGATAAAACAAGCAAAGCTAAAAGAGTAAACCATAGTCCCTTAACAATTGGAACTTGGAATGTACGCACGCTACTTGACAGAGACTGCGCGTCGGGCCCAGAGAGACGAACAGCAATGATTGGGAGAGAGCTGGGCAGGTACAACATCGACATTGCAGCCTCGAGCGAGACACGACTTGCAGAAGAAGGCCAAATCTGTGACATAGGTGCCTGCTACACATTTTTCTGGAGTGGAAGGAACAGCGAGGAAAGACGCCAATCCGGTGTGGGATGTGCCATTAAGTCGGCAAATTAGCTGGATTTCCAAAGGCTATAAATGACAGGCTCATGACCATTAAGTTGCCCCTGCTGAATGGAAGGAAGCATGCAACCATTGTGAGTGTCTACTCACCAACTATGACCAACGAAGATGATGTCAAGAACAAGTTCTATGAGGACCTGCACAATGTATTATTATCTGTTCCCAAAGGAGACAAACTTACACTCCTTGGGGATTTCAATGCCAGAGTAGGCACGGACACCACCTCTTGGAGTGGCATTATTGGAAAGCATGGAGTCGGAAATTGTAACAGCAATTGACTCCTCCTCCTTCAGACATGTGCCGAACATGATCTGCTGATTACGAACACAATTTTCTGTCTCCCCATGAAAATCAACACCTGCGACATGAGATGCCTGAGGAGAGCTGCCAACTTAACAATCCGAGACAGAGTAAGAAATGCTATTATCAGAAAGACTGTGGGATCAACACATTGTGCCACATTTATTGAAAGACAGAAGATCAAGTGGTTTGGCCATGTTGTTAGAATGCAACACCAGCAACTACCATCACTGGCCTTACATGAAAGATCATCTGCGGCGAGACCACGAGGACGTCCAAGAAGAAAATGGATTGAAGACATCAAAGACATTGTACAACCAAACGGAATGACACTATCCAGTGGCGCCCACCGGGCGCTGGAACGCAAATTATTCCTCCCCCAATGCTTAACGGCAGAAGTGGAAGATCATGATGATGGTATTGATGATGTTGATTCAAAATCGTGTCGTCAGTAGCATAGTTGTTAGTGTCTCCGCCTGATGGGCGGGAGCTCGAGGCTCGTTTCCTTGCAGGACAATTTTGTTTTTTAAATTGTTCAGCAATTAAATGGGTGAAACTCAAATATCAATCGTTCGTTTCCTCGCCGGACAATTTAAAAAAAAAAAAAATTGTTCAGTAATTAATTGGGTGAAAGTCAAATGTCAATCTCATGATAGAAGGCAACTTTGATGTGCAATGTCATGTCTATCACAAGAGAACATGTTCAGCATAACCCATACACATTTATGGTCTCAAGACAATGGGCCAGTAACAGCTAAATTAATGATAACGGGCAGGATCACATTGAGAAAGAGGAACTTAGTATTTGTCACACGTCGTTCTCATGATAAGTTCAATCTTCTTGATGATAAGTTTTCGTGTGATGGTCGTTGTCTAGGTAACGATGTTCATGGTGTGTCAATTGAGCTATCTAACTGTCTCTTAATCCAACTCACCCCAGAAGTGCACCTTCACCAGACATGAAACAAGATTCCGTTGGCGCACATAATCCTTTATTACAGACATAACATAGACTCACGGAACATATGTATATATCCAGAAACAATGTAATCCATAGACTATAAATATCCTCCTCACAATTTAACCAGCACACATCAATGCCTTCTCAAGCCTGCTTCATATCAAATCCATAAGACAGGCAATCCAGCTCCTATCCATCGCTGGACCTCGCACAATACACCCACACACTGGGTTCAGGCCCTCACTCACTATAGAACCCACTCTGGTTCAGGCCTGTCTTCACAACTGGGAGAACAACACAACACGGAGATCTCTAACTCCGCTTCTCCTTAGACTACCGACCAGTTCGGCATCTACACATTAACTGTCTTGAAGTCCCTTGACTTCACACAAAACTAAACTGTCCTTCCCCCATCCCCCTGGGAGATTTTCTCTACCCTCACTATTTTATTTCTCAGGACTGGCTGTTTTCCCCATAGCCAGGTCAGTCACTTGACTGTCTCCCACTTTCATCCCTTCTCTCTCATGCCCGGTCACTCAACTCATTGTCAATGACCCAGGCTTATGTCGGTATCCTTTATCTCTTTGGGTTTGTGGGGTTATATGCAAACTTTTTATATTTATAATTGTGTTGTTTAAAGTGAGTGTAAGTTAGTTAGTTAGCCTTTCCTCTTGAGCCCTGACTGTACTGGACTCAGGTATCAGTACAGAGCAGGGTAGGTGGTCGCTTATATAATCCTCAAGGACACTCCATTTTATGTCTGATGCCTCCTCTTGTGATACAAGTGAAAGGACTAACGGAAATGAAACGGATGAAAGGACACAAACAATTATTCTTGATATTTAAACAGCCAGAAAGGCCTAACGTAATGTCACAGTTCAACTATGTATAGAGTACCCATTTATTCATACTTCAACTATGTATAAAGTATCACTTTATTCATACTTCAACTATGTATACAGTTTCCCTTTTAAATAAGCATTTAGTATTGCATTTGTTTTCTTGTTTGATTTTTATACACTAAAGCATGAGAATTATTTGTGTGGTAACTGTTATTTTTCTGATATCTGCTTAAGAGACGATAGTTTTCAAACTATGGCACGTGTCATATTCTCCAATTGATTTACTGCATGTTATATGGGGGTATTTCAAAAAGGATGTTGGAATCTTAGATGCCCGGAGCAGTGATTGAGTTACTGGAGCCCTTTAGGGATGCAAAGAATTATAACAGTGTAAACTACCGAATGTGTTGTTAGAGGTGACTAAAGAGGGTTTGGGTGAGGCTTAGAACCCCACACTTGAGCTACGAAACCCAAACAAGCACAAACAATTCTACATTGCATGGCTTGGCCTGAGTTGGTTGAAGGCCTAGGCTTCGTTGGGAGATGTAAGGCAGTAGAAAATGGTGCTGAACTTAAGTGTTTGAACACATAAAAAATATAGAGGCTCTATTGGCAATATAATTGCGAATAGAGAAAAATTATTTTCGCGATAGAATTGCGAATAGAGAAAAATTATATTCGCATTAGAATTCTGCCGAATTCTCATTAAGTTTTAATGAATCACCCTTCTTCTTACTTCTGTCCATTCTTCTGGCATCCCGTTTTATTTTTACATTACATTAGTGATGTTTAAATATTAAAAATAATTTCCCAGAATTTGTATACCCAATACAAATAACGATCCCTCCAAATAATTGTGTCCCCAGGTGAGTTCAAGAATTGTTAACTTTCGTTTCTGTACACTTACTGTTACCAGGCATCCATGTGTAAATACAAATGTTAAAAAAAAAAAAAAAAACATATATTGGAAACAACAAACTGTCATCAGAATTGATAACGATGTAGGTCAGAGGTTCCCAAACCACGGCCCGCGGGCCACTTGTGGTCCGCCAGCTGTATGAAAGTGGCACTATATACTCTGGTTTCTCTTCACAAACGAACAAATCTTTCGCCTTTTAGATTTTTCATTGTGGTGTTATTTCCGGAACTTCATCAACAGCAGACATGGCAGTTTTAGACAACATGGAATCTGTGGACATCGACCGCTTTCTCGAGGGGACACCGCTTCATAAAAAAGGTACGTTGGTTCTCACTATCACCGGACCTGGCGCGGCGGCCAAAGGCACGCCCCATTTAATTGCCAGCACGTTGCTCGGCCTATGCGGAGTGCCTGCTGGCGGAGTAGCAGACATCTACAGATATGAGACACCCACGCGGTGGTTTGTAAATCTGACCCAAGCTGCCCATGTGGCAGTTTACAAAGGCCTGCATGGCAAAAAGATAAAACTGCCGACCGAGGGACTCGAAGTGTCGATTGAACACTTTGAAAAGGAACGAGAACGGGTGACGATCCATTGGCTGCCCAACACGATTCCTCCAGAGGGAGTCAAGTTCATCGTTAAACAGACAATGGGTGACGAAAATGCGGAAGTATTCCGCATCAAGTACGGTGGCGGAAAATGGGGAGTCCTGTGCAACCCAAAAAAACCAATACCTCATTACGCCAAGATTACAGCTCCTGGGAAAATCGCAGGAGACCACCGTATTATGTTCACAATAGTGGGTCGTCGCACCGAATGCCCTACATGTGGCCTGGACTCACACTGGGCCAACAAATGCCCGAGCCGGAGGCAAATGAAAGACAATATAAATATCACACAACCAACTGAAAGATCACAAGAAGATTTCCCCTCACTCGGGGGAAAACCTCAAACAATTTCGAACAACAAAAAACAAGATGTCGCCGAGACAGCCGGCCCAAAAGAAGCCACGAGGCCAGACGAGGACGACGCCACCCAAGGTGACGCCGAGGTAGCTGGTGGACCGGTGACCACGGAAACAGACGCAGACACTCAAGCAAAAACAATTTCACAAGAAACCAACGACGAAGGATTCAAAACCGTCCACTACGGCAGAAAACGACAGTGGGCAGAGAGGAGAAATTCGTCAGGAAACAACGACATTAGAGAAGAGGAAGGAAGACTTTCCCCTTCTCCTTCTAAACCATGCAAGAAAGCTGCTACAAAGCAGGATGAAAACAGCGACAACGAAGGACCACTTTTTATAAACACTGACGAAGACACCGACGAAGAACACAAGGAAAACGAAAACTACAAACATACCACCAAACCCGAAGACGCAACCCAGATTTAAATTACTACAGGAAAGATAAAGGTAATCACTTAATAATTTAACCACCATGTTGTTTAATTTTATTTTAAAAATGGCAGACAACTTATGTTTAATTAGTTTGAATATTCGTGGTATGAAAATGAAATTACAACATATAGTCACACTCATACACAAACACAAGCCAGATTTTCTTTTATTACAAGAAACTAACATCAAAACAGACTTTGAAGCAGCAGAATTAGTGACACCGCTAGGATTAAGAAACTCGTGTTTCAGTTTGGCGAAACATAACGTAAGGTCAGGGACAGCCAATCTCCAAATTTCCGACACGTGGACTATTTTTAGAACACACACAGACGCACAAGGTAGAATTTCCACAGTTCAAGTTAAAAACGACACACACTCATTTGTCATTGTGAACATACACGCACCACCTAACTACAATTATCAACCTCTATTTTATGAAAATTTAGACGACTTACTAACACAGACATGCAGGGGACAAAATATTGTTCTTGCTGGCGATTACAATTGTGTACTTGAAGATTTAGACGTGGTGGGTGGGGAGGTGAGAAAACAGCTGAGGAGAGCCGGCAGGGACAGCTTACATCAACTTGACACACTAAGAAATATCATCGATACACACAACCTCACAGACGCATTCAGGCATACACACCCCGACAGTAGAGAAACGACATACACAAACAAAACACACAACAGATCATCTAGATTAGACCGGATTTACACGCCCGCAACACATCACATCATACAAACCAAACACCTACGGGAAACATTAGATTACACAGACCACAAATCAATACTAGTACACATCAGCACAAACAGCACAAACACGCAGCCAAACAAAAGGTCACCTCACTGGAAGTTCAATAATTTATTATTGGAACACTCAGAATATGTAAAATATATGACACAGCTCATACACACGTACACAGACAATATACCGACTGAGAACATCACACAATACTGGGACTTATTGAAAAACACCATACGAAGCAGAACACAACATCTAGCAACCATGATCCACAAAGACAGACTAAGACAGGAGCGCATCATACAGACAGCCATACGACTAACAAAACAAACAGACAGAGATGCACATCACTTACACACATTAGAAGCACAACTAGAAGAACACCAACAACACAGATACATGGGTGCTCTTCTCAGAACAAAACTCAACACAATTACACAAGAGTCAGCTACGAGGCAATATTTAGCAATAGAACAGAACGTACAACGTAACAGACAAATAAGCAAAATATCAGACATGCAATGAAACATGCAGACAGAAACACCACACATAGAGACTGCTTTCCAACAACACTACACACAACTATTCACAGCAGAGACAGTCGACACACAGATACAAGACAACTTCTTACAGTACACAAAGAAATTATCTGACACAGACAAAGACACACTGGACACAGAACTGACACTGACAGACATAACAAAGGCACTAAGCACACTAAACAAAGACAAAACTCCAGGACCAGACGGTTTGACAGTAGAATTCTACCAACACTTCTTTCCTATTCTAGGCAATCTTCTCCTCAAAGTCTATTAGGAAGCCTTTGACAAAAAAAAATCTTCCGGACAGCTGCAACATGTCTTACATTACACTCATATGCAAGGATAAAACTGACAAAACACAACTGAAGAACTACAGACCAATTTCCTTACTCAACACAGACTACAAGATACTCGCCAAATCACTCACCAACAAACTTAAACCTTTCATGCCAACACTAATACACCCAGACCAACAGTGCAGTGTCAAAGACAGAAATATACACAACCACACACACCTCATTAGAGACATTATTAACTACACACATGGAAAAGACTGTCCATCCTCCATCTTATCCTTGGATCAAGAGAAGGCCTTCGACAGAATTTCCCACACTTACCTACATAGGACACTAGAACACTGTAACATAGGAGAGTACTACAGGCAGTGGATACAGATCTTGTACAAAAATCCTGAGAGCAGAGTGTTGGTGAACCATTCACTGACAGCTAGCTTCAGGCTCACGAGATCTGTAAGACAAGGATGTCCCGTATCACCACTCCTGTATGTGCTCACCCTAGAGCCTTTATTAGAGAAGATAAGACAAGACACTAGTATTAAAGGCACCTTCCTGCATGGAATAGGAGAGCAGAAGCTCATCCCCTATGCAGATGAAACTGCCTTCTTTCCCACCAGCAACACATCAATAAGGAATATACTCCACACCTTTACCCATTTTGGAAAAGGCAGTGGAGCCAAAATTAATGTACAGAAATCACAGATAATGGGCCTGGGAAAGTGGAAACAAAAGGCTGATTTCCCTCCAGATCTGAAACACATAGACACCATGAAGCTGTATGGGATCACATTTCCATGCGATCCCACAGAAACACACAGACAGACATGGCACGCACTGACCGAACAGATCACAGACATGTTACACAGGTATAGGTACAAGACATCCACAATATTTGGTAGAAGCACAATAGTAAACACATACATATTACCCAAAATAATATATTTAGCAACAGTACTGGACCCTCCTAAACAGACCGTCACAAACATAAACAAACAAATCAGACGCTTCATCTTCACCAACACGATACACAGCATTAAATACAAAACTCTCATACAAGACAGGAAACAAGGCGGGATTTCACTACAGGACATCCAGACAAAAATACTGTCACTTAGAATCAGTCACATAGGTAAAATCATCAGACACCCAGAACAGAACAGACTAGCACTATACTACATAGGCCACAACATGAAACATCTCACACCTCTTAACAATGCAACTGCACACTACCAGGGAACACTGCCAACATTCTACCAGGCATGCATACAGGCAATACAAGGACATGAACAGTTAATACAGCAAACAACACACACAATATACACACATTTAGTTAGAGAACAAGCACCATCACTAAGACTTAGGATTAAAAGAGGACACAAATACTTCATGACTGACTTCACATGCACCTTTTCAAACCTGCACAACAAACACATAACACCAAAAGCTAGGGAGATCACATATAGACTGTTATACAGTATGACCCCCACAACACAGGTAGAAGCATACATATCCAAACAATGTCAATTATGTAGAAACAACACACAAGAGACAGAGGAACACATTTATTATACATGTCCAACAATTACTGCCACACGCGCAACACTCAAACACCTCATACAAACACACACAGGCAAACAAACCGACATATATAAAGCAATTTTTCTCAATACTATACCAATGACATCTAAGGACATACATACAAAACTACTTGTAGCACTTTCTTACTACAGACAACTTATATGGACCTGCAGAAATTTTGCCAGATACAAACACCACACATATAACACACATTTAGTTTCCTTTATGTACACGCACAAAATATCATAACTCTTTCCAGAGTTGGTATAAATGGTATACCAACTCCGGCAATTTTGGTAATTTTTTGGTAATTTTGGTATACATGAGTGAGAGAAAGAAAGAAGAAACTGTGAGTGAATGATTAAAAAGATCACATATGGTCAAAAGACAAATGGAAAATCCCTTATGTAAAAAATAGTGGAAGTATAAATGCTTGTTTTATTTGTTTCAAAATGATGGTTTCACCCTTATAGATAAGGGAAAAAAGGAAAAAAGAGAAAAGAAAACTTAACTCCTCCCATTCCAATGTACTAATTATGAAAAGTTTTGATTCAAATGAACTTGTTGTGCTAAACTACCACCACAACTAAGATTATCATTTTAGTAAAGAAAATCACCTATCTATTATATTATTATTATTATTATTATTATTATTATTGTTTTCATTATTATTATCACTATCATTATCACTATCATTATCATTTTTATTTTTTTATTATCATTATCCTACCCTTTTTATCCTTAGTATCATTAATTTAAATAAGTATTAATGATATCACCATTATTTTTTACAACTTCATCCCCCAGGCCCCCCCCCCCCTTTGTTTAAGGTTTGTTGCTTTGCTACTACCCCCACTAGTTTGTTTCAAACATTTGCCCTGCCTGTACCATCATTAGAGTGGTCATGGGGACTTTGGTGATTGAAGCCAATTGGTGGGAGAGTAGCGAGGGAACAACATGTAAAGACTTTCCCCTATCCTTGCAGTCAATACTTACCTCATTATCCTTAGTATCATTGATTTTACAAGTATTATTGATATCATCACTATTATTTTACAACTTCATCTCCCCTGCACCCCCTGTTGCTTAGGGTTTGTTACCCTTGCTGCTACCCCAACTGGTTGGTTCAAACACTTGTCCTGCCTGTACCATCATTAAGAGTTGGCATGAGGGTTTTTGGTGGGGTGAAACCAGTTGAGGAGAGTATAGTGAGGGGCGGGGGACATGTACGATTCCCCCTTCTCTTTGTATTCAGTATCTACCTTATTATCCTTAGTATCATTAATGTTATAAGTATTAGTGATATCATCATTATTATTTTACAACTTCATCTCCCCTAGTGCCCCATTTTGCTTATGGTTTGTTGCCTTTGCTACCACCCCCACTGGTCAGTTCAAACACTTGTCCTGCATGTACCATCATTAAGGGTGGTCGGAGGGGCATTGGAGTGAAAGCGATTAGTGGGAGTGCGGCAAAGTAAACAAAAATGTAAAGATTTCCCTTTCTCCTTGTCACCCCTTTTGAATCATGTGAGGGAGTGTTGAAGGAATAAATACAAAATCACATATGGTTACCAAATCAATAATACTGAAATAAATTTGTGCAAATACAAATGATTGAGGAAATGAGGGAAAAAAAAAAAACCAACTCCCTGTACTACAACTATTATTAAAAACTATATTTGGCTTGTGTATGTACACTGCTATGCTATGTTAACACCATTCCAAAGAAAATCATCCTAGCAAATGGAAACCACAATTTGCAAAAAGTTTATCATTTTCATAACCGTTCTTACCATTGCTAGTTTTTTTTTTATATTGGCTATTATTACCCTCAGTATGTCTCTTCTTGTCATTATTATTATTGTCATCATTAGTAATAAACAAAATCCCTTTCCCATGTGCCCCCCACCCTCTTGCTCATGGTTTGTTGCTGCCTTTGCTGATACCCACACCGGTTTGGTTCAAATATCTATCCTGCCTTTACCATCATTGCCCAGATAGTGGTGATAAGGGCATTGATGGAGTGAAACAAATTGGTGAGAAGATGGCAAGGGAAACAAAAATGTAAAGATTGTAAAAATGTTGTGCAAATACTGATGCTTGTTTACTTTTTACATAAAGTTAAAAAAAAAAAAAAAAAAAAAAAGAGGAAGGGAAAAAATGAATGAACCCTTACAAATAAGAAAAAAAAAATAAGCAAGGAGAAAAAGATAACCAACTCCTTTTACTTCTACTATTATTGAACATTGCATGTTGCAAGTATATGTATAATTAAAAAAAAAAAATAATAATAATAAGCAAGGAGAAAAAAAAAAAAAAAAAAAAAAAAAACTCCTTTTTAAACCTACTATATTATTGAACAGTGCAGGATGCAATTGTTATTGTAGGTACCTGCCATATTTTAACACCATGTCTAAGAAAATCATTTTAGCAAATGGAATCACATGTTTGGAAAATGGAATCACATGTTTGGAAAATGTGATCATTACCATAACAAATTTTATCATTGTGTTTTTTAGCATTGCTGTTATCACCCTTAGTAGAGTAGTTTTATTCTTTGTCATTATTATTATAAGATGTATTTCATGTAAACACCACTCCTAAGATAATCAATTTAGCACATGGAATCACATGTTAGAACTATTATTATCATTGAGACTTCATCCTTAGCACTTAGCAGTTTATTCCTTGTCATTATTATATTATTTATGTATTTGGTTGTTATTTGCACTATTATCATTGTAATCACTACCAATATATATGGCTTTGTAAACGCGTATACAATCTCATCCCCCTTTCCCACCTTTTTGATACTGTGATTGTTGTCTCTGCTGCCACCCTCACCGGTTGGCTCTAAACAGTTTGTGCGCCGCCATGTTTACCATCACCGAGGAGTGGTGATGGTACTTGGTAGGAGATTTGGAGCTGACAGGAGAGCGGGGCGGCAGGGGAAATAATAACAGCCCACTACCATCACGCTGTTGATTTAAAATATTTCCTTACAACAATGTCAATGGAGGAATGTTTAAATGTATAAAATATTTGTATTTTTGCGCGTATGTCACCTACACGTCCACATGCAACGCTCTGTAAAAACACGAACAATACAATTCGCAACCACTTTAACACTCAATAAAAGTTTAAAAAAAAAAAAAAAAAAATTAGGGCTACAACTAAAATACCCTACAATTCTAATATTTTTGGCTGGCACATGTGCATGTGCCAATTTGAAAAAAAAAAAAAATAATTAGGGCTACAACAAATGTACAGGAAATTAACCATACACATTCCTCTCTTGTCCCTTCTCTTGTTCATAACACATATAGACAACAAGATACCAGCCATATCAGTTGGGTTATCTTCATTGCAATCCGGACAGGTCCATAGGTGCTCAGATCCTCCCCCCAGCATATGCATCAGCGTCCGGTGGCTAATAGTTCCAATTCTGTGTTGGTTGACGAGGCACCTCGTATTCTCAATGAACCTCTCGCGCTTGGCCGTGCCGATTCTTACTCCCAAGTCTTTCATCCTGGACAGCGATGTGGATTCACTGACGTCAAAGTCCTCTGTTCTCGCCATATCTTTAAGGGCGTTAATAAGATCGGCACGATCCATGGACTGGCCATCTACAGGGGGTGCAGAGCCAGCCAGTTTATCAGCTCGTTCATTTCCCTCGACTCCCGCATGTCCCGGGACGAAGATGAATGTGACTTTACGGACAACAGACTTCCGCAGCAACTCAGTCCACTGTCTGCGTACAGCTCCAGCTTCGACCTTCTGAATCATGCTCATTGAGTCACTTAGTACACACACCTTGGTATAATGCTGTGATTCCAGCCATATGAAAGCCTGTGTAACTGCCATCACCTCCATCGTCATGCTGCTCGTGGTCATAAAGTGGGCACCACTGGATTCTTGAACGGTTCGGTCCGCTGAACAGGCTGTAAATGCCCACGCACTTCTCTGCTGCTTTACAACAGATCCATCTGTATAGATGAGCACTTCGGGGCTGTCTGAGTGTTCATAGATGAGCGCGTTGACCTCTGCATTCACAGCGGCAGGGTTCTGCTCTCTGCACCGTCTGTCGAGTGTGATAATGCAGGAGAAAGTGCACTTAAAAGCCGGAGGCACCGGCACCCATTCCTTGCCGGGGTTGATACTGGTAAGACTGCAGACCTGTCTGACGACATCTTCCGCCCGACCCATCCATGATTTGCCCCTCTTTAGCCTGTTAGCCTTTTCTCTGAATATAGCATCATGCAGAGGTCGCTGCTCAACTGCACTTATTTTTAAGTATGCACGAGCTCTCCAGATCTTGATCCTTTGTTCCATTGTCGGGAAGTCAAGGAGGTATCTCATTGCTACACAGCTGGTGTCTCTCGTGCAGCCCAAAATGATGCGCATGGCTTCGATTTGTACCTTTTCAAGTCTTCCAATCTGTGTAGGGCTGACAGTGAGGATGGCCAGGGCATATTCGATGCGTGAAAGCACCAGTCCTTGGAATAGAAGTATTAGCAGTCTTTGCTCGATATTGGCAGTCGCCGTGACTCTCATTGCTGACAAACCTTTTCGAGCTTTCGTTATGGCATAATCGACATGAAGGACAGGCTACGATCAAGCCTCACACCAAGATATGTCATTGACTGGGTTCTACTCAAAATGCTCCCATCCATTCTGACTGCCGCCAGGTCTGTGTTCCCAATATGGTTGTTTAGGGACAACCATGTAACCGATGCCTTTACAGGGTTGACAAGGGCGCCAGCATCAGCACACCATGAGGAAATTCGATCTAACTCGCCCTGCATTTCATTGGCAGCGGCCTGTCTACCTCGACCCAGTCGATACACGAGAACGTCGTCAACAAATGACAGTGTCCTACCACTCCCGTCCAACTGTTGTTCATTGATCGGCACCGTATACGCATTGAATAGTACTGGTGACAGTGGTGAACCAGCCAATCAGTGACCGCAAGAACACGGCAGACGAGATCACAGAAGAAGAACCTCTGCAAATTACACCATTAGAGAACTCCTGTTTGCTTACGACCAAGCACTAATAGAAAAATCAGAAGCCGAATTGCAAAACCACATGAATAACCTAAACGAAATGTTTAGGAAACATAACATGAAAATTAGTATAAGTAAAACAGAGGTAATGGCTGTAACTAAAGAAGAAAACAACAATTCACCTAAACGATTCTCCCTTGAAATAAATAAAGAGTTTCAAATACCTAGGAAGTATAATATCATCAAATGGCAAATCAGAAGACGAGATCGAAAATAGATGCAATAAGGCAAACCAACTCATTGGACGAATGGTACCAATACTAAAGAACAAAAATTTAGCAATAACTACTAAGAAAGCACTTTACAACACAATGTTCCTGCCAACTCTGTTACCAGTTCCAAACCTGGGCAATGACAGAAAAAGAGGAAAGAAAAATCACAACAGAAATCAGATTCCTGAGAAGAATACTCAATGTATCAAGAAGAGATAAGATCAGACATGAAGAAATCGGGACTAAAGTGGGGGTTATAGCTGCACTAGATTTCATTAGAAGGCAGCAAGTCACATGATTTAATCATGCAAGTAGGTTACCAACTAACAGCATACAACAACAAGCAATGATGTACAGACCAGAGGGAAGCAGAGAAAGAGGCCGACCACGTAAACGATGGACGCAGGGAATAACAGAGACCATGGGAATATCGATACATGAAGCCCATAAGCAGGCACTCTCCCGCGGTTTATACTTCACCTCGACGCCGCAAGGTACAAGAGGAACATGATGAGATGAGACCCCAAACGTTAATATCATTAAGAAAGAAATGAGAAGATGATAGGTGTCATGGTCTATGTCAGTGGTTCCGAAGCTTTTCAAGCTGAGGGCCATTTCTACTATTTTCGTTAGTTAAGCGGGCCACAACGTTATAAAATTATAAAATTTGTGCAATATCATTCTTACCTTTCTTAACTTTCGTCAACAAAATTCTAACACTTTAAATACAGTCAGTGTCAGTACCATTCTGCGGTCATATTTTGGTTTAAAATCAAAAGTTAATTTAATAATAAATTTTAAGTCAGTTTCGAAAATCGCCATTATTATAATTAATTTACAATTGTAACTGTTCTTCATAATCAGTTACTTAAGTTAAGATGTCAGTTTATCAATGACTGGGTACAAATCTGTTGTGCCCAAAGTCATAAGCGCAACTAGGTTACTGTTGGTGAGTCTAGAACGTAGCTTGTTTTTTATAACAGCCTTTGCGGAAAATAACTGCTTGCATATGTAAGTCGAACCAAAACGACAAATGTATCTCTGAGCGAATGAACACAAGTGTTCAAATTGTTCGACAGACAATAGTCGCCAGAATGAAATCGTATGATAAGCTGAAGGTTGCGAACTGAACAGGCGCATTCGATAATATCTGAATATAACAACCACGAGCAGAGTAAATTATCGCACGCGGACAGGAAGCTCCGAGTGCATTTTTTGAAATTATTAAAATATATTATTTTAAATAACGAGGCCTCGCGTGCCACTTACTAACATCTGGCGGCCCACAAGTGGCCCGCGGGCCGTGGTTTGGGAACCTCTGCTGTAGAGCATGCTGCCAAGATGTGAGACGCGTTGAACATATTACAATATCCGGTCAATAATTATAATAATAGTTGGCTCACGGTACTCATTTCCTGCATCCGCTGTGTCACATTTTTTTTTTTTTAGCATATCCTTTTTACAGGACTTAGCTGTCAACACCAGCATCTTTCAGCTGTATGTTGATCTCTTGGCAAGATTACGCTCATTATCCCGCAAGTCACGAGCGGGGGTCGAACCGCCTTAGCTCTCGCTCCGCTACGAGACTCTGCGTGATAAACGGGATTACAGAGAGAAAGTGTTGTAACCCCACAGCCAGAGAGACCGGCTGCTGTGTCACAGCACTTCAATATTACAGCATATAGACAAGCACACATACACACATACAATACTCGTGCCAGTGACACACTGATGGTGCAAATAAGATTATAGTTGACAGTTTATGACAATGTCTTGTAATAGTTTATCAGCTTCCACTTTACTGGACACTTGCATTATTTCACAGTTGCAATTCGGATAGCAACAATTTAGATTTCCCACTGTGTTCCTGTTATGTAAAGCTGCACTACTTTATGTCATTGTATATTGTTTACACTTTCACAGCTTTACCGCAGTTCCACCAAATTTGATTCATATTTTTCTATGTTTTACAACTGCAACTAATTGTACTATCTTCATCTGTTAACCGTTATATGTTGCCTTCGGGGTGTTATATTTATTCACTTAATCGTAGCCGTTACCAGCTATCTTTTCTGTGGTTATTTAGATCCACCTCTTATCTTCCATCGACGTCACCTTCTGGTGTAGTCACAGGAGATCTTCTTGACTGTATGTTGTGTTTGTGAATGTGTTTGTTTGCTGATGAAGGCTAATCGCCGCAACGTCCTGTGTGTGTCTTAATTCTGTTATGTAAAGATGCACTACTTTATGTCATTTTATATTGTTTCCAGCATACCTGAATGGCCAGTAACTGTATCTGTTTCGTAACAAAATAGTTTTTACAAAGGTGGGGATGTTAACCCCATGCTTCAACCCCCAACCTGGAGGACCAGGGTGTTTCTCTTTGTCTCTTCTCTACCCTTTGACCTGTCCGGCTTGGGAGACCCTGCTGGTAGCTGCGCTCCTGTTGGCATATCTGAATGGCCAGTAGAAGGAATTAATTTTTCTTGGTTTATATCATTATTAAACCGACAATAATATAGGTAGAATTAGAATATATATTATTATTAATAACAACTTCCTGCACACTTTTTAGGACAAACTTATTGTATACCATTCAATCATCCAGTAGTACATACATATAATGTTACTGCAGTTTCTTCAGTAATTTGTTTATTGCGTGTTTCTTTCAAGATCCAAACATGCGTATCAAGGCAGATATCCACATCTAGATTGAGACAGCATAAAGCTTGGCTGAATACCAAAGTCAGTTGAAGTTTATTATCAACTATACTTTATCGTATAAGATGAGCCCAGACACTGCTAAAGTGTGTGATGATTTTTGGTGAGAACAACCACGTACGATTCGATTTCTTGAAGTTAAAGAATCACCAACATCTGGAAACGGTATAAACTGAATATACGTATAACATAACAACAATGTTAATGCTTAGAAATATGCATTGTACATTGCACACAACAATGGTGGTTTGCATGTTAAGGATTGTAAAGGATCCCCTTTGTTACCAAGTGAAAACCTTCACTGTCACTCCAGTCCTCTTCTATAGATCACGCAGGTGGCTCAAAACATAATTGGGAGCTTCAATTGAAAACATTAAAAGTGTTATATTAATTACAAAAATCATGTCATTGCCTTGTAATCTATCAGTATTGTTTTTAAGGATGTCAAAGGGGTTAAGCACGTGACATCAAGGTGTTTACAAACGCGATGACGTCATAAGGACAGTTTAAAGATGGCTGCTCCACTTTTGACATGCACCCAAGAGGAGCGACTTTCTTTTATCCTTTTTTGATCAGTGAAGGGGTGAAACTTATAGAAATTGATCAGCGAATGAAGGTCCAGTATGGAGATGCTTGCCTGTCAGTCCAGCAAGTGTATGAGTGGAGCACGAAGTTTCAAAACATTTCGGTCCGATGAAGAATTACAGATGGTGATGCATGAGTAGTTACACATGTCACAAAGATAATTTTGTTTTCTACAGGAATCCTAGCACTTTATCGTCACCGGAGAACTTGCGTTCAACGCAGTGGTGACTACATCAGAATATATTCTCACATTAAAAAAATTATAATTTAAGGTTTTCATTTAAAGCCCCCCTGGTAGTATATGAACTTCGTAGAACCAAGTAAGATGTTGTTTGTCCATTATGAATGATGATGACCATTCACTTCATCCAGTGGGGTTGAAAGTATGGAGCCATGCGTTCTAAGATGTCTGGTAAGGTCTATTTTGGAATTGGCAAAGGAGCAGGAAATGCATGCAGGAAACACTTGGCTTAAATAACATTCCAGAAGATTATGGACATGGAGGAGCCTTGACAGCAGGATTAGTAACCAAACTGATTAGAGTCTGATTAGCAGAAGGTCTCATAAACAGTTCCCAATGCAGACTATTACAGTGATACAGATTGGTTACAGGCACGCTGAGGGTAAAGTTAAAGAAAGTCAAGTGTACAACATGAAACACTAAATATGATCTGTATACATTGAAAAATGACAAGGAAATACAAGACAATTTTAACACAGAAGTTCAGAACAGATTTGATATATTAGATGATCTAGAGATCCTATTTTAAGATGTAGATAATCAATTAGAAATATTGATGAATCCAATCAGTTTGGATACTGAAACAACCATTCCAAAATTAAAGCCAAATATGAAGAAATTCACAGAAAAGTTAGAACATTATGTAAGGAGGCAAAAGACGCATGGTTTGAGAAAAACTACATAGGTATTGAAAAACAACACCACAGTAAAAATACCAAGTAAAGCACAAAGAATTCAGGAGCTTAAATATAACAACATAACACGTACATCAGCAGGCTTCCTAAAAACTAAAGATGGAAAAGTCATAATAGAAAAAGATAAGATTTTACATGTATGGTCAGATTATATGAAAAACCTTTATGATGATAACAGAGAAGAACAGTATGATATTCGAAAAAGTAATGAAGGACCATCAGTTTTGAAGATGGCGGTTCAGAATGTTCTTAACCATATGAAAACTGGCAAGACCCCCGGTTCAGACAACATCACAACAGAAATGATTAATGCATTATAAGAATATGGAATAAATTAAGTAACCAGACTGCTGAACACAATATATTATACTGGAATTATACCTCATGAATTATGTAATTCTGTATTTATTACAATCCCAAGGAAATCAGGAGCCTTGGAATGTGATCAACATCGAACAATTAGTATAATGTGTCACATAACGAAGATTTTGCTAAGAAAAAATAAAGTCTCAAAAGTCGATACTTTTTCTTGTGTGTTAAGAAGAAAATACACCTGAAATTGGAGAAGAACAATGTGGGTTTATATAAGGCAAGGGTACAGTAAATGCTGTGCATATGTTGAGAACAATAACTGCACGTTCTATAGATGTAAATAAAGATCTACATGTTTGCTTTATTGACTATACAAAGGCTTTCAAAGGCTGTCAAAGAGTAAGCACAGACAAGTCACTGAAATTGTTCTGGCGACTACATAAAAGCATGAGTGGTGTAGTCAAGAATAAGAGCATTTCTGACTTCCAAGGTGCTGACCTCATCTGGCAGAGGACTGACGAGGACAAGGGCAAAGCCCTCTTTGAACGCTACCTTGAGCAAAGCAACCAGACAGACATGGGAGGCCGAAATCTGGCCAAGGAGGTCACCTCAGACAGATGCAAGGCCCAGAACACTTCGGATGAAGACACAGTGACAGTGAACGAAATCAAGGCTGTGCTTCGACGATCAAAAAACAGTGCTCCAGGTCCTGATGGCATAAGATACGACGACATTAATAGGTGGACCGACAATGAGCTAGAGAAACTAGCAGACATGTACAACAACAGTATAGGGAGTGCTAGCATCAAGGAGGAATGGTTACACAGCTATCTGATTCCCTTGCCGAAGCCTGACAAAGACCACACAAAAATTCAGGGATATCGAATAAAAACCATGCAGAATACAATAGGCAAGCTGCTGGAGAAAGTAATTGCCAGGAAAATATCAAGCCAACTAGAGAGGCAAGGTGTTTTCCCACCCACCCTGGGTGGGTACCGTCCAAAAAGAGAAACCTGGACCAATGCAGCAGTCTTTGCCCAGGATGTCTATGAAGGTTTCCACTCAGGCACTGAAACCGTTGCTGCAGCGATTGATCTTGAGGACGCATACAACAGAGTACCACTGGATTTTTTAATGTTTCAGCTTCTCGAACTAAACGTAAGTCCATTCCTCCTTAGTTGAATCGCTGCAGCCCTCTTCCAACGGAAAGTAGTTTTTAGATGTGGCAGTTGGACTTCGGAACCAACAACAATATATCCTGGCCTACCACAGGGATCACCATTATCTCCGGTACTGTTCAACGCCTACACAGTGAGAATCATCAGTGAGCAGATCACTGACTTGGTTCTCGTTGAATAATCATATTGTCAACACTCCAACACCAACTGTAATGCTGTGTTCAGAAACGGTGGAAAGAACGCAGGCAATGAATTACCTGGGGATACGGTTTGATCGAAGCCTTGCTTATAATGTGCACATAGACCAGGTGATAACAAAGGCCAAGCGGGGTTTGGCAGCGATGCGGGTGATGGCGGCAGCAAACTGTGAGCAGCGCCATCTATGTCTTCTGTACGAGGGGTTGGTCATGTCTGTTTTGGAGTATGCGATGGCAATCCTGACTCTCAGCCATAAGCAGATAGAAAGGATGGAAAGGATACAGAATGAAGCTATGCGCATTATTCTTGGATGTACAAGAGATACAGCATGCAGGGCGATGCGCTACCTTCTTGGGTTTCCAACCATTGAAGAGAGAATACAAGATTGCAGGGCACGCGCCTACCTCAGAATTAACGCAAACACACAACATCCACTGCATAGTGAAATTAGGAAGGTGAAAGGCAGCAGGTTAAAAAGAGGACGGTCGTGGATGGGTCAAGCCGAAGACATTCTTCAACAGGTGTGTTCACTTGAGGACTTAGAACCTGGCGAGGAGTGGGTGCAAGTGCCAACAGACTTCTGCACATCCTTTTCAGTTTGCATCCAACTTGACAGAAAATGCAGACAAGAAAATCCGGCTGCTGTTGAGGCTGAAGTACAAGCGTTGATTTTCGAGAATTCGCTAGACGGTGACGCGGTCATCTACACAGATGGGTCGGTCGTCCGACATGTGAGAAGCTCATGGGCCTTTACAGCTCGGGCCGGAGGGAGAATTGTGAAGAAGGACTCTGGTGCTTTTACTGAAACCACAAGTAGCCTGACCATGGAAGTCATGGCAGTAAGCAAATCAATAACAGGGCTCGAGACACAGACATTCACTAGGGCTTGTTTCCTTAGCGACTCAATGAACATGATCAAGAGGATAGAGGAGGGGTCGATCCGAAGAGAATGGTTGCTGCCTCTGGAGCGGTCTCGACTGGCAAAGATTAGTTTCATCTTCGTGCCAGGGCATGCGGGAGTACAAGGAAATGAGCGGGCTGACAAGCTCGCAGGTGAGGCTACTGTGGAGGGCGGACGCGCCATGTACCAGGCCGACATTCTGAATGCTCTACGAGAAGTAAGACTTTTGCGAGAACCAAGTGATGACTGTGAATCTACAACAATGGCCAGACTGCGAGAGCAGCAAATTAAAAGAGGTGTGGCCAAACAAGAACACTACGCAGGAAGCCAAAGAAGATTGATAAACCAACACAGAACTGGCGTCGTTGGCCGCTACACGCTGCGGGATTTGCTGAGGAGGGGATCCGAGCACTTATGGACTGAATGGTTCGATGTGCAATGAGGATGATCTGTCGACTAACTAACTAACTAACTAACAAAGGCTTTCGATAGAGTAAGACATGTTAACATGATAAAGATGTTTGCAGACATACAAATTGATGCGAAAGACATTAGATTTGTAAGAACCATGTATTGGAAACAACAAGATACCATAAGAATTGATAATGAAGAAGGTCAATATCAGCCTATTAAGAGAGAGGTGTGAGAGAGGTTTGTATCATATCTCCAGAACTTATTTTTTCTACAGCGAAATTATGTTCAGGAATATAGAATATATGAAAGAAATTATCATTGGGGAGGGGAGGGGGAGACAAAATATCGATAATATTAGATATGCAGATGATACAGTATTGACTGCAGACAATGAGCATGAGCTGAAACATTTAGTAGATGCGGTTGTTGCACACAGTAAAAAGCTAGTGTTAGAAGTGTATTGTAAGAAAATATAGATTAGGGAAGAAGGAAATACCACAATGTAATATACAAGTAAATTAGAATACTCTTAAACAAGTAAATCGGTACAATTATCTTGGAACAGTTATAACATCTGATGGGAGATGCCTTGAAGAGATTAGAAAAAGAATTGTCATGGCGAAGTTAGCCTTCTGCAAGAAGGAAAACATACTGACCAATAAAACGATGTCAATTGCTACGAGAAAAAGAGTGTTGATGTGCTACATAGAGACTGTACTTTTGCATAAGTGTGAAGCGTGGACAATGAGCAGACAAGCTGCAAAACCATCTAATGGCTGTGGTAATGTGGTTTCTGGGGGAAATTCAAAAAATACCATTGACAGGCAGAAAAACCAATGACCAAGTCCTACAAGAAACAAATCAAAATCTTAAATTGATTAGAGAAATTAGGCGTAGACAGTCAAAATTGTTGGGACATGTTATGAGACGAATAAAAATGGAGAACTTTGTGACAACTGGCAAGATCGAGGGGAAGAGAACAAGGGTGGAAGCAGCGGAGTAAATACCTGGATGGCTTGACCAAATTGTATGGTCGAGACAAGAACACTGAGCTGATCCACGACTCTAGTGATCGAGTGAAATGGCGAATCATGATCGCCCACGCTTATCGGCAAGATATTTGATGGATAGATGAAATTCTGAATAGAAGCTTGGTGACATGGTATTTTAGCTTGAGTGTACTAAAATATTCGCATTAAATTGCTCCTTGTCTTTTTGGCAGAGTTACAAATAAAGATTTCAGCATATCATTAGGCATATATCCACTGTTGTAAATATCATTCAACATCATAGTTAAACATTTTTACTTCACATTCTTCCAATAGTTCCAAATAGTATGTAGTCATTCCATGCAACGCGGCTGATTTTTTTATCTCAATATGTTTGATAGCATCAGGGATTTTTTTTTTTTTTTTCAGAATAGGTGGACCTTCTAATTGTCTTTTTTCGTTTAATTATGCTCTTTCTCCATCACACAACCCTCTTATATTACTCATTCATATCTTTATAATAGCAAGTTCCCCCAAATAATATAATTTCTGTCTTTGATATCAAGCACTCTTTGTTCACTTTTATTTTTCTTCATGTGAACTCACTGATTTTTTAGTGCATTTTCGGACATCTGTAATATAACTCAATTCAATTTCGTTGCTATGCCGTGTCAAACAATTTCTTTTGCCTTTTCTTTAGTTCTCGTATATTATTGTTTGTCACTTTTAGTTTGTTTTCATTTGCCCATCAGCTTTTAAATTTTGTCAGTCATTAATTCCGTCTTAAAATGTCTTCTTCTCCTCATCCTCCCCCTCCTCCTCCTCCTCCTCATCCTCCTCCTCCCTCCTCCTCATCCTCCTCCTCCTTCTTCTTCTTCTTCTTCTTCTTCTTCTTCTTCTTCTTCTTCTTCTTCTTCTTCTTCTTCTTCTTCTTCTTCTTCTTCTTCTTAAACCAGGTGTTCCTGCCATCATGCTATCTATGTTTGCCCATTCTGTCAGTTTTTATCATTTTTTTTATCATTCCTTAATCCTAAACCATTGTCGCCTAGTACATCTCGCATTCTTTCCTTTCCTACTTTTCCACTGACATCTCCAAGTATTATTTCATTTCTTGTGATTTGGTGTGAGATATCGCGCTTACTACTGCACTGTGCAATTTTTGTACGAGGAGAAGTCAATAAGTAAGTCGCATATGGCTGTAGACAAATAACTAACTATGATAACAACTTGAAACCATTTATTTTTATACATACATTGTTCCTTTATTTCTCAACATAATTTCAACTAACATTGATGCACTTATCCCATCGTTTTATTAGACCTCCCAAACAGGCTGCATAGAACTGCGTGCTCTGTTTTCTAAACCACGTTCTCACTTCACATTCAACTTCAGCGTCATTCGCGTCCTTGAGAAAGTTTTTCTACCCAGTAATGCACCGCTTTTAGGACAAACATTTGTCAGCATATACAGAAAGCATTTCCTTATGAATGTTCTTTGCAGGCAGTCCTTTTGCCCACAAAAAATGTACAACAGCACGTTGCTCTTTGGTTGTACACTCAGTAAATACAGTCGCCATTTCGTTTAAGCGCTGTGCATTCGCATGATACATCTAGCGCCACCTGACGAAAGAGAATATAAAATTCGATGTTGCTGTCACCTAATGACACCTGTAGAAAACACCAACTACATTTACCTGCCATCCCACAGAACTGTGTGACTTACTTATTGACTCGCTCTCGTATTTCTTCGTCACGTGTGCTTGTTGTTGGTGCATATACGTATATAATATTGATGTATACTCCTTTGTCTTTGATTTTGATCATAAATACTCTATCTGAAATACACTAATTAATTGAGTCAGCTATTTTCACGCCATCAAATAGCAGTCCTACGTCTTATTCGTGTGTATCATCTCAAGAATAAATTATTTTGTGCTTGCTAGTTAAATACATTACCCGATCCCTACCAGCTCATCCCACTCATGCATATTACATTAATTTACGCATGTTTCAATTTTCTTTTTACATTATCCAACTTTTCTAACCCACATAGTGTCCTGACATTCCAAGTTCCTACTTTAAACTATTTAAAATGTTAATATTGCAATTAGAAGTTTGATGACAGTCTGGTGTTATCTGTGGCTCAAGAGGTCCCTACCGTTCGTGATTGTCCTAAGATAGGCACTGACTTCGTTTCTGACCCTGATTTGTTTAACTACTTGAATTCTTCGGAAGATAGTGATGGTTTCGCCTTGTCTTCCACATAGGGATATTTTAACTTTGCCTTTGACAGATATTTCCGACTCTCAGGACAAATTAGAGCTTCCGTGCTCTGCTCAACTGCATAGTTGTCCACTTAACCCGGTGGTCACCCGAGCTACGTTTGCAACGCCGTGGTGTGTTTCCCATCCTCTACCATAAGAGTGGGAAATCGTTGTGTTCCGACAAGGGCAATTTGAATTATTATAACATAATTCACGGGCTATATACAATTATCATTTCAATTAATTGAGTTTAGTATGTAGGTAATACGTTCAAGATTGGCTTTTTTCTGTTAACTAACTACCACGAATTAGACGCGCAGGTTTGATTTTATTTTAAAAAATACTCATTTATTCATTTCGATTGGTAAACTTTTGTTTTCTTTGTAATCGTCATTTGTAGGATGTCACATCACTTAAGTTTCAATAACTATCCAGTATATGTGTGCGTGTTCGTACGTGTGTGTGTGTGTGTGTGTGTGTGTGTGCGTGCGTACGTGTGTGTGTGTGTGGCCAGCGACTTGAATATTTTCCTTTGATGCATGCTACAACCAACCACCATCATAATTAACAAAAGGGGTATACCTTTATGTAATAAACAAAGACTTGCAAGATAGGCAGATTCAAGAATTACTTAACCCCAAGCATAACACACAACCAAAATTTTGTAATAAAAGTTGAGAAGGAGAACCAGAAGTTCATACCAGCAGAGGTAAAATCAGTTATACTGAAAAGTCATAAAAATAAATCATCTTGTCCAGATGGAATAACTACAAAGGAATTGGAAACATGAGTCACTGTCGTGTATTATTTTATATGGTATGTCGTCCCTGGGGTGAGGTGAATCAACATCGAAATCCTTTTACCCCCATATCACTATCTTGAGGATCTTCTTGATTTCTGTCTACAAAACCCCGTCGATCTCTCTCTCTCTCTCTCTCTCTCTCTCTCTCTCTCTCTCTCTCTCTCTCTCTCTCTCTCTCTCTCTCTCTCTCTCTCTTCTACTGTATCAAGCCCCTTCTCGTTCTTTTCCCAAAACACACTAAACAACACTGGCCCTAACAAAACAACAACTTTGTTTAATAAAGAAAAGTGTCATGCATGTGCAAAGTGTATGAGTAGATTGTCTATCGTATAATCTAGTGTGTATGCAGAATCAGACCGAACAGCCAAGGAGCACAGTCTGCTTGATCATCTTACTGGTCATACCACAACACCATATCAGGGACAGAAAACCTCACCCAAGTGATGTGTCTCTCAGGCCACGTGTCGACTTCTTCAATATTTAATCATTCCAAGGTGCTTACGAATGGAGGTGGAGACAGTCACTGCGGCTTTCAGCTGGATGGAGAATACGACACACACGCACATCGTGATTGTAACTGACTCAGAAAGCATGCTGACGAGGGTGAGGACGGGCAGGCTTCGTGCGGAGTGACTTGCTTCGCTTTGGGTGTCTCGGGTGACAATCATCGCCTGGATTTTTTCTCCGGGGCATGCCGGTGTGCTGGGAAATGAACAGGCGGACAAAGCACACAAACCACTGATGTTTACTGCTTGTGTAAGATGTTATTCCACATGTATATTCCTTAAATAATAAACATATATTGGAATGTAGTCCTACCACACCTCTCAGCAACAAATCACAGTCAGTTTTGTCACCACACGATACATTTTCAACTTTACAATCACAACTTGTTGTGATAAACTAAACACAAAGAAAACAAAGACAACATGTTTGCAAAGAGTAGGAACAAGGAGTTTTCAACCCTATTGTCTGCACAATTTAAATTGTAGTGAAAATATGCACACAAGCAAAATTGATACCAGTCAGGTAATTATAAGTACATCATCAGTATATTCACAATACAGAAAGTGAGTTCAATTGAACGTCACATATAAAATAATTCATGGTTACAATTTTACATGTACAATTTAGATACAACATGGCGCATGGAATTCAATCCAAAAGAGAATTAAAAGGTTTAATCAGTTTGGAGAAAGTTCTGAAATATTGTGTGCAAAGTGTTAATTATTTGAAAATGCTTGAAACATTGGGTAAATAAAGTTCAGAATAGGGTCTCAGCTTGATAAGCAAGAAGACAAAAGTACTGAAACATTAAAGAAACAGATAGCCTCCAAATGTAATTAAATAAATTGTATTAATTTGGGCCAAACAGACATTCAGATATTTGGCAACATGGATAACCCTATCTGGATGATGCATCACAGAAACAAAGAACAAAAGAACAAGCAACAGCTACATTTATTAAAATGTAAACCATCTTAATTAATGAGACCTTCTCCTTTGAATTAAAAAAAAAGAAAGAATTCACACACATTTCACAGAGCCAGTTTTACCATATGACTATGAATCGTATTCGCTTAGCAAAACAAGAAACTTCCTTGTAGTCACAGAGAAAGGGTTTTATAGGAGAACGCCAAGTAACAAGCACAGCTAAAAGAAGTAACATGAATATGCAAGAAATTAGGATACAAAGGAACCTTAACACAGAAGATGGTAACAGTGCACATTATTTGGACTTACCGTGCGATTCAGGAGCATACTGTACCAGCTTGTAAGATTAAAAGAGAGAGAGAGAGAGAGAGAGAGAGAGAGAGAGAGAGAGAGAGAGAGAGAGGAAGAGAGAGAGAGAGAGAGGAAGAGAGAGAGAAAGAGAGAGAGAGAGAGAGAGAGAGAGAGAGAGAGAGAGAGAGAGACAAAATAAGGACACTCTTGTATGGAGATGTGTCAGTACATGAGTCGCTACACAGTTCTAGATAAGAGGAGTGTAGAAAAAAGGCAAGAGCACCCAAGTCAGATGGTATACAATTGACGATGACAGTGATGGTATTCGCGATTCACTGTGAATTATTATGATTTAACTTACAATTTCTAATGTCGTAAAGAAATTTGTGTAAACATATTATCTATGTTTGTATTGCTGTATGCTATATTATGTACTATATTATGTAGTGTCGTATATTAGTTTTGAATAAAGTAGATAGTCCAAGAAAAATCAGCATTCAACAGGATGAGGTATATGTTATTAAACATATATTTGTCAATGAATGTGAGAAAGAGAGTTACATAATACCAACTTTTATGTAAGAAATGGATCCTGGACAATTAACATAGTATCAAAACAATGTTTTCCCGTAGTGAATTTGAATAACCAAGACACAAAGAATAGATTGCACGATTTATTGCCAGTAATATTTCGCTGCATCTCGTCAGGTACATACTGCAGAATTCACACAACATATAGTAAAGTAACTAGATACATCATTCAAGATGAAATATGCACATGTTCCCACAGTAATGTCAATTGTCTACCACGGTAATTTTAAACTGACTAACGTGTCTATCTGTTTGCACAAAACTGACCTATGTAGATTAATCATTATGGCTTCTGCAAACATTAACAAGCACTTATTTTATGTGTTAAACAACACGCGAAAGGCACTGTCTCTCTCTCTCTCTCTCTCTCTCTCTCTCTCTCTCTCTCTCTCTCTCTCTCTCTCTCTTTATATATATATATATATATATATATATATATATATATATATATATATATATATATATATATATATATATATATATATATATATACTTGTCTCCTAACATCGTTCTTGTCAATTTGGACAGCACCTTGGAATGATTAAATATTGTTCTTGTTTAAATAAAAATCCATGGAACATAGATTTGTAGCAAATGAATTACATAATAAAAACATAAACGGAAAACATTTCCAGTAAAAAATGACCATGAAATGATGGTAAACAACAATTTAGTTAACGTTTAGTTTTGAATTCACAAAGTTAATCACTTAAACATGTTCACTAATTTTTTAGTCGAAATTGACGTTCTTGCAATAACTCTATTCAAAGAAATCTTTTTGAAATGTTTAAATTACATGACAGTTTTCCTTATATTAAATGTTTATATTTATTTCTTGGTTATCAATTCACAAAAGAAATATTTGATTATATTGTTAACATTTCATGTCATTTTTGCTTATTTTAAATGTTTCTATTTATTTCTTGGTTTCCAATTAAACAATTTTGTTTTTATATTTCATGTTTATTTCTGCTTTTATGATATTTAACTGACCATTCTTCGAAGAAAAGCATTAAATATCCTTGATGATGAAGATGATGTTTCTTTCTGTATGTAAGGAATATCCATGGATTTAAAATAAAACTATTTCTTTCCTCATGTCTGTCAGACAGTGTTGTTAATTATTTGTTAATTATTGATACAGAGAATATACATTCAGCTTTATTGCTATCCAAGTTTCATATGTGTTGAATGTGACAAACACAAATGTAGTACCGGTGCGTAAATACATCCAATACCTTTAATAGTAATTTAAATTTTAGAGATTTAATGTTTCTTCTTTTGTTTCTTCTCCTGCATGAATTCTGAATGTAAGAGAATATATACTTTAATGGCTGTCAAATGTACATCTCAATAAGGCTGTGTCAAGAACAAGCTCCGACGTGGATCTGTCATCCCTGGGTTTGCCTTCAGCTTCGTGATGCTCAGTCCTGCTGTTCAGGTTGCCTGCTGCTCAATTTTGCTGCGCTTCTTGGTGAAATCGTGTGCTTTACAGTTCTCTTCTCCCATGTTCTCTTTTTAAGGACATCCAAGGCGCCATGGTCTATAGGGAGAAAACAAATGTTGTAAGCTTTAGTATGAAGAACTAACATAACAGTAAAGGTTGAAACATAATTGCAAAAACTATTGTATGACAGTAAATTATTGATTGTGAATGAACAAATTAGGAAGAACTTGGAAGCAGCAGAGATGAGCTTCATGAAATGAAAGATGTGAGTACTTTTAATGTTAGCGTAACTAATGTTACTTTGGCTGGACTAGATTCTGTGACATGTCATGCCTGTTTACCTAAATATAACTGTCCTTCTCAGACTGAAGTTGAAACCAAAATGTATTGCTCCCTTCTTCCCTCTCAAACCACTCTTCTTCATATTTTCTTATGTATTTTCTATCTATCCCTCTGTGTGTTTACTATATCTCCCCTATCAAGATACTAGATACAGTACAACGAAGAGAAAATACATTTTTCTGGGAACCCATTAAATAACTTCTCTCAAACCCACACAAATTTATCTACAGCAAGTGACTCAAAATATCAAACGCCATGTGATGATTTAAAATCACAAATATTTATCGTTGTTGTATGTTGTGAATCCTCTGGAAGATTGTGCTTTAACGCTAAAGTCCTATACACAGTATTCAAGTTGCATGAGCCACAAGAAGGGCCTGTATCTGTCAGAGGGAGGCTGGTGTAGAGGCTGGTGTAGATTGGAGTAAAGTCTCGTGGAGACTGATGTAGATCAGGATACCTCTCAATTTATTACACCCAGCGTCTCTCGCTGGTAGATAGGTGTCCTCGTATGGCGCCAAATTTGAGAATTGTCAAACTTAGAAACCACACTGCATTTGCTTTGTTACCGGCAGTCTACTTGCGCAATTATGCGTCATAAAGTTTCAAACGCCGAGCGCAACTTTTATTTGCCTCTATATTCAGTACTTTATTTTTAATCCTTTCTTAATTGTTCATATTGATGTTAGAACGAGAGAAAACATTTTTGGCCTGCTCTTTTTGGTTCTATGAGAGGTATGGAGATGAATTTTGATATTCGTTCAGACATACATCCAACCGACAAAACACAGGGGGAATCTGCAACAGGCAAAAGGAAAAAGGGTGAGAACTCCCAGCCATATCCCAACGTCAATCCTCACAACTTCTTCTTCACCATCTCCCAATTCAACTCCCGTCAGATCTAATAGAATAGATCAATAAAAGATCTGACAAAACTAGACCCCATCCCTCCTGACGCTAGGTAGTTCCCCAAGAAAGATACCCGATGAAGAATCACGGCTTTCAATAAGAATCCTACCCAGAATCATGATAGTGATACTACTTCATCCCTATCTCGAAATAAACGCTCCTATAAGTAAGGGCAGTAGCGACCTAAGTACCCCAAGAAATACATTAGATAGTACACTGCAGGTTCAACACGCCACAGGATTCTACAAAAATGAAGTTCAATAAACTCCCAGAGAAAAGCGTTAAATAATTTCTATTCGTCTGCAGAGATACAGTTCAATGATTTCATTTTGAGTGTCTACCTCTAACAAGCTTCAAGACCTTTAAAAGCCTACGAAACCTCTAGTCCAGAGTCATTACGAAATGATAACCAACTTACCCCCATCCTAAACAAGCGTCGACCTTATAAGGACAGATATGCAATGACATTATTTTCATGCATATATGAAAATGACGTTCCGACCGAGTCAACGAATTAGGATAACGGACTATCGTCGTACCTCAATAGACCAACTCTTCCTAACAAGACTGGTCAATTGATTGCAAATTATCTTGAACACAATTATAGGACACTGCGACCATCTATCTTGGAGGAAGATTGGATTGCGACTGACAAAAAAGAGGTAGCTCTTGACAACCCTAGTTAGTTAGTTAGTTAGTCGACAGATCATCCTCATTGCACATCGAACCATTCAGTCCATAAGTGCTCGGATCCCCTCCTCAGCAAATCCCGCAGCGTGTAGCGGCTAACGACTCCAGTTCTGTGTTGGTTTATCAATCTTCTTTGGCTTCCTGCGTAGTGTTCTTGTTTGGCCACACCTCTTTTAATTTGCTGCTCTCGCAGTCTGGCCATTGTTGTAGATTCACAGTCATCACTTGGTTCTCGCAAAAGTCTTACTTCTCGTAGAGCATTCAGAATGTCGGCCTGGTCCATGGCGCGTTCGCCCTCCACAGTAGCCTCACCTGCGAGCTTGTCAGCACGCTCATTTCCTTGTACTCCCGCATGCCCTGGCACGAAGATGAAACTAATCTTTGCCAGTCGAGACCGCTCCAGAGGCAGCAACCATTCTCTTCGGATCCCCCCTCCTCTATCCTCTTGATCATGTTCATTGAGTCGCTAAGGAAACAAGCCCTAGTGAATGTCTGTGTCTCGAGCCATGTTATTGATTTACTTACTGCCATGACTTCCATGGTCAGGCTACTTGTGGTTTCAGTAAAAGCACCAGAGTCCTCCTTCACAATTCTCTCTTCGGCCCGAGCTGTAAAGGCCCATGAGCTTCTCACATGTCGGACGACCGACCCATCTGTGTAGATGACCGCGTCACAGTCTAGCGAATTCTCGAAAATCAACGCTTGTACTCAGCCTCAACAGCAGCCGGATTTTCTTGTCTGCATTTTCTGTCAAGTTGGATGCAAACTGAAAAGGATGTGCAGAAGTCTGTTGGTACTTGCACCCACTCCTCACCAGGTTCTAAGTCCTCAAGTGAACACACGTGTTGAAGAATGTCTTCGGCTTGACCCATCCACGACAGTCCTCTTTTTAACCTGCTGCCCTTCACCTTCCTAATTTCACTATGCAGTGGATGTTGTGTGTTTGCGTTAATTCTGAGGTAGGCGCGTGCCCTGCAATCTTGTATTCTCTCTTCAATGGTTGGAAACCCAAGAAGGTAGCGCATCGCCCTGCATGCTGTATCTCTTGTACATCCAAGAATAATGCGCATAGCTTCATTCTGTATCCTTTCCATCATTTCTATCTGCTTATGGCTGAGAGTCAGGATTGCCATTGCATACTCCAAAACAGACATGACCAGCCCCTCGTACAGAAGACATAGATGGCGCTGCTCACAGTTTGCTGCCGCCATCACCCGCATCGCTGCCAAACCCCGCTTGGCCTTTGTTATCACCTGGTCTATGTGCACATTATAAGCAAGGCTTCGATCAAACCGTATCCCCAGGTAATTCATTGCCTGCGTTCTTTCCACCGTCTCTGAACACAGCATTACAGTTGGTGTTGGAGTGTTGACAATATGATTATTCAACGAGAACCAAGTCACTGTTGCCTTTGTTGGGTTGACCATTGCCCCAGCTTCATCACACCAAGTACGTATGCGATTGAGTTCGGTTTGTAGTTCCACAGCAACCTCCTCTCTATCCTTCCCCTGACGATACACTAAAACATCATCGGCATATGACAATGTCCTGCCAGGTCCAGTGATCTGCTCACTGGTGATTCTCACTGTGTAGGCGTTGAACAGTACCGGAGATAATGGTGATCCCTGTGGTAGGCCAGGATATATTGTTGTTGGTTCCGAAGTCCAACTGCCACATCTAAAAACTACTTGCCGTTGGAAGAGGGCTGCAGCGATTCAACTAAGGAGGAATGGACTTACGTTTAGTTCGAGAAGCTGAAACATTAAAAAAGCCAGTGGTACTCTGTTGTATGCGTCATCAAGATCAATCGCTGCAGCAACGGTTTCAGTGCCTGAGTGGAAACCTTCATAGACATCCTGGGCAAAGACTGCTGCATTGGTCCAGGTTTCTCTTTTTGGACGGTACCCACCCAGGGTGGATGGGAAAACACCTTGCCTCTCTAGTGTATTTTCCTGGCAATTACTTTCTCCAGCAGCTTGCCTGTTGTATTCTGCACGGTTATAATTCGACATCCCTGAATTTGCTTGTGGTCTTTGTCAGGCTTCGGCAAGGGAATCAGATAGCTGTGTAACCATTCCTCCTTGATGCTAGCACTCCCTATACTGTTGTTGTACATGTCTGCTAGTTTCTCTAGCTCATTGTCGGTACACCTATTAATGTCGTCCAAACTTATGCCATCAGGACCTGGAGCACTGTGTTTTGATCGTCGAAGCACAGCCTTGATTTCTTTCACTGTCACTGTGTCTTCATCCGAAGTGTTCTGGGCCTTGCATCTGTCTGAGGTGACCTCCTTGGCCAGATTTCGGCCTCCCATGTCTGTCTGGTTGCTTTGCTCAAGGTAGCGTTCAAAGAGGGCTTTGCCCTTGTCCTCGTCAGTCCTCTGCCAGATGAGGTCAGCACCTTGGAAGTCAGAAATGCTCTTATTCTTGACTACACCACTCATGCTTTTATGTAGTCGCCAGAACAATTTCAGTGACTTGTCTGTGCTTACTCTTTGACACACCTCTGCCCATTTTTCGCTTTTAACAACCTTGACCAGTTTTTTGAAGTAGCTTACTTTTGTGTGCATCTCCCTTTCTAAGTGCACACAGGGACTAGGATGACCAGCTCTGTTCTTCTTGGCATTTTGCCATCTTCTTACAGCACTACGCTTATCCACCCAAGCCTTCTCCACCTCGAAACTCCACCACGGTGGCTGCTCCCAGCGTTTTTTCCTGCCCTGAAACGTTCTGCGCTTGTCACGTCTTATTTTACTCACCACATCTTGCCCTGTACTGTCATACTGGAACGTCTTTACCTTTAGCTTGTGCTGCCTGGATCTGCCTTTCTGCACCAGTATGCTGCACGGGTGGTGGTCGCTGCCATGGTGTCCTAGGACACCCCATAGTGAGTGAAGGTGAAACTAGCGCCAGATAAATAGCACTGTCCTCATCGCCCGGACGGCTTGCTGTCCTGGCGACACAGCCACTGTTGATACAAACCAGGTCGATGGTTTCCAGTGCAGTCTCGAGCTCCACCCCCTGTGTATTGGAGGAAGTGTTTCCCCATGATCTGCATTTAGCGTTGAAGTCACCACAGAAAATAACATTTCTCTCGTGGCCTAATACGCCACTTAAGCACTGCCACTTCTGGGCGTCCACACTGGCATTGCGGGCATAAACATTAACCACCACGAATGGTATACTGGATTGAACTCTCAACGCCTGTATTTGTATATCGTCACTGTCCCAACTGGACATGTCTAGCTCTGACGCCACCATGCTGTCGCGAACGAGAATCGCCATTCCCAGATGTCGTCTGTTGTAGAAACATTTGAAGCCGGCAATTTGGAGTAGCTGATCGCCCAGTCTCGTCTCCTGGAGTGCTACAATTTCGTTCCTGTAAACTAGGGTTTCTAAAATAGAGCCCCGTTGTTTTACACTGGCACAGTTCCAATATAGAATACGGATATTCCTGAGTCCTAGACGGTGACAATTGAGTCTAAAACGCCTCAAACCTCCACGCTTACCTTGCTTCTTTTTCCCTGCGCGGCTACCACACCGCTTCGGTATGTTGACTGCAGACCGCACGAAGAACACACATTGTTCCGCCATGTTGAAAAAACGTAAACACAGACTTTGATAACCACACACGCTGCTGAAAATTCACTCAAGGATAGCTTCGCTCGATGCACGAACTCCGTAGCACCCTCGCAGATCTTGAGTAGAAACTCCTGGTTTTCCATCCTGGCACATCAATTACACGCAAGAGATGAATAAATCCATGCCCTACGCGAAAAAGTTAACGAACACAAAACAACACGACAGTCCGTCGCCATCTTGAAACCGGAAACCAACCCTCTCTTGACAACCCTGACGTCACGCAAATAGCTTTCACTCAGAGTGCTGTAAAGAAAGTAAGGACACATTGAAGATTTCCTACTCTACAGTGGTACGAGTGTAAAAGTGCAAACCAAGTTAGTTCATAACATCATAAATACACTATCAAATATCATATATTAATATTCTAAATGGAACAATAGACGAATCAACAGATTAGTCTTGGGAGTGGCTGATTTTGGTACAATTACCTAGATTACTGACACAAATATAGGTTATAATGTTAAATTCTGGAAGCAATACATGATGATATGAAGTGAAATGCAGAATTATTTGAGTAATATAGATGATAACATCATTACGACAAACATATTGCCAGAGAATAAATATGAGAAAACAATTCACAAGCAGTGATATGCAGCAATAGTGGTAGAGAAAAGGAGTAGAGATTACATGACGATCTAGAAAATATAACAATTTAAAGCTATTGTAGCCACACAGGGATTCGGACCTGTCGCCTCTAAATGTTGACGGCGTTTCTCTAAAGAACAGAGAATCATTAACAATAAAAGTGAAGGGAACTAACTGAGGCTATTAATAAAGAAACACCAGTTAACGACCCCTTATCGCGGTTTGAGGCGTATTTTAGAATATCATCATATCTCATGCTTTTCCTCTTGTACCTTGCGGTGTCGAGGTGACGTATAAACCGCGGGAGAGTGCATGCTTATGGGCTTCATATATCGATATTCCCATGGACTCTGTTATTCCCTGCGTCTATCGTTTACGTGGTCGGCCTCTTCCTCTGCTTCCATCTGGTCTGTACATCATTGCTTGTTGGGGTATAATGTTAGTTGGTAACCTACTTGCATGGCAAAACCATTTGACTTGCTGCCTTCTAATAAAATCTAGCGCAGGTATAATCCCCACTTTAGTCCTGATTTCCTCATTTCTGATCTTATCTCTTCTTGATACATTGAGTATTCTTCTCAGGAATCTCATTTCTGTTGTTGTGATTTTTCATTTCTCTTTTTCTGTCATTGTCCAGGTGTGGCATTGGTAACATAGAGAGATGGTAGGAAGATTGTGTTGTAAAGTGCTTTCTTAGTAGTTATTGATACATGTTTGTTCTTTAGTATTGGTGACATTTTCCCAAAGTGTTGGTTTGCCTTATTGCATCTATTTTCTTTCTCGTCTTCTGATTTGCCATTTGATGGAATTTTACTTCCTAGGTACTTGAAGCTCTTTACTTGTTTCAAGAGATGTTCATTTAGGTGAATCGTTGTTGCTTTTTCCTCTTTAGTTATAGTCAATACCTCTGTTTTAATTGTGTTAATATTCATGTTATGTTCCCTACACATTTCGATTAGACTATTTATGTGGTCTTGTAATTCAGCTCCTGATTTTGCTATTAGTGCTTGGTCGTCCGCAAACAGGGGTTCTCAATTAGTGTAATTTGCAGATGGTTCTTCTTCTGTGTTCTTGTCATGTGGTGTTCTTGCGGTCTCTGGTTGACTGGTTTCTTTACAAATGGTGTCTATATATGTTATGAACAAGAGAGGGGGCAGGACACAACCTTGTCGCAATCCGGATCTTATGGTGAAGTGTTCTGAGTGTCCTCCATTTGCTCTCACTATGCATTCACTGTTGTTGTATAAGCTTCTACATAAGTTTGTTAGATGTGTACTAACTTCATATTGGTTAAGGATTTCCCACAGCTTATTTCTATCTACTCTATCAAATAAATGCCTTTTCTTGGTCGACAAAGGCTAAGTAGAGTGAGAATGATGTAAGTAAAATAAAATACCCGTTTACACGCCTTGAGACTATCAGGTATATGATGCTAACTCCATATGTTCGTTAACTAATCGGCACTTGATGGGTTATGTGGTCAATATCACGCCGGTAGAATTTACTTCCCATGACATTTCCGGGTACTCATCTCAATGTTGTCGGAGCTTACGTTAGTTAAAAAGACCTGCAACTGAGAATATTACAATATTTTTTATTATTGAAACGTTTAAATGGGATATATAAATTACAGGAAATAAAAAGGCTGACATGCAACGTAATGTTTCAGCTTTCTGACATGCCACTGCCAACTTTGGGCTCAATATCAAATTGGAGAAGACTGTAGTTATGTACCAGCCAGCACCAGGGAATAATCACACTGTGCCGAATATCAAAGTGAATGATCATAGTCTAAGTCAGAGGTTTCCAAACCACGGCCCGCGGGCCACTTGTGGCCCGCCAGATGTTAGTAAGTAGCACGCGAGGCCTCGTTATTTAAAATAATATATTTTAATAATTTCAAAAAATGCACTCGGAGCTTCCCGTCCGCGTGCGATAATTTACTCTGTTCGTGGTTGTTATATTCAGATATTATCGAAAGCGCCTGTTCAGTTCGCAACCTTCAGCTGATCATACGATTTCATTCTGGCGACTATTGTCTGTCGAACAATTTGAACACTTGTGTTCATTCGCTCAGAGATACATTCGTCGTTTTGGTTCGACTTACAGATGCGAGCAGTTATTTTCCGCAATGGCTGTTATATAAAACAAGCTACGTTCTAGACTCACCAACAGTAACCTAGCAGCGCTCATGACTTTGGGCACAACAGATTTGTACCCAGACATTGATAAACTGACATCTTAACTTAAGTAACTGATTATGAAAAACAGTTACAATTGTAAATTAATTCGAAACTGATTTAAAATTTATTATTAAATTAACTTTTGATTTTAAACCGAAAAAATGACCGCAGAGTAGTACTGACACTGACTGTATTTAAAGTTTTAGAATTTTGTTGACGAAAGTTAAGAAAGGTAAGAATAATATTGCACGAATTTTTTAATTTTAAACGTTGTGGCCATCTTAATTACCGAAAATAGTAGAAATGGCCCTCAGCTTGAACAGCTTGGGAACCACTGACATAGACCATGACACCTAACATCTTCTCATTTCTATGTTAATGATATTATAGTATGAGGTCTCATCTCATCATGTTCCTCTTGTACCTTGCGGGGTCGAGGTGAAGTATAAACCGCGGGAGAGTGCCTGCTTATGGGCTTCATGTATCGATATTCCCATGGTCTCTGTTATTCCCTGCGTCCATCGTTTACGTGGTCGGCCTCTTCCTCTGCTTCCCTCTGGTCTGTACATCATTGCTTGTTGTGGTATGCTGTTAGTTGGTAAACTACTTGCATGGTTACATCATGTGACTTGCTGCCTTCTAATGAAAACTAGTGCAGCTATAACCCCCACTTTAGTCCCGATTTCTTCATTTCTGATCTTATCTCTTCTTGATACATTGAGTATTCTTCTCAGGAATCTCATTTCTGATGTGATTTTTCTGTCCTCTTTTTCTGTAATTGTCCAGGTTTGGAATTGGTAACAGAGTTGGCAGGAACATTGTGTTGTAAAGTGCTTTCTTAGTAGTTATTGATACATGTTTGTTCTTTAGTATTGGTACCATTCGTCCAATGAGTTGGTTTGCCTTATTGCATCTATTTTCGATCTCGTCTTCTGATTTGCCATTTGATGATATTATACTTCCTAGGTATTTGAAACTCTTTACTTATTTCAAGGGAGGTTCGTTTAGGTGAATTGTTTTTTTCTTCTTTAGTTATAGTCATTACCTCTGTTTTACTTATACTAATTTTCATGTTATGTTCCCTTAACATTTCGTTTAGGTTATTCATGTGGTTTTGCAATTCAGCTTCTGATTTTTCTATTAGTGCTTGATCGTAAGCAAACATGAGTTCTCTAATGGTGTAATTTGCAGAGGTTCTTCTTCTGTGATCTCGTCTGCCGTGTTCTTGCGGTCTCTGTTTGGCTGGTTCACCACTGTCACCATTACTATTCAATGCGTATACGGTGCCGATCACTGAACAACAGTTGGACGGGAGGGGTAGGACTCTGTCATTTGCTGACGAAGTTCTCGTGTATCGACAGGGTCGAGATAGACAGGCGGTTGCCAATGATATGCAAGGCAAACTAGATCAAATTTCAGCGTGGTGTGCTAATGCCGGCGCCCTTGTCAACCGTGCAAAGGCATCGGTTACATGGTTCTCCCTAAACAACCATATTGTGAACACAGACCTGCCGGTAGTAAGAATGGATGGGAGCATTTTGAGTAGAACCCAGTCAATGACATATCTTGGTGTGAGGCTTGATCGTAGCCTGTCCTTCAGAGATCATGTCGATTATGTCATAACGAAAGCTCAAAAAGGTTTGTCAGCAATGAGAGTCATGGCGACTGCCAATATCGAGCAAAGACTGCTAATAATTATGTTCCAATGACTGGTGCTTTCACGCATCGAGAATGCCCTGGCCATCCTCACTGTCAGCCCTACACAGATTGGAAGACTTGAAAAGGTACAAAACGAAGCCATGCGCATCATTTTGGGCTGCACGAGAGACACCAGCTGTGTAGCAATGAGGTATCTCCTTGACTTCCCGACAATGGAACACAGGATCAAGATCTGGAGAGCTCGTGCATACTTAAAATTATGTGCAGATGAGCAGCACCCTCTGCATGATGATATATTCAGAGAAAAGGCTAACAGTCTAAAGAGGGGCAAATCATAGATGGGTCGGGCGGAAGATGTCGTCAGACAGGTTTGCAGTCTTACCAGTATCAACCCCGGCAAGGAATGGGTGCCGGTGCCTCCGGCTTTTAAGTGCACTTTCTCGTGCATTATCACACTCGACAGACGGTGCAGAGAGCAGAACCCTGCCGCAGTCAATGCAGAGGTCAACGCGCTCATCTATGAACACTCAGACAGCCCCGAAGAGCTCATCTATACAGATGGATCTGTTGTAAAGCAGCAGAGAAGTGCGTGGGCATTTACAGCCTGTTCAGCGGGCCGAACCGTTCAAGAATCCAGTTTTGCCCACTTTATGACCACGAGCAGCATGACGATGGAGGTGATGGCAGTTGCACAGGCTTTCATATGGCTGGAATAACAGCATTATACCAAGGTGTGTGTACTAAGTGACTCAATGAGCATGATTCAGAAGGTCGAAGCTGGAGCTGTACGCAGACAGTGGACTGAGTCGCTGCGGAAGTCTGTTGTACGTAAAGTCACATTCACTTCGTCCCGGGACATGCGGGAGTCGAGGGAAATGAACGAGCTGATAAACTGGCTGGCTCTGCACCCCCTGTAGGATGGCCAGCCCATGGATCGTGCCGATGTTATTCACGCCCTTAAAGATATGTCGAGAACAGAGGACTTTGACGTCAGTGAATCCACATCGCTGTCCAGGATGAAAGACTTGGGAGTAAGAATCAGCACGGCCAAGCGCGAGAGGTGCATTGAGAAAACGAGGTGCCTCGTCAACCAACACAGAACTGGCACTATTAGCCATCGGATGCTGAAGCATGTGCTGGTGGGAGGATCTGAGCACCTATGGACCTGTCCGGAGTGCAATGGAGATACCCAAACTGATCTGTTTGGCTGGTATCTTGTTGTCTATATGTGTTATAAATAAGAGAAGGGACAAGAGAGGAATGTGTATGGTTAATTTCCTGTACATTTGTTGTAGCTCTAAGAGGCCAGCAAAAAATTTTGAAAGTTGGAAAAGTAATTTGAGTTCTACATTAAAAGTATACAAACACTATTTAAAACATAAATATGTAACTAAATAATCTATTATGAAATGTGAGTATGCAAATAATAAACATATTTTATTTAAGAAATCTAAAAGAATTCTATCAGTGTTTAAAACGTTTTATTTCTTTATTAATTCTGTTATTTCCTAAAGAATACAAAAGAAGTTTAAATTTATGTATTAAATTATCTGTAGTATTTTTTTTTAATGTTTTTAAAATTTAAGTATTGTCCCTTGCAACAATATTAGATGTTTATGTCCCCTATTCATTGCTTATTTAACTGTTTTTCTTTTAGAAATCTTGTAATTCCGCAGAATGCTCGAACATAATTATTAAGTGTAGTGATCAATGTTATTATGATCTTTTAAATATGCTCTAAGCAACTAGGGAAATGAATGCACAGTTGAATTGTATGATTTATTATTATATGTTGGAAGATATCAACATTGATGGGGAAGATTTAAGAATAATAACGAATATTTACTGGAACCAAGTAGCAGCAATTGAAATAGAAAATAAAGAGGGAAGTTACGAACAGATAAAGCTAGGAGTACGACAGGACTGTCTTGTCACCAGATTTCTTCTTCCTATATAGCGAAGTAATAATGAGAGAGATCAAAGAGACGTCAGGAATACTAATCGGAGATTACAATATAAAACGTAATAATAATATACGCTATGCAGATGACACAGTATTGGTAGCGGATAATTCAACAGACCTACAACAATTATTAGACATTGTTTAGTTTAGTTTAGTTTAGTAGATGGACCAATATCACGCCACACGGGTGCAACCCATAAGTACTCCGTTCTCCTCCTAATTCAAATCTGAGTCTGGAGAAACTCAGCTCAGTGCACGAACTCCGTAGCACCGGCGAGGATCCTGAAAATACTAGGGTAGATTTTTAACATTAAATTTTTGCCCGGGCAGCGCCGTTAGGCTACTCTTTTTGGATTTTAAACTGCCAAGGGATTTTTTACGTGCGCAAAAATACACACGGGCGTCCGATCTCACTACCCAGAGACCAGGGGAAATTTTATTACTAGAACCCGGGACCTCCAGCACTCTAGGCGGACACCATACCTCGAAACCACGCAGCTCCCGACCAATATTGATATATTACAAGACAATGACATGGTTATGGTAATTTCTATCACACTTTTAAGTTTTTTTTTTATTTGAATCCCCCACATATATTTTTTTACGAAGTGACTATTCGCAATAGTATTGCGAATAGAGAAAATTATTTTCGCAGTAGAAGTAGGTTGCGTGATTATTCCACCTGTCCCCAACCATTTCAATTCCTCCAACCATAATGGAGTCGACGATGTATGTGTCACATACATAAAACCCTGCTACTCCAATAGCTCCGTCAGGCTCAAAATTGAATGCCAGTTAATCAACAATCTGGGATGCATCCATCCAACAGGTATCAATACTGTTGTGGACGCTACGGTATAACTGTGGCATCTTCCCCAATTGTTTACACTGTCTATTACTATGCTGCCCTCCCACCCTATATCTATACCTAACTGTCTCCACACCCTTATATATTCATAGCAGACTGTTCACATATTTTTGGCTACTTAAATCTTAATTGGCAACCCACGTTTAATTCTGCAGCCAACGAGCGCCTTCGCAGCTGGACAAGCCACCTTTTCTGCCCCACATGGCATTGGTAGTTCGTGTGTTTTTTTTTCCCTTTGTATGCTATATTTCGTTGTGTTAGCTATCTGTGGTGTCCTTGACAAAGATTCTGAGAATCGAAACGTCGGAAGTCCTGTGTGTCGTATTGTACGCTTTTTGTGTGTAGTTTATTTTATTTTATTATTCATTTTATATATTTATTGAGTGCTTCTGATTTCGGCTTTTCACTTGTATTTCGCGATACGATGGATCTCCTTGTAAGGTATGTGCAACGTTGCTGATGTTTAGTACGTTTCTTCTCGCAGGAGTTTTATATACCTATTTGTTTCCAATTCATATTCCTATGCATGTGGCTATATTATAATATTTCGTTGTTGTATTAACGTGTCTTCAGTAGCAAAGTGGTAAGTGTCTCCGCCTGTCACGCGGGAGCTCGAGATTCGATTCCCCATCCGGGATGCAATATATGTTTTTTTTTCTTCATTTTTAGCACCCAGGCAAAGACGGAGTGATCGATGGTCGGAATCGACGGATCCAATAGATGTCTTTGTTTAACGTTAATTTTATTTGCCAACTGAAATATCCAACCAAGTGGATAATTTTAAATACCTAGGGGCACTTATAACATCGGATGGAAGATGTACAACAGAGATTAAGAGCATAATAGGGCAGGCAAAAGCCGCATTTCAGAAAATGAAGGGTATCTTATGCAATAAGTCGCTATCAATGAATGTAAGAAAGAGAGTGCTAAAATGCTATATAGAACCAGTTTTTCTATATGGCAGCGAATCTTGGAATGTAAATGAACAAATTAGGAAGAACTTAGAAGCAACAGAGATGTGGGTTTTAAGACGAATGTTGCGAATTCCTTGGACTGCCAGAGTAACTAACAACGATTGCCTGAAAGAGGCTAATGAAACTAGAACACTACATACAACAATAAGAAAGAGACAAATAGCTTTCTTTGGTCATGTGATGAGAAGAGAGGCATTGGAGAACATCGTGACAACTGCAAAGATCGAGGTGAAGAGAGGCAGAGGCAGACCAAGAGAAATGATGCTGGACGCATTGAGACGGTGGCATGGAGGAATATCATCAGCAGAGTTGATCCAGAACACCAAAGACCGAGATCTGTGGAGAGCCATGAACGACTACGCCAGCCAGCAAGGCACTTTATGATGAACAGAAACATCGCCACAAATTAACCACCCTCATACTGGCTCAAGTTAAAATTGACTAGTGAGCGGACGCTGTGACGCTTTCACTGTACAGAGAAAAAAGATCTGGAGACATTACACATCCCTATATTGAAATGATTGAAGTGATGCAGAAAGGAGAAGAGACACTGTCACCGTTTCCTGCAGTTACTACCATTTAGTTCCAATAGAAACTGTTTTAGTAATCGTAAGACAGAAGACACTGCGTAACATCAGTATCAGTATCTGCACTTACCAGAAAGTTATCTGGTACGAGTGAACTCTGATACGTATATGAACACAGTGTGATACGCTATATCGTCACTTGTAGTTACAGTGATCGTTGTATATAAACTATCGTATTGAAATACCCAGAGGAAGAGACGTCAACATCGCCGTCACCTGGAGCTACGATTAGTTAATTAATTAGTCTATGTACATAACATGTCTGTATTAATGTTGTATATTATGATTTTTAATGAAGTTACAGTAGTCAATTCTGTGGTTCAGTAGAAATTAATGGTAGTAATAGAACCACAAGGGCTAGAATTAACCTATAGTCTATTAGGAATTGCAAGCTATAGTTAAAACTAGAATTCAATTAGTTAGAAATAAATACAATCATTGCTTGCATTGATTAATATAGCTTACATTTATAAGTAGTTAGGTTTAGACTAGTAGAATATAGCAAACAGTTCTCTAAGGAGACTGCTGCCTTTAAAGCCAATTATAACGGCTATTTAATACACTTATATTTAATGAGAAATAAAGTAGATTAATTGTCAAATAACTTTAGAATTTAGCAATTTAGAAGTGTATTAGAATTTAAGGGAACAAACACATTTCTCCTACAGTGTGTTTAGTTCATTTAATTACCTTCCCTTAGAAACACCCGGAAATTAATAGTTAGTTATTTACATATCTTGAGTTAACAATAGTTATTATTTAGTTTACTTAATTAGATACTTTTATTTATTATACCCATCAGTAGTTGAATATGTTAATTACATATTTTACTTTAGTAACATCCATTAGTTAATATATAACTTGTTTCCTCTTACTTAATACCACCAAGTAACAACTTAGTTATTTTACCTCCCCTTACTTACTTATTTATTTACTTTAGTTTAGAATAAATAGCTTAGTTATGAGACTTAGACATCATTCTGTGAAATGAGCAGTCTAATGACTGATCAAACCATTTACGTATAATAATAGTTAGAAATAGTTAGACTTACCTAGTGTCCATTCGTATTGCCGTAAGCAATACAGTTAAACTTGTATATACAGTAGTGTGATATTTAAAACTACATTTTACGGCTCAATATTGTTTAATACGAGCCCAATTTTATGTCAAATGACACAATATTTTTAAAATTGACATTGTACGAATGAGAGAATGCAAGACGAGTAAATGGACGAATCTTCTTCTTCTTCTTCAGCTTTCCGAGCCATTGAGGTTCTTTGCTGCAAATACAATCCGTCTCCATTCGTCTCTCTGGTGGACCTTCTGTGGACACAAACGAATGAAAGGATTAAAATGATTACTTTCAACAATGGTGCACTTTTTTCGCACACACGAGCTTTTATGACTTGTCTTCGTCTTCTGTGTAAAACATGTGAGTGTGTAATTTTATGTGTGTAGATGCCACTAATGCATTACAACAATCGTTGTTTTCCAGCATCTCAGATCGGCGAAACACTTCACAAATTAATCTTAGACATTACTTTGTGACGTGCATTAACCTACCTGCGAAACTTGAAGACTTAGATTACATCGATTATAGACATATAGTTATGTTTCTAATTGCAACACATTTAAATTATAGATATACACCCATACAAACAGGAATACAAACATATAAAAATACAAACAGCAGTATTTTCAAAGGAAGAGAACACTTGGTCAGGGGACACTACAGACTTAGAGTAAGTTAAAGAACACAGTTGGTTTATCCACAATCGGGAGCGAGATAGGCGAACATCAGCATACACACAACTAAGAAGAAAGGTGTATGTGCATTGCACGGGGCCATGGATGTTATATTCATGTATTGTTTCCGTAACAGGAGCAATTTGTTTTGGGATATCGGTGAATCGTTTTTTTGAAAGGTAGAGGTTTGGTTAATCAAACTTGCCTTGGTTCAACACAGCTCCCAAGAGTGTAATGTAATGACTCTTGTAGTGGAGGTGTGGCTGGCTGATCTGAAACCAGTGGTTAGATACAGCAACGTGTTAACAGACTTATTTGAGTCAGAAGTGATACCTTATGACAGCCCAGTGAACTCCTTGACAAATTAGGTCAGACTAATTTTAGATGCTACGACGATATTGCGTCACACCTACTACATTAATATGGTGACGTAGTACGGGGGACGACGAGAGCATGTCAAGGTGTTAGAGACCACTAGGATAAGACTAGGGACAGAAGAGGGACAAGGACCATAGGACATAGAGACAGGACCGCTATAAAGGTATAGACAGAGTAGAGACAACACCCAAGTTAGAACTTAAGAATAGTTATAAGACAAGACTCGGGTGGGGACACTAACGTGTCATACTTAGGACAACAGAGGGACCAATCCCGAGGATAGGGGGTGGGGACATTAGGTCACGGAGAATATCCGTGACGACGTAAACAGGAATAGAACTCTAGGGTTAACAAGTACTACACGACAGTACTACGTGACGGATAGAACAGCACAGAGAGTTGCTGACCGCACGGGGGATTTTGACCACGTAGGCAAGCGAAGGACTGAGTTGGGTCAGACAGCGACGAGACGGTTTCCCGACAGGACGAGTGGTTTTTCCAAAGCCTATATCGAGTGTAGTGAAAGCATGTTATAGTAGCGAAAGAGAGAGTGATAATGTTTATTGATAGATAGCTGTGTGAAGAGAAGTGATTATTGTATCTATTGGACAGGCCGACTACGCCTTGCCATAAGTGTGTGATTGTCAGGTTCGCCTGTAATAAATCCTTGAAACCATCTATACAAGTGAAGTTGTTTCTGCGGTATAGATGAAGTCGCGTGAATGCATGTGAGTGTAATGCAAGACTCTGACATAATTCTTTGCATACCTAAAGGGCTTCAGTAACTCAATCACTGCTCCGGGCATCTAAGATTCCAACATCCTTTTTGACATACCCCCATATAACATGCAGTAAACCAATTGGAGAATATGACATGTGCCATAGTTTGAAAACTATCGTCCAATATGATATGTACCATAGCTTGAAAACTATCGTCTCTTGAGCAGATAGAAAATAACAGAGTTACCACACAAACAATTCTCATGCTTTAGTGTATAAAAATCAAACAAGAAAACAAATGCAACACTAAATGCTTATTTAAAAGTGAAACTGTATACATAGTTGAAGTATGAATAAAGTGGTACTTTATACATAGTTGAAGTATGAATAAATGGATACTTTAAACATAGTTGAACTGTGACATTACGTTAGTGCTTTCTGGCTGTTTAAATATCAAGAATAATTGTTTGTGTCCTTTCATCCGTTTCATTTCCGTTAGTCCTTTCACTTGTATCACAAGAGGCGGCATCAGACATAAAATGGAGTGTCCTTGAGGATTATATAAGCGACCACCTACCCTGCTCTGTACTGATACCTAAGTCCAGTACAGTTTGGGCTCAAGAGGAAAGACTAACTAACTAACTTACACTCACCTTAAACAACACAATTATAAATATAAAAAGTTTGCTTATAACTTCACAAACCCAAAGAGATAAAGGATACTAAGTTCCTCTTTCTCAATGTGATCCTGCTAGTTATAATTAATTTAGCTGTTACTGGCGGATTGGCTTGAGACCATAAATGTGTATGGGTTATGCTGAACATGTTCTCTTGTGATAGACATGACATTGCACATCAAAGTTGCCTTCTATCATGAGACTGACATTTGATTTTCACCCAATTAATTGCTGAATAATATTTTTTTCTAAATTGTCCTGCAAGGAAACGAGCCTCGAGCTCCCGCCCATCAGGCGGAGACACTAACAACTATACTACTGACGACACGATTTTGAATCAACATCATCAACACCATCATCATGATCTTCCACTTCTACCATTAAGCGTCGGTGGGGGGAGGGGGGGGGGTAATTTGCGTTCCAGCGCCCGGTGGGTGGCATTGGATAGTGTCATTCCGTTTGGTTGTACAATGTCTTTGATGTCGTCAATCCATTTGCTTCTTGGGCGTCCTCGTGGTCTCGTCGCAGGTGATCTTTGATGTAAGGCCAGTGATGGTAGTTGCTGGTGTTGCTTTCGAACGACATGGCCAAACCACTTGATCTTCTGTCTTTCAATAAATGTGGCACAAGGTGTTGATCCCACAGTCTGTCTGATATGATAATAGCATTTCTAACTCGGTCTCGGATTGTTAAGTTGGCAGCTCTGCTCAGGCATCTCATTCCGCAGGTGTTGATTTTGCAAAGGTGTAATTTGGATAAAGTCCAGGTTTGAGATTGTTAGCATAGGGTTGGTGTGAATATGCTGTTTATTATCTGTCGTTTTGCGGACATGGGTGTTTGGATGTTTCAGTAAGGGTGATAGTTGATATGTAAGTACACTAACTAGCTTTTTGACATCTGATTTCAATTTCTCTGTCCAATCTGCCATCTTCTGTGATCATACTTCCAAGGTATTTGAATTCTTTAACTTGTTTCAGAGTTGTGTTATTTATCTGTATACATTGAATTAACGAAAATGTATAATATAGCCACACGCTTGCCCCGATGACGTCACGTACGTTAAGCCATATGACTTGGCAAATCACGTGACCAGCCGGGACATTTCAACTATGTATAAATAGATACTTTATACATAGCTGAAGTATGAATAGTCACTTTGTATTTAAAATTGAGTAAACCAATTTAGGATCGGGTTCAAGATGGCGGTGTAAACCGCGTCGCTGGATTCAGAGATTAATTATGTGTTCTGTGCGTGTTTCCTAACATCAATCTGATCAAATAAGGATGAACCTACGACAGGTCCAGCAAACCGGTAGGGAATTTATTTTTTCAAGTACTATTGCTCGAGAATTATGGAGGAAACTGAAATAAAAAGGCAACTCTATCTACGTTCACGCCGAAAACAACACACCCAAGCCGAACAACAACAAGCGACAAACAACAACTGCTAAGCTTCGAAATACTTCAAATAGAAAGGAGATTTTCTCGACTTGGAATGTTACTGGTCTAGGATATAATTAACCAGCTGTCGTAGAGTTTATGAAAAAATCAAATATTCAATTATTAGGACTCGCAGACACTAGGAAAAAGGGGCAGAACACGAAACGAACACATGAAGGTTACGTTCTTATATGGTGTGGCTTCGACCAGCGAGCTACAGCTAAACATGGAGTGGGTTTTTTGTTACACTCAGACAAAGCGAAAGCCATTATCAACACTAAATTTATTTTGAATAACGAAGACACAAACAATAGATTGCACGATTTATTGCCTGGCATATTTCGCTGCATCTCGTCAGGTACATACTGCAAAAATCACAAAACGTAAAGTGAATTAACTAGATAAATCCATCAAACTAAAATATACACATGTTCGCACAGTAATGGCGATTGTCGTAGTAGGCAGAACTGTGTGTGCGCTTGAGGTTGGCCAGCTTAGACTGGGTTTCTTCTATCTGTTTTTTTGTCAGTCGTCTCAGGTTTTTTCTTGTTGGACATATTCTGTCCGCCCTGAGAGATCTGAAAAAAAAAATGAGGATTCCTGTAGAAATCAAAATTATCTTTGTGACATGTGTAACTACTCATGCATCACCATCTGTAATTCTTCATCGGACCGACAAGTTTTGAAACTTCGTTATCCACGCATACACTTGCTGGACTGACAGGCAATAATCTCCATACTGGACCTTCATTTCTATATGTTTTACCCCTTCACTGATAAAAAAAGGATAAAAGAAAGTCGCTCCTCTTGGGTGCATGTCAAAAGTGGAGCAGCCATCTTTAAACTGTCCCAATGACGTCATCGTGTTTGTAAACACCTTGATGTCACGTGCTGTCGTGAAATCAGTCCAAGTTTACAATCAGATGTCAAAAATACCAAGGACAGTCAGAGTAACAGCTGCAGCTGTTTACTAGGGGGGTCGGTGAGATCAATCAATACACCGTCCTTTGAAAGTTCCCCACCAGTCAGGAAATTGTAAACATGTGGTTGTAACACGCGGGCTTGTTTTGGTTGTCCGGACAGGAGGAGACAACTGGGGACATTGATTAAAAACAAGAAGATAAGAACTTATTCTGAAATGGATAATCTGCCCCTGGGACCATCTGATGTGTTTTGTTTTGGTTGTTGAAACAAGCGAGACAACTTTTGCATTGGTTGCTCAAAGGGGAGAGAATGTTTTCGGAAATGGATAGTCTGCCCTTGGAATCATCTGATGTGTTAACATCAAAGACTTCACTAGAACTTCCGGCTCTTTGTGACATAAACAAGACTTGTGTACGTTAGTGTTGAAGAAAACGTTGACTAGAGCAGACGTGTTTTGTCACTGCAGTTGTGGATTTTAATAACATCTACCGTGTGCGGGATCAATTAGAATTAATTTTACACGTGCCTGTTATGGCAAAATGTAGATGTGATTTAGAAGAACTGCTGTGTTGCTTAAGGTATAATAGATAGTATAATTAAGCCTAATTAATATAGGCAGTAGCTTTCGTAAAACTAGCTAGAGTAGTGAAGTGATGATTAGCTCTGTTAGTTGAGAATAGAGTAGAGAAGGGAGAATTAGCTCTGCTAGTGAGAATCGTGTAGTGGGGTGATATTTGGAGAGATTTAAGAATGGGTTGGGAGATGGGGGAAGTGTCCAATGGTGGGATCTTTCAGTGGGGTGCCCACTGGCGTTCTGCACGCAGTTTATTGGTCTTTCCTTGTCATAACCTGATTCAGATTGAAGGGATGAGCAACTCTGCTCTATGACAGAGTTGGTTCACTTAATAAAATCTCTGAGCAGGGCAGTAGGCCTACATTCAGCTAGTAGGGTTTAGTATCAGGCGGCCTTCACCAGATGTGGTCTCTTTCTCTAACAGGTTCCCCTACGTCTATGAGGAAGCTCTACACTGGGTTTGATGGACGTCAACTCTCATTAAGAAGAACATCCAATGAACATTCATTTTATGTTTATATGATGAATAAATACTCAGAAGAAAGTACAATCAGCACTGTTTATGCTAGGCCTAGAATCCAGAGGGTTCATACAAACCGGGCTCAAGTGAGAGAAACATTATAAACGATTCTTTTACAATAGGGGAATATCACCCAGGGTGGGTGATACTCGTTTCTTCACCACATACCACTTAACAAAGAGTCTAGAGAAAGACATTTTGACATGAAGTTCTCATGGAATAAGTTAGTCTAGAGAAGAACATTGAACATGAAGTTCTCGTGAAATAATTTAGTACAGTGAAGAAGTACTTTAGAACAGTTTGTGTGTGACAATCTATGAACATGGATTAGAACAAATGTGAGACCTGTGACATTGAAACCTAGTTTTCACGGTACCGTGATCCGTACTTATTTGAGTTATAGGGACTGTAGTCTTTACAGTGATTGACAGATCCATGAATAAGGTTATACAAAAACTATTTTTTGGTGGGTCATGCATCTAGTCGACCCAGTGGATCCCGGAGAAAGTCAACGTCTGGAAGAAGAGGCGCATCAATCGGTGAGGTGTTCACGTACTAAGCTATCATGCTGTGGTGTACCCTTGCTGTGATGATCATCTGACTTGGCTCCTGATCGGCTGCTCTGAATCTACATACACACTAGAATATTCGACACACATTCTACACAGTACACACACACACACACAGCGCTCACACCCATACTCTTTGCTTTAATACATTATTTTGTATTTATTTGTTAAAGCTAGAGTTGTTGAGTGTGTTGTGTTGGGGAAGAGTGAGAGGGGGCATGATCTAGGGGTGAGTGAGAGTGAGAAAGAGGTGTCTGCAGACTGACGGAGTTTCGTGGGCGAAGTCTGGTAGTTCTCTAGGACAATAATATTGGGTTAATAAAAATGTGGGTGTTGATTCCCCTCACTCCAGGGACGACACTAGAGTAAGAAGGGATAGCTTACGACACGTGCTTAACACTTTTGACATCTTTAACAACAATACTGATAGATTAAAAGGCAATGGCATGATTTTTGTAATTAATATAAAACTTTTAAGGTTTTCATTTGAAGTTCCCAAATATGTTTTGAGCCACCTGCGTGATCTATAGAAGAGGACTGGAGTAACAATGAAGGTTTTCACTTGGTAACAAAGGGGATCCTTTACAATCCTTAACATGCAAACCACCATTGTTGCGTACAATGTACAATGCATATTTCTAAGCATTAACAGTGTTGTTATGTTATACGTATATTCAGTTTATACCGTTTCCAGCTGTTGGTGGTTCTTTAACTTCGACAAATCGAATCGTACGTTGTCGTTCCCACCAAAAATCACCACACACACTTTAGCAGTGTCTTCTTATACGATGAAGTATAGATGATAATACACTTCAACTGACTTTGGTATTCAGCCAAGCTTGATGCTGTCTCAATCACGATGTGGATATCTGCCTTGATACGCATGTTTGGATCTTGAAAGAAACACGTAATAAACAAATTACTGAAGAAACTGCAGTAACATCCCCACCTTTGTAAAAATAGTCTGTATGTGTTCCCAGGAGTCAGTTGGAGAGAGTTGAATGATAGTAATGCATACGTTGTATCCTTGATGTATGACGGGAGATTCGCAACTAGAGGTAGGAAAATCCTGTCAAGAAATGCTGAGATCAGTTCAGTTGGGCATGAGCACGCATAAACTATCGGACGTCCAGGATTTTTGAGTTTATGTATTTTGGGCAGCATGTAGAGGGTGGGTTTGCCCAAGTCAGAGTCATAGATGTGAAGTGAAGAGGCACCGGGTTGTAGGGCATCCTCACGTTTCTTGACAGGATTTTCCAACCTCTAGTTGCGAATCTCCCGTCATACTTCAAGGATACAACACATGCATTACTATCATTCAACTCTCTCCAACTGACTCCTGGGAACACATACAGACTATTCCTAATGGATGTATGTTCCCTCTATACCTCTATTCCTCACGCTGATGGCCTCAGGGCGCTACAGTTTTTTTTTCTGGATCAACGCACAGATCAAGCCATCCCTACTCGCACACTTGTAAGACTCGCTGAATTGGTCCTCATCAATAATTCCTTTGAATTCAATGGCCACTACTTTGAACAAATCAGCGGTGTCGCCATGGGCACGAAAATGGGACCCAGCTACGTGTGTTTATTTATGGGACATCTGGAACACCAGATTGAACTCAGCTATGATGGTCTTCTCCCTTCCTTTTACCGACGCTACATCGATGACGGCATAGGTCTCACTGACACGACAGAGGCGGAACTGAACCGCTTCACCAATTATGTCAATGACTTCCATCCATCGATCAAATTCACCACAGAAATTTCCACCACCTCTGTCAATTTTCTTGACACCACTATTAAATTAAACCCTACAGGCCTCACGACCTCTGTGTACTACAAACCTACTGATGCTCACGGTTTCCTTCTGTACAGCTCATCCCACCCCAAAAGCTGCAATGATTCCATCCCATATTCCCAGCTTCGTCGTATATATCAGGATAATAATGACTTCCTCGAGAGAGCCCATGAAATGCTTGACTTTTTCTGCAGACGGTCCTACCCAGAGGACGTCTTGTCCACAGCTTTCTGTCGCATAACCCAAGTCTCGCGGGAAATGTCCCTCGTTCAACAAACGCGACCTCCTAACAATGCACCCAAGCTCATCCTCACCTTCCATCCACATGCCTATGCCATCAAGCATATTTTCCTGAGACACTGGTCCATCTTGGAATCCGATCCAACCACTCGTGAGGTATTCTCCGATGGCCCTAGGGTAATTTTCCGCCGTAACCAGAGCCTCAGAGACCACCTTGTGCATAGTCGCCTCCCCACCGTTACTTCATCTGTGGGCACATTCGAATGTCATCGTAAGAACTGTCTGACATGCCCATACGTTGTTCAGACACCGGAGATCACATTTCCCCTAGGCACTTTCTCCTTGAAAGATTCTTTCACTTGTACATCCCGCAATCTGATATATGTCATCATCTGCAAACGATGTGACATGAAATACATTGGCCAAACGAGCAGACGTCTTGCGGACCGTTTTAGAGAACACCTCAGGGACATCAATCAGGGCGCTGACAAACCTGTCCCCAACCATTTCAATTCCTCCAACCATAATGGAGTCGACGATGTATGTGTCACCACATTAAAAACCTGCTTCTCAAATAGCTCCGTTAGGCTTAAAATTGAATGCCAACTAATCAACAATCTGGGGTGTGTCCATCCAGCAGGTATCAATACTGTTGTGGACGCTACTGTATAGCTGTGCCACCTTCTCCAACTATCTACACTGTCACTATGCTGTCCTCCCCCCACCCATATCCATATCACTGTCTCCACACACCTATATTCAGTGGCGTCACTGGGGTTGGTGTCACCCAGTGCGGTAAACTCTTGGTGTCACCCCTCTAGACTTTCACCATGGTCTTCTTCCGAGTGTTCCTGTACCATATATAATCGCATATAGTAATGTTTGTAAAATAAGTCAAAAAGTTAATAAGGACACAAGAAAGAAAACAAATTGAACAATATAACTTCAATACTTCAGGTAAAACATAAATAAAGAACTTCGACAAACTCGGACAAAGTTAAATTTTTGTTATTTAACATTAAAATGTCTAAAATTAAAATGAACGGTTATGAAACCCGACTAGACAGAGCTATGTCTGCTTTGTCAAATTTGCAATTTTTATTTTGGTGTCACCCCTTGATGGTGTCACCCGGTGCGGCCCGCACCCCCCACACCCCCCTAGTGACGCCCCTGCCTATATTTCCATATCAGACTGTTCGCATTAACATTTTTTTTTCGTCATTCTTATCTGGCAACCTACTATATTTAAACTCTGCTAACCAAGAATGCCTTCTCACCTGGCATATTCGTCTTTTCTGCTCCCACATGGATACAGAGTGGTGGTGATTTTTAGTTTTGTGCTTTTTATATTTCGTTGTCCTATCTATCCGTGTTGTCCTGTCCTTGACAAAGATTCTGAGAATCGAAACGTCGGCCGTTTTGTGTGTCGTATTGTAAGCGTTTGTGTGTATTTTATTTTATTTTTTTTATATTATTTATTTTATATATTTATTGAGTGCTTCTAATTTCGGATTTTCACCTGTATTTCGGGATACGAGATGGATCTCCTTGTAAGGTATGTGCAACGTGTTGATGTTTAGTACGTTAGGAGCTTAGTATACCTATTTGTTTCTAGTTCAGATTGTTATATCCTGCTGCAGCCGCTGCTTTTTCTTTCTATTCCGTTATAATTAACTAGCTGACCCGGCCCGGCTTCGCCCAGACCCTGGTGGGGAGCATCTCATTTAATTCATATAAGTAGTCATATAAGTTCTCGTTCCCGTTACCGACTATCTGTCTGTCTGTCTGTCTGTCTGTCTATCTATCTGTCTGTCTGTCTGACCCGGCCCGTCTTCGCCCAGACCCTGATGGGGAGAATCTCATTTAATTCATATAAGTAGTCATATAAGTTCCCGTTCCGACTATCTATCTGTCTGTCTGTCTGACCCGGCATCGCCCAACTCCTGGTGGGGAGAATCTCATTTAATTCATATAAGTAGTCATATAAGTTCCCGTTCCCGACTATCTGTCTGACTGTCTGTCTGTCTTGGGTAAATGGAGGAGGGAGGAGGAAGAGGGAGGTGGAGGAGGGAAGAGGAGGGAGGAGACAGGAGGAGTAGGGAGGAATAGGAGGGAGGAGGAGGGATTAGGAGGAGGAGGGAGTAGTGTGGAGGACGAGGCGAGGAGGAGGGAGGAGGATGAGGGAGGAGGAGGGAGAAGGAGGGAGGAGGAGAACGCAGGAAGAGAAGGGAGCAGGAGGAGGAGAGGGAGGAGGATGGAGGAGGAAGAGAGAGTAGGAGGAGGGAGGAGGCGGAGGGAGAAGGAAGAGGGAGGAGGAAGAGGGAGAAGGAGGAGGGAGAAGGAGGGGGAGGAGGAGGAGGGAGGAGGAGGAATGTGAAGGGAGGAGGAGGGAGGAGGTAGAGGGAGGAGGAGGAGGGAGGAAGAGGGAGGAGGAGGAGGGAGGAAGAGGGAGGAGGAGGAATGTGAAGGGAGGAGGAGGGAGGAGGTAGAGGGAGGAGGAGGGAGGAGGAGGAGGTAGAGGGGGGAGGAGGCGGAGAGGGAGGAGGGGGAGGAGGAGTGATGAGGAGGAGGGAGGAGGAGGAAGAGGGAGGAGGAGGTAGAGGGAGGAGGAGGGAGGAGGTAGAGGGAGGAGGAGGGAGGAGGAGGAGTGAGGAGGAGGAGAGGGAGGAGGAGGAAGGAGGAGGGGGAGGAGGGAGGAGGAGGAGGAGGGAGGAAGAAGGAGGAGGGTGGAGGATGAAGAGTTAGGAAGAGGGAGGAGGAGGAATGTGAAGTGAGGAGGAGGAGAAGGGAGGAGGGATGAGGAGGAGGAAGAGGGATGAGGAGGGAGGAGGTAGAGGGAGGAGTGTCGTGTCCTCCTTTAAAGTGTCGTCCCTGGAGTGAGGAGATCCGACACCCACATTATAATATTTTTTTTTCCTTCTCAATATTCTGGAGAATCCACCAGCTTCCGTCCAACACACTCCATCAGCCTATGGACACCTCTTCCTATCACTCTCACACTGTCGTACTATGCCCCCTTCTCGTACTTCCCCAACGCAACATACTCAACAACTCTTGCTTCTAGAAATTAATAAAGAGTAATTTATTAAAATAAAAGTGTATCGTATATGAGACGTGTATGTGAAGAAAATGTGTGACGTGTTCTATAAAGTGTGTAGACTCTGACTCTCAGACAGCAACCCAGTCAGCTGATCCCAGCAAAGATAGACCACAGCACGTTACGTCAGAACATGTACTTCTCACCCAGCCCCGAAACCATCTTGCCGGATACTGCTTTGCCTCTGTAGACCTCTGGTAATCCAATTTCATGAACATCCGAAATAGACACCGGTGGTATTAACAGTTAATCATGGACCGGTTGCACTCTACACAATGTCCGTTCCTAACGTTCCTTAACAAACTGCACAAGTCTTTTGTAGTGTGTACGCAGTTAGTTAGTTAGTTAGTTAGTCGACAGATCATCCTCGTTGCACATCGAACCATTCAGTCCATAAGTGCTAATTTCTAATGTTAATTGTTACTGTACTAACACTAGGTACTCTTAGCCGGTTCTCGGTTCGTTACTACTGTCTAATGCTGTGTGGTGCATCAGTATGCATCACTCTCTTTGATGAATCAATTTCCTTCTAGCGTAAGTTACGTTTCTGTATGCAACTTTATTGACTCTTGAACTGGTGTTCTTCAGAATCTTCTTCTTCTTCTTCTTCAGCGTTCCGAGCCATTGAGGTTCTTTGCTGCAAATACAATCCGTCTCCATTCATCTCTCTGGTGGACCTTCTCTTGCCAGTCGTTGATTCCAAGTGCTTGTAGGTCTGTACATGTATTATCTCTCCACCTCCTTCTTGGTCTACCTCGGGGTCTACGGTCATTTATTTCCTGAGTGTAAGCGAGTTCTTCAGAATGGGTTTTTTAATTCTTTCCCAAAACTTGTAGAGTTTCCTTGGATCTGGTAGGGAACCTAGGATAGAAACAACACATCTGGTGATAGTACTAGTCACTGATCCTTTCGGCTGAGTGTAAGCCTATCGCCTTGCTTAATGATCTTTAGCTAACTAGACTTAGTCATAGAGCAGATTAGCTACCCACCTAGAGCCGAATCAGGCTATGACAAAGAAAAAATCAGCAAACAGAATGCGGAAACCCGCCCACCAGGGACACCTACGGGAAGATCCCAATTATCCCTCATTACTCAATTCTCAACTAGTAAAGCTTATCAGCACTTCACTAATCTATTCTAGCTAACAGAGCCACGTATCACTTCACTACTCTAGCTAGTTTCCACTAACAGTGCTAATCATCACACTATAGTTTAACAAGGCCACAGTCTATATTAATTAGAACTAATATTATAATAGGTTATACCTTACGGCACTGCAGTTTACACTAAATTACATCTAATGGTAGCCATACAGGCTCGTGTAAACTAAATCAAATATCTCCTTCACACGTTAGATGTTCTAACTGCTGCAGTGACAAGCATGTCTGCCTAGATCCACATTTTCAAGTTTTCTAGATGGCCCCAACTCGGGTTTATATGGCAAACTACCAAAGTTGGCCACGTGACGTTATCCTTTATGCCCCCACACAGGTGCAGATCATCCCCTGTCAGGGATCCATCCTCCCTCTGGCTCCCTCCATGTTAGATTTTTCATCACAGGTTTAGATTCTCAAAACAAGCCAGCGAGTTGCTGTCGAGTTCCAACAAAGAGTTTTCCTCAACAAGCTGTCAGTAGCAATCTGCCCCTCTGAGTGATGTCCGGAAACTATGTGACATATGGACTGTTTACTTCCTTGCTGAGTACTTCCGTTTTCCATCCGACTTGTCAAAACGATGTATGATTCAGCGCACTCACTTCCTCCTCACTCACCACCAAATGTGTTTATGGGCTGACCCCACTGCTTCCATTTGTATTCAAATGTTGACAAACTGCCACGGCGCTCCCGGGATCTGCCTCCATCACCACCAAATGTGTATATGTGCTGCCCCGATGTAACCTGTGCAGCTGTGTTTACTCTGTTAGTAAAAATAGTTGTCGCTGGCAGATCGTCCGCTTAATCCGAAAATCCTCTATAATAATCAACCTGTTAAACACACGGTTTTATTTTGTGACATAGGCCCCCTCTTAAGAGAGTAGTCCATCTCACTCTTCTCCACCGTGAGTTTAATCCAGATGATTCATTCTTCTTCTTCAGGAGCTGGGTGTCTTGACAAGAAGTCCGCTCCAACATTTTCCTTCCCAGGAATGTACTCTACTGTGAAATTATACGGTTGAAGTAACAACGACCACCGCATCAAACGTGCGTTGAGCTTCTGAGAAGTAGCCAGGAACATCAGGGGCTGATGATCCGACTGGACCCGAAACTTAACTCCATACAAATATGGCTGAAATTTTTGCACTGCCCATACAAGGGACAAGCACTCTCTCTCGACAGTTGAATAATTCCTCTCCGCCTGTAGAAGTTTCTTACTTGCGTATGCCACAGGTTTCAAAACCGAAGCATCGTCTTTTCCTTCCTGTAACAAAGCGGCTCCAATTCCAATCGCACTCGCATCTGTTCTCAACACAAATTGTTTGGAAAGGTCAGGGAGCTGTAATACAGGTTTGCTGACCAAGGCCTCCTTTAACTGACTATAGGCATTCTCACATTCTGGTGTCCAAATGATTTGGTCCGGGAATCCCTTTTTCAAGGTTTCCGTCAACGGAGCTCCCAGTTCAGTGAAATGTGGGATAAATTTGTGGTAGAACCCACACAACGAGAGAAAAGATCGCACATCCTTCTTCGTTTTTGGCCTTGGTGCATTTCTGATTTTCTCCAGGTTCTTCTCTTCTGGAACAATGTGTCCTGGAGTGATGGTGTGACCTAGAAATTCCAGAGTCTGGTAACCAATCATGCACTTGGTTGGACGAGCAGTAAGCCCTGCTTCCTTGAGCCTATTAAACACTCTCTCCAAGGATTGTAAGTGGTCATCCAAGCTGTCACTGGAAATCAGAATATCATCCATGAATGAGATGATGGACGGATCCTGTAACGGATCTAGTAAAGTCCTCATCATGCGTGTAAACACACTAGGTGCATTGCTGAGTCCAAAGGGCATGACCTTGAATTCGTAGTGTCCACTGGGTGTACTGAAAGCTAACAGTGGTCGAATCTCCGGTTTGACTGGTATCTGATAGTACCCCCGACTCAGATCCACCTTCGAAAAGTACCGAGCCTTATGGAGCCTAGCGAATAACTGAGTTGGATTCGGCAAAGTTTCCACCTGAAATTGTGTGTGACTGTTCAGAAGTCGGTAGTCTATACACAACCGGTGTTCTCCACTTGGTTTGCGTAACAAAACTACCCCCGCATTGTATGGGGATGTGGATGGTGCAATCACATCATCCTCCAGCAATTTGTGTATTTCCTCCTCCAGGGCCTTTTCTTTAGAGAATGGCACTGGGTAAACCTTTTGGCGAACAGGCTCCTGTGTGGTCAAAGTCATCTCGAACTCAACCAACCTCGTTCGTCCTGGTTTATCAGTCAGTATCTCCTTATGAGACTTGAGAACCTGGGTTATCCTTTCCCTCTCCTGGGAGGTCAGATCAGGGTTCACTTTCACATCCCTATAGGTTTCCTGGTTTACCAAGGGATATTCCCTGCCCTCGCTGGTTCCCACTTCTGTCTCCACTGCAACTGCCATTGCCATGAGGTGAGCTGCCTTTTCTCCGGGTCTCTCTTCGTATTTCCGCAAGAGATTGATATGGAAAATCTTCGACTTTCCCCGGATCCGGATCTGATAGTTGGTTCTGGATATCACCCTTTCCACGGGAAATGGTCCTTGCCAACCTATCTCCAGTTTGTTGTTTCCCGTTGGGAGTAGCAACAAGACTTTATCTCCCACCTCTAGAGATCTTTCTTTAGACTTACGGTTGTAGTAAGCCGCATGTCTTTTCCTGGCCTTTTTCAAGTTTTGATTTGCCAGAGTCCATCCCTTGTGGAGTTTTTCTTTCAGTTCCTCCACGTATTGATAGGATGAGATCACTTCTTCTGACGTCCCCTCTTCAGTCCAACTCCTCAACATGGCTTCCAACGGTCCTTTGATTGGACGACCAAACAGCAACGTAGCGGGTGGTAGTCCTGTTGAGCCATGAGGAACTTCCCGATAGGCAAAGAGTGCTGCTGGGATATATTCATCCCACCTATCAGGTTTTTCCTGCGCTAGTTTCCTGAGCATTGTCATCAACGTGCCGTTGAAACGCTCTACTTGTCCATTGGCTTGAGGGTGGTAAGGGCTGGTATGTATGTGGTTAGAGTGAAACACCCTAAATACCTCCTCCATGAGTTTTCCACAAAACTGAGATCCATTGTCCGTCAGAATTTGATCCGGAAAGCCTAATCTGGTAAAGGCCTCCATCAGTGCGTCCGCCACTCTTTTCGAGTCAATCGTGGTCAACGGTATAGCCTCACCCCACATTGTACAGCAATCCACCATTGTGAGTATATACATGTTCCTCTTCCTAGTCCTGGGAAGTGGACCCACGATATCGATGGCTACCCTCTCGAAAGGAGAGTTCATGATGGGCATCTCACCCAACATCACCGGTGCTGTCCAGTGTTTCGGTGCCACCCTCTGGCACTCCGGGCATGACTTCACATACCGACGCACATCATCTGTCATTCCCGTCCAATAGTAGTGGCAGGAAATCCGCTGCATGGTGGCGGCAATACCCATGTGTCCACTAAAGGAGATGGTATGCCCCATATGAAGAATCTGGGACCGGTGAGCTTTCGGGACGACCAACAGACCGTATAGGTTGTCTCCCCTTCCTGCTCTCCTGTAGAGTATCCTATTCTTCATGTAGTACTGCCCCCGTCCTGGTGGATCAGCACTTTTCTGCAGCTTTTTGTAGCAAGGACGTAAAGTATCATCCTCACTCTGGGCAGTTCGTAGCTCCCCCGGCATTGGGTTAGTCACAATTGCGTCTGCCTCTTCCGTTTTCGTCTGAGAGCGAGTCTGCATTGCTCCCATATGGATTGGCTCCCTGGGCATTCCCAGAAAGACATACCGGCAACCTAGGATGACTGGAAAAATCTGATCGGTCAATACAGCGGCCTTGATGGTGCCGGTGACGTACCTTGACCGAATCTCCACATTAGCAATGGGCAACTTCATGGTTACAGCACTCTTCTGTGCAGGCTGTATATCCAATGTCTCACCTGTGAATTGTTCTGGATGTACCAGATCCGCAGAAATCACGGCCTCCCCGTCCAGTCCTGTGTCGTATAAACACTCCACTTGACGACCGTTAACCTCTACCAATTCCACTACAGGTGGTTTTTCCTGGTCTGGAGTCTCTTCCTCGGCCTCGACCTGTTCGGTGGGCTCCACCTTAGGTCTTCCTGAGCACACGACGAATTGAGTGTCTCCTGACTTTCCCCTGCAGTCAATAGCATTGTGCGTGTTTGACTGACATTGGTTGCACCATTTCCCTGTCCTAGATTTTCTATTGTCGGACTTGAATGAGCTCTCCTGGTGGCGAGCTTCCTTGTTGACCTTGGCATTTTCCGTGACAACCTCCTTGGAAGTCACGTGACATGCTGCGAAGTGAGGGTTCTTAGCCTTCGATTTGCAGTCCCTCGTATTGTGAGAGGGTGACTTACAAATTGAACACCACTTCTCCGACCACGGTCGTTTAGGTGTAGAGCTTGAAGTGCTCTTGCTTCCCTCCTTCTTCTTCTCTGAACTATCCTCTGATTTTTGCACATAAGGTTCCCACTTTTTTGTTCCTGAGTTTTTGGCTTTCTTCTTGTCATGTTTCTCTTGACTTTTGGTGTTGGTGGAAAGGTTTTCCCCTGCCTCCCCATGTACCTCGACGAACCGTTCTGCTAATTTAGTCACGAGGTCAATACGTTCTGCTCCTTGTTCTCCCAGGAACGTCCTGAGAGGTTTAGACATTTGCTTCTTCAGCTGGTCGACCACCATGAGCTCTTCCAGACTCTCATAGTCATGTGCGAACCCAGCCAAATCCATCCACTTATGGAGATAAGATTTAAGACGCAAACTGTAGGCGGCAAACAACTCCCCCGGTTCTCGTTTCGCTGCTCGAAATTTTTTCCGGTAGGTATGTGACGTAACCTCGAATCGTTTCAGCAGAGCCGTCTTTAACTCGTCATAATTGTTCTCATGTCCTGGTGGCAGGCGAGAATAAACCTCGTAACCGGTCCCGCGTAATCCCTGGGATAGCTTAAGATTCCATTTGTTACGCTCCAGACCCATAGCAACTGACATAGCCTCGAAGCGTTGAAGGTACTGGTCAATCTTCTCTTTGTCCTCCTCGTAGACCGCTAAAGGAAACTTCATAGCATGGTACCCATGTCCACCTACTGGTGTTGATCCTGGGATGGAGGAACCTCCAACTGCTCCCTCAGTTTCTCCATTAGATTGACTCTTGAGCTCGAGTTCCCGCATCCGGTACTCGTGCTCCCTCTTCTGTGCTTCTTGTTCAGCTTCTAATTTCCTAGCTGCTTGTTCAGCTTCAAATTTCCTAGCTGCTTGCTCAGCTTCCAATTTCCTAGCTGCTTGCTCAGCTTCCAATTTCTTAGCTGCTTGCTCAGCTTCCAATTTCTTAGCTGCTTGCTCAGCTTCCAATTTCTTAGCTGCTTGCTCAGCTTCCAATTTCTTAGCTGCTTGCTCAGCTTCCAATTTCTTAGCTGCTTGTTCCAACTCCATCCTTCTCAATTCCAACTCGGCCTTTCGCTCTTCCCTTTCTGCTTGACGATACTCTCTCTCCACTTCCTGTATGTAATCCGTTAGAGCAGACCCCGCCAATCCCATTTCTTCCCCCCTTGCCTTTAATTCTGCTGTGCTAAGTTTAGGGGTGGCCATTATACAGACAAGTAAGCTAGCAGGTCTAGTACAATCTAACTGCAAATTACTATACAGATATATGAACAAGTACTATAAATCTAGATATTACCACACACAGCCCATTCACTCAGTGACAAGAGTAGAGTCAGGACCACAGACCTATGCAGACGTGTGAAGTGTGAACAGGTAAGATATTAGTCCTAACCCCTATCCACATTCACTCTAGCTGGATTCTCCAAAATGATATCTCCCTCTAATAACTACGGATCCCGTGTCAAAAGACCCCGTTGTCAGAAGATCCCCCTGTCAAACGTTCCTGCTTGCAGGAGATCTCGCTGTCCAAGGATTCCGTTTACCGGAGATCCCGCTGTCCAAAGATCCCGTTTACGAGAGATCCCGCTGTCCAAAGAGCACGTTTACGAGAGATCCCGCTGTCCAAAGATCCCGTTTACGAGAGATCCCGCTGTCCAAAGATCACGTTTACGAGCCCCCAATAATGTCGTGTCCTCCTTTAAAGTGTCGTCCCTGGAGTGAGGAGATCCGACACCCACATTATAATATTTTTTTTTTTCCTTCTCAATATTCTGGAGAATCCACCAGCTTCCGTCCAACACACTCCATCAGCCTATGGACACCTCTTCCTATCACTCTCACACTGTCGTACTATGCCCCCTTCTCGTACTTCCCCAACGCAACATACTCAACAACTCTTGCTTCTAGAAATTAATAAAGAGTAATTTATTAAAATAAAAGTGTAACGAATATGAGACGTGTATGTGAAGAAAATGTGTGACGTGTTCTATAAAGTGTGTAGACTCTGACTCTCAGACAGCAACCCAGTCAGCTGATCCCAGCAAAGATAGACCACAGCACGTTACGTCAGAACATGTACTTCTCACCCAGCCCCGAAACCATCTTGCCGGATACTGCTTTGCCCCTGTAGACCTCTGGTAATCCAATTTCATGAACATCCGAAATAGACACCGGTGGTATTAACAGTTAATCATGGACCGGTTGCACTCTACACAATGTCCGTTCCTAACGTTCCTTAACAAACTGCACAAGTCTTTTGTAGTGTGTACGCAGTTAGTTAGTTAGTTAGTTAGTCGACAGATCATCCTCGTTGCACATCGAACCATTCAGTCCATAAGTGCTAATTTCTAATGTTAATTGTTACTGTACTAACACTAGGTACTCTTAGCCGGTTCTCGGTTCGTTACTACTGTCTAATGCTGTGTGGTGCATCAGTATGCATCACTCTCTTTGATGAATCAATTTCCTTCTAGCGTAAGTTACGTTTCTGTATGCAACTTTATTGACTCTTGAACTGGTGTTCTTCAGAATGGGTTTTTTAATTCTTTCCCAAAACTTGTAGAGTTTCCTTGGATCTGGTAGGGAACCTAGGATAGAAACAACACATCTGGTGATAGTACTAGTCACTGATCCTTTCGGCTGAGTGTAAGCCTATCGCCTTGCTTAATGATCTTTAGCTAACTAGACTTAGTCATAGAGCAGATTAGCTACCCACCTAGAGCCGAATCAGGCTATGACAAAGAAAAAATCAGCAAACAGAATGCGGAAACCCGCCCACCAGGGACACCTACGGGAAGATCCCAATTATCCCTCATTACTCAATTCTCAACTAGTAAAGCTTTTCAGCACTTCACTAATCTATTCTAGCTAACAGAGCCACGTATCACTTCACTACTCTAGCTAGTTTCCACTAACAGTGCTAATCATCACACTATAGTTTAACAAGGCCACAGTCTATATTAATTAGAACTAATATTATAATAGGTTATACCTTACGGCACTGCAGTTTACACTAAATTACATCTAATGGTAGCCATACAGGCTCGTGTAAACTAAATCAAATATCTCCTTCACACGTTAGATGTTCTAACTGCTGCAGTGACAAGCATGTCTGCCTAGATCCACATTTTCAAGTTTTCTAGATGGCCCCAACTCGGGTTTATATGGCAAACTACCAAAGTTGGCCACGTGTGCGTTATCCTTTATGCCCCCACACAGGTGCAGATCATCCCCTGTCAGGGATCCATCCTCCCTCTGGCTCCCTCCATGTTAGATTTTTCATCACAGGTTTAGATTCTCAAAACAAGCCAGCGAGTTGCTGTCGAGTTCCAACAAAGAGTTTTCCTCAACAAGCTGTCAGTAGCAATCTGCCCCTCTGAGTGATGTCCGGAAACTATGTGACATATGGACTGTTTACTTCCTTGCTGAGTACTTCCGTTTTCCATCCGACTTGTCAAAACGATGTATGATTCAGCGCACTCACTTCCTCCTCACTCACCACCAAATGTGTTTATGGGCTGACCCCACTGCTTCCATTTGTATTCAAATGTTGACAAACTGCCACGGCGCTGCCGGGATCTGCCTCCATCACCACCAAATGTGTATATGTGCTGCCCCGATGTAACCTGTGCAGCTGTGTTTACTCTGTTAGTAAAAATAGTTGTCGCTGGCAGATCGTCCGCTTAATCCGAAAATCCTCTATAATAATCAACCTGTTAAACACACGGTTTTATTTTGTGACAAGGAGGAGGAGGAGGAGGAAGGAGGAGAGGGAGGATAGAGGAAGAAGGAGGAGGAGGGAGAAGGAGGGATGAGGAGGAGGAGGGAGGAAGAGGGAGGAGGAGGAATGTGAAGGGAGGAGGAGGGATAGGGAGGAGGGGAAGAGGAAGAGGGTAGGAGGAAGAGTGGAGAGGAGGAGGGAGGATGTAGAGGGAGGAGGAGGGAGGAAAAGGGAGGAGGGAGGAGGAGGAGGAGGGAGGGGGTAGGAGGAGGAGGAAGAAGGAGGAGGAGGGAGGAGAAGGAAGGAGGAGGAAGAAGGAGGAGGAAGAGGGAGGAGGAGGATGGAGGAGGGAGAGGGAGGAAGAGGGAGGAGGAGGAAGGAGGAAGAGGGAGGAGGAGGATGGAGGAGGGAGAGGGAGGAAGGGAAGAGGAAGAGGGTAGGAGGAGGAGGAGAGGAGAGGAGGAGAAGGAGGAGGGAGGAGGAGGAGGGAGGAGGCAGAGGGAGAAGAAGGAAGGAGGAGGAGGAAGGAGGGAGAATGAGGAGGGGAGGAAGGAAAGGGAGGTGGAAGAGGAGGAGGAGGGAGGAGGAAAGAGGTAGGGGGAGGAGGAGGTAGAGGGAGGAGGAGGAGGAAGGAAAGGGAGGAGGAAGAGGAGGAGAAGGGAGCTGGAGGGTGGAGGGAGGAGGAGGAGGTAGAGGGAGGAGGAGGGAGGAGGTAGGAGGAGGAGGAAGAGGGAAGAGGGAGAAGAAGGGAGAAGGAGGAGTGAGGATGATGAGGTAGAAGGAGGCAGGAGGAGGAGGAGGGAGGCAGGAGGTGGAGGAGGGATAAGGAGGGAGAGGGAGGAGGAGGGAAGATGAGGGAGGAGGGGGAGGAGGCGGAGGGAGTAGGAGGGAGGAGGATGGAGGAGGAGAGGAAGAGGGAGAAGGTAGAGGGAGAAGGAGGAGGGATGAGAGGGAGGAAGAAGAGGAGGAGGGTGGAGGGAGGAGGTAGAGGGAGGAGGAGGGAGGAGAAGAGAGAAGGAGAGAGTTCGCCATTCCGAATTCATACTCGTCTAGTTCTTCCCTTCTACACGACTGTAGATAACTTCCTTACACATAAAAAGATGAATTGTTATTGATATTGCCGTGGCATGGAGGAATATCAGCAGCAGAGTTGATCCAAAAAACCAAAGACTGAGATCTACGGAGAGCCATGAACGCCTACGCCAGCCGGCACGGCACTTGATGATGATGATTGCCGTGTGACGATTCTGTGTAGTCACGTCATTTTCTTCCCTTTCCCTAGCGTTTTGGTTCGGGGATTCTTTCATCATCATCATCATATATTTACGTACGTATTTTGGGAGGGGGAGGAGGGAGGAGGAGGAAGAAGAAAAAAAAACTATGACAGTTGACAGCTCTGGAATGAAAGGAAGGCGTGTAGAAAATTTCATCTCAATCGGATGGGCCGTTAGCGAACAAATAAAGGACATACATATTTACATACATACATATTTACATACATATACACATACACTTTGTTTTATAGATATAGATTTAGCTGTTACTGGCCCATTGGCTTGAGACCATACATGTGTATGGGTTATGCTGAACATATTCTCTTGTGATAGACATGACATTGCACATCAAAGTTGCCTTCTATCATGAGATTGACATTTGACTTTCACCCAATTAATTGCTGAACAATTTTTAAAAAAAATTGTCCGGCAAGGAAACTAACGATTGATATTTGACTTTCACCCATTTAGTTGCTGAACAATTTAAAAAAAAATAATTTGTCCTGCAAGGAAACGAGCCTCGAGCTCCCGCCCATCAGGCCGAGACACTAACAACTATGCTACTGACGACACGATTTTGAATCAACATCATCAACACCATCATCATGATCTTCCACTTCTGCTGTTAAGCGTCGGGGGGAGGGATAATTTGCGTTCCAGCGCCCGGTGGGCGGCACTGGATAGTGTCATTCCGTTTGGTTGTACAATGTCTTTGATGTCGTCAATCCATTTTCTTCTTGGACGTCCTCGTGGTCTCGTCGCAGATGATCTTTGATGTAAGGCCAGTGATGGTAGTTGCTGGTGTTGCATTCTAACGACATGGCCAAACCACTTGATCTTCTGTCTTTCAATAAATGTTGCACAAGGTGTTGATCCCACAGTTTGTCTGATAATAGCATTTCTTACTCGGTCTCGGATTGTTAAGTTGGCAGCTCTCCTCAGGCATCTCATTTCGCAGGTGTTGATTTTGTCCAGGTTTGAGATTGGTAGCATAGGGTTGGTGTGAATATGCTGTTTATTATCTGTCGTTTTGCGGACATGGGTGTTTGGATGTTTCAGTAAGGGTGATAGTTGATATGTAAGTGCACTAACTAGCTTTTTGACATCTGATTTCAATTTCTCTGTCCAATCTGCCATCTTCTGTGATCATACTTCCAACGTATTTGAATTCTTTAACTTGTTTCAGAGTTATGTTATTTATCTGTATACTTTGAATTAACGAAAATGTATAATATAGCCACACTCTTGCCCCGATTACGTCAAGTCATGTGACTTGGCAAATCACGTGACCAGCCGCGACATTTCAACTATGTATAAAGGGATACTTTATACATAGCTGAAGTATGAATAGTCACTTTGTATTTAAAATTGAGTAAACCAATTTAGGATCGGGTTCAAGATGGCGGTGTAAACCACGTCGCTCGATTCAGAGATTAATTATGTGTTCTGTGCGTGTTTCCTAACATCAATCTGTTCAAATAAGGATGAACCTACGACAGGTTCAGCAAACCGGTAGGGAATTTATTTGTTCAAGTACTATTGCTCGAGAATTATGGAGGAAATTGAAAGAAAAAGGCAACTCTATCTACGTTCACGCCGGAAACAACACACCCAAGCCGAACAACAACAAGCGACTAACAACAACTGCTAAGCTTCGAAATACTTCAAATAGAAAGGAGATTTTCTCGACTTGGAATGTTACTGGTCTAGGATATAAGGAACCAGCTGTCGTAGAGTTTATGAAAAAAACAAATATTCAATTATTAGGACTCGCAGACACTAGGAAAAAGGGGCAGAACACGAAACGAACACATGAAGGTTACGTTCTTATATGGAGTGGCGTCGACCAGCGAGCTACAGCTAAACATGGAGTGGGTTTTTTGTTACATCCAGACAAAGCGAAAGCCATTATCAACACTAAATTTATTTTGAATAACGAAGACACAAACAATAGATTGCACGATTTATTGCCTGGCATATTTCGCTGCATCTCGTCAGGTACATACTGCAGAAATCACACAACGTAAAGTGAATTAACTAGATAAATCCTTCAAACTGAAATATACACATGTTCGCACAGTAATGTCGATTGTCGTAGTAGGCAGAACTGTGTGTGCGCTTGAGGTTGGCCAGCTTAGACTGGATTTCTTCTATCTGGTGTTTTGTCAGTCGTCTCAGGTCTTTTCTTGTTGGACATATTCTGTCCGCCCTGAGAGATCTGAAATACCGGTGAGGGAATATTCCCGTCTTTAGGCATTCCTCGAGAAATCTCAATCGACACTTCGGTACCGATAGTTTACACTTCAGCTTGAGTAATCCATCCAATCGCTTCACAGTTGGTAATGGGAGGCAACGTTTCAGAAATTCAAAACAATGTTTTCCCGTAATGTTAAGGAGACAAATGAACTAATTGTGATGGGTGATTTTAACGGACGAATAGGCACACGAAGAACACCGTGGGATTATTGCATTGGGCCATTCATTCAGCGACAAAGAGACTGATTGTAACAGCAATGGTCAACATCTACTCAACATATTCTCCGAACATGGACTAATAATAGCAAATAGGTTTTTTCAACATCGTCGTAGCCGCACCAAAACCTGGTATAAATGGAATGACGTAGACTAGAGGTTCCCAAACTTGTGGCCCGCCAGATGTTAGTAAGTGGCACGCGAGGCCTCGTTATTTAAAATAATATATTTTTATAATTTCAAAAATTGCACTCGGAGCTTCCCGTCCGCGTGCGATAATTTTCTCTGCTCGTGGTTATTATATTCAGATATTATCGAATGCGCCTGTTCAGTTCGCAACCTTCAGCTGATCATACGATTTCATTCTGGCGACTATTGTCTGTCGAACAATTTGAGATACATTTTTCGTTTTGGTTCGACTTACAGATGCGAGCAGTCATTTTCCGCAATGGCTGTTATAAAAAACAAGCTACGTTCCAGACTCACCGACAGTAACCTAGCTGCGCTTATGACTTTGGGCACAACATATTTGTACCTAGACATTGATAAACTGGCATCTTAACTTAAGTAACTGATTATGAAGAACAGTTACAATTGTAAATTAATTATATTAATAGTGATTTTCGAAACTGATTAAAAATTTATTGTTAAATTAACTTTTGATTTTAAACCAAAAAATGACCGCAGAGTAGTACTGACAATGACTGTATTTCAAGTTTTAGAATTTTGTTGACGAAAGTTAAGAAAGGTAAGAATGATATTGCACGAATTTTATAATTTTATAAAGTCGTGGCCCGCTTAACTGCCGAAAATAGTAGAAATGGCCCTCAGCTTGAAAAGCTTGGGAACCACTGGTCTAAGTGTTGTGGACAAATTTACTTATCTTTGCAGCACTGTGTCACAAGCTGCCACAATTCATGATGAAGTGAATACAAGAATTTCCAAGGCCAGCACGGCCTTTGGCAGACTGTACAAGAATGTATTTGACAGAAATGGAATGAGCCTGCAAACAAAGCTGAAAGTCTACAAAGTAGTTGTATTATTCACACTGCTATATGCTTGTGAAACCTGGACTGTTTATCAGCGACACGCTGGGAAATTAAACCACTTCCACACTGTCTGCCTTAGGAAGCTACTGAAGATTAAATGGCAAGACAAGATCCCAAACACTGAAGTTATTGAAAGAGCGTGGATGCCCAGTATTCACACTCCACTAATGAAGAATCAGATTCGCTGGGCTGGTCACATGACTCGCATGCCAGATCACATGCTCCCTAAACAGATTTTTTACGGCGAGTTGCGTTGTAGTAAACTCTCCCAATGCGGCCAGAGGAAACGCTTTAAAGACATTCTGAAAATCTCACTGAATGCTTTTGGAATTCATCATGACACCTGGTATACTGCAGCCAGAGACCGAAGTTCGTGGCGTGCTTCATTACACAAGGGTGCAGTCACTTGTGAGGCAACCAGGACTGCAAGAGCTGTGAAGAAAAGACAGAACAGAAAAACCACTGCAGGAAATCCTCCTCCAGAAATGTCAAACATTCTTTGCCCACATTGTCAAAGAACATTTCGAGCCAAAATAGGCCTTTCAGCCATCTTAGAACTCACGGCTCCATACTTTCAAACCCACTGGATGAAATGAATGGTCATCATCATTCTTGATGGACAAATAGCAACAACAACAAACAAATGGATGTTTACTTTATAATACTTGTTTATTTGATTGTGTACCATGTTTGGCTCAAACCTACTCTAGTTAGCTGGCACTGAACCAGTTAATTACGATAATTAGTAAACTGCAGACATTCACTGAAAGGTGCCCGTACAGATGAGAACAACTAAAATGATATGACAGAATCACCAATATGGAACTCATCGAGAGAATTAAACAAATGCTAGAGAATCAAAAGGCGAGAAAAAGACGATTCCGCTGGACAGGACACAAGTTGAGAAAATCTGAGAATATTGTAACAAGAAAGTCCTTTGTCTGGAACCGCACATAGAAACACACAAAAAGACATAGAAAATAGAATTAGATTTAGAAGTGAATGATAAGGGGAAGACATGTTCGGCGTTACAGAAGAAAGCAAAACAAAGTACGGTTTGGAGTGAGCTAATTAAGAGCCTTTGTCTAATATGGGATGAAGAGGTAACACACGAAACGAACGAACGAACGAACGAAGGAACGAACGAACGAAGTTTATTTTCAAAGGGTCGCTATTTGGGCATGCAGACCTATCTTACATTCGGCCCTTCCAATCACTCATCTTTCGTACATCAATTATATATTGTACATGTTACATTGCCGGTCTCTCTGGCTGTGGGGTTACAACACTTTCTCTCTGTAATCCCGTTTATCACGCAGAGTCTCGCAGCGGAGCGAGAACTGAGGTGGTTCGACCCCCGCTCGTGACTTGCGGATACTGAGCCGGCCGCTCAGAAAGCAATGGCAAACTACTGAGCGTAATCTTGCCAAGAGATCAACAGACAGCTGAAAGATGCTGGTGTTGACAGCTAAGTCCTGTAAAAGGATACGCAAAACATTTTACATGTTACATTAACATAGAAAAATATAGTTCACATTAGAACGAAACAAGAAGAAGAAGCAATGCGACTTTAATGAAAATAACTAACCTCATGTGTGGCAAGGTCCCTCTAGTATGAACAGGCAACGATCTCGTGGTTAGGCCAGCAAGCATACAGTTAGTTCCCTGTTCTTTACAGGACGTCATGATCAACCCCAGTAGTATTTGTCTATTTGTAATTTACTAGGCGAGTTTAGGTTCAGTCATTGCTTTTTGAACAACTGACGCTCATACCATTGTTAAAATCAACACATGGCGGTTTGCTTCTAAATTTAATGCAGCTGATTACGAACTCGGTATGCGGAAATGACCGAGTATCCGCCGGGATAAGTGAACAACTCTGCAGCTGAGCAGAGCAGGGCACTCACTTGGTCCTGACAGTCGGAAATGGCTGTGAAAAGCTGAAAAAAGGAAAAGGGTGCTGAGGTGCTTTATAGAACCTGTTGTGCTGTATGGCTGTGAATCTTGGAATATAAATGAACAAATGAGGAAGAGATTGGAAGCAACAGAGGTGTGATTCCTAAGACGAATGTTGCGAATTCTTTGGACTGGCAAACTAACAACAAATGCCTGAAACAGGCTAATGAAACTAGAACATTATATACAACAATAAGAAAGAGGCAAACACCCTTTTTGGTCATGTGATGAGAAGCGATGCATTGGAGAATATCGTGACAACTGGAAAGATCGAGGGAAAGAGAGGCAGAGGCAGACCAAGAGAAATGATGCTGGGTGGATTGCGATGGTGCCATGGAGGAATATCAACAGCGGAGCTGATCCAGAAAACCAGGGACCGAGATCTGTGGATAGTCATGAACGCTTACGCCAGCCGAAATAGCACTTGATAATGATGTGGATATGGAAGGCAAGGATAATCCACCACATTATCTCCCCAACAACGTTAATGACTGTCATCCTCGTCGGGTAGGGACAGCCATGAGCCACACCAGACCGTCATCCAGCCACTGACGGCAAAATCATAACTAAACCAAATACATTTAAAAGTAGTACATGGAATGTTAGTACATTAAATGAGCTCGAAATCTGAGGAATGTTATAAGTGAAATGGAAAGCATGAAAATAAATTTCCTAAGCACAAGTGAGATGAGATGGAAGTTTATTATAGATGGAAAATTATTGTGTGTTTGTGATTTTGCCTGATCCAGGCAAAATTAAATTATAACCGACAAACACACCATAATGTATTATGGAGGCTATACATACGAAAAAGTATTATGACTAATATTTGATTTTTTTTTTTAAAACAGCCTAGTTAATTAATGGTTACTGGTGTATTTCAGATAGATTTATTATGTTCAAAACCAAAGGTAAACCAATAGATATAAACATTATACAAGTATACGCACAAACAACAGGCAGCTGTGATGAAGAAATACGACACGTATAAGATGAAGTAGAAATGGCGATGTCTCAAAGTAGATCACTAGAAATAAAACAAATACTAGGAGATTTCAATGCAAAAGTAGGATAGTGAAAAATGCAAGGTGTACTGGGGAAATATGGTTTAGGTACAAAAAATAATAGAGGAAATAAACTAATAGAATGGGGGATTATCAATGGTATGATAACTTGAAACAGCTTGTTCAAACAAAGTAAAAGGCAATCTTAGATATGGAAAAAAAACCCTGATAAGACAATACTCAACCAAATTGACTACATACTTATTCATTAAAAGTCTAGAAATGCGATAATTAATGTGAAGACAATGCTTAATGCCCACTGCAATAGTGATCATTGTGGTGAAATTTCAGTAGTGAAGAGGGAGTTTTATTGGTTATAAATGAAGATTAGGAGGCCGAGGAAATTGAGGGTGATTCTGCAGTCGAGGGTGAGGGTGGAAATCGTGGGAAATTCTGGGTCGTGGAAAGTCGGTGAAAGTTGGAAATTGTGGGAAAAAATGTGGGTCGTGGCGGGAAATAATTTGTTGGTGGCTGTGTGGGGGGAAAAACGTGCCGGGGGGGGGGGGGAACTATTTTTTGGAAACGCGGGGAGAAATGTGCCTGAGTGTTTTTTGAAGTGAAAATCTGTGAGCGTAAAATAGAAAAGTAATTAAGGTATGTGACGTGATGGCTATGTGGGAAGTATGCTCTGTAGAGGCGTTATGTATGTAGTTTGGATGATTATAGTAAAATTGTCTAGTTGGTCATGGGTCGAAGTGTTCCTGCAGCTGTCGGCAATTGGATCTTATTTGCGTGGCCATTTATCTTACTCTTCTTCTTGCTTCGCCTGAGTTTGTAAGGTGGTGTGGTGTCGACTATTTTGGGCTCGACTACTTGAGTTTTAGCCGGCATTGGTTGAATATGTGTTAGTTGAAGAGGTGTCTCGGCTACTGAAGCCGGTACACTGCTGACTTCAGGCTTTTGTTCCTTGATATCTACTAGTCCTAGAGGTTTGTTTCTGTACTGTTCGAGTCGATTCAAATACCGCTGTAGTGTTTGCTGATACGCTCTGGCCTTGTGGTAGAGGTGGTAGGTGGTAGATCTTCTGTTTCAAGGACTTGCTGCATTTGATGATCCAAGTCATGTAGGCTATCATTTAGTGTGTCGGGTGGTACATAGGGTTTTTCTAGCAACCGGGGATCGATCAAGATCATCGTCTTGGCCATTACAAACTCACCACGCTTTTCAACATATTTAGTATGGGGCCTAGTAGGGCGCCTATGAAGCCACCTTGTTGCAGGATCTCTTTCCTTTTCTTGAGCGATAATTTCTTATGCGTGAGTGCTCTCAGACTGTCTTTATGTCGTTGTAGGCATGTATATTACTGATAAACTACATACTTGGATACAGCGACACCAAGGTGGATGGCGTCATTTCTATACTTGGTTGCAAGCAACAGTTGAATAAATACATAACTACAACTTACATCTCAGTATTTGTCTCTGTGTTTGTTTATGCGTTTGTGTGTGTGTGGTTGTGTGCTGGTTTTCTCAAGCACCCGCCCGACTCCGCGCGACCGATGACTCATGCTATTGACCGCCACTTAATTCTGCATATGGCGCTGATGAAGTAGGGGTATTCTCGGACATCCGCGTTCGTTAACAAGAAGGCTGTGCGCTTTGTGTATTTATTCTTGTGATATCCCTGTGGGCAAGGAAGAGGATATGGGTGTGTGTCACTGTTCATGTCGGTATGTACAATTCTGTGTGTGTCATTGTATTTGTGTGTGTGTACCTGTGTATAGCTGATGTTGTGGTGACAGTAGTAATGGTAGGAGTTGTGTGTGTGTACTTGTCTATATGTACACGTGTTTATGTGTCTGTCTTTGTGTGTATTTGTCACTGTTCATGTATGTATGTACAAGTGTGTATGTGTCTTTGTTCTTGTTTGTACTGTGTGGTTGTGTGTGTGTTTGTCAGTGTTCATGTCTGTATGTACGAGTGTGTACTTGTGATGTGCCGTCTCTTTGTGTATTTGTCAAATGTCTGCTCCTGTGGGCAAGACAGAGGATATGGGTGTGTCGGTACTTGTGTGGCTGTGTGTACTTGTTGTTGTGGTGAAAGTAGTAATGGTAGTAGATATGTGTGTACTTGTCTGTATGTGTGTATCAAGTGTTTGCTTCTTTGTGTTCATGTGTCTGTGTGTAGTTGTTGTGGTGACAGTAGTAATGGTAGGAGATGTGGTAACAGTAGTGGAATGGGTTACCTCTTCAGACAAATCACTCTCTAGACACAGCTTCAAGACCATCAGCAACCAACCACCACAACTATAGTTGTAAGCAAATCCTCCTCTACAATTTAAGAGGTCACTTGACCACTGCTTGACCACTGCTTGACCACTGCTTGACCACTACTTGACCACTACTTTACCATCTCTTGATCATCACCATGTCACTACACCTACTGTCCTCTAAAATTTCCTCACTTGGCCACTGCTTGACCAGTGCTTGACCACTGCATTACCACCATTTTATCATCACCATATCATTACAACTACCTTTCCCTAAAATTTCCTTACTTGACCAGTTGATCACTGCTTGATCACTGCTTGACCAATGCATTACCATCCTTTGATCATCACCAATAGTTGGTGGTCTAACACCGGTTCAAATCCCAGACTCACATAACGCGACCACCTCTTGATCATTACCGTGTTGTTCTAACACCGGTTCGAATCCCAGACTCTCTAACCACTAATACCCTCTTATCAATACACGACCACGTTTAAGCTTTTTTATTTACGACCACCCATATAATATTTCCACAAAACACACGTAGTATCGCTCACAGAAAGAGAGACTAGACAACATAAGATTTGAAAGTTACCGACCAGGGATTAAAACCTCCAAATACTGACAGCTATAGGAACACTTCGACCAATAACCAACCTTTTTACTATAATCACCCAGACTCCACACACAACGACTCTACAGAGCATACTTCCCACATAGCCATCACACCACATACCTTAATTACTTTTCTATTTTACGCTCACACACAGCCCTGCGTTTCCCTGCCACATTGTTTTCCCCCCGAAACGTTTTTTTTTTCCACACAGCCACCAACAAATTATTTCCCGCCACGAAACACATTTTTCCCCACAGTTTCCAACTTTCACCGACTTTCCACGACCCAGAATTTCCCACGATTTCCACCCTCACCTTGGCTGCAGATCACCGTCAATTCCCTTGGCCTCCTAATCTTCATTGATACCCGATACAACTCTTCACTACTGATTACTTATAAAGTCTCTCCGGTGTAACTAACCCAGGAGGGACAATAAATAGAAGTAGAGACGAGTAATTAAAACTAAATACAACTATAAAGACAGATAAAGTAAGCAATATATTTAAGAGATGTATAGGCAATAAAAAAGCAGGGCTAGGGCAGCAGCCCCTTTATCTTCGCACCTACGCTTCACTACTTGGTCTTAAGCACGCAAGAACATCGTGTGTATCGACAAGGGACAACGGGTCAGCAAATCAGATGACGTAGCCCAGGTTACACGTGTGATGAACCGTGCGTGGTGAAAGAAACTCAATTTGGGAACCATTTGAGGCCACTGAAACAGTTACATAAATAAACACACGTAGTATTTACATATTGAGCACAACCCACTACTCTAGTATGTCCACATTTTTTTGCCTCAATATAAACATCCATATCTCAGTAACCAACTGAGGGAAAATTATGAGATTTAGTATATAACCTTATCATTATGTCCACCCAAGGAAAAAAATTTTGTTCTGGAGATTTTACAGCAGATTTCAAAGTTTGTTTATATACGGTATATAATTTACGGGTCTGAGATGAAACTCATAATTTTAAATGTATTACAGCGTAGCCAGACAATCAGCGCTCAATGTTGAATATTGTACGTTTTTTCACGGGATTGGCCTTATGCCAACTCCCCGCGTTGTTTAAACTAGGACTGTTCAGAAGTGTCTCAGAATGTGGGTAATTTCATGAAACCTGATTAATATGTTTTTTTTTTTTGTTTTTTTTAAACATCTTACCACTTATCGCTAACATTGAAATGTGTGAATATTTTTCAATGGGATTGAATGCGAAATTGTGTATACTATTACAAATTCCGAAAAAGAACAGTGCATGCATTGGGTTTGAGTAAACGGTAATTTCGTCGATGGGTGCAAGAATCTGGAATTAAACCACCACGCAATAACCAAACGGTAGGTAGAAAGATTATTGTAGACAGCTTTGACAAAGATGTCAAAGGCGAGGTATTATAAAAATGATTTTAAAAGTCGCTTAAAATTCGACAGGGTCGACTTCATTGCACCAGGTTCTATCCCATATGGCTAGGTCTCTTTCCGCAGCGCGGAAAGCATCGCACAAAGCACGAACTCCGCAGCTCTAGCGACGACCCACCCAAAAATTTAACTCGTGAACCGAAGGATGCGCCCCGGAATCGAACCCACGACCTTTGGAACCCGAGTCAAAACGCTTGACCACTTCACCACGGAGACTCCTAAAATTATAAAAAATTGGATTTTATATCCAGGATTATCCGACATTATAAAAATGCTGGATGCCAAAGATACAGTGACTGTAAGAAAACTTAGGGTTTGGTTGAGAAAGAACAATAACATAGAGATATCCAAAACAACTTTGTGGATAATTATAAGGACATTATCTTCACTTTTTGAAAGTACAAGGGCGGTAGAAATATTCTTTGCGAGCAACCACATTTAGGAGCCTTGAGAAGCAGATACCTACGTGAAATAATGGAAATGCGCAAAGAAAATTATGACATAGTGTATTTGAATGAGACGTGGATCAATGCGCACCAGGCAAGTGAAAAGAAATGGCAATCAATGGATGGAAAGATAAAGCGTTATGTGCCCAGTAGTAAATGACAGCGTTTGGTCATAGCCTATGCTGGTAGTACTCATAATGGCTTACTACAGAATGCTGGGCTTGTGTTCGTATCAAAGCATACAGACAATAGGGATTATCATAATGAGATGAATGGTAATGTATTTAGAGATTGGCTCGAGAATACAGTACTTCCATCCCTTGATAGACCGTCTTGTCTAATCATGGACAATGCATCATATCACAATGTTGTTGCCCAGAAGACAAAATACCTACGGCATCGAGCACAAATGAAGCAATAAAGATATGGCTCCGAAGGGAAAATATTCAATTTCCAGAAACATATTTCAAGCTACAGTTGTTGTCCTTTGTAAAACAGGCGCAAAAAAGCAAGAAATTTCAAATCGACAAGTTGATAGAAGAGCATGCCCATAGGTGCTTGAGACTTCCGCCGTATCATTCTCATTTAAACCCTATAGAACTTGTGTGGGTTAACATTAAAGGACAAGTGGCAACTGCCAATACTACGTTCAAATTGTCTGACGTCAAGATACTAACCCAGTCCGCGCTATTAAATATTGATAAAAGCTACTGGAAAAAATGTGAGGATCATGTGTTGAAAGAGGAAGAGGACTACTGGAGAAGGGATGTATTGAATTTTAAGCAACCGAGAGCAATCATCAACCGACTGTAATGGTCCTAAACAGATTAAGGTCTGAGCAGATCGCAGATCTTAATCTACGTACACACTTACTGGGATATTTTGCTCTAACTATTCAGACGAATTGCAGGCCCTAAACATTACAGCATCAGCATCAATGATAGTGGCAACAGTATGTATTCTACAGTGATGAATTTTCAATTCCTCAAGCCTCAGTGGTGACAAACAACTGTATTGAAAAAAAAAAACCACACACTCTAAACGCATTGAATACCAACAGAAGAGTAATATTGCGTTGGAAACTGACATATTGTGGCATAACAAGAAACGTGAGAGCAAACATGTTATCAAATTAGGGGACAACACACGTGCATACGAATCAATCTATAAACTTCAATGAAAAGAGGACCAACATCTTGGTCGTTAAGAAGAAAGCCCACTACAGAGACACTGACAACTATTTTCATAGTGCAAAACAGGTAATCATGTTCCGTCTCTGAACAGTAAACAGCAAAGTAGACAATCTTTCATGAAGACTCAAAGCGGGTTTGTCACCCATGTGTACGTGTGAGCAAGCTACACAGACGGCTGAACAGATCCTTAAACATGGAAACATGATGACTGAATTGCGGTATCATTTCTGGTCACTCTATACGCACATTAATGCACAGCTATTTGGAAGCTTTCACGAACTTAATTAATATATAAAGCTAACATGAATACTTGTGTACACTTTATTAACCAGCAGCTGAAGAAACAAGAAGGAAATGAATAATAAGGTAAGAAATATATTCCTTCTACTTTCCTGTTAATTTACAAATTATTTACCCCATGCCTCTGTAAATTATTTGTCTTTACTAATATTACACATTGCACCCCTCTCGGGATTCTCCGTGGTGAAGTGGTCAAGCCGTCTGACTCGGGCTCTGAAGGTTGAATGTTCGATTCCGGGCTCCGTCCTTCATTTCACGAGTGCATTTTTTCGGAGACTTCCGAGGGTCGTCGCTGGAGCTACGGAGCTCGTGCTTTGTGCGACGCTTTCCACGCTGCGGAAAGAAACTGAGCCATATGGGATAAAAACCCGGTGCAATGCAGCCGAACCTGTCGACTTTTAAGCTAGTTCTTTCATTGCACCCACTCCCATACGAATCCGGATACGCCTTGTGTGTCACCTGAATTGGCGGTGCGTCCATTACTGTAAACACATATTTGTTAGCGAGAAGTCACTAGTTTTTCAGCAAAACATCAAAGAAATGTCGCCGCTTTCGATGATTTAAGTTGCTTTTGGACCTATCAAAGACATATTCCTTGGGTGGGGGGTAAATATAAGACGGCAGGAAAAATTTCATAACGATGCAACAGACAGTTTTCAAAATAATTGATCCTGAATGACGGCATTCGTTTGCGGACATACTATAGCAACGCTGGTCGTATTCTGGTATGAACCTAAGACCCATCCACGTCAATGTTCATACCAGATCAGCGTTGCCTGTAGTGGGTTGTGCTCAATATTTAAATCTCAAATCGCGAAACAACCAAATAAATCAACACGTAGTATTGTTTGGCGCTCACAGAGGGAGAAGAAAGAATTAGAGACTAGAGGACGCACTAGACAACATAAAACGCAATCTAGCAGTCATTTCATCCCACATACGTTCTCATGAAGACCACACATGGGACATTCGGCTTGTCACCAGTTAAATAAAAAATAACGCCCTGGTGGTTTAAAGTGAGGGAATTTAGCTCGGTTAGGGCAAGTAAAAATAGCTATAATTATTGTTACAATTACTTGCAGATTAATGTCCACGATTGTAAGTTAATTCATTTTCATTGCGATTGCTTTAAAGTCCAAATGCTTGCCAATTATCGTATAGTTATATTATAATGTATGTTAGATTTTACGAAGATTGTGAGAAAACGGTTTCTATATTGATACACTTTTGTGCAGATTCACGATTATAGTGATACATATTTTTATTGCTTGATTTCAGGTACATAGAGTGGTAAATAATGTTGTGCTTGATTTCAGTTTACGTAGAGCAGGGGTAGGCAAACTTGTTATACGTAGAGCCACAATGACAAATATAAAGCTATTGGGGAGCCGCATATATATTATGTCCTCTTTGTTTACAGCAACCTATCACAGTAAGTAATTATGAATTATTTATAGGCTATTAAACAGTATAAATAACTAATTATTGTAATTTTATTTTACTTATACACTTATACATTATATTTTACAATATAGACAACCAAGATTACTAATTTGTTAACAAAATTGTACAATTTTTTAATAATAATAATATTTTTTTTTTAAATTATCTATCAATGGCTTTACTTTAGACACAAACCCACTACATTGTCACTACAATTGTTGATTCCTAAATTTTTGACAAAATTCGTGAAATTTGGAGCAAGTTTACTTGCTGAAATTCGCATGACAGCCTGCAAGTTGCACTCCGACAATAAAGACATATTCTTAGATTTGTTGATCTTCAAGCAAGCAAATGCTTGTTCGCAAATGTGTCATTGGCAAATGCTTGTTCGCAAATGTATGTTGGTCCAAACAGTGATAAATGTTTAGCTGCAAAGTTTTTCAAGTTGGGAAATGATTCTTCTGATAAAGATCCATATAAATCCAGCAAACCAGCTGACTTGAATTTCTCCTTCAGGTCATGATCTGCTTGTACGTCAACTGTATGTCCTCTGTGGCTGTATCAGCTTCTGCACTAAACTGAGAATATTGTACTGTGGCTCTAGGTTATTTAAATCTTGGAATCTCCAACCAAATTCTTCAGTCAATGCATCTAATTGAGCTTTGTACTTTTCAGTCATTTCACCAGAAATGGCTTCTTGTTTCAGCAAAGGGAAGTGACAGAACATTTTTTCACTTGCTTTTCTGGAGAACAGTGAGAGTTTTGCCTGAAATGATTGTGTATGTACATACAATTCATGTGCAAATACACCATTGCTCTGAAGTTTAACATTCAGTTCATTTAACCTTTCCATAATTTCAATGGCAAATATAAAGTCTATCTTCCACTATTTATTGACAATATTAGTATTAAAGGCTTATTCAACGCCCTTTATCTCTAGGAACATCACTATTTATTCCTTTCGATATATTCATTTGGCTCGGCACCGGTCTTGGAGAACATCCACCTGAACTATCTCAGCTCGGAGACAGGGTTTATTAAGCTGGCCATAATGTTATCAAAGCTCACATAGGGGCCTATCACATCTACAAGGACAATTTCAAGAGCAAGCAGAACGGTATGGTAGGCATCACCACGTACGTTGACTGGATGGAGCCATTAACTGAATTACTGGACGACATCAGCCCTGCTGACAGAGCAGTGCAGTTTTTGCTTGGTTGGTTTGCCAATCCCATATTCTCTGACAGCGGCGACTACCCACAAGTGATGGAACAGCTGATCACGGAAAAGAGCAAGCGGCAAGGGTTGCCGGAATTTACCGACAATGAGAAAAAATTTTACATGGGTAGCGCTGAGTTTCTGGGCGTCAATTACTACTCGTTGAGACTGGTGAGACACAGACAAGACCCAGACTCCACCCCGAGCCAAGACCTGGATCAGGTTGTGGCATTATCATGAGATCCTTGCTGGCCAGACACGAAGACATACTGGATGAAAGTGAATCCTTGGGGTATCCGCAACGTGCTGTTTTGCACCAAGGAGCAGTACCAGAATCTGTTGATATTTATCATGGCGATCTAGCGGCGGACAGAAGGTAGCCTTGATGACCAGGACCTGATTGACCATGTACCACGTAAACGAGGTGCTCAAAGTAATGAAACGTGACGGTTTACGTGTTAACGGCTATGTCGCTTGGACTCTAATGGACGATCTTGAGTGGGTCGGTGGTTTTAACTTGAAGTTCGGCTTCCACTATGTGAATTTCAACAGTCTCAACAGGACACAAATCCCTAAAGAGTCGGCTGTATTCTTTAGGGACCTCGTCCGTCAAAACGGATTTGAAGAAACAGATGTCAGAGATGCGGGGTTTTGACAACGGTGTTGTTCAATGTTTCACGTTAACGATTTTAACTGTAATCTATATCGTGTGATGCATTTATGATGAGTTAAACAGAGCATTTATAAAGCATTTGTGCGGGTTCAGACTTGAGGGCATGGATGTTGCACACTGACAATTAACTTAGTTTGAAAGACGAATTTTGAAATTGCATGTGCATATTTTAGCTGTTATGGACACATGGCAAGTAAGTATATGTGGCTAGTGTGTATATGTGGCTAGTAGGTAGATGTGGCTAGAAAGCATATGTTGCTAGTATGTATATGTGGATAGTAGGTATATGTGGCTAGTGTGTATATGTGGCTAGTAGGCATATGTTGCTAGTATGTATATGTGGATAGTAGGTTTATGTGGATTGTAGGTATATATGGATAGTAGGTATTTGTGGATTGTAGGTTTATGTGGTTAGTGTGTATATGTGGATAGTAGGTATATGTGGCTACTCTGTATATGTGGATAGTAGGTTTATGTGGATTGTAGATATATGGGAATTGTAGGTATATGTGGATTGTATGTATATGTGGATTGTAGGCATATGTAGCAAATCGATATATGCAGCAAGTAGGTATATGTGGATAGTAGGTATATGTGGACAGTAGGTATATGTGGATAGTAGGTATATGTGGACAGTAGGTGTATGTGGATAGTAGGTATATGTGGACAGTAGGTATATGTGGATAGTAGGTATATGTGGACAGTAGGTATATGTGGATAGTAGGTATATGTAGCTAGTAGGTATATGTAGCTAGTAGGTATATGTGGCTAGTAGGTATATGTGGCTAGTAGGTATATGTGGCGACTTCCGGTCACGAACATGGAGGATAGACAGTGAAAACGGTTAAAGCCTCTGGGTTTTTATGCTCGTGGCTACCTTTGCATTCGCATTTTCCTCATGTTGGACTGGTAGTTTGTGGTTCCGTCGCTCTGCTACTGAGTTGAGTGTGTGGCCCGACGCTGTGAGCTTGAATTTCGTGTGAAATGATTTTAATCTGCCCGAAGTTGTGGAGCGTGAACTGCATGTTCGGAGCAATGGCGACTGACTATTTCCCAGAATTATCCGGTGTTTTGAAATGTGTAGCTGCTGGTCTTCTGGTGACTGCCGCTTCCTTTAACTATGAACTGTGCTTTCACTGTTGTTTTGGCATTCTGGAGACGGCATTATGTACAGTGAGATGTTATTTACATCTGTCCGAGGTGTTGTGGAGTGAACTGCATGCTCGAAAAATGGCGTAGCTGGCTAGATAACATCTAGAAACGGAACAACAAAATCCAGAAATATCTGCACGTATGGCGGCTGGTGTGTCGCAGAAGCTACCGGTTTTTCTTGAAAAAAAAATGGCTTGGCTGGCTAGAAAACATCTAGTAACAGAACAAAATCTAGAAATATCGAGACTTTGTAGACGAACATCTGGTTGGGAAAGTGACTGCCGCTTCCATCAAGGATGAACTATATGTTTCGTACAGGACTTTTGTGTGGCATTCTGGCGACGGCATTATGTACAGTGAATTGTTTTTACATCTGTCCGAGGTTGTTTTGTTGCGGGAACTGCATTTCGGGGGAAAAATTGCGAGGCTTGCAAGAAAACATCTAGAAACGTAACAACAACATCTAGAAACATCGAGACTTTGTAGGTGAACATATGGTTGGGAAAGTGACTGCCAATTCCATCAAGGATGAATTGTATGTTTCGTAGAGGACTTTTGTGGTGACATTCTATTGGCGGCATTATGGACAGTGTGCCTGAGCGGGCTGTTGTTTGTCGAGACTCCTGTCTATTCCATTTTTCACATGGGGCAGTGGGGAACATTTTATGTGATATTCACTGGCACGGGAACGGAGCGTAATGGGGAAGACTTTGCTGTGATGTTGGAACCGCGACGAACGAACGAACGACTATTTATTCTCTGAGGTCCCACACTCGCCTCAACACTTTGCAGAGACAGCCATTGAACACTGGTGTGGTACAGGACATCGGAATGGTCAGTTTCCAAATCGTCAAGTAATGCCTTGAACTGTCTGTGATTAAGTCCTCTTGATCTGATGAGGTTGATGCCACTGACAACTGGGTCAATAACATGCTTGATATTCAAAACAGTTTACACAGACTTTCTTGATGGATCATACAATGAAGTGGGAATAATTTGTGGTCAGGATATTCAGCTTTAATCTGATCACTTATCAACTTTACCAGACCTACATTTTTGCAGTCAAAGCACGAACTTCATCAGTTACAACGCTTGCCATCTTGTTCCAAACCAATCCAGTTCTTTCAATACAGTTAGTAACAGCATTGAATATATCATGGCCTGTGGTTTTGTCTTTGAGTGACTCAACACTCAGTAACTCCTCAGTGAGTTTGAAAGAAGTATTTATCCACTTATAATTATCAATAATTGGGCAGTATCATGTACATTGGTACTCTCATCCAATGCAAGAGAGTACAACAAAAATTGTTTACTTGCATCTTGAAGTTTATGCATCAAATTGTCACATATCACACTAGTCAACACTTCTGACCACAGTTCTCCTTGATAAAGTAATGTCAATTTGTGTGTGTGTGTGTGTGTGTGTGTGTGTGTGTGTGTGTGTGTGTATTCTGGTCACATAATGTTTGCTGCGTCTAGAATTCATTCCCTGATAAACTCGCTATCAGAAAATTGCTGGTTATGTTGTATAATTCTGTATGACAGCACAAGACTAGCTTCAGTTGCAGCTTCTTGAATTGAAGACTGTTTAGTGACAACAGTTTCCTGGTTCTCCAATTTTATTTTTTTTTACCAACTCCAGGCATTTCCTTTCTCTCTCTCTCTTTGTTTGTTAAATTGTATTTGAAATCGGAATGTTTTGTTTGATAACGTATTTTTAAATTGTACTCCTCTAAGACAGCCATTGGCTCAAGACACAATAAGCAAACTTATTTGCTGCTAACTTTTATAAACCAGTACTTAGCTGTCAATTCATCATTAAAAATACGGCATTCATCTTCATAAATTTTTTAGTGACACGCATTGTTTTAATAAAATTATAATAATTAGAATTTTGCAAAACTTTAAAAAGGAAATGAAACAAAGCCTACTTTCGGTTGTGTGTCAAAATAAAATATTCCGAAAACAAAGAGTAATCTCAGAATTTTTTTTTTTTTTTTTTTTTTTTTTTTTTGCATATCCTTTACAGGACATCGCTGTCAACACCAGCATCTTTCAGCTGTATGTTGATTTCTTGGCAAGATTACGCCCAGTAGTTTGCCATTGCTTTCTGAGCGGCCGGCTCACATACCCCGAAAGGTACCGATGCGATTCGAACCACTGCTGGTTCTCACCGTCATCATGTTACCTACGAGAGTATACGAGATTACGGAGAAAAGTCATAACCTCTAAGCCACGAAGCCGGCAAACTCAGAATACATTTCAGAAATATGTCAAGACTACTACAACAAATAAATTAATTTGAACATTGTAAATGTGGAAATAATTTATAACCGCAAAACACTTTTACATTTAATATTTTCGTCCAAAATAAATCATTTTATTCGCCGGAGAAATATCTGTTTTTCATAAAATCATCCTTATTAAATGTGTACATGTCGATAAACATTTCTCTTTATTAAAATGGATTAATTCGCATTTTAGCATTACATTACGAAGGTCAGGGATTATTTACAAAAATAGAAAATTAGAAAGAAATTTTATCAAAAATATTAAAACAATAATAACGTTACATGAAATTCTTTAAAATTCAATAAAATAACTTAAAAACAAAGTAAAAAGGTTTTATTTCTAAATGCCCTCGAGGGCCGCATAATATCAGTTCCCGGACCGCATGCAGCCCGCGGGCCGTAGTTTGCCCACCCCTGACTTAGGGTATTAATTATCGTTGGTTTAACTTTACAATGTTTTCCAGGCTAACATTCAATGTTATACTCTACTCAATATAATTTAGTCCAGACTTAAGTCGATCGTTATGATGTCATTGATAGTGTGATTTCATTGATCGATATGGTTTCAGTGATCGTTATGAGTTCATGGATTGTTACGATTTCATGATCGCTAGTGTTTAATTTGAAATCATTGATCACTGGGCTTTCATTGATCGTCAGGATCCCATCGATTGTTAAGATCCCATTAATTGTATGATTTCATTGATTGTTAGGGGTTCATTAGTCGTCATGATTGATTCTTGTACACCTTGATTGTCAGAAATTGGACTGTTTCTCAATCATGACTGATTTCCAACTTCACATCTATGAAGTTACAGGAATTTTTTTTTTGCTTAGTTGGATCTGTATCCAGTTTGCTTTCCTGTGGATGTGTATAATTTAAGTATAGTACACGGAAGGGAAAAAAAAACAAACCAAGAGAGATGTAGAAGTGATTATAAATTGTAGACTGCCAGCTTTGAGTATTTGTGTTAACCAACTTGGGTGCAAGTTAGATGGGTTTTATTCCATTTGTCTAGGGCAGTGTTTCCCTTGTTTGTGCTATGCCCCACCAAAGCCTTTCTAAAATTCTTATGCCCCCCAAACATATACATTATTTTTAATATTCAAAAATTGAAATGTTCACTAAAGAAACTTCATTGATAGGTTCTAGGAAGAAATCACTAGTAAATTTTTAAAACATATAATGGAGAACTGAAATTCAAGTACAAAATAATTTTAATGAAAGGTTTTTCAATATTATTTTAATTATTAGTAATTATTTATTATTTAAATTTAGTGAGATCCTTGCGCTTGATGCTTGCTGCAAAGAGATCTTAAGTCAGGTTCTAATTTAGTTAACTTCAGTCTCAAGTCTCTCCGTTTTGTTATATCCAGCCGATTTCTTCAATTTTTGAATTGCCCCCTTAACAATTGAATTGCCCCCCCCCCCTGTGGGGCGTGGGCCCCACGTTGGGAAACACTACACTTGATAATTATGTTCGAGCATTCTGCGGAATTACAAGATTTCTAAAAGAAAAACAGTTAAATAAGCAACGAGTAGGGGACATAAACATCTAATATTGTTGCAAGGGACATTACTTAAATTTTTAAAATATAAATAAAATTACTACAGATAATATTAATAACTAACATTAAACTTCTTTTGTATTATTTTATAAATAAGAGAGTTAAGAGGAAAATGATATACTTTAAATATGAATATTAAATCTTTTAGATTCTTTAAAGAAAATATGTTTAATATTTACATACTTACATTTTATAATAGAATATTCAGTTAGACATTTACTTTTTAAACAGTGTTTGTATACTTTTAATGTAATCTTAAAATTATAAAACTTATTTCATTCAAAATTTTTTGCTGGCCTCTTAGGGCTACAACAAATGTACAGGAAATTAACCATACACAAGCCTCTCTTGTCCCTTCTCTTATTCATAACACATATAGACAACAAGATACCAGCCAAACAGATCAGTTGGGGTATCTTCATTGCAATCCGGACAGGTCCATAGGTGCTCAGATCCTCCCCCCAGCATATGCATCAGCGTCCGGTGGCTAATAGTGCCAGTTCTGTGTTGGTTGACGAGGCACCTCGTTTTCTCAATGAACCTCTCGCGCTTGGCCGTGCCTATTCTTACTCCCAAGTCTTTCATCCTGGACAGCGATGTGGATTCACTGACGTCAAAGTCCTCTGTTCTCGCCATATCTTTAAGGGCGTTAATAACATCGGCACGATCCATGGGCTGGCCATCTACAGGGGGTGCAGAGCCAGCCAGTTTATCAGCTCGTTCATTTCCCTCGACTCCCGCATGTCCCGGGACGAAGATGAATGTGACTTTACGGACAACAGACTTCCGCAGCGACTCAGTCCACTGTCTGCGTACAGCTCCAGCTTCGACCTTCTGAATCATGCTCATTGAGTCACTTAGTACACACACTTTGAAATAATGCTGTGATTCCAGCCATATTAAAGCCTGTGTAACTGCCATCACCTCCATCGTCATACTGCTCGTGGTCATAAAGTGGGCACCACTGGATTCTTGAACTGTTTGGCCCGCTGAACAGGCTGTAAATGCCCATGCACTTCTCTGCTGCTTTACAACAGATCCATCTGTATAGATGAGCACTTCGGGGCTGTCTGAGTGTTCATAGATGAGCGCGTTGACCTCTGCATTGACAGCGGCAGGGTTCTGCTCTCTGCACCGTCTGTCGAGTGTGATAATGCAGGAGAAAGTGCACTTAAAAGCCGGAGGCATCGGCACCCATTCCTTGCCGGGGTTGATACTGGTAAGACTGCAGACCTGTCCGACGACATCTTCTGCCCGACCCATCCATGATTTGCCCCTCTTTAGCCTGTTAGCCTTTTCTCTGAATATAGCATCATGCACAGGGTGCTGCTCATCTGCACTTATTTTTAAGTATGCACGAGCTCTCCAGATCTTGATCCTGTGTTCCATTGTCGGGAAGTCAAGGAGGTATCTCATTGCTACACAGCTGGTGTCTCTCGTGCAGCCCAAAATGATGCGCATGGCTTCGATTTGTAACTTTTCAAGTCTTCCAATCTGTGTAGGGCTGACAGTGAGGATCGCCAGGGCATATTCGATGCGTGAAAGCACCAGTCCTTGGAACAGAAGTATTAGCAGTCTTTGTTCGATATTTGCAGTCGCCGTGACTCTCATTGCTGACAACCCTTTTCGAGCTTTCGTTATGGCATAATCGACATGATCTCTGAAGGACAGGCTACGATCAAGCCTCACACCAAGATATGTTATGACTGGGTTCTACTCAAAATGCTCCCATCCATTCTTACTACCTGCAGGTCTGTGTTCACAATATGGTTGTTTAGGGAGAACCATGTAACCGATGCCTTTGCAGGGTTGACAAGGGCGCCAGCATCAGCACACCATGAGGAAATTCGATATAGTTCTCCCTGCATATCATTGGCATCCGCTTGTCTATCTCGACCCTGTCGATACACGAGAACGTCGTCAGCAAATGACAGAGTCCTACCCCTCCCGTCCAACTGTTGTTCAGTGATCGGCACCATATACGCATTGAATAGTACTGGTGACAGTGGTGAACCAGCCAAACAGAGACCGCAAGAACACGGCAGACGAGATCACAGAAGAAAAACCTCTGCAAATTACACCATTAAAGAACTCCTGTTTGCTTACGACCAAGCACTAATAGAAAAATCAGAAGCCGAATTGCAAAACCACATGAATAACCTAAACGAATTGTTTAGGAAACATAACATGAAAATTAGTATAAGTAAAACAGAGGTAATGGCTATAACTAAAGAAGAAAACAACAATTCACCTAAACGAACCTCCCTTGAAATAAATAAAGAGTTTCAAATACCTAGGAAGCATAATATCATCAAATGGCAAATCAGAAGACGAGATCGAAAATAGATGCAATAAGGCAAACCAACTCATTGGACGAATGGTACCAATACTAAAGAACAAACATGTATCAGTAACTACTAAGAAAGCACTTTACTACACAATGTTCCTGCCAATTCTGTTACCAATTCCAAACCTGGGCAATGACAGAAAAAGAGGAAAGAAAATCACAACAGAAATGAGATTCCTGAGAAGAATACTCAATGTATCAAGAAGAGATAAGATCAGAAATGAAGAAATCGGGACTAAAGTGGGGATTATAGCTGCACTAGATTTCATTAGAAGGCAGCAAGTCACATGATTTAACCATGCAAGTAGGTTACCAACTAACAGCATACCACAACAAGCAATGATGTACAGACCAGAGGGAAGCATAGTAGAAAATACAACTGGCCGACCACGTAAACGATGGACGCAGGGAATAACAGAGACCAGGGGAATATCGATACATGAAGCCCATAAGCAGGCACTCTCCCGCGGTTTATACTTCACCTCGACGCCGCAAGGTACAATAGGAACATGATGAGATGAGACCTCAAACTGTAATATCATTAATAAAGAAATGAGAAGATGATAGGTGTCATGGTCTATGTCAGTGGTTCCCAAGCTTTTCAAGCTGAGGGCCATTTCTACTATCTTCGTTAGTTAAGCGGGCCACAACGTTATAAAATGATAAAATTTGTGCAATATCATTCTTAACTTTCTTAACTTTCGTCAACAAAATTCTAAAACTTTAAATACAGTCAGTGTTAGTACCATTCTGCGGTCATATTTTGGTTTAAAATCAACAGTTAATTTAATAATAAATTTTAAGTCAGTTTCAAAAATCGCCATTAATATAATTAGTTTACAATTGTAACTGTTCTTCATAATCAGTTACTTAAATTATGATGTCAGTTTATCAATGACTGGGTACAAATCTGTTGTGCCCAAAGTCATAAGCGCAACTAGGTTACTGTTGGTGAGTCTAGAACGTAGCTTGTTTTTTATAACAGCCATTGCGGAAAATAACTGCTTGCATCTGTAAGTCGAACCAAAACGACAAATGTATGTCTGAGCGAATGAAAAGTGTTCAAATTGTTCGACAGACAATAATCGCCAGAATGAAATCGTTTGATAAGCTGAAGGTTGCGAACTGAACAGGCGCATTCGATAATATCTGAATATAACAATCACGAGCAGAGTAAATTATCGCACACGGACGGGAAGCTCCGAGTACATTTTTTGAAATTATTAAAATATATTATTTTAAATAACGAGGCCTCGCGTGCCACTTACTAACATCTGGCGGCCCACAAGTGGCCCGCGGGCCGTGGTTTGGGAACCTCTGCTGTAGAGCATGCTGCCAAGATGTGAGACGCGTTGAACACATTACAATATCCGGTCATTAATTATAATAATAGTTGGCTCACGGTACTCATTTCCTGCATCCGCTGTGTCACAGCACTTTAATATTACATCATATAGACAAGCACACATACACACATACAATACTCGTGCCAGTGACACACATGAGCATGCACTGATGGTGCAAATAAGATTATAGTTGACAGTTTATGACAATGTCTTGTAATAGTTTATCAGCTTCCACTTTACTGGTACACTTGCATTATTTCACAGTTGCAATTCGGATAGCAACAATTTAGATCTCCCACTGTGTTCCTGTTATGTAAAGCTGCACTACTTTATGTCATTTTATATTGTTTACACTTTCACAGCTTTACCGCGCAGTTCCACCAAATTTTATTCATATTTTTCTATGTTTTACAACTGCAACTAATTGTACTATCTTCTTCTGTTAACCGTTATATGTTGCCATCGGGGTGTTATATTTACTCACTTAATCGTAGCCGTTACCAGCTATCTTTTCTGTGTTTATTTAGATCCACCTCTTATCTTCAATCGACGTCACCTTCTGATGTAGTCACAGGAGATCTTCTTGACTGTATGTTGTGTTTGTGAATGTGTTTGTTTGCTGATGAAGGCTAATCGCCGCAACGTCCTGTATGTGTCTTAATTCTGTTATGTAAAGCTGCACTACTTTATGTCATTTTATATTGTTTCCAGCATACCTGAATGGCCAGTAACTGTATCTGTTTCGTAACAAAATAGTTTTTACAAAGGTGGGGATGTTAACTCCACCCTTCAACCTCCAACCTGGAGGACAAGGGTGTTTCTCTTTGTCTGTTCCCTTCCCTTTGACCTGTCCGGCTTGGGAGGCCCTGCTGGTAGCTGCGCTACCGTCGTCATACCTGAATGGCCAGTAGAAGGAATTAATTTTTCTTGGTTTATATCATTATTAAACCGACAATAATATAGGAAGAATTAGAATATATATTATTATTAATAACAATTTCCTGCACACTATTTAGGACAAACGTATTGTATACCATTTAATCATCCAGTAGTGCATACATATAATGTTACTGCAGTTTCTTCATTAATTTGTTTATTACGTGTTTCTTTCAAGATCCAAACATGCGTATCAAGGCAGATATCCACATCTTGATTGAGACAGCATCAAGCTTGGCTGAATACCAAAGTCAGTTGAAGTTTATTATCAACTATACTTTATCGTATAAGATGAGCCCAGACACTGATAAAGTGTGTGTGATGATTTTTGGTGAGAACGACCCCATACGATTCGATTTCTTGAAGTTAAAGAACCACCAACAGCTGGAAACTGTATAAACTGAATATACGTATAACATAACAACAATGTTAATGCTTAGAAATATGCATTGTACATTGTACACAACAATGGTGGTTTGCATGTTAAGGATTGTAAAGGATCCCCTTTGTTACCAAGTGAAAACCTTCATTGTTACTCCAGTCCTCTTCTATAGATCACGCAGGTGGCTCAAAACATATTTGGGAGCTTCAAACGAAAACATTAAAAGTGTTATATTAATTACAAAAATCATGCCATTGCCTTGTAATCTATCAGTATTGTTGTTAAGGATGTCAAAAGTGTTAAGCACGTGACTTCAAGGTGTTTACGAACACGACGACGTCATAAGGACAGTTTAAAGATGTCTGCTCCACTTTTGACATGCACCCAAGAGGAGCGACTTTCCTTTATCCTTTTTTGATCAGTGAAGGGGTGAAACATATAGAAATTGATCAGCGAATGAAGGTCCAGTATGGAGATGCTTGCCTGTCAGTCCAGCAAGTGTATGAGTGGAGAACGAAGTTTCAATACTTTTCGGTCCGATGAAGAATTATAGATGGTGATGCATGAGTAGTTACACATCTCACAAAGATAATTTTGTTTTCTACAGGAATCCTAGCACGTTATCGTCACCGGATGACTTGCGTTCAACGCAGTGGTGACTACATCAGAACATATTCTCACCCAAAAAAAAAATAATAATAATAATTTAAGGTGTTCATTTAAAGCCCCCTGGTAGTATATGAACTTCGTAGCACCAAGTAAGATGTTGTTTGTCCATTAAGAATGATGATGACCATTCACTTCATCCAGTGGGGTTGAAAGTATGGAGCCATGCGTTCTAAGATGTCTGGTAAGGTCTATTTTGGAATTGGCAAAGGAGCAGGAAATGCATGTAGGAAACACTTGGCTTAAATAACATCCCAGAAGATTATGGACATGGAGGAGCCCTGACAGCAGGATTAGTAACCAAATTGATTAGAGTCTGATTAGCAGAAGGTCTCAAAAACAGTTCCCAATGCAGACTATTACAGTGATCACAGATTGGTTACAGACACGCTGAGGGTAAAGTTAAAGAAAGTCAAGTGTACAACACGAAACACTAAATATGATCTGTATACATTGAAAAATGACAAGAAAATACAAGACAATTTTAACACAGAAGTTAAGAACAGATTTGATATATTTTATGATGTAGAGATCCTATTTTAAGATGTAGATAATCAATTAGAAATGTTGATGAATCCAATCAGTTTGGATACTGAAACAACTATTCCAAAATTAAAGCCAAATATGAAGAAATTCACGGAAAAGTTAGAACATTATGTAAGGAGGCAAAAGAAGCATTGTTTGAGAAAAACTACATAGAAATTGAAAAACAACACCACAGTAAAAATATCAAATAAAGCACAAAGAATTCAGGAGCTTAAATATAACAACAGAACACGTACATCAGCAGGCTGCCTAAAAACAAAAGATAGAAAAGTCATAATAGAAAAAGATCAGATTGTACATGTATGGTCAGATTATATGAAAAACCTTTATGATGATAACAGAGAAGAACAGTATGATATTCGAAAAAATAATGAAGGACCATCAGTTTTGAAGATGGCGGTTCAGAATGTTCTTAACCATATGAAAACTGGCAAGACCTCCGGTTCAGACATCATCACAACAGAAATGATTAATGCATTAGAAGAATATGGAATAAATTAAGTAACCAGACTGCTGAACACAATATATTATACTGGAATTATACCTCATGAATTATGTAATTCTGTATTTATTACAATCCCAAGGAAATCAGGAGCCTTGGAATGTGATCAACATCGAACAATTAGTATAATGAGTCACATCACGAAGATTATTCTAAGTCGATACTTTTTTTGTGTGTTAAGAAGAAAATACAACTGAAATTGGAGAAGAACAATGTGGGTTTATATAAGGCAAGGGAACAGTAAATGCTGTGCATATGTTGAGAACAATAACTGCACGTTCTATAGATGTAAACAAAGATTTACATGTTTGCTTTATTGACTACACAAAGGCTTTCGATAGAGTAAGACATGTTAACATGATAAAGATGTTTGCAGATCTACAAATTGATGCGAAAGACATTAGATTTGTAAAAACCATGTATTGGAAACAACAAGATACCATAAGAATTGATAATGAAGTAGGTCAATATCAGCCTGTTAAGAGAGAGGTGTGAGACAGGTTTGTATCATATCTCCAGAACTTATTTTTTCTACAGCGAAATTATTTTCAGGAATATAGAATATATGAAAGAATTTATCATTGGGGAGTGGGGGGGGGGGGGCAAAATATCGATAATATTAGATATGCAGATGATACAGTATTGATTGCAGACAATGAGCATGAGCTGAAACATTTAGTAGATGCGGTTGTTGCACACAGTATAAAGCTAGCGATTTCAGCATATTATTAGGCATATATCCACTGTTGTAAATATCATTCAACATCATAGTTAAAATTTTTTACTTCACATCCTTCCAATAGTTCCAAATAGTATGTAGTCATTCCATCCAACGCGACTGATTTTTCTATCTCAATATGTTTGATAGCATCAGGGACTTATTTTTTTTTTTCCAGAATAGGTGGACCTTCTCATTGTCTTTTTTCGTTTAATTATGCTATTTCTCCATCACACAACCCTCTTATATTACTCATTCATAACTTTATAATAGCAAGTTCCCCCAAATAATATAATTTCTGTCTTTGATGTCAAGCACTCTTTGTTTACTCTTATTTTTCTTCATGTGAACTCACTGATTTGTTAGTGCATTTTTCGGACATCTGTAATATAACTCAATTCAATTTCGTTGCTATGCCGTGTCAAACAATTTCTTTTGCCTTTTCTTTAGTTCTCGTATATTATTGTTTGTCACTTTTATTTTGTTTTCATTTGCCCATCAGCTTTTAAATTTTGTCAGTCATTAATTCCGTCTTAAAATGTTTTCTTCTTCTTCTTCTTCTTCTTCTTCTTCTTCTTCTTCTTCTTCTTCTTCTTCTTCTTCTTCTTCTTCTTCTTCTTCTTCTTCTTCTTCTCCTCCTCCTCCTCCTCCTCCTCCTCGTCCTCCTCGTCCTCCTCCTCCTCCTCCTCGTCCTCCTCGTCCTCCTCCTCCTCCTTCTCCACCTCCTCCTCCTCCTCCTCCTCCTCCTCCTCCTTCTTCTTCTTCTTCTTCTTCTTCTTCTTCTTCTTCTTCTTCTTCTTCTTCTTCTTAAACAAGGCGTTCCTGCCATCATGCTATCTATATTTGCCCATTCTGTCAGTTTTTATCATTTTTTTTTCATTCCTTGATCCTACACCATTGTCGCCTAGTACATCTCGCATTCTTTCCTTTCCTACTTTTCCACTGACATCTCCAAGTATTATTTCATTTCTTGTGAATTGGTGTGAGATATCGCGCATACTACTGCACTGTGCAATTTTTGTACGAAAATAAGTCAATAAGTAAGTCGCATATGGCTGTAGACAAATAACTAACTATGATAACAACTTGAAACCATTTATTTTTATACATACATTGTTCCTTTATTTCTCAACATAATTTCAACTAACATTGATGCACTTATCCCATCGTATTATTAGACCTCCCAAACCGGCTGCATAGAACTGCGTGCTCTGTTTTCTAAACCACGTTCTCACTTCACATTCAACTTCAGCGTCATTCGCGTCCTTGAGAAAGTTTTTCTACCCAGCAATGCACCGCTTTTAGGACAAACATTTGTCAGCATAAACAGAAAGCATTTCCTTATGAATGTCCTTTGCAGGCAGTCCTTTTGCCCACAAAAAATGTACAACAGCACGTTGCTCTTTGGTTGTACACTCAGTAAATTTCGTTTATGCGCTGTGCATTCGCATGATACACCTAGCGCCACCTGAAGAAAGGGAATATAAAATTCGATGTTGCTGTCACCTAATGACCCCTGTAGAAAACACCAACTACATTTACCTGCCATCCCACAGAACTGTGTGACTTACTTATTGACTCGCTCTCGTATTTCTTCGTCACGTGTGCTTGTTGTTGGTGCATATACGTATATAATATTGATGTATACTGGTTTGTCTTTGATTTTGATCATAAATACTCTATCTGAAATACACTAATTAATTGAGTCAGCTATTTTCACTCCATCAAATAGTAGTCCTACGTCTTATTCGTGTGTATCATCTCAAGAATAAATTATTTTGTGCTTGCCAGTTAAATACAGTACCCGATCCCTACCAGCTCATCCCACTTATGCATATTACATTAATTTTCGCATGTTTCAATTCTCTTTTTACATTATCCAACTTTTCTAACCCACATAGTGTCCTGACATTCCAAGTTCCTACTTTAAACTTTTTAAAATGTTAGCATTGCCATTAGAAGTTTGATGACAGTCTGGTGTCACTTGTGGCTCAAATGGTCCCTACCGATCGTGATTGTCCTAAGATAGGTACTGACTTCGTTTCTGACCCTGATTTGTTTAACTACATGAATTCTTCGGAAGATAGTGATGGTTTCGCCTTGTCTTCCACATAGGGATATTTTAACTTTGCCTTTGACAGATATTTCCGACTCTCAGGACAAATTAGAGCCTCCGTGCTCTGCTCAACTGCATAGCTGTCCACTTAACCCGGTGGTCACCCGAGCTACGTTTGCCACGCTTGGTGTGTTTCCCATCCTCTACCATAAGAGTGGGAAACCGTTGTGTTCCGATAAGGGCAATTTGAATTATTATAACATAATTCACGGGATACACACAATTATCATTTCAATTCATTGAGTTTAGTATGTAGGTAATACGTTCAAGATTGGCTTTTTTTCTTTTAACTAACTACCACGAATTAGACGCGCAGGTTTGATTTTGATTTTAAAAAATACTCATTTATTCATTTCGATTGGTAAACTTTTGTTTTCTTTGTAATCGTCATTTGTAGGATGTCACATCACTTAAGTTTCAATACCTATCCAGTATATGTGTGCGTGTGCGTACGTGTGTGTGTGTGCGTACGTGTGTGTGTGCGTGTGTGTGTGCGTGTGCGTGCGTACGAGGGTGTGTGTGTGTGTGTGTGTAGCCAGCGACTTGAATATTTTGCTTTGATGCATGCTACAACCAACCACCATCATAATTAACAAAAGGGGTATACCTTTATGTAATAAACAAAGACTTGCAAGATAGGCAGATTCAAGAATTACTTAACCCCAAGCATAACACACAACCAAAATTTTATAATAAAAGTTGAGAACGAGAACCAGAAGTTCATACCAGCATAGGTAAAATCAGTTATACAAAAGTCATAAAAATAAATCATCTTGCCCAGATGGAATAACTACAAAGGAATTGGAAACATGAGTCACTGTCGTGTATTATTTTATATGGTATGTCGTCCCTAGGGTGAGGTGAATCAACATCGAAATCCTTTTACCCCCATATCACTATCTTGAGGATCTTCTTGATTTCTGTCTACAAAACCCCGTCGATCTCTGGATCCCCCCTCTCTCTCTCTCTCTCTCTCTCTCTCTCTCTCTCTCTCTCTCTCTCTCTCTCTCTCTCTCTCTCTCTCTCTCTCTCTTTCTACTGTATCAAGCCCCTTCTCGTTATTTTCCCAAAACACACTAAACAACACTGGCCCTAACAAAACAACAACTTTGTTTAATAGAGAAAAGTGTCATGCATGTGCAAAGTGTATGAGTAGAATGTCTGTCGTATAATCTAGTGTGTATGCAGAATCAGACCGAACAGCCAAGGAGCACAGTCTGCTTGATCATCTTACTGGCCACACCACAACACCATATCAGGGACAGAAAACCTCACCCAAGTGATGTGTCTCTCAGGTCACGTGTCGACTTCTTCAATATTTAATCATTCCAAGGTGCTTACGAATGGAGGTGGAGGCAGTCACTGCGGCTTTCCGCTGGATGGAGAATACGACACACACGCACATCGTGATTGTAACTGACTCAGAAAGCATGCTGACGAGGGTGAGCACGGGCAGGCTTCGTGCGGAGTGGCTTGCTTCGCTTCGGAGGTCTCGGGTGACAATCATCGCCTGGATTTTTTCTCCGGGGCTTGCCGGTGTGCTGGGAAATGAACAGGCGGACAAAGCACACAAACCACTGATGTTTACTGCTTGTGTAAGATGTTATTCCACATGTATATTCCTTAAATAATAAACATATATTGCAATGTAGTCCTACCACACCTCTCAGCAACAAATCACAGTCAGTTTTGTCACCACACGATACATTTTCAACTTTACAATCACAACTTGTTGTGATAAACTAAAAACAAAGAAAACAAAGACAACATGTTTGCAAAGAGTAGGAACAAGGAGTTTTCAACGCTATTGTCTGCACAATTTAAATTGTAGTGAAAATATGCACACAAGCAAAATTGATACCAGTCAGGTAATGATAAGTGCATCATCAGTATATTCACAATACAGAAAGTGAGTTCAATTGAACGTCACATATAAAATAATTAATGGTTACAATTTTACATGTACAATTTAGATACAACATGGCGCATGGAATTCAATCCAAAAGAAAATTAAAAGGTTTAATCAGTTTGGAGAAAGTTCTGAAATATTGTGTGCAAAGTCTTAATTATTTGAAAATGATTGAAACATTGGGTAAATAAAGTTCAGAATAGGGTCTCAGCTTGATAAGCAAGAAGACAAAAGTACTGAAACATTAAAGAAACAGATAGCCTCCAAATGTAATTAAATAAATTGTATTAATTTGGGCCAAACAGAAATTCAGATATTTGGCAACATGGATAACCCTATCTGGATGATGCATCACAGAAACAAAGAACAAAAGAACAAGCAACAGCTACATTTGTTAAAATTGAAACCATCTTAATTAATAAGACCTTGTCCTTTGAATTTAGGGAAAAAAAGAATTCTTACACACTTCACAGAGCCAGTTTTACCATATGACTATGAATCGTATTCGCTTAGCAAAACAAGAAACTTCCTTGAAGTCACAGAGAAAGGGTTTTATAGGAGAACGCCAAGTAACAAGCACAGCTAAAAGAAGTAACATGAATATGCAAGAAATTAGGATACAAAGGAACCTTAACACAGAAGATGGTAACAGTGCAAATTATTTGGACTTATCGTGCGATTCAGGAGCATACTGTACCAGCTTGTAAGATTAAAAGGGGAAGAGAGAGAGAGAGAGAGAGAGAGAGAGAGAGAGAGAGAGAGAGAGAGAGAGAGAGAGAGAAAGAGAGAGAGAGAGGAGAGAGAGAGAGAGAGAGAGAGAGAGAGAGAGAATAAGGACACTCTTGTATGGAGATGTGTCAGTACATGAGTCGCTACACAGTTCTAGATAAGAGGAGTGTAGAAAAATGGCAAGAGCACCCAAGTCAGATGGTATACAATTGACGATGACAGTGATGGTATTCGCGATTCACTGTGAATTATTATGATTTAACTTACAATTTCTAATGTCGTAAAGAAATTTGTGTAAACATATTATCTATGTTTGTATTGCTGTATGCTATATTATGTACTATATTATGTAGTGTCGTATATTAGTTTTGAATAAAGTAGATAGTCCAAGAAAAATCAGCATTCAACAGGATGAGGTATATGTTATTAAACATATATTTGCCAATGAATGTGAGAAAGAGAGTTACATAATACCAACTTTTATGTAAGAAATGGATCCTGGTTATAACATATTATCAAAACAATGTTTTCCCGTAGTGAATTTGAATAACCAAGACACAAACAATAGATTGCACGATTTATTGCCAGTCATATTTCGCTGCATCTCGTCAGGTACATACTGCAGAATTCACACAACATATAGTAAAGTAACTAGATACATCCTTCAAGATGAAATATGCACATGTTCCCACAGTAATCTCAATTGTCTACCACGGTAATTTTAAACTGACTAACGTGTCTATCTGTTTGCACAAAACTGACCTATGTAGATTAATCATTATGGCTTCTGCAAACATTAACAAGCACTTATTTTATGTGTTAAACAACACGCGAAAGGCACTGTCTCTACCAATATATATATATATATATATATATATATATATATATATATATATATATATATATATATATATATATATATATATACATACTTGTCTTCTAACATCGTTCTTGTCCATCTGGACAGCACCTTGGAATGATTAAATATTGTTCTTGTTTAAATAAAAATCCACGGAACATAGATTTGTAGCAAATGAATTACATAATAAAAACATAAACGGAAACATTTCCAGTAAAAAATTACCATAAAATGATGGTAAACAACAATTTAGTTAACGTTTAGTTTTGAATTCACAAAGTTAATCACTTGAACATGTTCACTAATTTTTTAGTCGAAATTGACGTTCTTGCAATAACTCTATTCAAAGAAATCTTTTTGAAATGTTTAAATTACATGACAGTTTTCCTTATATTAAATGTTTATATTTATTTCTTGGTTATCAATTCACAAAAGAAATATTTGATTATATTGTTAACATTTCATGTCATTTTTGCTTATTTTAAATGTTTCTATTTATTTCTTGGTTTCCAATTAAACAATTTTGTTTTTATATTTCATGTTTATTTCTGCTTTTATGATATTTAACTGACCATTCTTCGAAGAAAAGCATTAAATATGCTTGATGATGAAGATGATGTTTCTTTCTGTATGTAAGGAATATCCATGGATTTAAAATAAAACTATTTCTTTCCTCATGTCTGTCAGACAGTGTTGTTAATTATTTGTTAATTATTGATACAGAGAATATACATTCAGCTTTATCGCTATCCAAGTTTCATATGTGTTGAATGTGACAAACACAAATGTAGTACCAGTGCGTAAATACATCCAATACCATTAATAGTAAATTAAATTTTAGAGATTTAATGTTTCTTCTTTTGTTTCTTCTCCTGCATGAATTTTGAATGTAAGAGAATATATACTTTAATGGCTGTCAAATGTACATCTCAATAAGGCTGTGTCAAGAACAAGCTCCGACGTGGATCTGTCATCCCTGGGTTTGCCTTCAGCTTCGTGATGCTCAGTCCTGCTGTTCAGGTTGCCTGCTGCTCAATTTTGCTGCGCTTCTTGGTGAAATCGTGTGCTTTACAGTTCTCTTCTCCCATGTTCTCTTTTTAAGGACATCCAAGGCGCCATGGTCTATAGGGAGAAAACAAATGTTGTAAGCTTTAGTATGAAGAACTAACATAACAGTAAAGGTTGAAACATAATTGCAAAAACTATTGTATGACAGTAAATTATTGATTGTGAATGAACAAATTAGGAAGAACTTGGAAGCAGCAGAGATGAGGTTCATGAAATGAAAGATGTGAGTACTTTTAATGTTAGCGTAACTAATGTTACTTTGGCTGGACTAGATTCTGTGACATGTCATGCCTGTTTACCTAAATATAACTGTCCTTCTCAGACTGAAGTTGAAACCAAAATGCATTGCTCCCTTCTTCCCTCTCAAACCACTCTTCTTCATATTTGCTTATGTATTTTCTATCTATCCCTCTGTGTGTTTACTATATCTCCCCTATCAAGATACTAGATACAGTACAACGAAGAGAAAATACATTTTTCTGGGAACCCATTAAATAACTTCTCTCAAACCCACACAAATTTATCTACAGCAAGTGACTCAAAATATCAAACGTCATGTGATGATTTAAAATCACAAATATTTATCGTTGTTGTATGTTGTGAATCCTCTGGAAGATTGTGCTTTAACGCTAAAGTCCTATACACAGTATTCAAGTTGCATGAGCCACAATAAGGGCCTGTATCTGTCAGTGGGAGGCTGGTGTAGAGGCTGGTGTAGACTGGAGTAAAATCTCGTGGACACTGATGTAGATCAGGATACCTCTCAATTTATTACACCCAGCGTCTCTCGCTGGTAGATAGGTGTCCTCGTATGGCGCCACATTTGAGAATTGTCAAACTTAGAAACCACACTGCATTTGCTTTGTTACCGGCAGGATACTTGCGTAATTATGCGTCATAAAGTTTCAAACGCCGAGCGCAACTTTTATTTGCCTCTATATTCAGTACTTTATTTTTAATCCTTTCTTAATTGTTCATATTGATGTTAGAACGAGAGAACACATTTTTGGCCTGCTATCCGCGGCGTTCTATGAGAGGTATGCAGATGAATTTTGATATTTGTTCAGACATACATCCAACCGACAAAACACAGGGGGAATATGCAACAGGCAAAAGGAAAAAGGGTGAGAACTCCCAGCCATATCACAACGTCAATCCTCACAACTTCTTCTTCACCATCTCCCAATTCAACCCCCTTCAGATCTAATAGAATAGATCAATAAAAGATAGTACACTGCAGGTTCAACACGCCACGGGATTCTACAAAAATGAAGTTCAATAAACTCCCAGAGAAAAGCGTTAAATAATTTATATTCGTCTGCAGAGATACAGTTCAATGATTTCATTTTTGTGTGTCTACCTCTAACAAGCTTCAAGACCTTTAAACGCCTACGAAAACTCTAGTCCAGAGTCATGACGAAATGATAACCAATTTACCCCCATCCTAAGCAAGCGTTGACCTTATAAGGACAGATATGCAATGACATTATTTTCATGCATATATGAAAATGACGTTCCGACCGAGTCAACGAATTAGGATAACGGACTATCGTCGTACCCCAATAGACCAACTCTTCCTAACAAGACTGGTCAATTGATTGTAAATGATCTTGAACACAAGTATGGGACACTGAGACCATCTATCTTGGAGGAAGATTGGATTGCAACTGATAAAAAAAATGTAGCTCTTGACAACCCTGACGTCACGCAAATAGCGTTCACTCAGAGTGCTGTAAAGAAAATAAGGACACATTGAAGATTTCCTACTCTACAGTGGTACGAGTGTAAAAGTGCAAACCAAGTTAGTTCATAACATCATAAATACACTATCAAATATCATATATTAATATTCTAAATGGAACAATAGACGAAATTCAAAAGAGTAGTCTTGGGAGTGGCTGATTTTGGTACAATTACCTAGATTACTGACACAAATATAGGTTATAATGTTAAATTCTGGAAGCAATACATGATGATATGAAGTGAAATACAGAACTATTTGAGTAATATAGATGATAAAATCATCACGACAAACATATTGCCAGAGAATAAATATGAGAAAACAATTCACAAGCAGTGATATGCAGCAATAGTGGTAGAGAAAAGGAGTAGAGATTACATGACGATCTAGAAAATATAACAATTCAAAGCTATTATAGCCACACAGGGATTCGGACCTGTCGCCTCTAAATGATGACGGCGTTTCTCTAAAGAACAGAGAATCATTAACAATACAAGTGAAGGGAACTATCTGAGGCTATTAATAAAGTAACACCAGTTAACGACCCCTTTTCGCGGTTTGAGGCGTATTTTAGAATATCATCATATCCCATCCTTTTCCTCTTGTACCTTGCGGTGTCGAGGTGACGTATAAACCGTGAGAGAGTGCCCGCTTATGGGCTTCATATATCGATATTCCCATGGACTCTGTTATTCCCTGCGTCCATCGTTTACGTGGTCGGCCTCTTCCTCTGCTTCCATCTGGTCTGTACATCATTGCTTGTTGGGGTATAATGTTAGTTGGTAACCTACTTGCATGGCCAAACCATTTGACTTGCTGCCTTCTAATTAAGTCTAGCGCAGGTATAATCCCCACTTTAGTCATGATTTCTTCATTTCTGATCTTATCTCTTCTTGATACATTGAGTATTCTTCTCAGGAATCTCATTTCTGTTGTGATTTTTCTTTTCTCTTTTTCTGTCATTGTCCAGGTTTGGCATTGGTAACATATAGTTGGTAGGAAGATTGTGTTGTAGAGTGCTTTCTTAGTAGTTATTGATACATGTTTGTTCTTTAGTATTGGTGCCATTTTTCCAAAGAGTTGGTTTGCCTTATTGCATCTATTTTCTTTCTCGTCTTCTGATTTGCCATTTGATGGAATTTTACTTCCTAGGTACTTGAAACTCTTTACTTGTTTCAAGAGATGTTCGTTTAGGTAAATCGTTGTTGCTTTTTTAATCTTTAGTTATAGTCGTTATAGTCAATACCTCTGTTTTAATTGTGTTAATTTTCATGTTATGTTCCCTACACATTTCGATTAGACTATTTATGTGGTCTTGTAATTCAGCTCCTGATTTTGCTATTAGTGCTTGGTCGTCCGCAAACAGGGGTTCTCAACTGGTGTAATTTGCAGATGGTTCTTCTTCTGTGTTCTCGTCATGTGGTGTTCTTGCGGTCTCTGGTTGGCTGGTTTCTTTACATATGTTGTCCATATTTGTTATGAACAAGAGAAGGGGCAGGACACAAACTTGTCGCAATCCGGATCTTATGGTGAAGGGTTCTGAGTGTCCTCCATTTGCTCTCACTATGCATTCACTGTTGTTGTATAAGCTTCTACATACGTTTGTTAGATGTGTACTACTTCCATATTGTTTAAGGATTTCCCACAGCTTGTTTCTATCTACTCTATCAAATGCCTTTTCTTGGTCGACACAGGCTAAGTAGAGTGAGAATAATATAAGTAAAATAAAGTACCCGTTTACACGCCTTGAGACAATCAGGTATATGATGCTAACTCCATATGTTCTTTAACTAATCGGCACTTGATGGGTGATGTGGTTAATATCACGCCGGTAGAATTTTCTTCCCATGACATTTCCGGGTACTCATCTCAAAGTTGTCGGAGCTTACGTTAGTTAAAAAGACAGGCAAATGAGAATATTACAATTTTTTTTTATTATTGAAACGTTTAAAGGGGATATATAAATAACAGGAAATCAAAAGGAGGACATGCAACGTAATGTTTCAGCTTTCTGACATGCCAGTGCCAACTTTGGGCTCAATATCAACTTTGAGAAGACTGCAGTTATGTACCAGCCAGCTCCAGGGAATAATCACACTGTGCCGAATATCAAAGTGAATGGTCATAGTCTAAGATAGACCATGACACCTAACATCTTCTCATTTCTTTCTTAATGACATTAAAGTTTGGGGTCTCATCTCATCATGTTCCTCTTGTACCTTGAGGCGTCGAGGTGAAGTATAAACCGCGGGAGAGTGCCTGATTCTGGGCTTTATGTATCGATATTCCCATGGTCTCTGTTATTCCCTGCGTCCATCGTTTACGTGGTCGGCCTCTTCCTCTGCTTCCCTCTGGTCTGTACATAATTGCTTGTTGTGGTATGCTGTTAGTTGGTAACCTACTTGCATGGTTAAATCATGTGACTTGCTGCCTTCTAATGAAATCTAGTGCAGCTATAATCCCCACTTTAGTCCCGATTTCTTCATTTCTGATCTTATCTCTTCTTGATACATTGAGTATTCTTCTCAGGAATCTCATTTCTGTTGTGATTTTTCTGTCCTCTTTTTCTGTCATTGCCCAGGTTTGGAATTGGTATCAGAGTTGGCAGGAACATTGTGTTGTAAAGTGCTTTCTTAGTAGTTATTGATACATGTTTGTTCTTTAGTATTGGTACCATTCGTCCAATGAGTTGGTTTGCCTTATTGCATATATTTTCGATCTCGTCTTCTGATTTGCCATTTGATGATATTATACTTCCTAGGTATTTGAAACTCTTTACTTATTTCAAGGGAGGTTCGATTAGGTGAATTGTTTTTTTCTTCTTTAGTTATAGTCATTACTTCTGTTTTACTTATACTAATTTTCATGTTATGTTCCCTAAACATTTCGTTTAGGTTATTCATGTGGCTTTGCAATTCGACTTCTGATTTTTCTATTAGTGCTTGGTCGTAAGCAAACAAGAGTTCTCTAATGGTGTAATTTGCAGAGGTTCTTCTTCTGTGATCTCGTCTGCCGTGTTCTTGCGGTCTCTGTTTGGCTGGTTCACCACTGTCACCAGTACTATTCAATGCGTATACGGTGCCAATCACTGAACAACAGTTGGATGGGAGGGGTAGGACTCTGTCATTTGCTGACGACGTTCTCGTGTATCGACAGGGTCGAGATAGACAGGCGGTTGCCAATGATATGCAGGGCGAACTAGATCTAATTTCCTCTTGGTGTGCTGATGCCGGCGCCCTTGTCAACCCTGCAAAGGCATCGGTTACATGGTTCTCTCTAATCAACCATATTGTGAACACATACCTGCCGGCAGTAAGAATGGATGGGAGCATTTTGAGTAGAACCCAGTCAATGACATATCTTGGTGTGAGGCTTGATCGTAGCCTGTCCTTCAGAGATCATGTCGATTATGTCATAACGAAAGCTCGAAAAGGTTTGTCAGCAATGAGAGTCACGGCGACTGCCAATATCGAGCAAAGACTGCTAATACTTCTGTTCCAAGGACTTTCACGCAAGGTGTTTCACGCATCGAATATGCCCTGGCCATCCTCACTGTCAGCCCTACACAGATTGGAAGACTTGAAAATGTACAAAACGAAGCCATGCGCATCATTTTGGGCTGCACGAGAGACACCAGCTGTGTAACAATGAGATACCTCCTTGACTTCCCGACAATGGAACACAGGATCAAGATCTGGAGAGCTCGTGCATACTTAAAAAAATAAGTCCAGATGAGCAGCACCCTCTGCATGATGCTATATTCAGAGAAAAGGCTAACAGGCTAAAGAGGGGCAAATCATGGATGGGTCGGGCGGAAGATGTCGTCAGACAGGTCTGCAGTCTTACCAGTATCAATACCGGCAATGAATGGGTGCCAGTGCCTCCAGCTTTTAAGTGCACATTCTCCTGCATTATCACACTCGACAGACGGTGCAGAGAGCAGAACCCTGCCGCTGGCAATGCAGAGGTCAACGCGCTCATCTACGAACACTCAGACAGCCCCGAAGTGCTCAACAGATGGATGTGTTGTAAAGCAGCAGAGAAGTGCGTGGGCATTTACAGCCTGTTCAGCGGACCGAACCGTTCAAGAATCCAGTGGTGCCCACCTTATGACCACGAGCAGCATGACGATGGAGGTGATGGCAGTTACACAGGCTTTCATATGGCTGGAATCACAGCATTATACCAAGGTTTGTGTACTAAGTGACTCAATGAGCATGATTCAGAAGGTCGAAGCTGGAGCTGTACGCAGACAGTGGGCTGAGTCGCTGCGGAAGTCTGTTGTCCGTAAAGTCACATTCATCTTCGTCCCGGGACATGCGGGAGTCGAGGGAAATGAACAAACTGATAAACTGGCTGGCTCTTCACCCCCTGTAGATGGCCAGCCCATGGATCGTGCCGATGTTATTAACGCCCTTAAAGATATGGCGAGAACAGAGGACTTTGACGTCAGTGAATCCACATCGCTGTCCAGGATGAAAGACTTGGGAGTAAGAATAGGCACGGCCAAGCGCGAAAGGTACATTGAGAAAAAGAGGTGCCTCGTCAACCAACACAGAACTGGCACTATTAGCCACCGGTCGCTGATGCATATGTTGGGGGGAGGATCTGAGCACCTATGGACCTGTCCGGAGTGCAATGAAGATACCCCAACTGATCTGTTTGGCTGGTATCTTGTTGTCTATATGTGTTATAAATAAAAGAAGGGACAAGAGAGGCATGTGTATGGTTAATTTCCTGTACATTTGTTGTAGCCCTAAGCGGCCAGTAAAAAATTTTGAAATAAGTAAATTAAAATCTAATCATACATTAAAAGTATACAAACACTTTTTAAAATGTAAATGTATAACTAAATAATCTATTATAAAATGTAAGTATTTAAAAATTAAACAGATTTTCTTTACGAAATTTAAAATAATTATATTCGTTTTTAACATATCTTATTTCCCTAACATTTCTCCTATTTCTAAAAGAAAACAAAAGAAGATTAAAGTTATTTATTAAATTATCTGTAGTATTTTTATTTATATTTTTTAAATTAAGGTAATGTCCCTTGTAACAATATTAGATGTTTATATCCCTTACTCGTTGCTATTTAACTGTTTTTCTTTTAGAAATCTTGTAATTCCGCAGAATGCTCGAACATAATTATTAAGTGTAGTGATCAATGTTATTATGATCTTTTAAATATGCTCTAAGCAACTAGGGAAATGAATGCACAGTTGAACTGTATAATTTATTATTATATGTTAGAAGATATCAACATTGATGGGAAAGATTTAAGAATAATAACGAATATTTACTGGAACCAAGTAGCAGCAATTGAAATAGAAAATAAAAAGGGAAGTTACGACCAGATAAAGCTAGGAGTACGACAGGACTGTCTTGTCACCAGATCTCTTCTTCCTATATAGCGAAGTAATAATGAGAGAGATCAAAGAGACGTCAGGAATACTAATCAGAGGTTACAATATAAAAAATAATAATAATAATATACGCTATGCAGATGGCACAGTATTGGTAGCGGATAATTCAACAGACCTACAACAATTGTTAGACATTGTTTAGTTTAGTTTAGTTTAGTCGATGGATCAAAATCACGGCACACGGGTGCAACCCATAAGTACTCCGTTCTCCTTCTAATTCAAATCTGAGTCTGGAGAAACTAAGCTCAGTGCACGAACTCCGTAGCACCGGCGAGGATCCTGAAAATACTAGGGTAGATTTTTAACTCTACATTTTTGCCCGGGCAGCTCCGTTAGGCTACTCTTTTCCGATTTCCAACAGCCAAGGGATTTTTTACTTGCGCAACAATACACACGGGCGTCCGATCTCACTACCCAGAGACCAGGGGAAATTTTATTACTGGAACCCGGGACCTCCAGCACTCTAGACGGACACCATACCTCGGGACTACGCAGCCCCCGACCAATATTGACATATTACAGGACAACGACATGGTTACTGTAATTTCTATCACACTTTTAAGTTTTTTTTTTTATTTGAATCCCCCACATATATTATTTACGAAGTGACTATTCGCAATGAGAAAAATTATATTCGCAGTAGAAGTGGGTCAAGTGATTATTCCACCTGTCCCCAAACATTTCAATTTTTCCAACCATAATGGAGTCGACGATATATGTGTCACCGCATTAAAACCCTGCTACTCCAATAGCTCCGGCAGGCTCAAAATTGAATGCCAGCTAATCAACAATCTGGGATGCATCCATCCAGCAGGTATCAATACTGTTGTTGACGCTACGGTATAACTGTGGCATCTTCCACAATTGTTTACACTATCTATTACTATGCTGCCCCTCCCACCCCATATCTATACCTAACTGTCCCCACACCCTTATATTTTTATAGCAGACTGTTCACATATTTTTGGCTACTTAAATCCTATTTGGCAACCTACGTTTAATTCTGCAGCCAACGAGCGCCTTCGCAGCTGACCAAGCCACCTTTTCTGCCCCACATGGCATAGATAGTTCGTGTGTTTTTTTTCTTTGTTTGCTGTATTTCGTTGTGTTAGCTATCTGTGGTGTCCTTGACAAAGATTCTGAGAATCGAAACGTCGATAGTCCTGTGTGTCGTATTGTACGCGTTTGTGTGTAGTTTATCTTATTTTATTTTATTTTATTATTCATTTTATATATTTATTGTGTGCTTCTGATTTCGGATTTTCACTTGTATTTCGCGATATGATTAATCTCCTTGTAAGGTATGTGCAACGTTGTTGATGTTTAGTACGTTTCTTCTCGCAGGAGTTTTATATACCTATTTGTTTCCAATTCATATTCCTATGCGTGTGGCTACATTATAATTTTTCGTTGTTGTATTAACGTGTCTTCAGTAGCAAAGTGGTAAGTGTCTCCGCCTGTCACGTGTGAGCTCGAGGTTCGATACCCCATCCGGGATGCAATATATATATATTTTTTTTCATAGTTAGCACCCAGGGAGCGACCGAGTGATCGAGTGTCTGAATCGACGGATCTAATAGATGTCTTTGTTTAACGTTGATTGTATTTGCCAACTGAAATATCCAACCAAGTGGATAATTTTAAATAGCTAGGGGCACTTATAACATCGGATGGAAGTTGTACAACAGAGATTAAGAGCAGAATAGGGCAGGCAAAAGCCGCATTTTAGAAAATGAAGGGTATCTTATGCAATAAGTCGCTATCAATGAATGTAAGAAAGAGAGTGCTAAAATGCTATATAGAACCAGTTTTGCTGTATTGCAGCGAATCTTGGAATTTAAATGAACAAATTAGGAAGAACTTAGAAGCAACAGAGATGAGGTTTTTAAGACGAATGTTGCGAATTCCTTGGACTGCCAGAGTATCTAACAACGATTACTTGAAAGAGGCTAATGAAACTAGAACACTACATACAACAATAAGAAAGAGACAAACAGCTTTCTTTGGTCATGTGATGAGATGAGAGGCATTGGAGAACATCGTGACAACTGCAAAGATCGAGGGGAAGAGAGGCAGAGGCAGACCAAGAGAAATGATGCTGGACGGATTGAGACGGTGGCATGGAGGAATATCATCAGCAGAGTTGATCCAGAACACCAAAGACCGAGATCTGTGGAGAGCCATGAACGCCTACGGCACTTGATGATGAACTGAAATATCGCCACAAATTAATCATTCTTTAAGCAAACAAAGATGAGTTACAATGTTATGCATTATGCATTATTTTTATGAAAACTTTGAAAATGCCTTACAGATTGTATCATTATTTATTATAACTCATATGCCGGTACATAACTATGGACAAAGAGTTTATAAATCTTTGAAAACGATGCCACAATATGACTATAAGTTATGCAGAAAAGTTATGCCCCTTGAAATAACTTTTACAGAGTTAAGTCCCCTGAAATAGATGAAATTATAATGAAAAATGAAATAATTTTGGGTAAGCAGCCGATTTCATACTAAAAAAATATGACAGTGGGCTGCGCTGGAATGAAAGGATGACGCGTAAAAAATTTCATCTCAATGGGATGGGCCGTTCGCGAGCGCATTAGGGACATATAGACAGACAGACAGACGGACGGAGATCGCCTTTTATATATAAGATATACCCATCCATGTTGGGTTTTCCTCTTGTCCGCTTACTCGTTAGGCCTCCCTCCATATACATCTTTTCCAGACTCTACACGCCCAAAGTATTTCATTTCCCTCACTTTCGTTTGTCTTAATAACCACATTTCTTTGACAATGAATCCCTGTTGAACGGTTCAGTGTGTTCTCTATTTCGCCCATGCAGGAGGAGGAGAGGGAGGAGGAGGGAGGAGGAGGAGAGAGTAGGAGGAGGGAGGAGGGAGAAGGAAGAGGGAGGAGGAAGAGGGAGAAGGAGGAGGGAGAAGGAGGAGAAGGAGGGGGAGGAGGAGGGAAGAGGAGGAGAGGAGGAGGAGGAGGGAGGAGGAGGAATGTGAAGGGAGGAGGAGGGAGGAGGTAGAGGGAGGAGGAGGAGGAGGGAGGCGGAGAGAGGAGGAGGGAGGAGGAGGAAGAGGGAGGAGGAGGAATGTGAAGGGAGGAGGGGGGAGAAGGTAGAGGGAGGAGGAGGGAGGAGGAGGGAGGAGGAGGGATTAGGAGGAGGAGGGAGGAGTAGGGTGGAGGAGGAGGCGAGGAGGAGGGAGGAGGAGGGAGAAGGAGGGAGGAGGAGAACGCAGGAGGAGAAGGAAGCAGGAGGAGGATAGGGAGGAGGAGGGAGAGGGAGGAGGGGGGAGGAGGAGGAGAGAGTAGGAGGAGGGAGGAGGCGGAGGGAGAAGGAAGAGGGAGGAGGAAGAGGGAGAAGGAGGAGGGAGAAGGAGGAGAAGGAAGAGGGAGGAGGAAGAGGGAGAAGGAGGAGGGAGAAGGAGGAGAAGGAGGGGGAGGAGGAGGAGTGAAGAGGAGGAGGGGAGGAGGAGGAGGGAGGAGGAGGAATGTGAAGGGAGGAGGAGGGAGGAGGTAGAGGGAAGAGGAGGAGGAGGGAGGCGGAGAGAGGAGGAGGGAGGAGGAGGAAGAGGGAGGAGGAGGAATGTGAAGGGAGGAGGGGGGAGGAGGTAGAGGGAGGAGGAGGGAGGAGGAGGAGGTAGAGGGAGGAGGAGGGAGGAGGAGGAGGGAGGAGGAGGAGGGAGGAGGCGGAGAGGGAGGAGGAGGAAGGAGGAGGGGGAGGAGGGAAGAGGAGGGAGGAAGAAGGAGAAGGAGGGAGGAGGAGTGATGAGGAGGAGGGAGGAGGAGGGAGGAGGAGGGAGGAGGAGGAGGGAGGAGGAGGAAGAGGGAGGAGGAGGAATGTGAAGGGAGGAGGAGGGAGGAGGTAGAATGAGGAGGAGGGAGGAGGAGGAGTGAGGAGGAGGAGAGGGAGGAGGAGGAAGGAGGAGGGGAGGAGGAGGAGGAGGAGGGAGGAAGAAGGAGGAGGAGGGATAAGGAGGGATGAGGAGGAGGAGGTAGGAGGAGGAAGAGGGAGGAGGAGGAATGTGAAGGGAGGAGGAGGTAGAGGGAGGAGGAGGAGGGAGGAGGAGAAGGGAGGAGGAGGGATGAGGAGGTGGGATGAGGAGGAGGGAGGAGGAGGAAGAGGGAGGAGGAGGAATGTGAAGGGAGGAGGAGGGAGGAGGTAGAGGGAGGAGGAGGAGGGAGGAGGAGGAGTGAGGAGGAGGAGAGGGAGGAGGAGGAAGGAGGAGGGGGAGGAGGGAGGAGGAGGAGGAGGGAGAAGAAGGAAGGAGGAGGAGGAAGGAGGGAGAGGAAGGAGGGAGAATGAGGAGGGGAGGAAGGAAAGAGAGGTGGAAGGGGAGGAGGAGGGAGGAGGAAAGAGGTAGGGGGAGGAGGAGGTAGAGGGAGGAGGAGGAGGAAGGAAAGGGAGGAGGAAGAGGAGGAGAAGGGAGGAGGAGGGTGGAGGGAAGAGGAGGAGGGAGGAGGTAGGAGGAGGAAGAGGGAAGAGGGAGAAGAAGGGAGAAGAAGGAGGGAGGATGATGAGGGAGAAGGAGGCAGGAGGAGGAGGAGGGGGGCAGGAGGAGGAGGGATGAGGAGGGAGAGGGAGGAGGAGGGAAGATGAGGGAGGAGGGGGAGGAGGCGGAGGGAGTAGGAGGGAGGAGGATGGAGGAGGAGGGGAGAGGAAGAGGGAGAAGGAAGAGGGAGAAGGAGGAGCTAGGAGGGAGAGGGATGAGAGGGAGGAGGAAGAGGAGAAGGGTGGAGGGAGGAGGTAGAGGGAGGAGAAGAGAGGGAGAGAGAGTTCGCCATTCCGAATTCATACTCGTCTAGTTCTTCCCTTCTACACGACTGTAGATAACTTCCTTACACATAAAAAGATGAATTGTTATTGATATTGCCGTGGCATGGAGGAATATCAGCAGCAGAGTTGATCCAAACAACCAAAGACTGAGATCTACGGAGAGCCATGAACGCCTACGCCAGCCGGCACGGCACTTGATGATGATGATTGCCGTGTGACGATTCTGTGTAGTCACGTCATTTTCTTCCCTTTCCCTAGCGTTTTGGTTCGGGGATTCTTTCATCATCATCATCATATATTTACGTACGTATTTTGGGAGGGGGAGGAGGGAGGAGGAGGAAGAAGATAAAAAAACTATGACAGTTGACAGCTCTGGAATGAAAGGAAGGAGTGTAGAAAATTTCATCTCAATCGGATGGGCCGTTCGCGAACAAATAAAGGACATACATATTTACATACATACATATATACATACATATTTACATACATACACTTTGTTTTATAAATATAGACTAGCTGACCCGGCCCGGCTTCGCCCAGTCCTTGGTGGGGAGCATCTCATTTAATTCATATAAGTAGTCATATAAGTTCCCGTTCCCGTTACCGACTGTCTGTCTGTCTGTCTGTCTGTCTGTCTGTCTGACCCGGCCCGGCATTGCCCAGCTCCTGGTGTGGAGCATCTCATTTAATTCATATAAGTAGTCATATAAGTTCCCGTTCCCGTTACCGACTATCTGTCTGTCTGTCTGTCTGCTTGTCTGACTGTCTGTCTGTCTGTCTGTCAAATAGACCCATCCCTCTGTCTCTCCCTCGTCTATCCCTCCCTCCCTCCCTGTCTATCTGTCTGCCTACCCGTCCCTCCGTCTCTCCCTCCGTCTCTCCATCCCTCCCTCCCTCCCTGTCTGTCTGTCTGTTTGTCTATCTATCTATCTCTGTCTGTCTGTCTAATAGACCCATCCCTCCGTCTATCCCTCCCTCCCTCCCTGTCTTTTTGTCTATCTATCTATCTATCTATCTATCTATCTATCTATCTATCTATCTATCTATCTATCTATCTATCTATCTATCTATCTATCTATCTATCTATCTATCTATCTATCTATCTATCTGTCTGTCTGTCTGTCTGTCTGTCTGTCTGCCTGACCCGGCCCGGGTTCGCCCAGTCCCTGGTGTGGAGCATCTCATTTAATTCTGAGTAGGTAAGAATCCGCTCTGCCTTCAAAATGTTGACGTGAAGATTTTCTTCCTGCAGCTGCTTCTGTATTTGTTGATCAGTAAGCTCCATTTTTAGCCGCTTGACCACCCATCTGACTGTGTTTGAATCAGTGTTTCTGATTCTGGTGTCTTGGTCCTCCTTCCTCTCACAAGTTTTTGTGTTCGTCTGTGGGTAGTCGTCGCTCTTCTTATTGGTAGTTTCATTGACTGTAGGTTCAGATACTTTATTACAGCTTGCATGCAGACTCTCCAAAGGCAGGTTCGTCTTCTTGATAGTCTGGTCGGTTTTCTCACTATGCATCTTGGAAGCTGCTTGTTTCTTTGTGCTATTACGACGTGCCATTTTCCCCCCGTATCAGACTGCTTGAAATGTGTAAGGCGTCTTGGCTTGATAGCGCTGAGAAGTGCTGTCAAGCGAATCGTGTCGATATGATGGCGGAAAACACTAAATATGCGATGATATTGTTCAACATCTTTTAGATAACTTCTTAAGTATAGAAAGATGAGTTACAATGTTATGCATTATGCATTATTTTTATGTAAACTTTGAAAATGTCTAAAAGATTGTATCATTATTTATTATAACTCATATGCCGGTACATAACTATAGACAAAGAGTTTATAAATCATTGAAAACGATACAACAATATGACTATAAGTTATACAACAATGTTATTAAAAGTTATGCCCCTTGAAATAACTTTTTCTAGAGTTAAGTCCCTTAGCTAATGTGTAGTCACGTCATTTTCTTCCCTTTCCTAGCGTTTTGGTTCGGGGATTCTTTCATCATCATCATCATATATTTACGTACGTATTTTGGGAGGGGGAGGAGGGAGGTGGAGGAAGAAGGAAAAAAAAACTATGACAGTTGACAGCTCTGGAATGAAAGTAAGGCGTGTAGAAAATATCATCTCAATCGGATGGGCCGTTAGCGAAAAAATAAAGGACATACATATTTACATACATACATATTTACATACATACACTTTGATTTATATATATAGATAACGTTGTGGCCCGCTTAACTACCGAAAATAGTAGAAATGGCCCTCAGCTTGAAAAGCTTGGGAACCACTTGTCTAAGTGTTGTGGACAAATTTACCTATCTTGGTAGCACTGTGTCACAAGCTGCCACAATTGATGATGAAGTGAATACAAGAATGTCCAAGGCCATCGCGGCCTTTGGCAGACTGTACAAGAATGTATGGGACAGAAATGGAATAAGCCTGCAAACAAAGCTGAAAGTCTACACAGTAGTTGTATTATCCACACTGTTATATGCCTGTGAAACCTGGACTGTTTATCAGCGACACGCTGGGAAATTAAACCACTTCCACACAGTCTGCCTTAGGAAGCGACTGAAGATTAAATGGCAAGACAAGATCCCAGACACTGAAGTCATAGAAAGAGCGTCCATGCCCAGTATTCACACTAAACTAATGAAGAATCAGATTCGCTGGGCTGGTCACTTGACTCGCATGCCAGATCACAGGCTCCCTAAACAAATTTTTTACGGCGAGTTGCGTTGTGGTAAACGCTCCCAATGCGGCCAGAGGAAACGCTTTAAAGACATTCTGAAAATCTCACTGAATGCTTTTGGAATTCATCATGACACCTAGTAGACTGCAGCCAGAGACCGAAGTTCGTGGCGTGCTTCATTACGCAAGGGTGCAGTCACTTGTGAGGCAACCAGGACTGCAAGAGCTGTGAAGAAAAGACAGAACAGAAAAACCACTGCAGGCAATCCTCCTAAAGAAATGTCAAGCATTCTTTGTTCACATTGTCAAAGAACATTTCGAGCCAAAATAGGCCTTTCAGCCATCTTAGAACTCACGGCTCTATACTTTCAACTCCACTGGATGAAATGAATGGTCATCATCATTCTTGATGGACAAATAGCAACAACAACAAACAAATGGATGTTTACTTTATAATACTTGTTCATTTGATTGTGTACCATATTTGGCTCAAACCTACTCTAGTTAACTGGCACTGAACCAGTTAATTACGATAATTAGTAAACTGCAGACATTCACTGAAAGGTGCCCGTACAGATAAGAACAACTAAAATGATATGACAGAATCACCAATATGGAACTCATCGAGAGAATTAAACAAATGCTAGCGAATCAAAAGGCGAGAAAAAGACGAATGCGCTGGACAGGACACAAGTTGAGAAAATCTGAGAATATTTTAACAAGAAAGTCCTTTGTCTGGAACCGCACATAGAAACACACAAAACGACATAGAAAATAGAATTAGATTTAAAAGTGAATAATAAGGGGAAGACATGTTCGGCGTTACAGAAGAAAGAAAAACAAAGTACGGTTGGGAATGAGCTAATTAAGAGCCTATGTCTAATATGGGATGAAGAGGTAGCACAAGATGCGAACGAACGAACGAACGAACGAACGAAGTTTATTTTCAAAGGGTCGCTAATTGGGCATGCAGGCATATCTTACATTCGGCCCTTCCGATCACTCATCTTTTGTACATCAATTATATATTGTACATGTTACATTAATATAGAAAAATATAGTTCACATAGAAAGAAACAAGAAGAAGAAGCAATGTGACTTTAATGAAAATAACTAAACTCATGCGTGGCAAGGTCCCTCTAGTTACTAGTATGAACAAGCAACGATCTCGTGGTTAGGCCAACAAGCATACAGTTAGTTCCCTGTTCTTTACAGGACGTCATGATCAACCCCCAGTAGTATTTGTCTGTTTGTAATTTGCTAGGCGAGTTTAGGTTCAGTCATCGCTTTCTGAACAACTGACGCTCTTACCATTGTTAAAATCAACACATGGCGGTTTGCTTCTAAATTTAATGCAGCTGATTACGAACTCGGTATGCGGAAATGACCGAGTATCCGCCGGGATAAGTGGACAACTCTGCAGCTGAGCAGAGCAGGGCACTCACTTGGTCCTGACAGTCGGCAATGGCTGTGAAAAGCTGAAAAAAGGGAAAGGGTGCTGAGGTGCTTTATAGAACCTGTTGTGCTGTATGGCTGTGAATCTTGGAATATAAATGAACAAATGAGGAAGAGATTGGAAGCAACAGAGGTGTGATTCCTGAGACGAATGTTGCGAATTCCTTGGATTGCCAAACTAACTAACAACAAATGCCTGAAACAGGCTAATGAAACTAGAACATTATATACAACAATAAGAAAGAGGCAAACACACTTTTTGGTCATGTGATGAGAAGCGATGCATTGGAGAACATCGTGACAACTGGTAAGATCGAGGGAAAGAGAGGCAGAGGCAGACCAAGAGAAATGATGCTGGATGGATTGCGATGGTGCCATGGAGGAATATCAACAGCAGAGCTGATCCAGAAAACCTGGAACCGAGATCTGTGGATAGTTATGAACGCCTACGCCAGCCGAAATAGCACTTGATGATAATGATGTAGATATGGAAGGCAGGGAGAATCCATCACATTATCTCCCCAAGACTTCATGACAAAACGCATTTTTGAGGCAGTGAACAACGTTAATGGCTGTCTTAGGACTTCCTCGTCCGCTAGGGACAGCCATGAGCCACACCAGACCGTCATCCAACCACTGATGGCAAAATCATAACTAAAATAAATACATTTAAAAGTAGTACATGGAATATTAGTACATTAAATGAGCTCGAAATCTGAGGAATGTTATAAGTGAAATGGAAAGCATGAAAATAAATTTGCTAAGCACAAGTGAGATGAGATGGAAGTTTATTATAGATGGAAAATTATTGTGTGCTTGTGATTTTGCCTTATCCAGGCAAATTTATAACTGACAAACACACCATAATGTATTCTGGAGGCTATACACACGAAAAAGTATTATGACTAATATTTAATTTTTTTTTTAAACAGCCAAGTTAATTAATGGTTACTGGTGTATTTCAGATAGATTTATTATGTTCAAAATCAAAGGTAAACCAATAGACATAAATATTATACAAGTATACGCACAAACAACAGGCAGCAGTGATGAAGAAAAGCGACACGAATAAGATGAAGTAGAAATGGCGATGTCTCAAAGTAGATCACAAGAAATAAAACAAATACTAGGAGATTTCAATGCAAAAGTAGGATAGTGAAAAATGGAGGGTGTACTGGGGAAATATGGTTTAGGTACAACAAATAACAGAGGAAATAAACTAATAGAATGGGTGATTATCAATGGTATGATAACTTGAAACAGCTTGTTCAAACAAAGTAATAGGCAATCTTAGATATGGAAAAAAACCTGATAAGAAAATACTCAACCAAATTGACTACACACTTATTCATTAAAAGTCTAGAAATGCGATAATTAATGTGAAGAAAATGCTCAATGCCCACTGCAATAGTGATCATTGTGGTGAAATTGCAGTAGTGAAGAGGGAGATTTATTGGTTAAAAATGAAGCTTAGGAGGGCGAGGGAATTGAGGATGATTCTGCAGTCGAGGGTGAGGGTGGAAATCGTGGGAAATTCTGTGTCGTGGAAAGTCGGTGAAAGTTGGAAACTGTGGGAAAAAATGTGGGTCGTGGCGGGAAATAATTTGTTGGTGGCTGTGTGGGAAAAAAAAAACACGTGCCGGGGGGAACTATTTTTTGGAAACGCGGAGAGAAATGTGCCTGCGTGTTTTTTTTAAAGTGAAAATCTGTGAGCGTAAAATAGAAAAGTAATTAAGGTATGTGGCGTGATGGCTATGTGGGAAGTATGCTCTGTAGAGGCGTTGTGTATGTAGTCTGGGTGATTATAGTAAAATTGTCTAGTTGGTCATGGGTTGAAGTGTTCCTGCAGCTGTCGGCAATTGAATCTTATTTGCGTGGCCATTTTTCCCACTTGGGGGTAGGTATCTTACTCTTCTTCTTGCTTCGCCTGAGTTTGTAAGGTGGTGTGGTGTCGACTATTTTAGGCTCAACTACTTGAGTTTTAGCCGGCATTGGTTGAATATGTGTTAGTTGAAGAGGTTTCTCGGCTACTGAAGCCGGTACACTGCTGACTTCAGGCTTTTGTTCCTTGATATCTACTATTCCTAGAGGTTTGTTTCTGTACTGTTCGAGTCGATCAAATACCGCTGTAGTGTTTGCTGATACGCTCTGGCCTTGTGGTAGAGGTGGTAGGTGGTAGATCTTCTGTTTCCAGGACTTGTTGCATTTGATGATGCAAGTCATTTAGTGTGTCGGGTGGTACATAGAGTTTTTCTAGCAACCGGGGATCGATCAAGATCATCTTCTTTGCCATCACAAACTCACCACGCTTTTCAACATATTTAGTATGGGGCCTAGTAGGGCGCATATGAAGCCACCTTGTTGCAGGATCTCTTTCCTTTTCTTGAGCGATAATTTCTTATGCGTGAGTGCTCTCAGACTGTCTTTATGACGTTGCAGACGCTTCTTCTAAGCTGGTGTCAGGGGAACGTTACCTTTTAAAACGTTGTGACAGCATTCGCAAATTGATTGTACGAGATCTGGGGAAGCTGTTTTCATTACGGCCTTCACAGTGGCTGGGTTTGTCTGACCCAAGAAGCGTAACATACCCTCGTTACGTTTAAGTCGGTTAGATTTGGGGACGTAGACGACTTTATGCTGATCAGGGAATATATGACTTCGTAAGCGGAGGTGATCCGGTTTTTCCTGTCGCAGTTCAAATAAGAAATACCCGTGTGGAGCCGATGTCGCGTATTTAAAGCTCTCTTGGACATATGACACACGCCCTGGGTACATATGTTTGGCCAGATTGGTAATTTGAGACCCGTCTCGAGGATTCTTAAACACCACTAGGTAGTGCGAAATCAGACTGATAGTTCTGTGTTTTTTATTCTTACTAAATAGGTTCTGTACTATATACATAACACTGAGGTTGCGATGATGACTGCCTTTAGTAAATAATTTAGTCACTCTGTCATCTGTCTCGGACATTAGAATATCTATGACCACCAACCGACGTCTATCCCCTTTCCATTTTTTCATATCCTGCAGACCTTCGTTAAATTGAACACCCGTCATAGTTTCGTACATGGGTTGCCATTCCCCGTAGCACCATATAACTTCTTCAGGAATGGGGTCTACCATGGCTGGGAGATGGGCCAAGAACCGTTGGACAAAGACAGTTTACCACTCCCCGTAGTGCCCTCAATCAATGCCGTAAAAGGATGTTTCCACCTAGGATCCATGAGTAATATTAACCAGCTATCTAGTCGCGTTGATGTTTATAACGCTTCGGGTGATAGTATTAGACCATTTTACCCAAACTGCACGCCAGTGGTTCTCTGCTAGCTATCGGTATAATAATGACACAAGCAACGGCCAACTTGAAATACGTTCACAGCGAGCTGGTGAATATGGCGTTGACTATTATTAGTTCCTACAAGACCACAAAGACCAATAGCTCGAGGTTGTGTCGTTTAGTACGTCACATAGCCAAACAACAAGATGTGTTATTCACGAGACTAGATGGCCGTATCAAGCCCGAACACGTTTTTCCCAGTCTTTGTTTTAATCGCTGATGAAGTCTTTGACGATAACGTCATCAACTATGGGAGAATAATGATGCTGTTTACACTTGGTATGCGTCTGGGTAAGCATCTGGTTAATAATTCTTACAATACAGATGTGAATGTCCAAGACCTGGAGGAAAGCTTCGTTACAGCTGTAGGCATGTATATTACTGATAAACTACATCCTTGGATACAGCGACACCAAGGTGGATGGCGTCATTTCTATACTTGGTTGCAAGCAACAGTTGAAAAAATACATAACTACAACTTACATCTCAGTATTTGTCTCTGTGTTTGTTTATGCGTTTGTGTGTGTGTGGTTGTGTGCTGGTTTTCTCAAGCACCCGACCAACTCCGCGCGACCGATGACTCATGCTATCGACCGCCCACTTAATGACTTTTGCATATGGCGCTGATGAAGTAGGGGTATTCTCGGACATCCGCGGTCGTTAACAAGAAGGCTGTGCGCTTTGTGTATTTATTCTTGTTATATCCTTGTGGGCAAGGAAGAGGATATGGGTGTGTGTCACTGTTCATGTCGGTATGTACAATTCTGTGTGTGTCTTTGTATTTGTGTGTGTTTACGTGTGTATAGCTGATGTTGTGGTGACAGTAGTAATGGTAGGAGTTGTGTGTGTGTGTACTTGTCTATATGTACAAGTGTTTATGTGTCTGCCTTTGTGTGTATTTGTCACTGTTCATGTCTGTATGTACAAGTGTGTACTTGTGATGTGCCGTCTCTTTGTGTATTTGTCAAATGTCTGCTCCTGTGGGCAAGACAGAGGATATGGGTGTGTCGGTACTTGTGTGGCTGTGTGTACTTGTTGTTGTGGTGACAGTAGTAATGGTAGGAGATGTGTGTGTACTTGTTTGTATGTGTGTATCAAGTGTTTGCTTCTTTGTGTTCATGTGTCTGTGTGTAGTTTTTGTGGTGACAGTAGTAATGGTAGGAGATGTGGTAACAGTAGTGGAATGGGTTACCTCTTCAGACCAATCACTCTCTAGACACAGCTTCAAGACCATCAGCAACCAACCACCACTACTATAGTTATAAGCAAATCCTCCTCTACAATTTAAGAGGTCACTCGACCACTTGACCACTGCTTGACCACTGCTTAACCACTGCTTGACCACTGCTTGACCACTACTTTACCACTACTTTACCATCTCTTGATCATCACCATGTCACTACACCTACTGTCCGCTAAAATTTCCTTCTCACTTGGCCACTTGACCACTGCTTGACCAGTGCTTGACCACTGCATTACCACCATTTTATCATCACCATATCATGACAACTACTTTTCCCTAAAATTTCCTTACTTGACCACTTGATCACTGCTTGATCACTGCTTGACCAATGCATTACCACCCTTTGATCATCACCAATAGTTGTTGGTCTAACACCGGTTCAAATCCCAGACTCACAGAACGCGACCACATCTTGATCATCACCGTGTTGTTCTAACACCGGTTCGAATCCCAGACTCTCTAACCACTAATACCCTCTTATCAATACACGACCACGCTTAAGCTTTTTTATGTACGACCACCCATATAATATTTCCACTAAACACACGTAGTATCGCTCACAGAAAGAGAGACTAGACAACATAAGATTTGAAAGTTACCGACCGGGGATTCAAACCTCCAAATACTGACAGCTACAGGACCACTTCGACCAATAACCTACTTTTTACTATAATCACCCAGACTCCACACACAACGCCTCTACAGAGCATACTTCCCACATAGCCATCACGCCACATACCTTAATTACTTTTCTATTTTACGCTCACACACAGTCCCGCGTTTCCCTGCCACATTGTTTTCCCCCCGAAACGTTTTTTTTTTTTCCACACAGCCACCAACAAATTATTTCCCGCCACGAAACACATTTTTCCCCACAGTTTCCAACTTTCACCGACTTTCCACGACCCAGAATTTCCAACGATTTCCACCCTCACCTCGGCTGCAGATCACCCTCAATTCCCTCGACCTCCTAATCTTCATTTATACCCGATACAACTCCCTCTTCACTACTGATTACACCCTTTAATAACTAACAAAAGGGAAATAACTCCGAAAAATTAATGACTTGATATTTTGTAAATTCATTATACACGAATTGGTTTGACATATAAATGTCCTAGATGACTAATAAACTAGAAAATGGACACAGTTTAACATAAAGCAACATTAAAAACAATAAAACAAAAACAAAGGTTAAAAAAACATTTTAACTGGGAAAAAAATGTGAAAAAAAATGTTTTCGCCTATGGGCGTATGGGCTTCTGCTTACTGGTGTCATTGAGATGAAAATATTGGGAGATTTTTGCATGTCTAGTTTTCCCCATGCACTGTGATACTCCAGGATGATAGAGATCTTCATCTGTGCTCCAATACATGGCAGTTTCAGGCAATTGAACATAGCCCATGAGTATAGCAAGACGAATATAAATTTTTATTTCCTGAGTGCTCACAGGTGACCAGTAAACATCCACTTTACCTGCCTTTTCTTGTCGTTGAGTGGCATACAAATTAGTTTGTTCCATAGCAGACTGATAAAAGTCCTCATTTACAATGAGACTGAAGTAGTCAAACGGTTCTGCACTCTCTAGAAGATCATGTACTGGCCCAGAGTTCTCAAAAAAACCTTCAACGACTACAGGGGTTGTCTCAGGACTCCAAACATGCATGTCTACAGTTTCACTGACACTAGAGAAATCTGGGTCCTATTCGTCAAAATTCCAGCCTGTCTCTGTAATCTTACAATCAATGTCACTTTCTGCATCACTATCTCTAAACAAATCAAAAGGTTCAGTGATATCCACAAAGGCACTGTCATAATCGACAGACATACCTGCACAATCTTCAAGAAAATCGTGGCTGGATTCCATTTTTTTGCGAATAGATGATACAAGACCGAAAAATTGTTATAATTTCTAAACAGTTGAATGGATTTCAAAACAGAAAGAAGAAGGGAAACAACTCTTCCTGTTTCCTAGGCCCTGATACAATCGTAGATTCATTCATTCGCATAATTATTATTCAGGAACGATTGGGGCAAGACATGTGTAAAAACGTGGATTTTGGGGGTAATAGTCGGGAACACAATTCCCTCGACCTCCTAATCTTTATTTATACCCGATACAACTCTCTCTTCACTACTGATTACTTAAAAAGTCTCTACTGTGTAACTAACCCAGGAGGGACAATAAACAGAAGTAGAGACGAGTAATTAAAACTAAATACAACTATAAAGACAGATAAAGTAAGCAATATATTTAAGAGATGTATAGGCAATAAAAAGCAGGGCTAGGGCAGCAGCCCCTCTATCTTCGCACCTAAGCTTCAATACTTGGTCTTAAGCACGCAAGAACATCGTGTGTATCGTCAAGGGACCACGGGTCAGCAAATCAGATGACGTAGCCCAGGTTACACGTGTGATGAACCGTGCGCGGTGAAAGAAACTCAATTTGGGAACCAGTTGAGGCCACTGAAACAGTTACATAAATAAACACACGTAGTATTTACATATTGAGCACAACCCACTACTCTAGTATGTCCACATTATTTTGCCACAATATAAACATCCATATCTCAGTAACAAACTGAGGGAAAATTATGAGATTTAGTATATAACCTTATCATTATGTCCACCCAAGGAAAAATTTTTTGTTCTGGAGATTTTACAGCAGATTTCAAAGTTTGTTTATATACGGTATATAATTTACGGGTCTGAGATGAAACTCATAATTTTAAATGTATTACAGCGTAGCCAGACAATCAGCGCTTAATGTTGAATATTGTACGTTTTTTCACGGGATTGGCCTTATGCCAACTCCCCGCGTTGTTTAAACTAGGACTGTTCAGAAGTGTCTCAGAATGTGGGTTATTTCATGAAACCTGATTAATATGTGTTTTTTTTTTTGTTTTTTTTAAACATCTTACCACTTATCGCTAACATTGAAATGTGTGAATATTTTTCAATGGGATTGAATGCGAAATTGTGTATACTATTACAAATTCCGAAAAAGAACAGTGCATGCATTGGGTTTGAGTAAACGGTAATTTCGTCGATGGGTGAAGAATCTGGAATTAAACCACCACGCAATAACCAAACGGTAGGTAGAAAGATTATTGTAGACAGCTTTGACAAAGATGTCAAAGGCGAGGTATTATAAAAATGATTTAAAAAGTCGCTTAAAATTCGACAGGGTCGACTTCATTGCACCAGGTTCTATCCCATATGGCTAGGTCTCTTTCCGCAGCGCGGAAAGCATCGCACAAAGCACGAACTCCGCAGCTCTAGCGACGACCCACCCAAAAATTTAACTCGTGAACCGAAGGATGCGCCCCGGAATCGAACCCACGACCTTTGGAACCCGAGTCAAAACGCTTGACCACTTCACCACGGAGACTCCTAAAATTATAAAAAATTGGATTTTATATCCAGGATTATCCGACATTATAAAAATTCTGGATGCCAAAGATACAGTGACTGTAAGAAAACTTAGGGTTTGGTTGAGAAAGAACAATAACATAGAGATATCCAAAACAACTTTGTGGATAATTATAAGGACATTATCTTCACTTTTTGAAAGTACAAGGGCGGTAGAAATATTCTTTGCGAGCAACCGCATTTAGGAGCCTTGAGAAGCAGATACCTACGTGAAATAATGGAAATGCGCAAAGAAAATTATGACATAGTGTATTTGAATGAGACGTGGATCAATGCGCACCAGGCAAGTGAAAAGAAATGGCAATCAATGGATGGAAAGATAAAGCGTTATGTGCCCAGTAGTAAATGACAGCGTTTGGTCATAGCCTATGCTGGTAGTACTCATAATGGCTTACTACAGAATGCTGGGCTTGTGTTCGTATCAAAGCATACAGACAATAGGGATTATCATAATGAGATGAATGGTAATGTATTTAGAGATTGGCTCGAGAATACAGTACTTCCATCCCTTGATAGACCGTCTTGTCTAATCATGGACAATGCATCATATCACAATGTTGTTGCCCAGAAGACAAAATACCTACGGCATCGAGCACAAATGAAGCAATAAAGATATGGCTCCGAAGGGAAAATATTCAATTTCCAGAAACATATTTCAAGCTACAGTTGTTGTCCTTTGTAAAACAGGCGCAAAAAAGCAAGAAATTTCAAATCGACAAGTTGATAGAAGAGCATGCCCATAGGTGCTTGAGACTTCCGCCGTATCATTCTCATTTAAACCCTATAGAACTTGTGTGGGTTAACATTAAAGGACAAGTGGCAACTGCCAATACTACGTTCAAATTGTCTGACGTCAAGATACTAACCCAGTCCGCGCTATTAAATATTGATAAAAGCTACTGGAAAAAATGTGAGGATCATGTGTTGAAAGAGGAAGAGGACTACTGGAGAAGGGATGTATTGAATTTTAAGCAACCGAGAGCAATCATCAACCGACTGTAATGGTCCGAAACAGATTAAGGTCTGAGCAGATCGCAGATCTTAATCTACGTACACACTTACTGGGATATTTTGCTCTAACTATTCAGACGAATTGCAGACCCTAAACATTACAGCATCAGCATCAATGATAGTGGCAACAGTATGTATTCTACAGTGATGAATTTTCAATTCCGCAAGCCTCAGTGGTGACAAACAACTGTATTGAAAAAAAAAAAACCACACACTCTAAACGCATTGAATACCAACAGAAGAGTAATATTGCGTTGGAAACTGACATATTGTGGCATAACAAGAAACGTGAGAGCAAACATGTTATCAAATTAGGGGACAACACACGTGCATACGAATCAATCTATAAACTTCAATGAAAAGAGGACCAACATCTTGGTCGTTAAGAAGAAAGCCCACTACAGAGACACTGACAACTATTTTCATAGTGCAAAACAGGTAATCATGTTCCGTCTCTGAACAGTAAACAGCAAAGTAGACAATCTTTCATGAAGACTCAAAGCGGGTTTGTCACCCATGTGTACGTGTGAGCAAGCTACACAGACGGCTGAACAGATCCTTAAACATGGAAACATGATGACTGAATTGCGGTATCATTTCTGGTCACTCTATACGCACATTAATGCACAGCTATTTGGAAGCTTTCACGAACTTAATTAATATATAAAGCTAACATGAATACTTGTGTACACTTTATTAACCAGCAGCTGAAGAAACAAGAAGGAAATGAATAATAAGGTAAGAAATATATTCCTTCTACTTTCCTGTTAATTTACAAATTATTTACCCCATGCCTCTGTAAATTATTTGTCTTTACTAATATTACACATTGCACCCCTCTCGGGATTCTCCGTGGTGAAGTGGTCAAGCCGTCTGACTCGGGCTCTGAAGGTTGAATGTTCGATTCCGGGCTCCGTCCTTCATTTCACGAGTGCATTTTTTCGGAGACTTCCGAGGGTCGTCGCTGGAGCTACGGAGCTCGTGCTTTGTGCGACGCTTTCCACGCTGCGGAAAGAAACTGAGCCATATGGGATAAAAACCCGGTGCAATGCAGCCGAACCTGTCGACTTTTAAGCTAGTTCTTTCATTGCACCCACTCCCATACGAATCCGGATACGCCTTGTGTGTCACCTGAATTGGCGGTGCGTCCATTACTGTAAACACATATTTGTTAGCGAGAAGTCACTAGTTTTTCAGCAAAACATCAAAGAAATGTCGCCGCTTTCGATGATTTAAGTTGCTTTTGGACCTATCAAAGACATATTCCTTGGGTGGGGGGTAAATATAAGACGGCAGGAAAAATTTCATAACGATGCAACAGACAGTTTTCAAAATAATTGATCCTGAATGACGGCATTCGTTTGCGGACATACTATAGCAACGCTGGTCGTATTCTGGTATGAACCTAAGACCCATCCACGTCAATGTTCATACCAGATCAGCGTTGCCTGTAGTGGGTTGTGCTCAATATTTAAATCTCAAATCGCGAAACAACCAAATAAATCAACACGTAGTATTGTTTGGCGCTCACAGAGGGAGAAGAAAGAATTAGAGACTAGAGGACGCACTAGACAACATAAAACGCAATCTAGCAGTCATTTCATCCCACATACGTTCTCATGAAGACCACACATGGGACATTCGGCTTGTCACCAGTTAAATAAAAGATAACGCCCTGGTGGTTTAAAGTGAGGGAATTTAGCTCGGTTAGGGCAAGTAAAAATAGCTATAATTATTGTTACAATTACTTGCAGATTAATGTCCACGATTGTAAGTTAATTCATTTTCATTGCGATTGCTTTAAAGTCCAAATGCTTGCCAATTATCGTATAGTTATATTATAATGTATGTTAGATTTTACGAAGATTGTGAGAAAACGGTTTCTATATTGATACACTTTTGTGCAGATTCACGATTATAGTGATACATATTTTTATTGCTTGATTTCAGGTACATAGAGTGGTAAATAATGTTGTGCTTGATTTCAGTTTACGTAGAGCAGGGGTAGGCAAACTTGTTATACGTAGAGCCACAATGACAAATATAAAGCTATTGGGGAGCCGCATATATATTATATGTCCTCTTTGTTTACAGCAACCTATCACAGTAAGTAATTATGAATTATTTATAGGCTATTAAACAGTATAAATAACTAATTATTGTAATTTTATGTTACTTATACACTTATACATTATATTTTACAATATAGACAACCAAGATTACTAATTTGTTAACAAAATTGTACAATTTTTTAATAATAATAATATTTTTTTTTAAAATTATCTATCAATGGCTTTACTTTAGACACAAACCCACTACATTGTCACTACAATTGTTGATTCCTAAATTTTTGACAAAATTCGTGAAATTTGGAGCAAGTTTACTTGCTGAAATTCGCATGACAGCCTGCAAGTTGCACTCCGACAATAAAGACATATTCTTAGATTTGTTGATCTTCAAGCAAGCAAATGCTTGTTCGCAAATGTGTCATTGGCAAATGCTTGTTCGCAAATGTATGTTGGTCCAAACAGTGATAAATGTTTAGCTGCAAAGTTTTTCAAGTTGGGAAATGATTCTTCTGATAAAGATCCATATAAATCCAGCAAACCAGCTGACTTGAATTTCTCCTTCAGGTCATGATCTGCTTGTACGTCAACTGTATGTCCTCTGTGGCTGTATCAGCTTCTGCACTAAACTGAGAATATTGTACTGTGGCTCTAGGTTATTTAAATCTTGGAATCTCCAACCAAATTCTTCAGTCAATGCATCTAATTGAGCTTTGTACTTTTCAGTCATTTCACCAGAAATGGCTTCTTGTTTCAGCAAAGGGAAGTGACAGAACATTTATTCACTTGCTTTTCTGGAGAAAAGTGAGAGTTTTGCCTGAAATGATTGTGTATGTACATACAATTCATGTGCAAATACACCATTGCCCTGAAGTTTAACATTCAGTTCATTTAACCTTTCCATAATTTCAATGGCAAATATAAAGTCTATCTTCCACTATTTATTGACAATATTAGTATTAAAGGCTTATTCAACGCCCTTTATCTCTAGGAACATCACTATTTATTCCTTTCGATATATTCATTTGGCTCGGCACCGGTCTTGGAGAACATCCACCTGAACTATCTCAGCTCGGAGACAGGGTTTATTAAGCTGGCCATAATGTTATCAAAGCTCACATAGGGGCCTATCACATCTACAAGGACAATTTCAAGAGCAAGCAGAACGGTATGGTAGGCATCACCACGTACGTTGACTGGATGGAGCCATTAACTGAATTACTGGACGACATCAGCCCTGCTGACAGAGCAGTGCAGTTTTTGCTTGGTTGGTTTGCCAATCCCATATTCTCTGACAGCGGCGACTACCCACAAGTGATGGAACAGCTGATCACGGAAAAGAGCAAGCGGCAAGGGTTGCCGGAATTTACCGACAATGAGAAAAAAATTTACATGGGTAGAGCTGAGTTTCTGGGCGTCAATTACTACTCGTTGAGACTGGTGAGACACAGACAAGACCCAGACTCCACCCCGAGCCAAGACCTGGATCAGGTTGTGGCATTATCATGAGATCCTTGCTGGCCAGACACGAAGACATACTGGATGGAAGTGAATCCTTGGGGTATCCGCAACGTGCTGTTTTGCACCAAGGAGCAGTACCAGAATCCGTTGATATTTATCATGGCGATCTAGCGGCGGACAGAAGGTAGCCTTGATGACCAGGACCTGATTTACCATGTACCACGTAAACGAGGTGCTCAAAGTAATGAAACGTGACGGTGTACGTGTTGACGGCTATGTCGCTTGGACTCTAATGGACGATCTTGAGTGGGTCGGTGGTTTTAACTTGAAGTTCGGCTTCCACTATGTGAATTTCAACAGTCTCAACAGGACACAAATCCCTAAAGAGTCGGCTGTATTCTTTAGGGACCTCGTCCGTCAAAACGGATTTGAAGAAACAGATGTCAGAGATGCGGGGTTTTGACAACGGTGTTGTTCAATGTTTCACGTTGACGATTTTAACTGTAATCTATATCGTGTGATGCATTTATGATGAGTTAAACAGAGCATTTATAAAGCATTTGTGCGGGTTCAGACTTGAGGGCATGGATGTTGCACACTGACAATTAACTTAGTTTGAAAGACGAATTTTGAAATTGCATGTGCATATTTTAGCTGTTACGGACACATGGCAAGTAAGTATATGTGGCTAATGTGTATATGTGGCTAGTAGGTAGATGTGGCTAGAAGGCATATGTTGCTAGTATGTATATGTGGATAGTAGGTATATGTGGCTAGTGTGTATATGTGGCTAGTAGGCATATGTTGCTAGTATGTATATGTGGATAGTAGGTTTATGTGGATTGTAGGTATATATGGATAGTAGGTATTTGTGGATTGTAGGTTTATGTGGTTAGTGTGTATATGTGGATAGTAGGTATATGTGGCTACTGTGTATATGTGGATAGTAGGTTTATGTGGATTGTAGATATATGGGAATTGTAGGTATATGTGGATTGTATGTATATGTGGATTGTAGGCATATGTAGCAAATCGATATATGCAGCAAGTAGGTATATGTGGATAGTAGGTATATGTGGACAGTAGGTATATGTGGATAGTAGGTATATGTGGACAGTAGGTGTATGTGGATAGTAGGTATATGTGGACAGTAGGTATATGTGGATAGTAGGTATATGTGGACAGTAGGTATATGTGGATAGTAGGTATATGTAGCTAGTAGGTATATGTAGCTAGTAGGTATATGTGGCTAGTAGGTATATGTGGCTAGTAGGTATATGTGGCGACTTCCGGTCACGAACATGGAGGATAGACAGTGAAAACGGTTAAAGCCTCTGGGTTTTTATGCTCGTGGCTACCTTTGCATTCGCATTTTCCTCATGTTGGACTGGTAGTTTGTGGTTCCGTCGCTCTGCTACTGAGTTGAGTGTGTGGCCCGACGCTGTGAGCTTGAATTTCGTGTGAAATGATTTTAATCTGCCCGAAGTTGTGGAGCGTGAACTGCATGTTCGGAGCAATGGCGACTGACTATTTCCCAGAATTATCCGGTGTTTGTGCCTTATGCAGAAATGTGTAGCTGCTGGTCTTCTGGTGACTGCCGCTTCCTTTAACTATGAACTGTGCTTTCACTGTTGTTTTGGCATTCTGGAGACGGCATTATGTACAGTGAGATGTTATTTACATCTGGCCGAGGTGTTGTGGAGTGAACTGCATGCTCGAAAAATGGCGTAGCTGGCTAGATAACATCTAGAAACGGAACAACAAAATCCAGAAATATCTGCACGTATGGCGGCTGGTGTGTCGCAGAAGCTACCGGTTTATCTTGAAAAAAAAAATGGCTAGAAAACATCTAGCAACAGAACAACATCTAGAAATATCGAGACTTTGTAGACGAACATCTGGTTGGGAAAGTGACTGCCGCTTCCATCAAGGATGAACTATATGTTTCGTGCAGGACTTTTGTGTGGCATTCTGGCGACGGCATTGTGTACAGTGAATTGTCTTTACATCTGTCCGAGGTTGTTTTGTTGCGGGAACTGCATTTCGGGGGAAAAATTGCGAGGCTGGCAAGAAAACATCTAGAAACGTAACAACAACATCTAGAAACATCGAGACTTTGTAGGTGAACATATGGTTGGGAAAGTGACTGCCAATTCCATCAAGGATGAATTGTATGTTTCGTAGAGGACTTTTGTGGTGACATTCTATTGGCGGCATTATGGACAGTGTGCCTGAGCGGGCTGTTGTTTGTCGAGACTCCTGTCTATTCCATTTTTCACATGGGGCAGTGGGGAACATTTTATGTGATATTCACTGGCACGGGAACGGAGCGTAATGGGGAAGACTTTGCTGTGATGTTGGAACCGCGACGAACGAACGAACGACTATTTATTCTCTGAGGTCCCACACTCGCCTCAACACTTTGCAGAGACAGCCATTGAACACTGGTGTGGTACAGGACATCGGAATGGTCAGTTTCCAAATCGTCAAGTAATGCCTTGAACTGTCTGTGATTAAGTCCTCTTGATCTGATGAGGTTGATGCCACTGACAACTGGGTCAATAACATGCTTGATATTCAAAATAGTTTTACACAGACTTTCTTGATGGATCATACAATGAAGTGGTAATAATTTGTGGTCAGGATATTCTGCTTTAATCTGATCACTTATCAACTTTACCAGACCTACATTTTTGCAGTCAAAGCACGAACTCCATCAGTTACAACGCTTGCCATCTTGTTCCAAACCAATCCAGTTCTTTCAATACAGTTAGTAACAGCATTGAATATATCATGGCCTGTGGTTGTGTCTTTGAGTGACTCAACACTCAGTAACTCCTCAGTGAGTTTGAAAGAAGTATTTATCCATTTATAATTATCAATAATTGGGCAGTATCATGTACATTGGTACTCTCATCCAATGCAAGAGAGTACCACAAAAATTGTTTACTTGCATCTTGAAGTTTATGCATCAAATTGTCACATATCACACTAGTCAACACTTCTGACCACAGTTCTCCTTGATAAAGTAATGTCAATTTGTGTGTGTGTGTGTGTGTGTGTGTGTGTGTGTGTGTGTGTGTGTGTGTGTGTGTGTGTGTGTGTGTGTGTATTCTGGTCACATAATGTTTGCTGCGTCTAGAATTCATTCCCTGATAAACTCGCTATCAGAAAATTGCTGGTTATGTTGTATAATTCTGTATGACAGCACAAGACTAGCTTCAGTTGCAGCTTCTTGAATTGAAGACTGTTTAGTGACAACAGTTTCCTGGTTCTCCAATTTTTTTTTCTTTACCAACTCCAGGCATTTCCTTCCTCTCTCTCTCTTTGTTTGTTAAATTGTATTTGAAATCGGAATGTTTTGGTTGATAACGTATTTTTAAATTGTACTCCTCTAAGACAGCCATTGGCTCAAGACACAATAAGCAAACTTATTTGCTGCTAACTTTTATAAACCAGTACTTAGCTGTCAATTCATCATTAAAAATACGGCATTCATCTTCATACATTTTTTAGTGACACGCATTGTTTTAATAAAATTATAACAATTAGAATTTTGCAAAACTTTAAAAAGGAAATGAAACAAAGCCTACTTTCGGTTGTGTGTGAAAATAAAATATTCGGAAAACAAAGAGTAAACTCAGAATTTTTTTTTTTTTTTTTTTTTTTTTTTTTGCATATCCTTTACAGGACATCGCTGTCAACACCAGCATCTTTCAGCTGTATGTTGATTTCTTGGCAAGATTACGCCCAGTAGTTTGCCATTGCTTTCTGAGCGGCCGGCTCACATACCCCGAAAGGTACCGATGCGATTCGAACCACTGCTGGTTCTCACCGTCATCATGTTACCTACGAGAGTATACGAGATTACGGAGAAAAGTCATAACCTCTAAGCCACGAAGCCGGCAAACTCAGAATACATTTCAGAAATATGTCAAGACTACTACAACAAATAAATTAATTTGAACATTGTAAATGTGGAAATAATTTATAACCGCAAAACACTTTTACATTTAATATTTTCGTCCAAAATAAATCAATTTATTCGCCGGAGAAATATCTGTTTTTCATAAAATCATCCTTATTAAATGTGTACATGTCGATAAACATTTCTCTTTATTAAAATGGATTAATTCGCATTTTAGCATTACATTACGAAGGTCAGGGATTATTTATAAAAATAGAAAATTAGAAAGAAATTTTATCAAAAATATTAAAACAATAATAACGTTACATGAAATTCTTTAAAATTCAATAAAATAACTTAAAAACAAAGTAAAAAGGTTTTATTTCTAAATGCCCTCGAGGGCCGCATAATATCAGTTCCCGGTCCGCATGCAGCCCGCGGGCCGTAGTTTGCCCACCCCCGACTTAGGGTATTAATTATCGTTGGTTTAACTTTACAATGTTTTCCAGGCTAACATTCAATTTTATACTCTACTCAATATAATTTAGTCCAGACTTAAGTCGATCGTTATGATGTCATTGATAGTGTGATTTCATTGATCGATATGGTTTCAGTGATCGTTATGAGTTCATGGATTGTTACGATTTCATGATCGCTAGTGTTTAATTTGAAATCATTGATCACTGGGCTTTCATTGATCGTCAGGATCCCATCGATTGTTAAGATCCCATTAATTGTATGATTTCATTGATTGTTAGGGGTTCATTAGTCGTCATGATTGATTCTTGTACACCTTGATTGTCAGAAATTGGACTGTTTCTCAATCATGACTGATTTCCAACTTCACATCTATGAAGTTACAGGAATTTTTTTTTTGCTTAGTTGGATCTGTATCCAGTTTGCTTTCCTGTGGATGTGTATAATTTAAGTATAGTACACGGAAGGGAAAAAAAAAAAAAAACCAAGAGAGATGTAGAAGTGATTATAAATTGTAGACTGCCAGCTTTGAGTATTTGTGTTAACCAACTTGGGTGCAAGTTAGATGGGTTTTATTCCATTTGTCTAGGGCAGTGTTTCCCTTGTTTGTGCTATGCCCCACCAAAGCCTTTCTAAAATTCTTATGCCCCCCCCCCCCCCCCCCCCCAAACATATACATTATTTTTAATATTCAAAAATTGAAATGTTCACTAAAGAAACTTCATTGATAGTTTCTAGGAAGAAATCACTAGGAAATTATTGAGAAAATACAGTAAGTAAATTTTTAAAACATATAATGGAGAACTGAAATTCAAGTACAAAATAATTTTAATGAAAGGTTTTTCAATATTATTTTAATTATTAGTAATTATTTATTAATTAAATTTAGTGAGATCCTTGCGCTTGATGCTTGCTGCAAAGAGATCTTAAGTCAGGTTCTAATTTAGTTAACTTCAGTCTCAAGTCTCTCCGTTTTGTTATATCCAGCCGATTTCTTCAATTTTCGAATTGCCCCCCTTAACAATTGAATTGCCCCCCCCCCCTGTGGGGCGTGGGCCCCACGTTGGGAAACACTACACTTGATAATTATGTTCGAGCATTCTGCGGAATTACAAGATTTCTAAAAGAAAAACAGTTAAATAAGCAACGAGTAGGGGACATAAACATCTAATATTGTTGCAAGGGACATTACTTAAATTTTTAAAATATAAATAAAATTACTACAGATAATATTAATAACTAACATTAAACTTCTTTTGTATTATTTTATAAATAAGAGAGTTAAGAGGAAAATGATATATTTTAAATACGAATATTAAATCTTTTAGATTCTTTAAAGAAAATATGTTTAATATTTACATACTTACATTTTATAATAGAATATTCAGTTAGACATTTCTTTTTTAAAAAGTGTTTGTATACTTTTAATGTAATCTTAAAATATTAATACTTATTTCATTCAAAATTTTTTGCTGGCCTCTTAGGGCTACAACAAATGTACAGGAAATTAACCATACACAAGCCTCTCTTGTCCCTTCTCTTATTCATAACACATATAGACAACAAGATACCAGCCAAACAGATCAGTTGGGGTATCTTCATTGCAATCCGGACAGGTCCATAGGTGCTCAGATCCTCCCCCCAGCATATGCATCAGCGTCCGGTGGCTAATAGTGCCAGTTCTGTGTTGGTTGACGAGGCACCTCGTTTTCTCAATGAACCTCTCGCGCTTGGCCGTGCCTATTCTTACTCCCAAGTCTTTCATCCTGGACAGCGATGTGGATTCACTGACGTCAAAGTCCTCTGTTCTCGCCATATCTTTAAGGGCGTTAATAACATCGGCACGATCCATGGGCTGGCCATCTACAGGGGGTGCAGAGCCAGCCAGTTTATCAGCTCGTTCATTTCCCTCGACTCCCGCATGTCCCGGGACGAAGATGAATGTGACTTTACGGACAACAGACTTCCGCAGCGACTCAGTCCACTGTCTGCGTGCAGCTCCAGCTTCGACCTTCTGAATCATGCTCATTGAGTCACTTAGTACACACACCTTGAAATAATGCTGTGATTCCAGCCATATTAAAGCCTGTGTAACTGCCATCACCTCCATCGTCATGCTGCTCGTGGTCATAAAAAGGGCACCACTGGATTCTTGAACTGTTTGGCCCGCTGAACAGGCTGTAAATGCCCATGCACTTCTCTGCTGCTTTACAACAGATCCATCTGTATAGATGAGCACTTCGGGGCTGTCTGAGTGTTCATAGATGAGCGCGTTGACCTCTGCATTGACAGCGGCAGGGTTCTGCTCTCTGCACCGTCTGTCGAGTGTGATAATGCAGGAGAAAGTGCACTTAAAAGCCTGAGGCACCGGCACCCATTCCTTGCTGGGGTTGATACTGGTAAGACTGCAGACCTGTCTGACGACATCTTCCGCCTGACCCATCCATGATTTGCCCCTCTTTAGCCTGTTAGCCTTTTCTCTGAATATAGCATCATGCACAGGGTGCTGTTCATCTGCACTTATTTTTAAGTATGTACGAGCTCTCCAGATCTTGATCCTTTGTTCCATTGTCGGGAAGTCAAGGAGGTATCTCATTGCTACACAGCTGGTGTCTCTCGTGCAGCCCAAAATGATGCGCATGGCTTCGATTTGTACCTTTTCAAGTCTTCCAATCTGTGTAGGGCTGACAGTGAGGATGGCCAGGGCATATTCGATGCGTGAAAGCACCAGTCCTTGGAACAGAAGTATTAGCAGTTTTTGTTCGATATTGGCAGTCGCCGTGACTCTCATTGCTGACAACCCTTTTCGAGCTTTCGTTATGGCATAATCGACATGATCTCTGAAGGACAGGCTACGATCAAGCCTCACACCAAGATATGTCATTGACTGGGTTCTACTCAAAATGCTCCCATCCATTCTTACTACCTGCAGGTCTGTGTTCACAATATGGTTGTTTAGGGAGAACAATGTAACCGATGCCTTTGCAGGGTTGACAAGGGCGCCAGCATCAGCACACCATGAGGAAATTCGATCTAGTTCGCCCTGCATATCATTGGCAACCGCTTGTCTATCTCGACCCTGTCGATACACGAGAACGTCGTCAGCAAATGACAGAGTCCTACCCCTCCCGTCCAACTGTTCTTCAGTGATCGGCACCATATACGCATTGAATAGTACTGGTGACAGTGGTGAACCAGCCAAACAGAGACCGCAAGAACACGGCAGACGAGATCACAGAAGAAACACCTCTGCAAATTACACCATTAAAGAACTCCTGTTTGCTTACGACCAAGCACTAATAGAAAAATCAGAAGCCGAATTGCAAAACCACATGAATAACCTAAACGAAATGTTTAGGAAACATAACATGAAAATTAGTATAAGTAAAACAGAGGTAATGGCTATAACTAAAGAAGAAAACAACAATTCACCTAAACGAACCTCCCTTGAAATAAATAAAGAGTTTCAAATACCTAGGAAGCATAATATCATCAAATGGCAAATCAGAAGACGAGATCGAAAATAGATGCAATAAGGCAAACCAACTCATTGGACGAATGGTACCAATACTAAAGAACAAACATGTATCAGTAACTACTAAGAAAGCACTTTACTACACAATGTTCCTGCCAATTCTGTTACCAATTCCAAACCTAGGCAATGACAGAAAAAGAGGAAAGAAAATCACAACAGAAATGAGATTCCTGAGAAGAATACTCAATGTATCAAGAAGAGATAAGATTAGAAATGAAGAAATCGGGACTAAAGTGGGGATTATAGCTGCACTAGATTTCATTAGAAGGCAGCAAGTCACATGATTTAACCATGCAAGTAGGTTACCAACTAACAGCATACCACAACAAGCAATGGTGTACAGACCAGAGGGAAGCATAGTAGAAAATACAACTGGCCGACCACGTAAACGATGGACGCAGGGAATAACAGAGACCATGGGAATATCGATACATGAAGCCCATAAGCAGGCACTCTCCCGCGGTTTATACTTCACCTCGACGCCGCAAGGTACAAGAGGAACATGATGAGATGAGACCCCAAACTGTAATATCATTAAGAAAGAAATGAGAAGATGATAGGTGTCATGGTCTATGTCAGTGGTTCCCAAGCTTTTCAAGCTGAGGGCCATTTCTACTATTTTCGTTAGTTAAGCGGGCCACAACGTTATAAAATTATAAAATTTGTGCAATATCATTCTTAACTTTCTTAACTTTCGTCAACAAAATTCTAAAACTTTAAATACAGTCAGTGTCAGTACCATTCTGCGGTCATATTTTGGTTTAAAATCAACAGTTAATTTAATAATAAATTTTAAGTCAGTTTCAAAAATCGCCATTAATATAATTAATTTACAATTGTCACTGTTCTTCATAATCAGTTACTTAAGTTATGATGTCAGTTTATCAATGACTGGGTACAAATCTGTTGTGCCCAAAGTCATAAGCGCAACTAGGTTACTGTTGGTGAGTCTAGAACGTAGCTTGTTTTTTATAACAGCCATTGCGGAAAATAACTGCTTGCATCTGTAAGTCGAACCAAAACGACAAATGTATGTCTGAGCGAATGAACACAAGTGTTCAAATTGTTCGACAGACAATAGTCGCCAGAATGAAATCGTTTGATAAGCTGAAGGTTGCGAACTGAACAGACGCATTCGATAATATCTGAATATAACAATCACGAGCAGAGTAAATTATCGCACACGGACGGGAAGCTCCGAGTACATTTTTTGAAATTATTAAAATATATTATTTTAAATAACGAGGCCTCGCGTGCCACTTACTAACATCTGGCGGCCCACAAGTGGCCCGAGGGCCGTGGTTTGGGAACCTCTGCTGTAGAGCATGCTGCCAAGATGTGAGACGCGTTGAACACATTACAATATCAGGTCCTTAATTATAATAATAGTTGGCTCACGGTACTCATTTCCTGCATCCGCTGTGTCACAGCACTTTAATATTACATCATATAGACAAGCACACATACACACATACAATACTCGTGCCAGTGACACACATGAGCATGCACTGATGGTGCAAATAAGATTATAGTTGACAGTTTATGACAATGTCTTGTAATAGTTTATCAGCTTCCACTTTACTGGTACACTTGCATTATTTCACAGTTGCAATTCGGATAGCAACAATTTAGATCTCCCACTGTGTTCCTGTTATGTAAAGCTGCACTACTTTATGTCATTGTATATTGTTTACACTTTCACAGCTTTACCGCAGTTCCACCAAATTTTATTCATATTTTTCTATGTTTTACAACTGCAACTAATTGTACTATCTTCTTCTGTTAACCGTTATATGTTGCCATCGAGGTGTTATATTTACTCACTTAATCGTAGCCGTTACCAGCTATCTTTTCTGTGTTTATATAGATCCACCTCTTATCTTCCATCGACGTCACCTTCTGATGTAGTCACAGGAGATCTTCTTGACTGTATATTGTGTTTGTGAATGTGTTTGTTTGCTGATGAAGGCTAATCGCCGCAACGTCCTGTATGTGTCTTAATTCTGTTATGTAAAGCTGCACTACTTTATGTCATTTTATATTGTTTCCAGCATACCTGAATGGCCAGTAACTGTATCTGTTTCGTAACAAAATAGTTTTTACAAAGGTGGGGATGTTAACTCCACCCTTCAACCTCCAACCTGGAGGACAAGGGTGTTTCTCTTTGTCTGTTCCCTTCCCTTTGACCTGTCCGGCTTGGGAGGCCCTGCTGGTAGCTGCGCTACCGTCGTCATACCTGAATGGCCAGTAGAAGGAATTAATTTTTCTTGGTTTATATCATTATTAAACCGACAATAATATAGGAAGAATTAGAATATATATTATTATTAATAACAACTTCCTGCACACTATTTAGGACAAACTTATTGTATACCATTTAATCATCCAGTAGTACATACATATAATGTTACTGCAGTTTCTTCAGTAATTTGTTTATTACGTGTTTCTTTCAAGATCCAAACATGCGTATCAAGGCAGATATCCACATCTTGATTGAGACAGCATCAAGCTTGGCTGAATACCAAAGTTAGTTGAAGTTTATTATCAACTATACTTTATCGTATAAGATGAGCCCAGACACTGATAAAGTGTGTGTGATGATTTTTGGTGAGAACGACCCCATACGATTCGATTTCTTGAAGTTAAAGAACCACCAACAGCTGGAAACTGTATAAACTGAATATACGTATAACATAACAACAATGTTAATGCTTAGAAATATGCATTGTACATTGTACACAACAATGGTGGTTTGCATGTTAAGGATTGTAAAGGATCCCCTTTGTTACCAAGTGAAAACCTTCATTGTTACTCCAGTCCTCTTCTATAGATCACGCAGGTGGCTCAAAACATATTTGGGAGCTTCAAACGAAAACATTAAAAGTGTTATATTAATTACAAAAATCATGCCATTGCCTTGTAATCTATCAGTATTGTTGTTAAGGATGTCAAATGTGTTAAGCACGTGACTTCAAGGTGTTTACGAACACGACGACGTCATAAGGACAGTTTAAAGATGGCTGCTCCACTTTTGACATGCACCCAAGAGGAGCGACTTTCCTTTATCCTTTTTTGATCAGTGAAGGGGTGAAACATATAGAAATTGATCAGCGAATGAAGGTCCAGTATGGAGATGCTTGCCTGTCAGTCCAGCAAGTGTATGAGTGGAGAACGAAGTTTTAAAATTTTTCGGTCCGATGAAGAATTATAGATGGTGATGCATGAGTAGTTACACATCTCACAAAGATAATTTTGTTTTCTACAGGAATCCTAGCACGTTATCGTCACCGGAGGATTTGCGTTCAACGCAGTGGTGACTACATCAGAATATATTCTCACCCCAAAAAAAAATAATAATAATAATTTAAGGTTTTCATTTAAAGCCCCCTGGTATTATATGAACTTCGTAGCACCAAGTAAGATGTTGTTTGTCCATTAAGAATGATGATGACCATTCACTTCATCCAGTGGGGTTGAAAGTATGGAGCCATGCGTTCTAAGATGTCTGGTAAGGTCTATTTTGGAATTGGCAAAGGAGCAGGAAATGCATGTAGGAAACACTTGGCTTAAATAACATCCCAGAAGATTATGGACATGGAGGAGCCCTGACAGCAGGATTAGTAACCAAATTGATTAGAGTCTGATTAGAAGGTCTCAAAAACAGTTCCCAATGCAGACTATTACAGTGATCACAGATTGGTTACAGACACGCTGAGGGTAAAGTTAAAGAAAGTCAAGTGTACAACACGAAACACTAAATATGATCTGTATACATTGAAAAATGACAAGAAAATACAAGACAATTTTAACACAGAAGTTAAGAACAGATTTGATATATTGTATGATCTAGAGATCCTATTTTAAGATGTAGTTAGAAATTATGATTTTCAATTTTCAATTAGAAATGTTGATGAATCCAATCAGTTTGGATACTGAAACAACTATTCCAAAATTAAAGCCAAATATGAAGAAATTCACGGAAAAGTTAGAACATTATGTAAGGAGGCAAAAGAAGCATTGTTTGAGAAAAACTACATAGAAATTGAAAAACAACACCACAGTAAAAATATCAAATAAAGCACAAAGAATTCAGGAGCTTAAATATAACAACAGAACACGTACATCAGCAGGCTGCCTAAAAACAAAAGATAGAAAAGTCATAATAGAAAAAGATCATATTGTACATGTATGGTCAGATTATATGAAAAACCTTTATGATGATAACAGAGAAGAACAGTATGATATTCGAAAAAATAATGAAGGACCATCAGTTTTGAAGATGGCGGTTCAGAATGTTCTTAACCATATGAAAACTGGCAAGACCTCCGGTTCAGACATCATCACAACAGAAATGATTAATGCATTAGAAGAATATGGAATAAATTAAGTAACCAGACTGCTGAACACAATATATTATACTGGAATTATACCTCATGAATTATGTAATTCTGTATTTATTACAATCCCAAGGAAATCAGGAGCCTTGGAATGTGATCAACATCGAACAATTAGTATAATGAGTCACATCACGAAGATTATTCTAAGTCGATACTTTTTTTGTGTGTTAAGAAGAAAATACAACTGAAATTGGAGAAGAACAATGTGGGTTTATATAAGGCAAGGGAACAGTAAATGCTGTGCATATGTTGAGAACAATAACTGCACGTTCTATAGATGTAAACACAGATTTACATGTTTGCTTTATTGACTACACAAAGGCTTTCGATAGAGTAAGACATGTTAACATGATAAAGATGTTTGCAGATCTACAAATTGATGCGAAAGACATTAGATTTGTAAAAACCATGTATTGGAAACAACAAGATACCATAAGAATTGATAATGAAGTAGGTCAATATCAGCCTATTAAGAGAGAGGTGTGAGACAGGTTTGTATCATATCTCCAGAACTTATTTTTTCTACAGCGAAATTATTTTCAGGAATATAGAATATATGAAAGAATTTATCATTGGGGAGTGGGGGGGGGGGGCAAAATATCGATAATATTAGATATGCAGATGATACAGTATTGATTGCAGACAATGAGCATGAGCTGAAACATTTAGTAGATGCGGTTGTTGCACACAGTGTAAAGCTAGCGATTTCAGCATATTATTTGCCATATATCCACTGTTGTAAATATCATTCAACATCATAGTTAAAATTTTTTACTTCACATCCTTCCAATAGTTCCAAATAGTATGTAGTCATTCCATCCAACGCGACTGATTTTTCTATCTCCATATGTTTGATAGCATCAGGGACTTATTTTTTTTTTTCAGAATAGGTGGACCATCTTATTGTCTTTTTTCGTTTAATTATGCTCTTTCTTCATCACACAACCCTCTTATATTACTCATTCATATCTTTATAATAGCAAGTTCCCCCAAATAATATAATTTCTGTCTTTGATGTCGTTGATGTCAAGCACTCTTTGTTTACTCTTAATTTTCTTCATGTGAACTCATTGATTTGTTAGTGCATTTCTCGGACATCTGTAATATAACTCAATTCAATTTCGTTGCTATGCCGTGTCAAACAATTTCTTTTGCCTTTTCTTTAGTTCTCGTATATTATTGTTTGTCACTTTTAGTTTGTTTTCATTTGCCCATCAGCTTTTAAATTTTGTCAGTCATTAATTCCGTCTTAAAATGTTTTCTTCTTCTTCTTCTTCTTCTTCTTCTTCTTCTTCTTCTTCTTCTTCTTCTTCTTCTTCTTCTTCTTCTTCTTCTTCTTCTTCTTCTTCTTCTTCTTCTTCTTCTTCTTCTTCTTCTTCCCCTCCTCCTCCTCCACCTCGTCCTTCTCGTCCTCCTCCTTCTCCTCCTCCTCCTCCTCCTCCTTCTTCTTCTTCTTCTTCTTCTTCTTCTTCTTCTTCTTCTTCTTCTTCTTCTTCTTCTTCTTCTTCTTCTTCTTCTTCTTCTTCTTCTTCTTCTTCTTCTTCTTCTTCTTCTTCTTCTTCTTCTTCTTCTTCTTCTTCTTCTTCTTCTTCTTCTTCTTCTTCTTCTTCTTCTTCTTCTTCTTCATCTTCTTCTTCTTCTTCTTCTTCTTAAACAAGGCGTTCCTGCCATCATGCTATCTATATTTGCCCATTCTGTCAGTTTTTATCATTTTTTTTTCATTCCTTGATCCTAAACCATTGTCGCCTAGTACATCTCGCATTCTTTCCTTTCCTACTTTTCCACTGACATCTCCAAGTATTATTTCATTTCTTGTGAATTGGTGTGAGATATCGCGCTTACTACTGCACTGTGCAATTTTTGTACGAAAATAAGTGAATAAGTAAGTCGCATATGGCTGTAGACAAATAACTAACTATGATAACAACTTGAAACCATTTATTTTTATACATACATTGTTCCTTTATTTCTCAACATAATTTCAACTAACATTGATGCACTTATCCAATCGTATTATTAGACCTCCCAAACCGGCTGCATAGAACTGCGTGCTCTGTTTTCTAAATCACGTTCTCACTTCACATTCAACTTCAGCGTCATTCGCGTCCTTGAGAAAGTTTTTCTACCCAGCAATGCACCGCTTTTGGGAAAAACATTTGTCAGCATAAACAGAAAGCATTTCCTTATGAATGTCCTTTGCAGGCAGTCCTTTTGCCCACAAAAAATGTACAACAGCACGTTGCTCTTTGGTTGTACACTCAGTAAATACAGTCGCCATTTCGTTTATGCGCTGTGCATTCGCATGATACACCTAGCGCCACCTGAAGAAAGGGAATATAAAATTCGATGTTGCTGTCACCTAATGACCCCTGTAGAAAACACCAACTACATTTACCTGCCATCCCACAGAACTGTGTGACTTACTTATTGACTCGCTCTCGTATTTCTTCATCACGTGTGCTTGTTGTTGGTGCATATACGTATATAATATTGATGTATACTGCTTTGTCTTTGATTTTGATCATAAATACTCTATCTGAAATACACTAATTAATTGAGTCAGCTATTTTCACTCCATCAAATAGTAGTCCTACGTCTTATTCGTGTGTATCATCTCAAGAATAAATTATTTTGTGCTTGCCAGTTAAATACATTACCCGATCCCTACCAGCTCATCCCACTCATGCATATTACATTAATTTTCGCATGTTTCAATTCTCTTTTTACATTATCCAACTTTTCTAACCCACATAGTGTCCTGACATTCCAAGTTCCTACTTTAAACTTTTTAAAATGTTAGCATTGCCATTAGAAGTTTGATGACAGTCTGGTGTCACCTGTGGCTCAAATGGTCCCTACCGATCGTGATTGTCCTAAGATAGGTACTGACTTCGTTTCTGACCCTGATTTGTTTAACTACATGAATTCTTCGGAAGATAGTGATGGTTTCGCCTTGTCTTCCACATAGGGATATTTTAACTTTGCCTTTGACAGATATTTCCGACTCTCAGGACAAATTAGAGCCTCCGTGCTCTGCTCAACTGCATCGCTGTCCACTTAACCCGGTGGTCACCCGAGCTACGTTTGCCACGCTTGGTGTGTTTCCCATCCTCTACCATAAGAGTGGGAAACCGTTGTGTTCCGATAAGGGCAATTTGAATTATTATAACATAATTCACGGGATACACACAATTATCATTTCAATTCATTGAGTTTAGTATGTAGGTAATACGTTCAAGATTGGCTTTTTTTCTTTTAACTAACTACCACGAATTAGACGCGCAGGTTTGATTTTGATTTTAAAAAATACTCATTTATTCATTTCGATTGGTAAACTTTTGTTTTCTTTGTAATCGTCATTTGTAGGATGTCACATCACTTAAGTTTCAATAACTATCCAGTATATGTGTGCGTGTGCGTACGTGTGTGTGTGTGCGTGTGCGTGCGTACGAGGGTGCGTGTGTGTGTGTGTGTGTGTGTGTGTGTGGCCAGCGACTTGAATATTTTGCTTTTATGCATGCTACAACCAACCACCATCATAATTAACAAAAGGGGTATACCTTTATGTAATAAACAAAGACTTGCAAGATAGGCAGATTCAAGAATTACTTAACCCCAAGCATAACACACAACCAAAATTTTATAATAAAAGTTGAGAACGAGAACCAGAAGTTCATACCAGCATAGGTAAAATCAGTTATACTGAAAAGTCATAAAAATAAATCATCTTGTCCAGATGGAATAACTACAAAGGAATTGGAAACATGAGTCACTGTCGTGTATTATTTTATATGGTATGTCGTCCCTGGGGTGAGGTGAATCAACATCGAAATCCTTTTACCCCCATATCACTATCTTGAGGATCTTCTTGATTTCTGTCTACAAAACCCCGTCGATCTCTGGATCCCCCCTCTCTCTCTCTCTCTCTCTCTCTCTCTCTCTCTCTCTCTCTCTCTCTCTCTCTCTCTCTCTCTCTCTCTCTCTCTCTCTCTCTCTCTCTCTCTCTCTCTCTCTTTCTACTGTATCAAGCCCCTTCTCGTTCTTTTCCCAAAACACACTAAACAACACTGGCCCTAACAAAACAACAACTTTGTTTAATAGAGAAAAGTGTCATGCATGTGCAAAGTGTATGAGTAGAATGTCTGTCGTATAATCTAGTGTGTATGCAGAATCAGACCGAACAGCCAAGGAGCACAGTCTGCTTGATCATCTTACTGGCCACACCACAACACCATATCAGGGACAGAAAACCTCACCCAAGTGATGTGTCTCTCAGGCCACGTGTCGACTTCTTCAATATTTAATCATTCCAAGGTGCTTACGAGTGGAGGTGGAGGCAGTCACTGCGGCTTTCCGCTGGATGGAGAATACGACACACACGCACATCGTGATTGTAACTGACTCAGAAAGCATGCTGACGAGGGTGAGGACGGGCAGGCTTCGTGCGGAGTGGCTTGCTTCGCTTCGGAGGTCTCGGGTGACAATCATCGCCTGGATTTTTTCTCCGGGGCATGCCGGTGTGCTGGGAAATGAACAGGCGGACAAAGCACACAAACCACTGATGTTTACTGCTTGTGTAAGATGTTATTCCACATGTATATTCCTTAAATAATAAACATATATTGCAATGTAGTCCTACCACACCTCTCAGCAACAAATCACAGTCAGTTTTGTCACCACACGATACATTTTAAACTTTACAATCACAACTTGTTGTGATAAACTAAAAACAAAGAAAACAAAGACAACATGTTTGCAAAGAGTAGGAACAAGGAGTTTTCAACACTATTGTCTGCACAATTTAAATTGTAGTGAAAATATGCACACAAGCAAAATTGATACCAGTCAGGTAATGATAAGTACATCATCAGTATATTCACAATACAGAAAGTGAGTTCAATTGAACGTCACATATAAAATAATTAATGGTTACAATTTTACATGTACAATTTAGATACAACATGGCGCATGGAATTAAATCCAAAAGAAAATTAAAAGGCTTAATCAGTTTGGAGAAAGTTCTGAAATATTGTGTGCAAAGTGTTAATTATTTGAAAATGATTGAAACATTGGGTAAATAAAGTTCAGAATAGGGTCTCAGCTTGATAAGCAAGAAGACAAAAGTACTGAAACATTAAAGAAACAGATAGCCTCCAAATGTAATTAAATAAATTGTATTAATTTGGGCCAAAAAGAAATTCAGATATTTGGCAACATGGATAACCCTATCTGGATGATGCATCACAGAAACAAAGAACAAAAGAACAAGCAACAGCTACATTTGTTAACATTGAAACCATCTTAATTAATAAGACCTTGTCCTTTGAATTTAGGGAAAAAAAGAATTCTTACACACTTCACAGAGCCAGTTTTACCATATGACTATGAATCGTATTCGCTTAGCAAAACAAGAAACTTCCTTGTAGTCACAGAGAAAGGGTTTTATAGGAGAACGCCAAGTAACAAGCACAGCTAAAAGAAGTAACATGAATATGCAAGAAATTAGGATAAAAAGGAACCTTAACACAGAAGATGGTAACAGTGCACATTATTTGGACTTATCGTGCGATTCAGGAGCATACTGTACCAGCTTGTAAGATTAAAAGGGGAAGAGAGAGAGAGAGAGAGAGAGAGAGAGAGAGAGAGAGAGAGAGAGAGAGAGAGAGAGAGAGAGAAGAGAGAGAGAGAGAGAGGAAGAGAGAGAGAGAGAGAGAGAGAGAGAGAGAGAGAGAGAGAGAATAAGGACACTCTTGTATGGAGATGTGTCAGTACATGAGTCGCTACACAGTTCTAGATAAGAGGAGTGTAGAAAAAAGGCAAGAGCACCCAAGTCAGATGGTATACAATTGACGATGACAGTGATGGTATTCGCGATTCACTGTGAATTATTATGATTTAACTTACAATTTCTAATGTCGTAAAGAAATTTGTGTAAACATATTATCTATGTTTTTATTGCTGTATGCTATATTATGTACTATATTATGTAGTGTCGTATATTAGTTTTGAATAAAGTAGATAGTCCAAGAAAAATCAGCATTCAACAGGATGAGGTATATGTTATTAAACATATATTTGTCAATGAATGTGAGAAAGAGAGTTACATAATACCAACTTTTATGTAAGAAATGGATCCTGGACAATTAACATATGTTTTCCCGTAGTGAATTTGAATAACCAAGACACAAACAATAGATTGCATGATTTATTGCCAGTCATATTTCGCTGCATCTCGTCAGGTACATACTGCAGAATTCACACAACATATAGTAAAGTAACTAGATACATCCTTCAAGATGAAATATGCACATGTTCCCACAGTAATGTCAATTGTCTACCACGGTAATTTTAAACTGACTAACGTGTCTTTCTGTTTGCACAAAACTGACCTATGTAGATTAATCATTATGGCTTCTGCAAACATTAACAAGCGAAGGGCACTGTCTCTACCAATATATATATATATATTATATATATATATATATATATATATATATATATATATATATATATATATATATATATATATATATATATATATACATACTTGTCTTCTAACATCGTTCTTGTCCATTTGGACAGCACCTTGGAATGATTAAATATTGTTCTTGTTTAAATAAAAATCCATGGAACATAGATTTGTAGCAAATGAATTACATAATAAAAACATAAACGGAAACATTTCCAGTAAAAAATTACCATAAAATGATGGTAAACAACAATTTAGTTAACGTTTAGTTTTGAATTCACAAAGTTAATTACTTAAACATGTTCACTAATTTTTTAGTCGAAATTGACGTTCTTGCAATAAATCTATTCAAAGAAATCTTTTTGAAATGTTTAAATTACATGACAGTTTTCCTTATGTTAAATGTTTATATTTATTTCTTGGTTATCAATTCACAAAAGAAATATTTGATTATATTGTTAACATTTCATGTCATTTTTGCTTATTTTAAATGTTTCTATTTATTTCTTGGTTTCCAATTAAACAATTTTGTTTTTATATTTCATGTTTATTTCTGCTTTTATGATATTTAACTGACCATTCTTCGAAGAAAAGCATTAAATATGCTTGATGATGAAGATGATGTTTCTTTCTGTATATAAGGAATATCTATGGATTTAAAATAAAACTATTTCTTTCCTCATGTCTGTCAGACAGTGTTGTTAATTATTTGTTAATTATTGATACAGAGAATATACATTCAGCTTTATCGCTATCCAAGTTTCATATGTGTTGAATGTGACAAACACAAATGTAGTACCAATGCGTAAATACATCCAATACCTTTAATAGTAAATTAAATTTTAGAGATTTAATGTTTCTTCTTTTGTTTCTTCTCCTGCATGAATTCTGAATGTAAGAGAATATATACTTTAATGGCTGTCAAATGTACATCTCAATAAGGCTGTGTCAAGAACAAGCTCCGACGTGGATCTGTCATCCCTGGGTTTGCCTTCAGCTTCGTGATGCTCAGTCCTGCTGTTCAGGTTGCCTGCTGCTCAATTTTGCTGCGCTTCTTGGTGAAATCGTGTGCTTTACAGTTCTCTTCTCCCATGTTCTCTTTTTAAGGACATCCAAGGCGCCATGGTCTATAGGGAGAAAACAAATGTTGTAAGCTTTAGTATGAAGAACTAACATAACAGTAAAGGTTGAAACATAATTGCAAAAACTATTGTATGACAGTAAATTATTGATTGTGAATGAACAAATTAGGAAGAACTTGGAAGCAGCAGAGATGAGGTTCATGAAATGAAAGATGTGAGTACTTTTAATGTTAACGTAACTAATGTTACTTTGGCTGGACTAGATTCTGTGACATGTCATGCCTGTTTACCTAAATATAACTGTCCTTCTCAGACTGAAGTTGAAACCAAAATGTATTGCTCCCTTCTTCCCTCTCAAACCACTCTTCTTCATATTTTCTTATGTATTTTCTATCTATCCCTCTGTGTGTTTACTATATCTCCCCTATCAAGATACTAGATACAGTACAACGAAGAGAAAATACATTTTTCTGGGAACCCATTAAATAACTTCTCTCAAACCCACACAAATTTATCTACAGCAAGTGACTCAAAATATCAAACGCCATGTGATGATTTAAAATCACAAATATTTATCGTTGTTGTATGTTGTGAATCCTCTGGAAGATTGTGCTTTAACGCTAAAGTCCTATACACAGTATTCAAGTTGCATGAGCCACAAGAAGGGCCTGTATCTGTCAGAGGGAGGCTGGTGTAGAGGCTGGTGTAGATTGGAGTAAAGTCTCGTGGAGACTGATGTAGATCAGGATACCTCTCAATTTATTACACCCAGCGTCTCTCGCTGGTAGATAGGTGTCCTCGTATGGCGCCAAATTTGAGAATTGTCAAACTTAGAAACCACACTGCATTTGCTTTGTTACCGGCAGGATACTTGCGCAATTATGCGTCATAAAGTTTCAAACGCCGAGCGCAACTTTTATTTGCCTCTATGTTCAGTCCTTTATTTTTAATCCTTTCTTAATTGTTCATATTGATGTTAGAACGAGAGAACACATTTTTGGCATGCTATCCGCGGCGTTCTATAACAGGTATGCAGATGAATTTTGATATTTGTTCAGACATACATCCAACCGACAAAACACAGGGGGAATCTGCAACAGGCAAAAGGAAAAAGGGTGAGAACTCCCAGCCATATCACAACGTCAATCCTCACAACTTCTTCTTCACCATCTCCCAATTCAACCCCCTTCAGATCTAATAGAATAGATCAATAAAAGATCTGATAAAACTAGACCCCATCCCTCCTGACGTTTGGTAGTTCCCTAAGAAAGATACCCGATGAAGAATCACGGCTTTCAATAAGAATCCTACCCAGAATCATGATAGTGATACTACTTCATCCCTATCTCGAAATCAACGCTCCTAGAAGTAAGGGCAGTAGCGACCTAAGTACCCCAAGAAATACATTAGATAGTACACTGCAGGTTCAACACGCCACGGGATTCTACAAAAATGAAGTTCAATAAACTCCCAGAGAAAAGCTATAATTTCTATTCGTCTGCAGAGATACAGTTCAATGATTTCATTTTGAGTGTCTACCTCTAACAAGCTTCAAGACCTTTAAAAGCCTACGAAAACTCTAGTCCAGAGTCATGACGAAATGATAACCAATTTACCCGCATCCTAAGCAAGCGTTGACCTTATAAGGACAGATATGCAATGATATTATTTTCATGCATATATGAAAATGACGTTCCGACCGAGTCAACGAATTAGGATAACGGACTATCGTCGTACCTCAATAGACCAACTCTTCCTAACAAGACTGGTCAATTGATTGCAAATTATCTTGAACACAAGTATGGGACACTGAGACCATCTATCTTGGAGGAAGATTGGATTGCGACTGACAAAAAAGAGGTAGCTCTTGACAACCCTGACGTCACGCAAATAGCGTTCACTCAGAGTGCTGTAAAGAAAATAAGGACACATTGAAGATTTCCTACTCTACAGTGGTACGAGTGTAAAAGTGCAAACCAAGTTAGTTCATAACATCATAAATACACTATCAAATATCATATATTAATATTCTAAATGGAACAATAGACGAAATTCAACAGAGTAGTCTTGGGATTGGCTGATTTTGGTACAATTACCTAGATTACTGACACAAATATAGGTTATAATGTTAAATTCTGGAAGCAATACATGATGATATGAAGTGAAATACAGAACTATTTGAGTAATATTGATGATAAAATCATCACGACAAACATATTGCCAGAGAATAAATATGAGAAAACAATTCACAAGCAGTGATATGCAGCAATAGTGGTAACGAAAAGGAGTAGAACTTGCATGACGATCTAGAAAATATAACAATTCAAAGCTATTGTAGCCACACAGGTATTCGGACCTGTCGCCTCTAAATGATGACGGCGTTTCTCTAAAGAACAGAGACATTAACAATAAAAGTGAAGCAGACTATTAATAAAGAAACACCAGTTAACGACCCCTTTTCGCGGATTGATGCGTATTTTAGAATATCATCATATCTCATCATGTTCCTCTTGTACCTTGCGGTGTCGAGGTGACGTATAAACCGCGGGAGAGTGCCCGCTTATGGGCTTCATATATCGATATTCCCATGGACTCTGTTATTCCCTGCGTCCATCGTTTACGTGGTCGGCCTCTTCCTCTGCTTCCATCTGGTCTGTACATCATTGCTTGTTGGGGTATAATGTTAGCTGGTAACCTACTTGCATGGCCATTTGACTTACTGCCTTCTAATAAAGTCTAGCGCAGGTATAATCCCCACTTTAGTCCTGATTTCTTCATTTCTGATCTTATCTCTTCTTGATACATTGAGTATTCTTCTCAGGAATCTCATTTCTGTTGTTGTGATTTTTCTTTTCTCTTTTTCTGTCATTGTCCAGATGTGGCATTGGTAACATAGAGAGTTGGTAGGAAGATTGTGTTGTAGAGTGCTTTCTTAGTAGTTATTGATACACGTTTGTACTTTAGTATTGGTGTCATTTTTCCAAAGAGTTCGTTTGCCTTATTGCATCTATTTTCTTTCTCGTCTTCTGATTTGCCATTTGATGGAATTTTACTTCCTAGGTACTTGAAGCTCTTTACTTGTTTCAAGAGATGTTCATTTAGGTGCATCGTTGTTGCTTTTTCCTCTTTAGTTATAGTCAATACCTCTGTTTTAATTGTGTTTATTTTCATGTTATGTTCCCTACACATTTCGATTAGACTGTTTATGTGGTCTTGTAATTCAACTCCTGATTTTGCTATTAGTTCTTGTTCGTCCGCAAACAGGGGTTCTCAAGTGGTGTAATTTGCAGATGGTTTTTCTTCTGTGTTCTCGTCATGTGGTGTTCTTGTGGTCTCTGGTTGGCTGGTTTCTTTACATATGTTGTCTATATATGTTATGAACAAGAGAGGGGGCAGGACACAACCTTGTCGCAATCCGGATCTTATGGTGAAGGGTTCTGAGTGTCCTCCATTTGCTCTCACTATGCATTCATTGTTGTTGTATAAGCTTCTACATACGTTTGTTAGATGTGTACTAACTCCATATTGTTTAAGGATTTCCCACAGCTTATTTCTATCTACTCTATCAAATAAATGCCTTTTCTTGGTCGACAAAGGCTAAGTAGAGTGAGAATAATGTAAGTAAAATAAAGTACCCGTTTACATGCCTTGAGACTATCAGGTATATGATGCTAACTCCATATGTTCGTTAACTAATCGGCACTTGATGGGTGATGTGGTCAATATCACGCCGGTAGAATTTACTTCCCATGACATTTCCGGGTACTTATCTCAAAGTTGTCGGAGCTTACGTTAGTTAAAAAGACCTGCAACTGAGAATATTACAATTGTTTTTTATTATTGAAACGTTTAAATGGGATATATAAATAACAGGAAATCAAAAGGCATACATGCAACGTAATGTTTCAGTTTTCTGAAATGCCAGTGCCAACTTTGGGCTCAATATCAACTTGGAGAAGACTGTAGTTATGTACCAGCCAGCTCCATGGAATAATCACACTGTGCCGAATATCAAAGTGAATGATCATAGTCTAAGTCAGAGGTTTCCAAACCACAACCCGCGGGCCACTTGTATAAAATAATATATTTTAATAACTTCAAAAAATGCACTCGGAGCTTTCTGTCCGCGTGCGATAATTTACTCTGTTCGTGGTTGTTATATTCAGATATTATCGAATGCGCCTGTTCAGTTCGCAACCTTCAGCTGATCATACGATTTCATTCTGGCGACTATTGTCTGTCGAACAATTTGAACACTTGTGTTCATTCGCTCAGAGATACATTTGTCGTTTTGGTTCGACTTACAGATGCAAGCAGTTATTTTCCGCAATGGCTGTTATAAAAAACAAGCTACGTTCTAGACTCACCAACAGTAACCTAGCTGCGCTTATGACTTTGGGCACAACAGATTTGTACCCAGACATTGATAAACTGACATCTTAACTTAAGTAACTGATTATGAAGAACAGTGACAATTGTAAATTAATTCGAAACTGATTTAAAATTTATTATTACATTAACTTTTGATTTTAAACCAAGAAATGACCGCAGAGTAGTACTGACACTGACTGTATTTAAAGTATTAGAACTTTGTTGACGAAAGTTAAGAAAGGTAAGAATGATATTGCACGAATTTTATAAATTTATAACGTTGTGGCCAGCTTAACTACCGAAAATAGTAGAAATGGCCCTCAGCTTGAAAAGCTTGGGAACCACTGACATAGACAATGACACCTAACATCTTCTCATTTCTTTCGTAATGATATTAAAGTTTGGGGTCTCATCTCATCATGTTCCTCTTGTACCTTGCGGCGTCGAGGTGAAGTATAAACCGCGGGAGAGTGCCTGCTTATGGGCTTCATGTATCGATATTCCCATGGTCTCTGTTATTCCCTGCGTCCATCGTTTACGTGGTCGGTCTCTTCCTCTGCTTCCCTCTGGTCTGTACATAATTGCTTGTTGTGGTATGCTGTTAGTTGGTAACCTACTTGCATGGTTAAATCATGTGACTTGCTGCCTTCTAATGAAATCTAGTGCAGCTATAACCCCCTCCCCCCCCCCCCCCCCTTTTAGTCCCGATTTCTTGCTTTCTGATCTTATCTTTTCTTGACACATTGAGTATTCTTCTCAGGAATCTCATTTCTGTTGTGATTTTTCTTTCCTCTTTTTCTGTCATTGCCCAGGTTTGGAATTGGTAACAGAGTTGGCAGGAACATTGTGTTGTAAAGTGCTTTCTTAGTAGTTATTGATACATGTTTGTTCTTTAGTATTGGTACCATTCGTCCAATGAGTTGGTTTGCCTTATTGCATCTATTTTCGATCTCGTCTTCTGATTTGCCATTTGATGATATTATACTTCCTAGGTATTTGAAACTCTTTACTTATTTCAAGGGAGGTTCGTTTAGGTGAATTGTTGTTTTCTTCTTTAGTTATAGTCATTACCTCTGTTTTACTTATACTAATTTTCATGTTATGTTCCCTTAACATTTAGGTTAGGTTATTAATGTGGTTTTGCAATTCGGCTTCTGATTTTTCTATTAGTGCTTGGTCGTAAGCATACAGGCGTTCTCTAATGGTGTAATTTGCAGAGGTTCTTCTTCTTCTATGATTCCGTGTTCTTGTGGTCTCTGTTTGGCTGGTTCACCACTGTCACCAGTACTATTCAATGCGTATACGGTGCCGATCACTGAACAACAGTTGGACGGGAGGGGTAGGACTCTGTCATTTGCTGACGACGTTCTCGTGTATCGACATGGTCGAGATAGACAGGTTGTTGCCAATGATATACAGGGTGAACTAGATCGAATTTCCACGTGGTGTGCTGATGCCGGCGCCCTTGTCAACCCTGTAAAGGCATCGGTTACATGGTTCTCCCTAAACAACCATATTGTGAACACAGACCTGCCGGCAGTAAAAATAGATGGGAGTATTTTGAGTAGAACCCAGTCAATGACATATCTTGGCGTGAGGCTTGATCGTAGCCTGTCCTTCAGAGATCATGTCGATTATGTCATAACGAAAGCTCGAAAAGGTTTGTCAGCAATGAGAGTCATGGTGACTCCCAATATCGAGCAAAGACTGCTAATACTTCTGTTCCAAGGACTGGTGCTTTCACGCATCGAGTATGCCCTGGCCATCTTCACTGTCAGCCCTACACAGATTGGAAGACTTGAAAAGGTACAAAACGAAGCCATGCGCATCATTTTGGGCTGCACGAGAGACACCAGCTGTGTAGCAATGAGATACCTCCTTGACTTCCCGACAATGGAACACAGGATCAAGATCTGGTGAGCTCGTGTATACTTAAAAATAAGTGCAGATGAGGAGCACCCTGTCACGGGATACTGTGAGTTTAGCGATTCCACCATAAACTAAAATAGAAAAATTATTTGCAATGTATGAGGATGGGAAGTTATTAACTTTAGTCAGATAAAACAATCGAGTACTTCAGTCTGTGGTGAGGACAGAGTGAGGGTCATTGACTGCCGATTTCACCGGACAAACAACGCGGAGACATCGGGTTGTGGAAAACACGAAGGCATTGATCTAAGAGTTAGAACTGTTTGATGTACGATGAGTGGGGAAAGCGTGACTCAGCGCAGAAGACGAAACGGAGCGGGAAACGGAGCGGACAAGAGCGAATACGTGATTTCACAAACCTTCGATGGGGAATCACGGCAAATTCGAGTGTTGATAAAAAAGGAACGGAGAATTGGAAACTGAGTATAAATAGTTGGAAACTTGTTTTTGTGTTTAGTGTGCGACCAACTGGAGGGAGAATGGATCTATGCGTCCTTAATAAGAATAGAAATATAGGTCCCTAATCATTTAGAGGCGATGGGATATTGGTGCTTATGTGCTTGTGTATTTCGATTCATGGACTAACTTAGATAATATAAGGTAATCTAGCTTTAGATTAGGAATCTAGCATAGTGAACTAGGTGTATGTGCTTTGCTGTTACCATTTCCTTCTTTTAGCTAATCGTTTAGACTTTAGTGAACTCATCTGTCTTATGTCAGAGTATCGTTCGGTAGCGTCTGAGTACGGCCGAAGACATACTCTCACATAAGAATTAGTCTGAAGCAGACTAATATCTCCTGGTTATATATCACCCACAGGTTCTACGAAAAACTCCTGACATACTCAGAGAAGATAAGAAATTTACTTCACTTGTACAGAGATACAGTACCGCACCTTAAGAACTAAGATTATAGAAAGTTACTTCACTGGTGCAGAGATCACCAATCGCAAATAAGAGAACTCTGTAATTCAAAGGTATCCAGGTTAAGAAAGCGATGTAAAGGAAGTTAATTCTATAAAGGCAGAGTGACATAAGCTAAATATATTTGAATTGGGTACTAACTTAAAAGAAACCTTGGAGAACTCAAGAACAGGTTACCTGTATACAAAAACTGTTAAGTAAAGAACTTGAGACATATTGTAGAACAGATATAGTCTATATAAAAACAGTGTTAGACAGTGGTGATGTGTTTCAGTGATGGATTTTAGTAACTTCCAAAAAGGGAAATCTGTGGAATTCAGAGACTTACCGTAATCGCATTATTTCATGGTGATCACACGTTGAACACTTTCAAAAGATTGGAATACGTCCAGACTCAGGCGGAGAAGAGCGTCCCCGGGTGAGAGCTGTCCATATATGTGTGATGTATTGTTGCATGGCCGTATACAGAAGAGAGATATGATACGGCACATAAGACTTCCAAAGTCCTATCTCGCACTCACAATAGAAGACACTACAAATTACATATACACATTAAATACATACAACTGACATAGTTTTCAGCATTACATATTTTATTAATTCTTGGAGGAAACTGTTGTCGGGGTATGTTATGAAGGAGTAAGAGAGAGAGAGAGAGAGAGAGAGAGAGAGAGAGAGAGAGAGAGAGAGAGGGAGAGAGAGAGAGAGAGAGTGAGTAGAAGACAGAACGGGGGAGTGTAGACAAAGGTCTGACAATAGTTCCAAAGGATAAGAAGGATCTTAAAGGTGTGCTTGTTGATTCCAATTTCCCCCCGGGACGACAAGCGACACACCATCTGCATGATGCTATATTCAGAGAAAAAGCTAGCAGGCTAAAGAGGGGCAAATCATGGATGGGTCGGGAGGAAGATGTCGTTAGACAGGTCTGCAGTCTTACCAGTATCAACCCCAGCAAGGAATGGGTGCCGGTGCCTCCGGCTTTTAAGTGCACTTTCTCCTGCATTATCACACTCGACAGACGGTGCAGAGAGCAGAACCCTGCCGCTGTCAATGCAGAGGTCAACGAGCTCATCTATGAACACTCAGACAGCCCCGAAGTGCTCATCTATACAGATGGATCTGTTGTAAAGCAGCAGAGAAGTGCGTGGGCATTTACAGCCTGTTCATCGGGCCGAACCGTTCAAGAATCCAGTGGTGCCCACTTTATGACCACGAGCAGCATGACGATGGAGGTGATGGCAGCTACACAGGCTTTCATATGGCTGGAATCACAGCATTATACCAAGGTGTGTGTACTAAGTGACTCAATGAGCATGATTCAGAAGGTCGAAGCTGGAGCTGTACGCAGACAGTGGACTGCGTCGCTGCGGAAGTCTGTTGTCCGTAAAGTCACCTTCATCTTCGCCCCGGGACATGCGGGAGTCGAGGGTAATGAACGAGCTGATAAACTGGCTGGCTCTGCACCCCCTGTAGATGGCCAGCCCATGGATCGTGCCGATGTTATTCACGCCCTTAAAGATATGGCTAGAACAGAGGACTTTGACGTTAGTGAATCCACATCGCTGTCCAGGATGACAGACTTGGGAGTAAGAATCGGCACGGCCAAGCGCTAGAGGTACATTGAGAAAACGAGGTGCCTCGTCAACCAACACAGAACTGGCACTATTAGCCACCGGACGCTGATGCATATGCTGGGTGAAGGATCTGAGCACCTATGGACATGTCCGGAGTGCAATGAAGATACCCCGACTGATCTGTTTGGCTGGTATCTTGTTGTCTATATGTGTTATGAATACGAGAAGGGACAAGAGAGAAATGTGTATGGTTAATTTCCTGTACATTTGTTGTAGCCCTAAGAGGCCAGCAAAAAATTTTCTACGGAAATCAAATAATCCAGGAATAACATCAAGAGTATACAAACACTATTTTAAAAATAAATGTATAACTAAATAATGTATTATAAGATGTAAGTATGTAAATATTACACAGATGTTCTTTAAGAAATCTAAAATAATTATAATCGTATTTACAAGATTTTATTTCCGTATTAACTCTCTTATTTCTAAACGAATACAAAGGAAGTTTAAAGTTACTTAGTAAATTATCTGTTGTATTTTTATTTATATTTTTAAAATTTAAGTAATATCCCTTGCAACAATATTAGTTGTTTATATCCCCTACTCGTTGCTTATTTAACTGTTTTTCTTTTAGAAATCTTGTAATTCCGCAGAATGCTCGAACATAATTATTAAGTGTAGTGATCAATGTTATTATGATCTTTTAAATATGCTCTAAGCAACTAGGGAAATGAATGCACAGTTGAATTGTATGATTTATTATTATATGTTGGAATATATCAACATTGATGGGAAAGATTTAAGAATAATAACGAATATTTACTGGAACCAAGTAGCAGCAATTGAAATAGAAAATAAAGAGGGAAGTTACGAACAGATAAAGCTAGGAGTAAGACAGGACTGTCTTGTCACCAGATCTCTTCTTCCTATATAGCGAAGTAATAATGAGAGAGATCAAAGAGACGTCAGGAATACTAATCGGAGGTTACAATATAAAAAATAATAATAATATACGCTATGCAGATGACACAGTATTGGTAGCGGATAATTCAACAGACCTTCAACAATTGTTAGACATTGTTTAGTTTAGTTTAGTTTAGTAGATGGATCAACATCACGGCACACGGGTGCAACCCATAAGTACTCCGGTCTCCTTCTAATTCAAATCTGAGTCTGGAGAAACTCAGCTCAGTGCACGAACTCCGTAGCACCGGCGAGGATCCTGAAAATACTAGGGTAGGTTTTTAACTCTAAATTTTTGCCCGGGCAGCTCCGTTAGGCTACTCTTTTTCGATTTCCAACTGCCAAGGGATTTTTTACGTGCGCAGCAATACACACGGGCGTCCGATCTCACTACCCAGAGACCAGGGGAAATTTTATTACTAGAACCCGGGACCTCCAGCACTCTAGGCGGACACCATACCTCGAGACCACGCAGCCCCCGACCAATATTGACATATTACAAGACAATGACATGGTTATGGTAATTTCTATCACACTTTTAAGTTTTTTTTTTTTAATTTGAAGCCCCCACATATATTTTTTACGAAGTGAATATTCGTAATAGAATTGCGAATAGAGAAAAATTATATTCGCAGTAGAAGTAGGTCACGTGATTATTTTACCTGTCCCAAACCATTTCAATTCCTCCAACCATAATGGAGTCGACGATGTATGTGTCACCGCATTAAAACCCTGCTACTCCAATAGCTCCGTCAGGCTCAAAATTGAATGCCAGCTAATCAACAATCTGGGATGCATCCATCCAGCAGGTATCAATACTGTTGTGGACGCTACGGTATAACTGTGGCATCTTCCCCAATTGTTTACACTATCTATTACTATGCTGCCCCCCACCCCATATCTATACCTAACTGTCCCCACACCCTTATATTTTCATAGCAGACTGTTCACATATTTTTGGCTACTTAAATCCTATTTGGCAACCCAAGTTTAATTCTGCAGCCAACGAGCGCCTTCGCAGCTGGCCAAGCCACCTTTTCTGCCCCACATGGCATTGGTAGTTCGTGTTTGTTTTTTCTTTGTTTGCTATATTTCGTTGTGTTAGCTATCTGTGGTGTCCTTGACAAAGATTCTGAGAATCGAAACGTCGGTAGTCCTGTGTGTCGTATTGTACGCTTTTTGTGTGTAGTTTATTTTATTTTATTTTATTTTATTATTCATTTTATATATTTATTGTGTGTTCTGATTTCGGATTTTCACTTGTATTTCGCGATACGATGGATCTCCTTGTAAGGTATGTGCAACGTTACTGATGTTTAGTACGTTTCTTCTCGCAGGAGTTTTATATACCTATTTGTTTCCAATTCATATTCCTATGCGTGTGGCTATATTATAATATTTCGTTGTTGTATTAACGTGTCTTCAGTAGCAAAGTGGTAAGTGTCTCCGCCTGTCACGCGGGAGCTCGAGGTTCGATTCCCTATCCGGGATGCAATATATGTTTTTTTTTTTATTTTTAGCACCCAGGCAGCGCCGGAGTGATCGAGTGTCGGAATCGAAGAATCCTATAGATGTCTTTGTTTAACGTTAATTTTATTTGCCAACTGAAATATCCAACCAAGTGGATAATTTTAAATACCTAGGGGCACTTATAACATTGGATGGAAGATGTACAACAGAGATTAAGAGCAGAATAGGGCAGGCAAAAGCCGCATTTCAGAAAATGAAGGGTATCTTATGCAATAAGTCGCTATCAATGAATGTAAGAAAGAGAGTTCTAAAATGCTATATAGAACCGGTTTTGCTGTATGGCAGCGAATCATAGAATGTAAATGAACAAATTAGGAAGAACTTAGAAGCAACAGAGATGTGGTTTTTAAGACGAATGTTGCGAATTCCTTGGACTGCCAGAGTAAGTAACAACGATTACCTAAAAGAGGCTAATGAAACTAGAACACTACATACAACAATAAGAAAGAGACAAACAGCTTTCTTTGGTCATGTGATGAGAAGAGAGGCATTGGAGAACATCGTGACAACTGCAAAGATCGAGATGCAGAGAGGCAGAGGCAGACCAAGAGAAATGATGCTGGACGGATTGAGACGGTGGCATGGAGGAATATCATCAGCAGAGTTGATCCAGAACACCAAAGACCGAGATCTGTGGAGAGCCATGAACGCCTACGCCAGCCGGCACGGCACTTGATGATGAACTGAAATAACCCCACAAATTAACCACGCTCATACTGGAGCAAGCGAAAATTGACTAGTGAGCGGACGCTGTGACGCTTTCACTGTACAGGGAAAAAAGATCTGGAGACATTACACATTCCTGTCTAACGCCTCTTTTAATAGGCTGATATTGACCTACATCGTTATCAATTCTGATGACAGTTTGTTATTTCCAATATATGATTTTTTTTTACATTTTTATTTACGTATGGATGCCTGGTAACAGTAAGTGTACAGAAACGAAAGTTAACAATTCTTTAATTCACCTGGGGACAAAATTATTTGGAGGGATCGTTATTTGTATTGGGGATACAAATTCTGGAAAATTATTTTTGATATTTCGACAGCACTAACGTAATGTAAAAATAAAACGGGATGCCAGAAGAATGGACAGAAGTAAGAAGAAGGGTGATTCATTACAAATTACTGAGAATTCGGCAGAATTCTAATGCGAATATAATTTTTCTCTATTCGCAATTCTATTGCCAATAGAGCCTCCCTATGTTTTAAGTATTCAAACACCTAAGTTCAAAGCATCATTTTCTTCTGCCTTACATCTCCCAACTCAGGCCAAGCCATGCAATGTAGACTTGTTTGTGCTTGTTTGGGTTTCGCAGCTCAAGTGTTCTCCAGGCCGAGGGTTCTAAGCCTCACTGTCAGCGACTTGTTCGCTGCAGATTCTCAGGACTCCCCTACTTTCGCACCGCACGAAATAACAACTCGTGACATTTGCGAAAGGAATGCAATTTATTTAGAGCCGACATTTGAATGGCTCTGCGAGCGTAATACTTCATCATCGTTATACAACATGAATGCAATGAAGTGGTGAGAAATGATGCTCGAAATCACAATCTAAATGAACAGCCTAATGTTTGCCTATTGCCTAGAAACTATAGCATTTGTTAAGGATACGTCTGCTCTCTACCGTCTCCAGTCGGGTCTGTTCACACGCTACACATTGCGTGGACAAGCACGGACATTGTCCTCTCCGTGCAGTAGCTATTATTGCGTGCCTGGTTTCGCAAGCACGCTGGCTTGTGAGCTCGAGTAACCGGGCACTTCACGGTTACTCGCATGGACAAGCTTGCCAATGTCTTGGGGAAAGCCCTCGCTCAGTTGTACGCATTGGCCCCTGGTCTGACACAAATGTGTCTCCTTGTGAGGCTATTTATAGTGCTTGGTGTGTCTCCTGTCTGGTGTCTCCCTACTAGACTTGTGTTTACTCTCCTTACCTCTGTAAGGTCGTATTGGAGATCTTGACAGGCTCCCCTCTTCGCTGTGAAGTGTTACTTCCCTTTAACTCCTATTTGTAACACTTCTGGTCACAAAGAAAAATTGGTTGCTCCAATTTTGTCAGATATCCAATAAGTTAAACTCTCTAGTTTGGGGATAGAACAACTCTCTTTTTCCTTTACTCACACTGATCTACCTTTTCACTTGGCTAATTAAGTAGCCCATGTATCAGTATAGTTGGCTCTATATATATCTTTGGGAATTGTTTTGGACCGGAACCATTGTCTTATGACTTATGTCCTGGCTTCCGTCGTTTGACCCTATGTCTTTTGACTTTCACCTATTGACTTCTGTCTTGACCTGTCCTCAAATTGCCCGAAATGACAACACACATACAAGTTGACTCTATTCTGAGTACAACACATGAGCACAAAGTGTTCATGTTCCCATTAATATCCCCTCCAACTCTTATACACACAGTTCTACTTTTCACCTTCTCGCTTCCGCTTGTGAAAAGCTATATTCACTGTTACATTAAGGTTTCTAAGAAGTTATTGTGTCCCCTGAATTTAAAGTTATTGTTCTTTGAACTGAATAGTGTGTGCATCGTTTATATGTTTGTTTTCCTGTTTGTTTGCGTGTTTTCTACTAAACTACAATGTACTTAACTCTCTAACCTGTGTATGCGTTAGTGTACTAAATGTGTGTGTTGCTTCGAGCGCCGCAAATCGGTTTATTGTGGTTACAAACGTTCGTTATTCTTATTTGTGACCACAACTCCGCTTTCTGAAGCTCAAAGTACGTTCTCTATATCAGTTCTCTATTAAAGTATGGCAGTAACACACATAAAAACTCGACAACACATTGCTACACAGATGACACAGACAAGTCAAAATAAGACGTTTACAGCGGTGGAAAATTTTCCTCTACCTTTCTCTCTCGCTCTCTTTCTTTCAATGTTTACTAATTTTCGCATTCTCTCCTCGCATATTTCTTCTCGCATACATCTTTCATTCACTTTCATACCTTTCTTTCACTCAAACATTCTCTCGTCATTAAAATATGTTACATAGCATCAAATGCATGGATATTACATATATACATTAAACGATTGGCTGAATTATAACAGTAATCACGCCAAATGACTGTGCGTTTTGTTTGCACGTGTCATGTCTATACATAATATACAAACTTATGAGGATGGTTTGTTACCGATCCTGTAGTAGTAACTTACATAATTTTAGTGTGCTGACCTAAATTACCCTCAAGGGAAATAATCTAATAAATACTTTCATTTAAGTGAATTGGGTTAATTACCTTAAAATGTTAATTGTGAAAAAGATGATATTGATTCCTAAATGGTTGGGTTAGTTTGGAAATGATATTTTAGATAAATTAATTTATAAATGATTATGATTATATGGTAATAAACTAATATAATATCTAACAATCGTATTTCTATAATTGGTGTTTTATGAAATGAGTTCTTAACTAAATGATGGTGATTTCTAACCACCAAATAACAAAATAAAGTTATATATGCCTTTGAACAATTTGCAATTCAATTATTAATAGAAAAATGAAGTTATAGGTACTGTTAATAAAATAATAATATACATATATCACAGTTACATTTCTATATCGAATTACACTAAATCGACGTCCTCCTTTGCGTTGTGAAGATGGAGCAATACTCTTTGTAGACTATTATAACATAGTTCATTTCGGCAAAGTTTTCTATGTTCTCCTTCGTGGATAGTGTATAAATATAGTTTCCTACTAAGTTATGTAGGTTCATAGCTAACACTTGAATGTTCCTCTAGCTTATGTGTGTCAGCGCATGTTACTTCTGCGTCTGTTCCTTACACTTCTCATAGCACTGTTACTTTCACACAGGTTACATATTTGGCGATGATAACGCACTTACAATGTATTATAATTACCACATACGGCACTGAGTTATCTAACATTACCGTGTCACTGTTTCTGGTGGTCTGTGGTCGATCCCTTCCTGTAAATCAGGTATTTCAATGGATGATGGTCGACTCAAAATGTCTGCAACAGTGTTCAATCTTCCTTTTAAGTGCTGGATGGTAAACGTGTAATTTTGGAGAATCAAAGCCCACCTGTAAATTCTGTTATTCCTTGGAAGTCCAGACTGCATCACAGACAACGGAGAGTTATCGGATTCGATTACAAACTGTGCTCCTGCCAAAAATCTATGAAACTTCTTGACGCAATAGATCAAACTGAGGCCCTCCAATTCTGATGCTGAGTATTTTGATTCAGCAGGGGTAATCTTGCGACTTACGTACATTACGGGGTGGAACGTCCCGTCGTAGAACTGTCCTAGTATCCCAGATATGGATATGGCACTCGCATCTGTGCGTAAGAAATAAGTGAGTTTTGGGTTAGGCATACGAAGGATAGGTGGAACGCTGAAAAGATGTTTCAATTTTGATAACGCACTAATTAATCTTGCATCTTGTACAGATAACATAGCCGAAGCTTTTAAGATGTTAGAAAAAACACTGGTGATTCCCGCCAGATTTGGAATGAATTTATTATAGTAGTTTACCAGACCCAGTAAACTTCGGACCTGTTTCTTGGTCGTTGGCATTGTCAAATTCAGAATCTTGGTGACGATTCTGTCATCAGTTTTTAATTGGCCCCTGCAGATGGTATGACCCAGGAAGTCAATTTGTTCCATGCCCAACTCTACTTTGGTCGGCTTCGCTGTCGGCCCAAATAATCGCAACCTGTCGAAGACTTGTCGAAGTTTCAGTAGGTGTGTTGTCCAGTCTTCCGTATGGATGCATATGTCATCTATATAAGTTGAAATATTGGTCATCTGCCAGTTTCGTTTCTATCTTTATGCTGTCAATGGTCGTGTCGTGTATACCGTAGAAACTGGTAATTCCATCTCGTCTTCGTCTGTCTCGTTCAATACTGTTGTGGTGCTAGCTGTGTGTGTTGTTACCTGGCTAAGTGTGTTTGCGTTGTCGCTGTCGTGTGTCGCCCTATCTAGTGAAGTTGTGTTGTGTACGTCTGCCGTCTCATTGCTTGGTGTTGGTGCAATTTGTTCGTCTGTCTGTTGTTCTTGTCGTGAAAAATATGGTTTCAGCATGTTGATATGAAATATCTTTAAGTGCCCTTTTATGGATATTTCATAATCCACATCTGATATTTTACGTTCAGCGTTGAAAGGCCCTTGCCAAGATGTTAGTAACAAATTACTTTATCGGGTAGTAGAAGCAAAGCCTTCTGGTTTGGTTCGAGGTGAATAGTTTTAGCAACCTTATTTGCATAGTTGTGGTTTCCATTACTCGACACCTGCTTTAGGGGTCCAGCAATATCGACCGCTATATTCTCATGTGGTCTAGATGCTAATACTGACCGTTGAACTTCGGCCTTCACATGCTTTCCCTTTCGTACAAGATGTTGACAAATAGTACAAGAACGGCAGAACAATTTTATGTCGGGACAGAATTTAGTCCAGTAAAATTGTGATAGAACTCTGGCTTGCGTTTTATAATAAGCCAAATGTTCAGCAAACGGTGACTCATGTGCGATTTTTAGCACATTTTGTCGGTATGTTACAGGTAACACCGTCTGCTGAATTTCATGGTTATTATATGTGTAATAACGCATGAGAATTCCGTTAATTTTTCTAAAGTACCAGGAAGCATTTTTAGACACTTTCTTTCGCTCACACAACAAATTAAATTACGGTGTGATTGTTTGGTCGGTGCTTTGTGCCTCGATCAATTTTTGTCGAGTAGTGTTGGTATCTGCACCACTTGGTGTTAATAGCTGTAGCATTTAGTTTTGTAAGTCAGTATAGTTTGTTTCTGTATCTGACTTAGTTACAGCGTTGGCCATGTGTGTATCTTTCCAGGCTTTTATGTCGTTTTCTGTACATTCTTTCAATGCATCTAGGCATCCTAAAATAAGATCCGTGCATGGATCTTGCAGGATAGCGCACGTAAATGTGCCGGTAAGGAACGGGGTATTGATATGCGCTTTTGCCAGTGGATATTTATCGATGGTTCCAGAGAAAGTACGGCATTTGACAAATTCACCTGTATAATCTTCTGGTCTAGCAAATTCTCTCCTTAAACCCAGTAGAGTGCTCCCGCTATCAACTAAACTTGGCATGGTTGCCCATTGACCAGTGCATCGTAGAACTTAAGTTTACCTTTGGAGGCATACGCTGCGTTAGCATCTTCATTTGAACAATGTATTATGTGCCCACATGGCAATTTACCCTCCGCATGAAACTGATGGCATACTTTACAATTCTTAAAGTCTAAAATATCTGTTACTGATGCTACACTCTGACATTCACTCGTTGGCAACACATTCACAAGTTCCGGATCAATGTCACTCTCATCGTCTAATGATGTATCGATGAGTGCTGCATTATTTGCCTTCATTCTCTGTCTCCCCATACATTTATTGCTATAATGGCCATAACTTGAACAAAAATAACATTTAACAGCACGTTTAAAGGATGATCTTCTGCTTTCTTGCTTCTTCAACACTGCTTCTAAGTGTGACGGATATGCGGGGTTCTTATCACACATCGAGTAAGTCGGATGAAAAAGATTGCAATAGTTACATCGAGGTGGTTTCTGATATGGTTTGTCCTTCTTACGGTAATCTTTCTGGTTGTAAGATTTATCAGGAATTTTGTTTGCAAAAGCTGTAATTTCTGTGTCATGTGATGTAGTTTTAAATATGTCCCGATTAGAAGAAAAATAAGCTGACCCCCGTTTCTCTAATTGCTGAATGGACTCAATATCTGACTGTTGTAAAAACTTCGCAAAAGGGGTAGGAACGGTAGAAATCACTTTGTCCATTACCATCAGCACTTCTAGTTTTTTCATAGTTGTTACCTACTTTAGCTGCTCTAGTCCACTTTTTGAATGTGCTCTGCACGTTAGAGATATAGTCTAAGAAGGTTTCAGTTGCTTTTGGCTTAATCTGTGAGAATTGAATTTGGTACCCAGTAGCGTCTAAAAGAAAATGTTGCATTATCCTATCGTGTATGTACTGATAATTGTTCCTTAGCTCTGTAGGTATGGATTCTATTACTTTTAATGGCTCCTCACTGAGATTCCTCATGTAAATCATTGCCCAATCATCTAAAGGTATTTTCTGTGTCTTTAGATGGAATTCTATGTTCTCACTCCATGCGCTAATTGAATCACCTACACTGTATGGTTTGATAAGGCCTTTGTACTTACTAAATTTGTTCTGTTCTTCTTGGCTCTTTTGTTTGCTAGAAGCTATTTGTATGTTAGAATCTACCTCCATTTCCTTCATCTTTAGTTTAGTCTCTGACTCTACTTGTATTTGCTTTTCTTTGGTGGCATGATCTAAGTCTAATTGTTTCTGTTTGATAACTTGATCTAACTCTAATTGTTTCTGTTTGGTAACTTCCTCGATCTCTTTCATTTCTTTTTTATGCTGCCTTTCTAATGCTCTTTCGTCTCTCTCTAAAGCAGCCTTCTTTTCCATTCGAGCTATTTCCTCTTTCTGTAGAGCAGTTTTTCTATCTGTCTCTTCTTTGTATTTCTGATCTACCCATTTTTCTAATTTTTCACCAGTATGGCCCATTTCCTTGCCTGCCTGGATACAGTCATTTAGGGACGCCATTTTTGCGTAATGTTAGTTCAAAATGATATCACAATAATATTCACACAATCGTTTGTAATAATGTGTTAGTAAATATACATCTTTACTGGAAAAGAAGATGCATGATTAATTTAGAGCATACCAAAATATTCTGAAAATATACTCATTTAATTCTTTGGAAAGTACGGTTCTTGGGATGTTCCACCGCTGTCTTTCACACTTACAAAATGATTTGACTTGATAACACAATGGCTGCTTCTGTTTAGTAGAGCATCAAAAATTAGACACACGCTTATGTTGTCAATACAAGCTTATATTTCATGCGAATGATGAATGAAAAAATGTGATAGATAGTGATAAATGGTGTTAATGGATGATTGATATGATCGTCTGAATGATTGTTAGATGATATGTGAGATGATTCGTCGTATGACAGTCGATGTCGTCTTGTCTTCACTTTCTGACTATGGCGTATCTTCGATCTAGGCGTCAGTTCGTCGCTAATTTATTTATTGACTTCGTAGAATGGTGACATTGATGGCTGTATCACACGCAATGAAATGTACACGGTGGTTACGATGGTAATATTCACTGATCATTGTATACATTTCTATTGATTTTTTGTATAATAACACACTTTCAAATTAATATTTGTAGAATTTCACACTTTAGCGATTTAATTTGGCTCAATTGTGGTTCACACTCCACAAATGGTATGATCGAATAATTCACCAAAGAAAATTCTTTATGTCATGTATGGAAACAAATTTACATTACTTTGAAATATATCACACAGCAATGATGTTGAATCGTGCAATGAACTGATGCTGGTTCAGAACTTTCTAATACTAATCGATAGCTGGCGTTCGTTCAGTGGTTTATAACACCACTTGCCTGCTGGTGTTAACTGTTCGTTGAATATTAAAACAAATGCTTTGCTGGCGTTGGTTCACTGTGTTCTGACACCAATTGCTTTGCTAGAGTTGGTTCACTGTATTCTGACACCAATTGGGGTCCTGCCTGTCAGCGACTTGTTCGCTGCAGATTCTCAGGGCTCCCCTACTTTCGCACCGCACGAAATAACAACTCGTGACATTTGCGAAAGGAATGCAATTTATTTAGAGCCGACATTTGAATGGCTCTGCGAGCGTAATACTTCATCATCGTTATACAACATGAATGCAATGAAGTGGTGAGAAATGATGCTCGAAATCACAATCTAAATGAACAGCCTAATGTTTGCCTATTGCCTAGAAACTATAACATTTGATAAGGATACGTCTGCTCTCTATCGTCTCCAGTCGGGTCTGTTCACACGCTACACATTGCGTGGACAAGCACGGACACTGTCCTCTCCGTGCAGTAGCTATTATTGCGTGCCTGGTCCCGCAAGCACGCTGGCTTGTGAGCTCGAGTAGCCGGGCACATCACGGTTACTCGCAAGGACCAGTATCCCAATGGCTTGGGGAAAGCCCTCGCTCAGTTGTACGCATTGGCCCCTGGTCTGACACAAATGTGTCTCCTTGTGAGGCTATTTATAGTGCTTGGTGTGTCTCCTGTCTGGTGTCTCCCTACTAGACTTGTGTTTACTCACCTTACCTCTGTAAGGTCTTATTGGAGATCTTGACACTCACCCAAACCCTCTTTAGTCACCTCTAACAACACACTCGGTAGTTTACACTGTTATAATTCATTGCATCCCTAAAGGGCTCCAGTAACTCAATCACTGCTCCGGGCATCTAAGATTCCAACATCCTTTTTGAAATACCCCCATATAACATGCAGTAAACCAATCGGAGAATATGACATGTGCCATAGTTTAAAAACTATCGTCCAATATGACATGTGCTATAGCTTGAAAACTATCGTCTTTTGAGCAGATGTCAGAAAAATAACAGAGTTACCACACAAACAATTCTCATGCTTTAGTGTATAAAAATCAAACAAGAAAACAAATGAAACACTAAATGCTTATTTAAAAGGGAAACTGTATACATAGTTGAAGTATGAATAAAGTGGTACTTTGAGTGCCAAGACACAACAGAGCACATGACTCTAAAAACAGAAGGAGCAGAACTCCCGATCGGAAATTCTGAAATAACTAAGAGACTAGCGTATCACGTCAGTGTTGTTGATCAATAGTTACGGCAGTCAGATCAGGGATTCCAACAGGAAAACAGCACGTTGAAATTGTATAGAACTTGGAAAAGGATACTTACGAGCAGGACAACATCATTATGGCCAATATAGATTGCAGTGGACAACGTACAAAGTTGGAAATATATATGAGCCTGAAAGAATAGACCGAAGGCAACAGATACAAACGGGACTGGGTATCTTACAGCAAGGTCAAACCTATTCTTGATAAAGAATGACCGAAGAATAGCGGCATGAATCAATTAGAGGTCTAGTGTTTTCAACGATCTATTACTCGTATCTCACTATCAGAGACACGGTATATGTATGTTATGGATGTTTAAGGATCGTTTGAGAATTACACGAGAAATAATTTAATTTGCCGGTCTTCAGTCCTTTTGATTGCCGTTGAGTTTTCCTGCTTCGAGATTTGTTGAAAGAGTGTCACACCCTGGACACATTATCTGTTAATGATTTAGATTGAATTTTATTGAGACACTTTTCAGCAACATGGGGACTCATCTTACAGAAGTACAGGAAATCGAATGTTGCCAACACTTTTTTCATGGATACGTTACTGCGTCAGATATACACGAAGCAAGTCATCTCTACCATTATTAGTATTGATTTGTTACCAGCTAGTAGAGCTATAGCTGCCATTATATAACAAGGTGAACCAGGAATATACAACAGTTCATTCGTTACTTGTTCAGAAGCTGTCAGTTATAATAACCTATTACCAGCCACTGGTCAATTCATTTCGTCAGCTACGCAAGCAGCAATGAAAATGCTGGGCATACCGCAAAAGTTCAGTGCTCCATGGCATCCGATGACAAACGGAGTAAATGAGAATTTCAACGGGGTTCTCAAACGAACCCTAGCAAAAGTCGCATCGGAACGACCCAAAGATTGGGACATCCTGTTGCCAGCAGTACTTTTCGCGTACAGGGAAGTACCACAATCGAGTACGGGGTTTCCCCCATTCGAACTTATGTATGGAGCAAATCCTCGCGGCCCGCTGACATTATATAACGACATGCTGACAAAGAAAGCACATGACCAACCAGAAAAAGATGCATACGAAATAGTCACCCAATTAAGAGAGAAAATTATGACAGCATGCCAAATAGCCAGATCCGCGCTGGAAACATCAGGGGGAAAATTCAGACAATATGACAATAGGAAAGCCAAAATAATACTGTTGAAAGAAGAAGAAGAAGTATTACTTTTATTACCTGACCCTAGAGATTATCTAATTATTTCATGGCAAGGTCCATTTAAAGTAATTAAGAAAATCAGTGATGTAGACTATGTAATAAATGTTAAAGGTAAACGAAAATATGCCACATCAACATGTTAAAACCGTATAAAGACCGTAATACGGACAAGACACAAACTGTTGATCATATACCACACAGAACAGCAGCAGCATGTTGGGTTATAAACAAACAACAAGAAGATGCCATACAACAACAAATACCAACACCAATTCTTAATACTAGCAACAATTGGCGAACTATTCAGATAAATAAAAATTTATCATCGCAAGACAGATACAAATTATCAAAAGATAATTCAACGAAATTGCAATCGAAAACAGAAGATCCTATTAAAAACAATATCAAGGAGCAATTAGAAACTTCACACAAGGCGATTAAATTGGCGCATGGGTGGCTAACTTTGAGCTGTTGGTAAAATTCTATAAAATTCCAGAAGAGATGTGGCCCATCTTATTTCACAGTCACCTCGGTTTGGAGCCTTTAAAGGTAGTCGAGTTAATTCCGGAGAGTTTGCGGACCAATTACACATATGTTCGAGATCGTGTATTGAGTCATTTTTCGCTGGACGAAGCAGGATTAAGAACAAAGTTCAAAACCCTCACACCTAAGTCAAACCAAACGTTTCTGGACTATGCAGCTGAAACCGCATCTTTGTATGACAGATGGTTAAAAGCTGCAGAGGTGAATGCAAACTTTGACAAGTTACGCGACCTAATGCTCAGGGATAAATTGTTATCATCGGTCCCTGAATCGATGGCTACGTTCCTGATAGAGAACAAGTGTAAATCAATACCTGAGATCGAAACAAAGGGGGAGTCATATTATAATGCACATCGTGAGGTATTTGCCGAGAGTACACAACCAGAACTTGTAATAGGTGCAAGTGCAAACTTAGAGAGCCAAAGAGGTTATGGTAAAAGTAACAGGTCTGCACAACACAGAAACAGAAGACCATATCAGAACACACATAGAGAATCAGACAGGCATAGAAAGGGTCATTTCACACAATGTCCACATTGTAGGCTAAACCACATTTCATCGGAAATGTGTGACCGTCATCCGGAATATGCAGCATATTTGAAAGAACTCATTAATAAGAGGAGGAATAAATACGAGACATACAGAAAGAATATCAAATGTTTCTCGTGTTTAGCCTGGGGACATACCTCAAGGTCATGTACGATGAAGAGAACGTGGAAAGAAGCAAATGCTGCATATATATTTACTAGTAGTGTCTCAGAAGATACAGAAGAGGCACATGCGGCCATCATAGAACCATATACTAATGACAACCCAGAGAAAACAGATACAGATTGTTCGGACGAGGAGTGCCAAGTTACGATACAAGAGGCCAATGCGGTAAATATTCAAAATGGCACACTAAAGGTCCACCAAGCATGAGTTAATGGTACACCAACCACATGCGTGAGGTATAGCGCCGCCTCTATTGATGGCGTTGACCAAAGGCTTGTGAAGGATCAAGATTACACAGGCAAAAGTGTTACCTGTAGAACCTTTGGTGGCACTTTGGAAATATATAGAATTGCATCAATCAATATACAATCTCCCTACTTTAAAGGGATAGTGAACGCAGCAGTGCTACCAAACCCCTGTGCCGGGGTTCTCATTGGGAACATTCCCAGAGTAAAAGATTGCACTCATGAAGAGGCCATGAAATGGGAAATCGACCACACCCCAACAAATGCGCTCACCAGAGCTCAAGTGCGTCGACAGAAAAAAGAAGAAAACAATGCACTCTCCACACCCCCAAAAACTAGGCACAATACACAAGACATGTTAGTAGTAACAACTGACCTACCCACAGAACAAAAACAAGATCCAACGTTACAAAAATGTTTTAAAAATGTACACACACCTGTCAAAATTGCAAAACATAGTAAGTGGGAATTCATAATAGACAATAATATACTTACCAGACAATACACCAAAGGAGTGACACTACTGGTACAAACAGTGCTACCAAGCAAATATCGAGAAGAAGCATTAAAACTCGCTCATGACTCCCCATTCGCAGGTCACATGGGCATAGCCAAAACGGCAAACAGAATTTTGGCACAATTTTATTGGCCAGGGTTCGCCAGTGACATTGCAAAACATGTCCGATCATGTGGCTTATGCCAAAGAACTACACCAAAAGGCAAACATCCCAAAGCACCACTACAGAAAACCGATCTAGCATATCGACCGTTCCAGAAAATAGCGGTCGACATAGTGGGTCCTCTTAACACAACAACAGATAGAGGCAATAAATTTATTCTGACGGTAATTTATCTATGTACAAGAGGCAATTCCACTAAAAACTATTACATCTAGATCCATCCTAGATTCATTTTTACTTGTATTCAGTAGGATAGGTTTTCCTTCATATATAATATCAGATATTAAGGATCGTTTGAGAATTACACGAGAAATAATTTAATTTGCCGGTCTTCAGTCCTTTTGATTGCCGTTGAGTTTTCCTGCTTCGAGATTTGTTGAAAGAGTGTCACACCCTGGACACATTATCTGTGAATGAATTAGATTGAATTTTGTTGAGACACTTTTCAGCATTGAGGATTATATAAGCGACCACCTACCCTGCTCTGTACTGATACCTAAGTCCAGTACAGTCAGGGCTCAAGAGGAAAGACTAACTAACTTACACTCTTTTTAAACAACACAATTATAAATATAAAAATGTTTGTATATAACCCCACAAACCCAAAGAGATAAAGGATACTAAGTTCCTCTTACTCAATGTGATCCTGCCCGTTATAATTAATTTAGCTGTTACTGGCCCATTGGCTTGAGACCATAAATGTGTATGGGTTATGCTGAACATGTTCTCTTGTGATAGACATGACATTGCACATCAAAGTTGCCTTCTATCATGAGATTGACATTTGACTTTCACTCAATTAATTGCTGAACAATTTTTAAAAAAAAAATTGTCCTGCAAGGAAACGAGCCTCCAGCTCCCGCCCAACAGGCGGAGACACTAACAACTATGCTACTGACGACACGATTTTGAATCAACATCATCAACACCATCATCATGATCTTCCACTTCTGCCGTTAAGCGTCGAGGGGAGGAATAATTTGTGTTCCAGCGCCCGGTGGGCGGCACTGGATAGTGTCATTCCGTTTGGTTGTACAATGTCTTTGATGTATCAATCCATTTTCTTCTTGGACGTCCTCGTGGTCTCGTCGCAGATGATCTTTGATATAAGGCCAGTGATGGTAGTTGCTGGTGTTGCATTCTAACGACATGGCCAAACCACTTGATCTTCTGTCTTTCAATAAATGTGGCACAAGGTGTTGATCCCACAGTCTGTCTGATATGATAATAGCATTTCTTACTCGGTCTCGGATTGTTAAGTTGACAGCTCTCCTCAGGCATCTTATTTCGCAGGTGTTGATTTTGCAAAGGTGTAATTTGGATAAAGTCCAGGTTTGAGATTGTTAGCATAGGGTTGGTGTGAATATGCTGTTTATTATCTGTCGTTTTGTGGGCATGGGTGTTTGGATGTTTCAGTAAGGGTGATAGTTGATATGTAAGTGCACTTGTCATAATGTTGATGACAGACAGAATGGGTTAAACTGATGACCGAGCGCATTAGAAGATACAAGTGGAAGAATAGTACAATGACGCACTAGATAGCACTTCAATAAAACCAAGAATACGTAACAAGTGCGTTTAGATAACAACCAAACGGTCATTAGGGATTAGACCATCGGCTTACAGACAGACAGCATGTCACAGTTAGAGCACACACAGAGTACAACTTCATACCTTTCACGATCAACGCACACAATGACAGCAGTTAACTAGCTTCCAAGAACGATTGGCTTGACGGACGAGGTGATCGAACACCGCTGGAATAATTGTGAGCACGATAATGGGTCCTCATAATCGATATCAGCGGCGAGGGCCTGTATGAACCGTTAGTAGTTGAGACACGGCAGTGGGCTATTCTGAAGGTGGCACATACAGATAACGAAAGGTAACTTCAGACATTTTAGACTCTAGCCATATTTGCAGTAGATGTCGTGGGAATGTTGGTGGAATGTCAGTGGTGCGACAGAGCCTGACGGCATCATCAATTCAGACATACAACTCCATTATTCATTGCCTGCCAATGGTAAATACATATCATTGATCTCTGCATGAGAGCGTCATTGAGTTCTTACAAATGTTCAACTTGTGTTGTCGTATGCATACCTGTATATCTATACCCACGGGTGGACGCACAGCGTCCGGCTCACTGGTAGACATTGCAACGAGCTAGTTCATGGAGCGTGTCATACACTCACCGGAAAGCATTATGACATGGGGAGCGTCGTCCGAAGAGATCTGAACCAGTAGATCGTCTACAGCGGAGTTTATCATTGAGTCAAGGTCAACCATTGAAAGCGCAAGACAACACTCTGAAGATTCTTTACACAACAGAAACACAGTTATTTAACTTCGTCTTTATTTGGGAGGATCATGCCGGTCAATGTTGATGGTGTGACCAGATGGCGCATCCTCGTTTGTTCATGTGTATCATTTCTTCATTGATAGTCATCCGTTAGTCTTAACGGCAAACGCATTATTATCCGGAAGCAGTTTTTCAGGATAGACAGAACGTCTATTATACACTCAGTGGTAGAAGTGTAAGTTTATTGCCACAGATTTATACTTAAATGAGTGCTCTAACCGTGATCCCACCCAGAGAACTCTTGGTTTTCAGCGTGATGTCCCTATTGCAGGAGCAGGATTTGGTATTGCTTCATCGTTTGTTTTAAGAAGCCATCGTTTCGTCGCTCTACCTATGGAACCACACTATTACTAGTGACTGTTCGTGATTGCCAGGTTCTTGGAGGATTCTCGAGTCCTGATGTCTACGATGCGGTACTTTTGCTGGCTGGTCTAGGCATCAGATTCAGCAGCACGTTGACTCAGAGACGTCTTTCGGTACTGAACGCCAATTGTTTTCAGTGCTGCACCAGCTCATTGTACTGAGTGGAGAGGTCTTTACCTGTCGACGCCTCATCGGGGCTGAATCAACACAGAAGAGTACTGGACAACGACAGAAGGACAAGGAGGATCATTGGACAACGGCAGATTGACACGAAGGAGGATTAGACAACGACAGATCGATACAGAAGTTTGTTGGACAACGACAGATCGTTACGGTGGAATACTAGACAACGAAAGTTATATACAGAAGTTTTATTGGTCAACGCTGGAATCCTCAAGATATCAGAAGTATGAAGCCGGAGAATCGTTTTTGACATTTGTCGAGTTTGAGGAGGATTTTTGTTGGTCTACAATTTGTGTCAGATGCGAGCAGGATTGTCTGACATTTCAGTTGAATACGCCGGTGCGAGGAATCGCTGATTTTTTTTCTGAGCTAAGTATGTTTGTGGTGTCTCAGTCAAAGAGTTACAGTCAGAATATTATAATGTTGCACATTTTATTCTTTCCTTATTCGCTCATGTCTTTAGTGACGTCATAGGCGCGTTATACATTATGGTGCGATATTGCGCTATACTTTCTTAATTTTGCGTGCTCATTATTTAACTTTGTTTATATTTTTTGTAATGAGTTATGTTTCTTAATTATTATAAAAATATTATTTCTTTATTTATTACTTGGAAATTATTGCAGCGAAATTAACTATCTCTTGGTATTTTCTAATATTGCTTTCATTATCGACTTTATTATGTATAAGCTTTATTACTTTTGCTCTGAAATCTTTCTGCATTGCTAAATTCTTTGGTGCTTATTGTTTCCTATATTTATATAGTCATAATATTTTGGTGTACGACATTCTAGTTATTTATTTATTTATTTAAAGACACTTAAATCTATTTATTTTGTCTGTAATGAGTTACATAGCTTACTTTCTGTAAATATGGGCGACAGACATAGGAACATGACGTCTTTACAGGACTTTGTAGTCACTGGTAAAGAGGCAGGATTGACAGGTCCAGAGCTTATAACTTGGTCAGAAAAACAATTGTCGGTTTTTCAGGCTCATGAAAGAGATGAAAGAGCCGCGATTAGACAGTTGGAAAAAGATCGTATAGATGACCAGGAGAAACAAAGATTATTTGAAAAGGAAAAGATAGCGTCGGAGAATGAAAGAATAGCGTTGCAAATTGCTGCTGAACGGGAGAAATTTGAAACTCAATTAGCAGCAGAAAAAGAAAAGATGGATAGAGAGAAAGAAAAGATTATAATGGAGATTCAGCTGAGGGAAAAGGAGTTGGCTTTTAATCTTGAGAAACTGAATACAGAAAAACTTCTGAAATAGAAGGAATCGGAAAATAACTTTAAAATGAAACAGTACGAAAATGACAAAGATGAACAGATCGCTAAGAACAAGATAGAGGCACATTCTACGAATGCTATTAAGAAATATAATGGAATTGTCAAGACATATTCGAACTCTGATTCATTTCTGCATGGTTAACTAATTTCGAGCTTATAGTTAGGCATTATGGAATTGTGGAGACAGAATGGCCTGTTTTACTGCACAGATATCTCAGTGGAGAGCCTTTGCAGGTTTTGGAACTGATTCCAGACAAGTTGCTCAGTAATTACTCGTATATTCGTAACAGATTACTGTCACATTTCTGTTTAGACGAATTTGGTCTACGTTCATCTTTCAAGAATCTTGTTCCTAAAGCAGGACAGACGTTCCTTGACTTTTCTTCTTTAATACAAATTAAGTTTGCCAAATGGGCTCGATCAGCCAATGTTATAAATGATTATAACAAGTTGCGTGATCTTATTATTAGAGACAAACTTATTTCAGCAGTACCGTCTTCTATGTCCACGTTTTTGATCGAACATAAGTGTTCGAACATTCAACGGCTTGATGAGAAGGGCGAGTCATTCTTCAATGCACATACAGACATTTTAAATCATAATTCGTCCCCGTTAGTGGAGACGATTGCTTGTGAAAGATTCCCCCATAAATCAAAGATGCAGGGATATAAAGCACAACAACAATCTGGAGGACAATATTACCAGAGACGAGAGAAACAACAACCAAAGTACCAGCATTACTCGAGACAAGAGAAAAAGGGTGTTTGGGCTACTTGTAAATTTTGTAAATATTTACATGGAGCGGCGCATATGTGCGATAAACACCCTGATTTCGATAACTACATAAAGAGATTGGCTGCTAAGAACAGAGATAAGTTTTATGCTTATCAAAGACAGACACAATGCTTTCGGAGTAAATCTTATGGTCATGTTTTTAATATTTGTCCTTTAAGACAGATATATAAAGAAGCAAACATCGGTATGTTGACATCGAGTAGTGACAGTGACTCAGAAGGTACCAACAATGCAAATACGGATGAGGGGGAGTATTCTCCCATCAATCCAGCATGTAATACTTGCCAGATCTTCCATAGGGACGGTAGTTTGACCTGCGGTCACCAAGTTCCTGTTCAAGAGACAAGTGCAGTTCAAATTGCAAATGGAACATTAAGATTACAGAACGCTTTGGTAAATGGGCAAAATTGTAGTTTAGTCCGTGATTCTGGAGCTAGTATAGTAGGTATACATAGAAGACTAATTAGGAAAAATCACTACACGGGAGAACATGTAATTTGTAGAACTTTTGGGGGTAGAAAAGAAAAATTTAGGATTGCATGGCCAGAAATCAAATGTCCATACTTTTCCGGTAGGATTAAAGGTGCAGTATTCCCATATCCCTGTGCGGATGTTTTATTGGGAAACATCCCAGAGGTTCATGAGGCCTTACCAGAGGATATAGTCAGTTTGGGAATCAACAAATATTGTGGCAAACGCTGTAACTCGGTTACAGTCTATGAAAGAAAATCAGGGAGATCAAAATGACACACGGGGTGCAGTTCATACAATACAACAATTGGTAGAGAAACCAGAAAATTTTAGTGCATTACAAGAGAAAGATGTTTCTTTACAAAAGTGTTATGATCAAGTAGATAAGTCACCAAAATGTATGAAAACAGGTACATTGGCTTTTGTAATGCAAAATAACATTTTGAAACGAGTGTATGAGAAAAACGGTTATCAGGTAGAACAGACTGTGGTACCATTACATTTCCGACAGAAAATTTTACAGACAGCTCATGACATTCCGTTTGCGGGAAAAATGGCTATTGCACGAACATCGGCCAGAGTTTTGTCGAATTTTTACTGGCCAGGGTTTGCAAAGAACATTCGCAAATACGTTCAGACATTTAAGGTGTGTCAGACTATCGCTCAGAAGGGTCGACACCCCAAGACACTCGTGCAACCGACAGACTTAGCATCCCGCTCGTTTGAAAAGATTGCGGTTGATATTGTTGGTCCATTAAATACGATAACAGTCAGAGGTAATAGGTACATTCTGACTGCCATTGACACATGCAGTCGTTGGCCAGAAGCTGTGGCATTAAAGTCTATTACAGCGTCAGTAGTTATAGATGCTCTACTTCAGATCTTCTCCAGAATTGGTTTTCCATTATATATTTTATCAGATAAGGGAGCTCAATTTATTGCCGGAGCTACAAAAGCCATTAGTAGCATGTTGGGGATTAAACAAATGTTTTCCTCAAGTTTTCATCCTATGTCTAATGGGATTATAGAAAATTTGAATGGTACGTTAACACGTGCATTAGCCAAGACTACTGCTCAACGGCCAGGTGATTGGGATGTTCTACTACCTGCGGTGTTATTTGCTTATCGAGAAGTTCCACAGGCAAGTACTGGCTTTCCGCCTTTTGAACTGGTATATGGGGCAAATCCACGAGGGCCGATGCAGATTCTAGATGAGTTGTTAACGGGGGAGGTTAAGGATCAACCTACAAGGGAAACATATGAACAAGTCACTAACCTCCGTGACAAGATAATAACATCGTGTTCAATTGCTAAGCAAGCATTAAGTGTGGCAGGAACAAAATATAGACAATATGCAAACAGGTCGGCAAAATCAATTGAGTTACAGGAAGGGAATGCAGTTTTATTATTACTCCCAAATCCTGTTGAGGCATTGGCAACATCATGGCAAGGACCATTTATAGTTATTAAGAAAATATCCGAAGTGGATTATCAAATATTAATTAGAGATAAACCTAGGAATTATCACATTAACATGCTGAAACCATATCACTCGAGGCAGCATGACACCTCTGATGATGTTCCGGAGATTAGTGTAAGAAATGCTGCTCTATGTTCAGTAATAAATGAGCAAGCTTAATATGCTATTGCACAAGGAATACCTACACCAATTGTATAAAGTAAAAGTGGTTGGAGGTCAGTGAGTATAAACCAACAGCTGTCGCAAACTGATTACGATATGTTTAGTAAACTGCTAGAAAAATTTGGTGACATATTTTCAGACTCTCCAGGTAGAACTTCTGTGATTAAACATCACATACAATTAAACTCACAAATACATGTAAGAACTAAACCGTACCCTATTCCAATGCATTACCAGGAAAGGGTGATGAATGAAATCAAGGAATTAGAAAAGGCATTCATTATTAGGAAATCTGTTTCGAATTATTGTTCGCCTTTGGTCATTATAAAGAAGAAAGGTGGGAATCTTCGCATTTGTGTCGATTATAGGAAAGTGAACCAATTAACATATCTTAATCCAGAGCCTATGCCACAGATTGATGAATTAATTGCAGGCATGTCAAAATCTACTTGGTTTTCTCAGTTGGATTTGACGAAAGGTTATTGGCAAATACCAATGACAGAAGATTCATACACATCACCGCATTTGCAACTCCACTAGGATTATATGAATTCCTATATCTTCCGTTTGGTCTTCAAAATTCTCCTTCATCTTTACCCGTATGATGCGTTTACTACTCAGAGATATTACTGACATTGCATCTTACATGGACGACATGTGTATCCACACTACTGAAACTATACATCATGTGAATATTCTAAGACAGGTTTTTTGTCGCATTCGAATGTTTGGGTTAACTGTGAAACCTAGGAAAACTGAAATTGCTTTTCAAGAAATTCAATTTCTAGGACATAAAATTTCAAAAGGTTTTCTCTATAAGGATTCTAACATTGTTACTAATATCCTCAATATCAGTGCACCGAAAACTAAGAAAGAGGTCAGAACAATTCTTGGTCTTATTAACTATTACCAGAAGTTTGTAAAGAATTTTGCTGAAATGACTGATAAACTGTATGAGTTACTTAAAAAAGAGCATCCAAATAAAATTAAATGGTCGGAAGAAAATGAGAAAATTCTTCAGGAAATAAAATCTTTATTTAGTTCTCCACCAATTCTTAGAATTCCTGACATGTCAAAAGACTTTGTGGTGCAGACAGATGCTAGTTCACATACTATTTCGTGTATTCTCCTTCAGAAATATAAAGGTCGGTTACATCCTGTTTTATATTCGAGTAGAAAGCTGAATCAAACTCAGAGAAAATATGCTATTACTGAACTTGAGGCCCTGTCTGTGGTAGAGGCAGTAAAACATTTGAGAAAAATCTGTTAGGTAAAAAGTTTTTGGTCATCTCAGATAGTATGCCATTAAAGATCTTTAAAGATGGCTCTCCTAGAAACGCTCGAATTCACAGATGTTCGTTACTTCTGCAGGATGTTGATTTTACTGTTGCTCATATATCTGGAAATTAGAATAATTTAGCTGATTTACTCAGTCGACTGTAAAATATGAAAGGGTGTAGATAGATGTGTGTATGGTGATATAGGTGAGAGTATTATAATGTGGTAATATGAGATTATGGTATTATGACTGTGGCTTAATTCTGAAACGCCACAGATATATATATATATATATATATATATATATATATATATATATATATATATATATATATATAATTGTTTAGGCAAAAGTTAGTCACTTGTGGTTTAATATATTGCAGATGGACTGATGAACAGGTACACCCGTGTATGATCTAAAATTATGTCTCATTTCTTGTTAGATGAAGCAGGCTACAAAGAACAGTTTAGTAAATTGTCACCTAAACCATCACAAACGTTCTCTGACTACGTCTCAGTAGTACAGTATATTTTTACTAAGTGGCTGTCAGCAGCCAAAGTGAATGATAGTTTTGATAAATTGAAAGATCACATTCTTAGAGAGAAAATTATTACATCTCTACCACCACCATTTTCAAAATGTCTATTAGAATGTCAGTGTGAGAGTGTACAACAGATTGAAAAACGTGGCTCTGGTTATTTTACAGCCAACAAACAATGTTTCACTAGTGGATTGACTAGCACAGACTTTGTAGCAGCCGATACACATGATAAATCGAAGTCAGTGCCCTTCAGTAAACAGAAACCCAATGAGCAATCTGCTGAGAAATATTATCAGTGAAGATATTGCCAATTTCCACACAAGGAAATTTATATGTGTGATAAACACCCAGGGTACCTCACTTACTTGCAGAATTACATAAATAAGCAAGATAAGGTGAGAAAGTGCTATAAACGTCTCACCAAATGCTTCTTTTGCAAAGCGTATGGCCACTGCCGCCACTCATGTAAAGGCAAGCAAATGACTAGAAAGGCTAATGCAGCCATGTTTGACAGCTCTTACTCAGATGAGGAAATTGTTGAAAATCATCTTGTAAATTCAGCACATCCCATTGATGTATTTCACCTTGAAAAATGTACCATCTGTAATCGTTTTCATGAGGATGGCGTTTTAACATGCGGCCATTCCATACCAGTTACCAACAAGGAGGCCAAGTTAGTAATTAACTTCAAAGACAAATCAAACATCCACCATGGGTATGTTAATGGAAAAGCTGCCACAGTTTTACGTGACAGCGGCAGTACTCTCATTGGTTTAAAGAGAGACTATATTTTACCCTCAGAGTATACTGGCAAACATATTACATGCAGAACTTTCTCAGGTAACATCGAGAAATACCCGCTTGCATGGGCATATATAGACACACCCTTTCTTACAGGAAAGGTTAAATGTGCAGCATTAACCAATCCTTGTTGCGATATTATAATTGGTAACCTTCCTGAAGTAAATGATATGCCACATGACAGTATATCATCGTCTATCACTTGTAATGTTGATAATACTATTTCACCTTCAACTGAATTCATTGTCAACAATGTATTATCACCTGTAAATGAATGTATGTTTGCCAATTCATTAACGTCATCACATAAGATCTAAATGTAACACCATCTTGCCATGTTGTTGATATCACAAATGCAGTAACTAGATCTGCTGCACAAATGCAAGATCGAATCGATCAGACAGAGACTTTACAAATGGTAAGCCCAGTGGTAACATCTCCTGAAACAACCAGGGAGAAGTTTATAACAGCCCAAAAAGCCGATCGATCTTTGCAGAAATATTTTAAATTAATAGGCCAAAGCCACGATTATCAAAGAACGGTAGATGGCACTTTGCTCTGAAAAATGGGATTCTGACACGGTACTATACCAAAGGATCTAGCACTACAGAACAAACGGTGCTACCATCAGAACACCGCAACCAAGCATTACATCTAGCGCATGACATATTCTTTGCAGGGCATATGGCGTATTCCAAAACTAGACGTAGGCTACTTACACAGTTCTACTGGTATAAATTCTGCAGTGATACCAAACAGTATTGCAGAACTTGCGACATCTGCCAGAAACTTGTTAAAAAGGGTAAACACCTGCAAGCTGAACTGCAAATTACAGGTTTAGCAAGCAGATCTTTCGAAAAGATCTCTGTTGATATAGTTGGTCCTCTAAACCATGTAACATCTAGAGGGAATAAATTTATTTTAACGATAATTGACCTCTGTAGCAGGTGGCCAGAAGCGATTCCTCTTAAGAAGATAACTGCCAAAGACATCATGGAAGTCTTTTTCCATATTTTTGCTAGAGTAGGGTTCCCTGATACCAACCTCTCAGATCGGGGTAGTCAGTTCATAGCATCAGCCACTCAAGCCTTTACTAAAATGTTAGGAGTGAAGCAATGCTTCAAGAGCCCCTACCATCTTCATTCCACTGGAATTATAGAAAAAATAAATGGGGATCTTAAACACGTGCTCTCAAAAGTTACCCAGGAACACCCTGAAGACTGGGATACTTATTTACCGGCTATCTTATTTGCATACCGTGAAGTACCTCATTCCAGCACAGGTTTCTCACCATTTGAACTTGTATATGGTGTCAAGCCACGCGGCCCATTGTCTATGTACCATTCCATGTTGACTGAAAGTGAAACTGTACATAAACCCATTTCATCATATGAACATGTAACATCATTGCGTGATAGGATAATGAAATCTTGTGTGTTAGCTAAAGAAGCACTGAAACAATCAGGTGCTATCAGAGGAAACAGTACGCTAACAGAGGAAATAGGACAATAACACTGACACCAGGACAGGACGTTCTTCTTCTATTACCAAGCGACAGACATCTACTGACAGACTCATGGCAAGGACCGTTTAAAGTGTTAAGACAAATTTCGACTGTAGATTACGAAATTGCAGTTAGGGACAAACATAAAATATTTCACATAAACATGCTTAAACCCTATTACAACAGAGACGACGACCAGGTAGAGACAGCTGCAGGCACGACAAAAGTGGACCAGACAGACAACGACATGACCGACGAAAGACCTACTCCATCTCTTGACACAACAAACAGCCTTAATGACATCGAAACAAGTCCTAATCTTACTTAGACAAAGACTTACAGTTGCAGACAACTGTGACGACATACTGACTGAACTGACAGACTCACAATACTATATAAAACTTGACATGACAAATGACATTGGCAAATAGCATTACATGACAGCAGCATACACCTGACAGTATTTGCCATAATCCAGTGACTTTTTACGGAGGACAAAGCATATTCTGACATACCAGATAACGACGTTACAGCAGACATGTAAACCCTTTAGACATGACATTCCAACAGGTAAACCATCCAATATTGACATAGCCTTCCAAGTAATTACTATTTTTTAATCATAAAATTTGTAATGGCTATGTCACGTCTGCCGACAATATCACCTCAAGGAATTATATAGACAATTGAATTCAAATTTTGTTTCTTTGATCAATTGTTTTATCAAATTATTAAGAATACAATTGTAAACAGCAAATGCTTACGACCTGCATTTTCAAAAGTGTTATCATATTTTTCAAATAAACCTATCCTTACATTACCTGATCTTAACACTATTTTCAGGTTGAGATGTGACGCGAGCTCCGTAGCGATTGGTGGTGTACTTCTCCGGGAGTACAATAAAATTCTACTCTACACCTGAAATCGAGGCGCTTGGTTTTGTATTTTCGGTACGTAAACTTTCTAGATTTCTTTTGGGACGTCATTTTATAGTTGAAACTGACAATAGTCCGTTAACCATTATCACCGAGGGAACGCCAACCAACCACAGGGTTGCAAGATGTTCACTGCTTCTGCAGGACTTTAGCTTTGAAGTTAGACATATAAGTGGCTCACAAAATTCATTGGCAGATCTTCTCTCCAGATGCCCGTATGACTTACCCAAATAACCACATGACACCTGAGCACACTGCAGAGAATGTGTAAGCTGCACAGTGATATATGCTCAGCATTACAGCCAAATTTGAAATTTTTTCAGTAAAGCTGTGCAAACAATGTGGTAGGGAGCATCTAACCTCCCATTGTAAATATATTGTATATATTATTATTATTATTATTATGTGAATAATTGTGACGAGTATGTGTGAGATATATGATAGAAAGTGTATATTATTGTAAATATGTACTATTATTGCTGCGAACAGTACTACAGGATCCAAAGACTTACTGCACTTGAACTAATCCGAGTATCCGTGGTACCGGCAAATCAGATGGTTCCAGCACATTTTAATCCGTGTGAGAGAGACTGTGACTGCCGGATTCTAGAAGAACCCTTTAATCCATACTGAAGCAGGAAGAAACTATCCAGCAGCTGTTTTTCAAGAACTGTTTCCTCCGTTTATTTATGTAACATCCAGACGGAAGAACGTTGTGTTATTATTAACTCAACACACCAGTGTACTTCCGGTATTTTTGAATATTAATTTGAAAGCTAGCACACTATAATAGAATACTCACAAAACAGTGACGTTTTCTTCAATTTTTGTGAGTTAAATATTTCCATATACGGAATTGTATGCAAGGATTTTGTTAGATGTGATCTCAGCATCGTAAGTTGATTCACTTGTTCACAACAGTGACATTTAGTTCACTTTTGTCAATAAGTATCAAGTTATGACACCAAGAAACGGATTTATTAGTGTAATTTATTTTGTTGAAAGCATGTTAAAAATTATCGTCCATAAATTTTGGAATTACAACCAAGGGACATAATTAAAATTGTTGGTAATGTGTAACATGTATTGAAACCATCATCATGTTGCCTGATGGGTAACACGTCAAGATGACGTCAATTGTGCATGGAGATAATTACCAAAGCTGTAGACCTTCATACGACTCTCTGACTAAGTGAGGTTAGGGGTCTAATGTTGGAGTCATCTTATAGGAAGGTGCTCGCAATCTGACCTGATGTGTTTGAAATTTTTGTTTTTGGACAAGAGGTAGATGCCTGAGTGCTGTAATCTACTGGACTGGCTGTGTCATATTGCAGCTGAAGTAAGAATCCATCGAATGGATTGTACTTGATGGTGTTGCTTTATAGCAACTTTGAGAAAGGGGTAAATATAACTTGCAACTACTTAAATATTTTAAGATTTCAAAATAAACCAAACAGTCATGTCAGATGACTTACATGGGTCGATTCTGACAAGAGAAATAAAAGCTATATAGAAGACATGAAAGGATTCCCTTTCATGAAAAGGAGGGTGGGAGAATGGCAGATTCTCCCCCATAGTTACAACGCGTCGTCTTCACCGACGCCAGGCAAGTACAGCCAGGCTCAACTCTGAGCGACGTTAACCACTCTAGTTACAACGCGGCGTCTTCGACGGCGCCAGGCAAGTACAGCCAGGCTCAACTCTGAGCAACGCTAACCGAGTTGTGGGTCAGTCGGTACGGGCGTGAAGCATGAAGTTCACGCCGAGGGACACAAATCCGACTGGCGAGATTTCTGACCCTTCAGGCAGACGGCTTGGGAACGGTCTAGCGGACAGACGGTATGAATGATGCTTGTAATGGATCGAGTGTTTTAGCGTAAATCGATAGCAAGCCTGTATGCGAGTAGGCGACTGTGCGCCTGTGTGGTAGAGTTGTAAGTGTATTGCATTGATATCTATTTATGTATTTATTGATTGCATGTATTAATTGTATCATGACATCGTGAATTGTGATTGCGCGATGCATGCATTGATTTCGAAGAGTGCGCTGCGAGAATAAAGTGTATGAATTGTTGTAGCTGCGTGTCACGTTGAGTCATTCTGTGACAATATTTAGTATCACACTTGTCAGCATAAACGAGCTTGAGTTCTTGCTTTATGCAAGATCCTGACACTAAGCATTAACAGTGTTGTTATGTTATACGTATATTCAGTTTATACCGTTTTCAGCTGTTGATGGTTCTTTAACTTTGCGAAATCAAATCGTACGTGGTCGTTCTCACCAAAAATCATCACACACACTTTAGCAGTATCTGGGCTCATCTTATACGATGAAGTATAGTTGATAATAAACTTCAACTGACTTTGGTATTCAGCAAAGCTTGATGCTGTCTCAATCAAGATGTGGATATCTGCCTTGATACGCATGTTTGGATCTTGAAAGAAACACGTAATAAACAAATTACTGAAGAAACTGCAGTAACATTATATGTATGTACTACTGGATGATTAAATGGTATATAATAAGTTTGTCCTAAAAAGTGTGCAGGAAGTTGTTATTAATAATAATATATATTCTAATTCTTCCTATATTATTGTCGGTTTAATAATGATATAAACCAAGACAAATTAATTCCTTCTGCTGGCAATTCTATAAAATACTAGTTGGAGGTTATAATATAAATAATATACGCTATGCAGATGACACAGTATTGGTGGCGGATAATTCAACAGACCTACAACAATTATTAGACGTAGTAGTAACAGAGAGTGCAAGGAAAGGACTCTCCTTGAATATCAAGAAAACAGTAACAATGGTAATATAAAAGAAAATGTTGACACCAAAATGTGACATAGAAATAGAAGGGAAAATCCATAACCAAGTTGATAATTTTAGATACCTAGGGGCATTTATAACATCAGATGGAAGATGTACAACAGAGATTAGGAGCAGAATAGGGCAGGCAAAAACCGCATTTCAGAAAATGAAGAGTATCTTATGCAATAAGTCACTATCACTGAATGTAAGAAAGAGAGTGCTGAAATGCTATGTAGAACCAGTTTTGCTGTATGGCAGTGAATCTTGGAATGTAAATGAACAAATTAAGAAGAAATTAGAAGCAACAGAGATGTGGTTCCTGAGACGAATGTTGCGAATTCCTTGAACTGCCAGAGTAACTAACGACGACTGCCTGAAACAGGCTAACGAAACTAGAATATTGTATACAACAATAAGACAGAGACAAACAGCTTTCCTCGGTCATGTGATGAGAAGAGATGCATTGGAGAACATCGTAACAACTGGAAAGATCGAGGGGAAGAGAGGCAGAGGTAGACCAAGAGAAGTGATGCTGGATGGATTGAGACGGTGGCATGGAGGAATATCAGCAGCAGAGTTGATCCAGAAAACCAAAGACCGAGATCTATGGAGAGCCATGAACGCCTACGCCAGCCGGCACGGCACTTGATGATGATGATGACTAGCAATTCAGGTATGCCGACGGTAGCGTTGCTACCAGCAGGGCCTCCCAAGCCGGACAGGTCAAAGGGTAGAGAACAGACAAAGACAAACACCCTGGTCCTCCGGGTTGGGGGTTGAAGCGTGGGGTTAACATCCCCACCTTTGTAAAAACTATTTTGTTACGAAACTGATACAGATACTGGCCATTCAGGTATGCTGGAAACAATATAAAAAGACATAAAGTAGTGCAGCTTTGCCTAACAGAATTATGACACATACAGGACGTTGCGGCGATTAGCCTTCTTCAGCAAACAAACACATTCACAAACACAACATACAATCAAGGAGATCTCCTGTGACTACATCAGAAGGTGACGTCGATGGAAGATAAGAGGTGGATCTAAATAAACACAGAACAGATAGCTGGTAACGGCTACGATTAAGTGAGTAAATATAACACCCCGATGGCAACATATAACGGTTAACAGACGAAGATAGTACAATTAGTTGCAGTTGTAAACATAGTAAAATATGAAAAAATTTGGTGGAACTGCGGTAAAGCTGTGAAAGTGTAAACAATATAAAATGATATAAAGTAATGCAGCTTTACATAACAGGAACACAGTGGGAAATCTAAATTGTTGCTATCCGAATTGCAACTGTGAAATAATGCAAGTGTACCAGTAAAGTGGAAGCTGATAAACTATTACAAGACATTGTCATAAACTGTCAACTACAATCTTATTTGCACCATCAGTGCATGCTCATGTGGGTCACTGGCACGAGTATTGTACGTGTGTAAGTGTGCTTGTCTATATGCTGTAATATTGAAGTGCTGTGACACAGCGGATGCAGGAAATGAGTACCGTGAGTCAACTATTATTATAATTATTGACCGGATATTGTAATATGTTCAACGCGTCTCACATCTTGGCAGCATGCTCTACACTCATAGACCATGACACCTAACATCTTCTCATTTCTTTCTTAATGATATTAAAGTGTGGGGTCTCATCTCATCATGTTCCTCATGTAATTTGCGGCGTCGAGGTGAAGTATAAACCGCGGGAGAGTGCCTGCTTATGGGCTTCATGTATCGATATTCCCTGCGTCCATCGTTTACGTGGTCGGCCTCTTCCTCTGCTTCCCTCTGGTCTGTACATCATTGCTTGTTGTGGTATGCTGTTAGTTGGTAACCTACTTGCTTGGTTAAATCATGTGACTTGCTGCCTTCTAATGAAATCTAGTGCAGCTATAACCCCCACTTTAGTCCCGATTCCTTCATGTCTGATCTTATCTCTTCTTGATACATTGAGTATTCTTCTCAGGAAACTCATTTCTGTTGTGATTTTTCTTTCTTCTTTTTCTGTCATTGCCCAGGTTTGGAATTGGTAACAGAGTTGGCAGGAACATTGTGTTGTAAAGTGCTTTCTTAGTAGTTATTGATACATGTTTGTTCTTTAGTATTGGTACCATTCGTCCAATGAGTTGGTTTGCCTTATTGCATCTATTTTCGATCTCGTATTCTGATTTGCCATTTGATGATATTATACTTCCTAGGTATTTGAAACTCTTTACTTATTTCAAGGGAGGTTCGTTTAGGTGAATTGTTTTTTTCTTCTTTAGTTATAGTCATTACCTCTAGTTTTCTTATACTAATTTTCATGTTATGTTCCCTAAACATTTCGTTTAGGTTATTCATGTGGTTTTGCAATTCGGCTTCTGATTTTTCTATTAGTGCTTGGTCGTAAGCAAACAGGAGTTCTCTAATGGTGTAATTTGCAGAGGTTCTTCTTCTGTGATCTCGTCTGCCATGTTCTTGCGGTCTCTGTTTGGCTGGCTCACCACTGTCCCCAGTACTATTCAATGCGTATACGGTGCCGATCACTGAACAACAGTTGGACAAGAGGGGTAAGGCTCTGTCATTTGCTGACGACGTTCTCGTGTATCGACAGGGTCGAGATAGACAGGCGGTTGCCAATGATATGCAGGGCGAACTAGATCGAATTTCCTCATGGTGTGCTGATGCCGCCGCCCTTGTCAACCCTGCAAAGGCATCGGTTACATGGTTCTCCCTAAACAACCATATTGTGAACACAGACCTGCCGGCAGTAAGAATGGATGGGAGCATTTTGAGTAGAACCCAGTCAATGACATATCTTGGTGTGAGGCTTGATCAGAGCCTGTCCTTCAGAGATCATGTCGATTATGTCATAACGAAAGCTCGAAAAGGTTTGTCAGCAATGAGAGTCATGGCGACTGCGAATATCTAGCAAAGACTGCTAATACTTCTGTTCCAAGGACTGGTGCTTTCACGCATCGAGTATGCCCTGGTCATCCTCACTGTCAGCCCTACACAGATTGGAAGACTTGAAAAGGTACAAAACGAAGCCATGCGCATCATTTTGGGCTGCACGAGAGACACCAGCTGTGTAAAACTGAGATACCTCCTTGACTTCCCGACAATGGAACACAGGATCAAGATCTGGAGAGCTCGTGCATACTTAAAAATAAGTGCAGATGAGCAGCACCCTCTGCATGATGCTATATTCAGAGAAAAGACTAACAAGCTAAAGATTGGCAAATCATGGATGGGTCGGGCGGAAGATGTCGTCAGACAGGTCTGCAGTCTTACCAGTATCAACCCCGGCAAGGAATGGGTGCCGGTACCTCCGGCTTTTGAGTGCACTTTCTCCTGCATTATCACACTCGACAGACGGTGCAGAGAGCAGAACCCTGTCGCTGTCAATGCAGAGGTCAACGCGCTCATCTATGAACACTCAGACAGCCCCGAAGTGCTCATCTATACAGATGGATCTGTTGTAAAGCAGCAGAGAAGTGTGTGGGCATTTACAGCCTGTTCAGCGGGCCGAACCGTTCAAGAATCCAGTGGTGCCCACTTTATGACCACGAGCAGCATGACGATGGAGGTGATAGCAGTTACACAGGCTTTCATATGGCTGCAATCACAGCATTATACCAAGGTGTGTGTACTAAGTGACTCAATGAGCATGATTCAGAAGGTCAAAGCTGGAGCTGTACGCAGACAGTGGACTGAGTCGCTGCGGAAGTCTGTTGTCCGTAAAGTCACATTCATCTTCGTCCCGGGACATGCGGGTGTCGAGGGAAATGAACGAGCTGATAAACTGGCTGGCTCTGCACCCCCTGTAGATGGCCAGCCCATGGATCGTGCCGATGTTATTAACGCCTTTAAAGATATGGCGAGAACAGAGGACTTTGACGTTAGTGAATCCACGTCGCTGTCCAGGATGAAAGACTTGGGAGTAAGAATCGGCACGGCCAAGCGCGAGAGGTGCATTGAGAAAACGAGGTGCCTCGTCAACCAACACATAACTGGCACTATTAGCCACCGGACGCTGATGCATATGCTGGGGGGAGGATCTGAGCACCTATGGACCTGTCCGGAGTGTAATGAAGATACCCCAGCTGATCTGTTTGGCTGGTATCTTGTTGTCTATATGTGTTATGAATAAAAGAAGGGACAAGAGAGGAATGTGCATGCTTAATTTCCTGTACATTTGTTGTAGCCCTAAGAGGACAGCAAAAAATTTTGAAAGTTCGGAAAGGAACCCGAGTTCTACATTCAAAGATTGCAAACATTGTTTAAAAAATAAATGTATAACTAAATAATCTATTATAAAATGTAAATATTAAACAGAATTTGTTTAAGAAATTCAAAAGAATTATATTCCTGTTTAAAATATTTTATTTTCGTATTTATTTTCTTATTTCTAAAAGAATATAAAAGAAGTTTGAAGTTATTTAGTAATATTATCTGTAGTATTTATATTTATATATTTAAAATTCAAGTAATTTCCCCTGCAACAATGTTAGATGTTTATGTCCCCCTACTCGTTGCTTATTTAACTGTTTTTTCTTTTAGAAATCTTGTAATTCTGCAGAATGCTCGAACATAATTATTAAGTGTAGTGATCAATGTTATTATGATCTTTTAAATATGCTCTAAGCAACTAGGGAAATGCATGCACAGTTGAATTGTATGATTTATTATTATATGTTGGAAGATATCAACATTGATGGGAAAGATTTAAGAATAATAACGAATATTTACTGGAATCAAGTAGCAGCAATTGAAATAGAAAATAAAGAGGGAAGTTACGAACAGATAAAGCTAGGAGTACGACAGGACTGTCTTGTCACCAGATCTCTTCTTCCTATATAGCGAAGTAATAATGAGAGAGATCAAAGAGACGTCAGGAATACTAATCGGAGGTTACAATATAAAAAATAATAATAATAATATGCGCTATGCAGATGACACAGTATTGGTAGCGGATAATTCAACAGACCTACAACAATTGTTAGACATTGTTTAGTTTAGTAGTAGTATATAGGGAGGTTATCCCTCGTAATGAGACATAAAATACCTCATATTGAGACATGCGGTATGAGCCATGTCTCATTCTCGTCTCATGTCTCATGCCTCATGTCTCGTGGTGGGTGGGTTGTGGCCTGCCTCATGCCTTCCAGCTCCTGCTCGTTTTTTAAAGTGGCAGCTGTCGTTTTTTAATCAGAGCATCGGGGTTAACAATGGAAAGATCAATTAAACTATGGCGCCAGGTTTGCTAATTGATTCAGAATATGTCAGCCGGTGTAATGCATTAATTATCTTCCCGTTTGTGTAGACGATTGCATAATCGATTGGTGTGCTCAGGCTGATACGGGTTGATGTATTTGTATCTTTGGTAAGATCGGCGAACAGCTGTGAGCAAAAAGTCGATATTGCCGGCAGTTGAATATCAGTGTCGGGGTCGAGGGAGGTCACTGGTGCCATCTGTTTTTAATCAAGGGCGATGTCGGAATAAAATAATAAGCGCAAAGAACGATGTGTGGGGTGGGTTGGTAAGTGGCGAAAGATGGCGGGGGTGCGTAGTTGGACATAGTGGGATATCACCAATGTGTAACTGGGGGTTCTAGTTACTGCCATTGCGCTTGACAGGTTCGAATCTCACTGTGTGGTTGGTATGTGCGGGGTGGTGGTCGAGTATGTAACGGAGCTAGGTTATATCATTGGTGGTTCGAATCACGCTGCGGGGCGATAAGGGTGTCCACCCTAGGCGGAGTTTTCTTAGAGTATATTAAGACGTAAATGTATAACAAGGATGTCTAGTTGCCGCCATAGCGCTAGACAGGTTCGAGTCCTACTGTTTGGTGGGATAGTGTGGCAGTGGCCGAGTATTTAACTGAGCTAGGTGGTGTCACTGACGGTTCGAATAACGCCCCTGGTCGCTAACTATACCCAACATAGGCGCCAGAGAAGCGAATCACGATGTGTCGCTTTGCATTCTCCTCAGAAACGTCAGTTCCACAGCCAGCAGATTCAGTGGGACTGCTCATTGTCTTCACATTCATACAAAAGTACAGGTTCAACACTCTTTTTCTCGTAGCAATTGCCATCTTTTTTACTGGTCAATACGTTTTTCAGCTTGCAAAATGTTATCTTCGCCACGGCGATTCTTGTGCTAATCTCTTCAAGGCATCTCCCATCAGTTGTTATGACTGTTCCGAGATACTTGTATCTACTCACTTGTTTCAGAATATTCCCATTTACATGTATATTACATAGTGGTATTTCGTTCATCATAGTGACAATCATAACCCGTGTCGTTTTATAATTTAATTCTAACTCTGGTTGTTCACCGGGTGCAACAACCGCCTCTACTAAATATTGCAGATCCTGCGCAGTGTCTGTTGATTACATAAATTATATGAAGGCAGTTCACAAGTTAAATTAGATGAAGACATTTTATTACAGAAATTAAATGAAGACATTTGACTAGAAATATTTAATAAAACGACGAAAAAACGGAGATCTACCGGCATGAGAAAAGCTTATAAGTATGGTAATGTCAGTTCCTGTGAACATATTTAGCAGAAGCATTCTGCATAGTATATGCATATTTAGCTTTAAGGTGAAATCAATACTGCTGTACCGATCGGAAACAAGAAAAACGAATAAAACAACTACTAATAAACAACAAACATTCATTAACGGGTGCCCACGTAGTTCATCCTTGGCGTTTATGTCTCATTCAACAATTAGTATAATGCCTGAAGTCAAATTTGCGGCTTCAAAATATGTGTTCATAGCATATTTATATATGAAGATATATATATTCAAGGTGATTTTAAAGGACAAATTTCCTCATGTCACACGCTGCAAAAGACATATTTCACTCAAACTTAAACATTAAGAGTGGAAAAGAGTATGTTGTAGATACTGTTTTTTTTCCCTTTGTTTCTAGTGGAACCTGGTAATTTGTTGTTCTATCTGGGCATGGTATGTATATTTTCACCACATTTTCACTGATGTTTTTCATTTTGTCTGCTCATTGCCCACGCTGCACAGTCATACAAAAGTACATATTCTATGAAAGACAGAGACAATTTGCAGATATTATTAAACAAAATGACAAATCGGAGGTCAGCTAACATGTACGTATTTGTAAATAAGAATACACAGCGATGTCTATTATATAACGATAACAAAGGTATTTAGTTGTAGAAAACTACCGTGCCTCCCAGGCAAACGGCGGTAGGCTAGTGACTATGTTTAGATTAGCTGTGATGGCACCAGCTGGAGATATTAATCAGCTACCTGGTACCCAGTGAAGATGACACGATAAACGAGGCGGTATAGGCCGCGTGGCCCTGAACAAAACCAACAATGAAACAAAAATGGTAATGAAACGTTGCGTCGCCGCGAAGCATTATTTTATAAACCAAAGATTACAATCGATCTGAGAGGGTAATAATAGACAGTCTAAGCCTACCAGAAAGAGGTGTCCAATACACTGGGTACCAACGACAGACAGCTGGTCAAGAAGAAGCAATACACAGTATATAAAGTTAGGACTAAATAAACCGTAGTTTAAAGAAGTCAAGTACATTATTACAAGTTAAATTACATAATAAAATAAATACAGTGATATGTATAAAATTATTAAAAAAAAAAAAAAAAAGAAGAAAACACCAGTGTTACATTAGCAAATAAGTGAAAAACACAACGGTATGAATACGTTGGTGTATTAGATACATACAAATGGTACACACAACATGCCATTATGTCAGCGTGACCGCTATCTGTTATATATTGCGACCAAATTACACCGATCGCCCCTCACGTCAGCGTAACAGACTAACACTTAAACCAAGCGCCCACTATCTATTCTATATTGTTGCCAACAATTTTGTGCATGCCGCCATCCTTTGATGGGAGTCTGATTGATGAAGCCTGTCAGGAAACAACCATAGATACATAGTAAAAGTGACGTGAGAATACAAATCCAAGCGTATTGACTCTCGGTGTATCGTTATTCACGTAACGTTTCCTATTTCCTGCTCCAGTCTATTGTTGTAAAATCTTACCAAAGTGGCCACTGTGGACCAAATCTACATGAATGAAGTAGGATAGATGCGGTTGTCATATGTGTCTTATAGGGCTTGGTCATTGGTTTTTTAAAACTTATCGATGGAAGAGAAGGACCCTTACACTACAAACAGAATAAACATTTACATTAATAATACCCATAACAAACACATGACCATCTACACTGGCTGTGACAAAAGTGACAGTCTGCTTAGAGAAAACAGCGAATTTTCAACGAAAACATAGTCTGTGTGTTATCTCCTTGGAAACGTAAATCTGGTTATATTTAAATCACCCTATGCATTCATGTCCCCCATGAAAACTAATGTAATGTCTGAAGAAGTCAAATTTTGAGGCTTCAAAATATGTTTTCGTAGTATATGTATATATGAATATATATACATGTGTTTTCTAACAACAAATGTCCGCATGTCGCGCTTTACATCCATACACAAGTATAGGTTCTATGAACGACACAACACCTACAAGTTACTAAGATTGGCACTGGGTTACCAACAACATTTGCGTCTAGAGTCAATACAACAGGACAAGACAATGCTTTTTTCGGCCTCTGATTGAGAACAACAGATATAAACGTAATTATGCAATTACCTCTTTACCACAGTACCGAGAAAGTTAAAAATATCATTTTAAATACGCTGACGACCATAGTAACACAACCAGTTAATTCTACTTGCTCACTTTGTGTATTACCCACACCTACTATAGATTGCAGAAAATACTCATTGTCTACAACCAAGCTGAAAAATATCGGTAAAAATTATAAATGCCTCGTCCGATTTCATAAAAAGAAGGAAATAATGTTAGCCAAATGTGAAAATATCGGTCAAACTTCTAAATGGCTCATCAAAACTTATAAAAAATAGGAAAATTTGTTAACCTAATGAGAAAAATATTGACCCTGTAAAGAAATATTTACAACAAAATTATAAAAATTAGGAACATTTGTTAACCTAATGAGAGAAAATATCGACCAAAGAGAGCAATATTTCATCTAATCTTATAAAAAGTAGGAACATTTGTCAGCCGAAATGGGGAAAAGGTCGGTCAAATACATAAATATCTCAACAAATTATAAAACGTTGGAAAAAATAGTGGTCAAAGACAGAAATATCTCATCCGAACTTATAACAAGTAAGAAAATATACTAGTAAAATCAAGAAACATGTCGGCCGAAGTAATACAATAGGCAGAACGAGGGACAAACTTATAAATATTTCATTCAAACTTATAAAGACTATGATAAAATGTTATCCAAATCAAATAACAGGCTGACCAAACTTAATTAGCTCATCCAACCTTATAAATAGTAGGACAATTTGTTAGCCAAATAGGCAAAATATTGGTCAGATACACAAATATCTCAATCAATTTTATAAAAAGTAGGAGAAAAGGCTAGTCAAACTAATAAAAATGGTGGCCAAATACATAAATATCTCAACGAAAATTATAAAAAGTAGGAAAATTGTAAGTCAAATGTAAAAAATATGGGGCAAATAGGAAATCATATTAACCAAATGGGAAAAATATCGCTCAAACTTATAAATAACGCGTCCAAACTTATAAAAAGTAGGAAAATGTGTTAGCCGAAGGGTGAAAATATTGCTCAAATTAAGAATCATGTCGACCGAAGTAGGAAAATACGTGATTCAATGTATAAAAACGTTGGGTAAATACAGAAATATGTCGACCAAACTGATAAAAATCTCCGCCAAACTTATGAAATGTAGGAACATTTGTTAACCAAAAGGGGAAAATGTCGGCCAAATACAGAAATAGCTCCACCAAGCTTATGAAAAGTAGGAACATTTGTTAACCAAAGGGAAAAAATAAAAAAAAAATATTGGCCATGTAAAGAAATAGCGCATCCAAATTGACAAAATATAGGAAACTTTATTAGCCAAAGGTGAAATCTATTGACCAAGTAAATAAATTTCTCGTCCAACCCCATAAAAGATAGGAAAATTTCTTACCCAAATGTGAAAAAGATCCGCCAAACTTATAAATGTCTCATCCAAACTTATAAAATGTAGGAAAACAATACTAGCCAAATCAACTAAAAGGCTGACCAAACTTATAAATATATCATCCAAACTGACCAAAGTAATAAAAATATTGGGTAAATATAGAAATATGTCGACCAAACTTTTACAAATCTCCGGTAAATTTATGAAAAATAGGAAATGTTGTTAACTAAATGTGAAAAAATATCGACCAAACTTATAAAAAGCTCTGCCAAACTTATGAAAAGTAGGAAACTTTGTTAACCCACACGAAGACAATTATTAACCAAAGATAGAAAAATATCGACCTAAATAGGAAAATTTGTTAGCCAAATGGGAAAAATATTGGCCAAGTAAACACATATTTCAACCAAACTTATAAATATGTCATCCAAATTTACAACAACAACAACAAAAATAGGAAAATTTGTCGACCAAGTAAGAAAATATATTACCAAAACTGGAAAAGATACTAATCAAAGTGAGAAAAATACCAACCAAACTAAGAAATATGTATGGTAAGGTAAGAAAAAAGTTGGCCAAAGTAATAAATACGCTAGCCAAAGGAAAAAATATTAACCATAAGGAGAAAAAATTATAGCAAACTAAGAAATTTGCTTTCACAACTTGTCGAATTGCCCTACCAACTACCCCGTTTGCTTTCACAACTTATCAAATTGACCAATTAACCACACAAATTCCCCACTGACTCTCACAATTTTACCACTTGCCATTACAACGTGTCAACTCCCGCTCACAATTTACCCAAAGGGGTTTACTATAGGTATTATATATCCACAATCAAGCGCTCTCACACTCACAAGAATAACGAAATATTGGGATTTAAGCCTGTTTTTAATCAATTTCTTTGTTTGCAGTCAAAGCATAGAAATTCCGCCAACCACCTTGGTGTTGAAATATCCAAGGACTTAGTTTATCAGCCATGTATTCGCCTACAGATTTAGCGAAGTCCTCTTCCAGGTCTTGGACATTCACATCGGCGTTGTAAGAATTATCAACCAGATGCTTACCCAGACGCATGCCAAAGGTAAAAAACATAATTATTCTCCCATAGTTGATGACATTATCACCAAAGAATTCATCACTGACTAAAACAAAGACTTGGAAAACATGTTCGGGCTTGATACTGTCTTCTAGTCTCGTGAACAACACAGATTGTTGTTTGGCTATTTGACCGACTAAACCAGACAACGTCGAGTTATTTGCCTTTTTGGAATTGTAGGAACTAATAATAGTCAGCGCCATATTCACTATCTCGCTATGAACTTGTTTCAAGTCAATCGTTGCTTGTGTCATTATTATACTGATAGCTAATGTTCATCAAAAGATGTCTAGCAGTCAAACTGCTGATCCATTATTGTGAAATGGTGCAAAGTGGTCAAAATGGATAATAACATAATATTTGTATAAAGAAATGGAATCGTCTCTTCTGGTTGGTCAAATTACCCAACCTACTGGAGATAAAACGGTTGTCACCGAAACCACTAGACGCGTGTTTTAGACAAGTTGAATGTTCTTGTCGAACTTTACTTTTTAAATTTTAATTACCAGTGACCATACTGATCGATAATCACATCCCTTGTCTAAAACACGCGTCTAGTGGTTTCGGTGACAACCGTTTTATCTCCAGTAGGTTGGGTAATTTGACCAACCAGAAGAGACGATTCCATCTCTTTATACAAATATTATGTTATTATCCATTTTGACCACTTTGCACCGTTTCACAATAATGGATCAGCAGTTTGACTGCTAGACATCTTTTGATGAACATTAGCTATCAGTATAATAATGACACAAGCAACGATTGACTTGAAACAAGTTCATAGCGAGATAGTGAATATGGCGCTGACTATTATTAGTTCCTACAATTCCAAAAAGGCAAATAACTCGACGTTGTCTGGTTTAGTCGGTCAAATAGCCAAACAACAATCTGTGTTGTTCACGAGACTAGAAGACAGTATCAAGCCCGAACATGTTTTCCAAGTCTTTGTTTTAGTCAGTGATGAATTCTTTGGTGATAATGTCATCAACTATGGGAGAATAATTATGCTTTTTACCTTTGGCATGCGTCTGGGTAAGCATCTGGTTGATAATTCTTACAACGCCGATGTGAATGTCCAAAACCTGGAAGAGGACTTCGCTAAATATGTAGGCGAATACATGGCTGATAAACTAAGTCCTTGGATATTTCAACACCAAGGTGGTTGGCGGAATTTCTATGCTTTGACTGCAAACAAAGAAATTGATTAAAAACAGGCTTAAATCCCAGTATTTCGTTATTCTTGTGAGTGTGAGAGCGCTTGATTGTGGATATATAATACCTATAGTAAACCCCTTTGGGTAAATTGTGAGCGGGAGTTGACACGTTGTAATGGCAAGTGGTAAAATTGTGAGAGTCAGTGGGGAATTTGTGTGGTTAATTGGTCAATTTGATAAGTTGTGAAAGCAAACGGGGTAGTTGGTAGGGCAATTCGACAAGTTGTGAAAGCAAATTTCTTAGTTTGCTATAATTTTTTCTCCTTATGGTTAATATTTTATCCTTTGGCTAGCGTATTTATTACTTTGGCCAACTTTTTTCTTACCTTACCATACATATTTCTTAGTTTGGTTGGTATTTTTCTCACTTTGATTAGTATCTTTTCCAGTTTTGGTAATATATTTTCTTACTTGGTCGACAAATTTTCCTATTTTTGTTGTTGTTGTTGTAAATTTGGATGACATATTTATAAGTTTGGTTGAAATATGTGTTTACTTGGCCAATATTTTTCCCATTTGGCTAACAAATTTTCCTATTTAGGTCGATATTTTTCTATCTTTGGCTAATAATTGTCTTCGTGTGGGTTAACAAAGTTTCCTACTTTTCATAAGTTTGGCAGAGCTTTTTATAAGTTTGGTCGATATTTTTTCACATTTAGTTAACAACATTTCCTATTTTTCATAAATTTACCGGAGATTTGTAAAAGTTTGGTCGACATATTTCTATATTTACCCAATATTTTTATTACTTTGGTCAGTTTGGATGATATATTTATAAGTTTGGTCAGCCTTTTAGTTGATTTGGCTAGTATTGTTTTCCTACATTTTATAAGTTTGGATGAGACATTTATAAGTTTGGCGGATCTTTTTCACATTTGGGTAAGAAATTTTCCTATCTTTTATGGGGTTGGACGAGAAATTTATTTACTTGGTCAATAGATTTCACCTTTGGCTAATAAAGTTTCCTATATTTTGTCAATTTGGATGCGCTATTTCTTTACATGGCCAATATTTTTTTTTTTATTTTTTCTCTTTGGTTAACAAATGTTCCTACTTTTCATAAGCTTGGTGGAGCTATTTCTGTATTTGGCCGACATTTTCCCCTTTTGGTTAACAAATGTTCCTACATTTCATAAGTTTGGCGGAGATTTTTATCAGTTTGGTCGACATATTTCTGTATTTACCCAACGTTTTTATACATTGAATCACGTATTTTCCTACTTCGGTCGACATGATTCTTAATTTGAGCAATATTTTCACCCTTCGGCTAACACATTTTCCTACTTTTTATAAGTTTGGACGCGTCATTTATAAGTTTGAGCGATATTTTTCCCATTTGGTTAATATGATTTCCTATTTGCCCCATATTTTTTACATTTGACTTACAATTTTCCTACTTTTTATAATTTTCGTTGAGATATTTATGTATTTGGCCACCATTTTTATTAGTTTGACTAGCCTTTTCTCCTACTTTTTATAAAATTGATTGAGATATTTGTGTATCTGACCAATATTTTGCCTATTTGGCTAACAAATTGTCCTACTATTTATAAGGTTGGATGAGCTAATTAAGTTTGGTCAGCCTGTTATTTGATTTGGATAACATTTTATCATAGTCTTTATAAGTTTGAATGAAATATTTATAAGTTTGTCCCTCGTTCTGCCTATTGTATTACTTCGGCCGACATGTTTCTTGATTTTACTAGTATATTTTCTTACTTGTTATAAGTTCGGATGAGATATTTCTGTCTTTGACCACTATTTTTTCCAACGTTTTATAATTTGTTGAGATATTTATGTATTTGACCGACCTTTTCCCCATTTCGGCTGACAAATGTTCCTACTTTTTATAAGATTAGATGAAATATTGCTCTCTTTGGTCGATATTTTCTCTCATTAGGTTAACAAATGTTCCTAATTTTTATAATTTTGTTGTAAATGTTTCTTTACAGGGTCAATATTTTTCTCATTAGGTTAACAAATTTTCCTATTTTTTATAAGTTTTGATGAGCCATTTAGAAGTTTGACCGATATTTTCACATTTGGCTAACATTATTTCCTTCTTTTTATGAAATCGGACGAGGCATTTATAATTTTTACCGATATTTTTCAGCTTGGTTGTAGACAATGAGTATTTTCTGCAATCTATAGTAGGTGTGGGTAATACACAAAGTGAGCAAGTAGAATTAACTGGTTGTGTTACTATGGTCGTCAGCGTATTTAAAATGATATTTTTAACTTTCTCGGTACTGTGGTAAAGAGGTAATTGCATAATTACGTTTATATCTGTTGTTCTCAATCAGAGGCCGAAAAAAGCATTGTCTTGTCCTGTTGTATTGACTCTAGACGCAAATGTTGTTGGTAACCCAGTGCCAATCTTAGTAACTTGTAGGTGTTGTGTCGTTCATAGAACCTATACTTGTGTATGGATGTAAAGCGCGACATGCGGACATTTGTTGTTAGAAAACACATGTATATATATTCATATATACATATACTACGAAAACATATTTTGAAGCCTCAAAATTTGACTTCTTCAGACATTACATTAGTTTTCATGGGGGACATGAATGCATAGGGTGATTTAAATATAACCAGATTTACGTTTCCAAGGAGATAACACACAGACTATGTTTTCGTTGAAAATTCGCTGTTTTCTCTAAGCAGACTGTCACTTTTGTCACAGCCAGTGTAGATGGTCATGTGTTTGTTATGGGTATTATTAATGTAAATGTTTATTCTGTTTGTAGTGTAAGGGTCCTTCTCTTCCATCGATAAGTTTTAAAAAACCAATGACCAAGCCCTATAAGACACATATGACAACCGCATCTATCCTACTTCATTCATGTAGACTTGGTCCACAGTGGCCACTTTGGTAAGATTTTACAACAATAGACTGGAGCAGGAAATAGGAAACGTTACGTGAATAACGATACACCGAGAGTCAATACGCTTGGATTTGTATTCTCACGTCACTTTTACTATGTATCTATGGTTGTTTCCTGACAGGCTTCATCAATCAGACTCCCATCAAAGGATGGCGGCATGCACAAAATTGTTGGCAACAATATAGAATAGATAGTGGGCGCTTGGTTTAAGTGTTAGTCTGTTACGCTGACGTGAGGGGCGATCGGTGTAATTTGGTCGCAATATATAACAGATAGCGGTCACGCTGACATAATGGCATGTTGTGTGTACCATTTGTATGTATCTAATACACCAACGTATTCATACCGTTGTGTTTTTCACTTATTTGCTAATGTAACACTGGTGTTTTCTTCTTTTTTGTTTTTTTATAATTTTATACATATCACTGTATTTATTTTATTATGTAATTTAACTTGTAATAATGTACTTGACTTCTTTAAACTACGGTTTATTTAGTCCTAACTTTATATACTGTGTATTGCTTCTTCTTGACCAGCTGTCTGTCGTTGGTACCCAGTGTATTGGACACCTCTTTCTGGTAGGCTTAGACTGTCTATTATTACCCTCTCAGATCGATTGTAATCTTTGGTTTATAAAATAATGCTTCGCGGCGACGCAACGTTTCATTACCATTTTTGTTTCATTGTTGGTTTTGTTCAGGGCCACGCGGCCTATACCGCCTCGTTTATCGTGTCATCTTCACTGGGTACCAGGTAGCTGATTAATATCTCCAGCTGGTGCCATCACAGCTAATCTAAACATAGTCACTAGCCTACCGCCGTTTGCCTGGGAGGCACGGTAGTTTTCTACAACTAAATACCTTTGTTATCGTTATATAATAGACATCGCTGTGTATCCTTATTTACAAATACGTACATGTTAGCTGACCTCCGATTTGTCATTTTGTTTAATAATATCTGCAAATTGTCTCTGTCTTTCATAGAATATGTACTTTTGTATGACTGTGCAGCGTGGGCAATGAGCAGACAAAATGAAAATCATCAGTGAAAATGTGGTGAAAATATACATACCATGCCCAGATAGAACAACAAATTACCAGGTTCCACTAGAAACAAAGGGGAAAAAAACAGTATCTACAACATACTCTTTTCCACTCTTAATGTTTAAGTTTGAGTGAAATATGTCTTTTGCAGCGTGTGACATGAGGAAATTTGTCCTTTAAAATCACCTTGAATATATATATCTTCATATATAAATATGCTATGAACACATATTTTGAAGCCGCAAATTTGACTTCAGGCATTATACTAATTGTTGAATGAGACATGAACGCCAAGGATGAACTACGTGGGCACCCGTTAATGAATGTTTGTTGTTTATTAGTAGTTGTTTTATTCGTTTTTCTTGTTTCCGATCGGTACAGCAGTATTGATTTCACCTTAAAGCTAAATATGCATATACTATGCAGAATGCTTCTGCTAAATATGTTCACAGGAACTGACATTACCATACTTATAAGCTTTTCTCATGCCGGTAGATCTCCGTTTTTTCGTCGTTTTATTAAATATTTCTAGTCAAATGTCTTCATTTAATTTCTGTAATAAAATGTCTTCATCTAATTTAACTTGTGAACTGCCTTCATATAATTTATGTAATCATCAGACACTGCGCAGGATCTGCAATATTTAGTAGAGGCGGTTGTTGCACCCGGTGAACAACCAGAGTTAGAATTAAATTATAAAACGACACGGGTTATGATTGTCACTATGAAGAACGAAATACCACTATGTAATATACATGTAAATGGGAATATTCTGAAACAAGTGAGTAGATACAAGTATCTCGGAACAGTCATAACAACTGATGGGAGATGCCTTGAAGAGATTAGCACAAGAATCGCCGTGGCGAAGATAACATTTTGCAAGCTGAAAAACGTATTGACCAGTAAAAAGATGGCAATTGCTACGAGAAAAAGAGTGTTGGACCTGTACTTTTGTATGAATGTGAAGACAATGAGCAGTCCCACTGAATCTGCTGGCTGTGGAACTGACGTTTCTGAGGAGAATGCAAAGCGACACATCGTGATTCGCTTCTCTGGCGCCTATGTTGGGTATAGTTAGCGACCAGGGGCGTTATTCGAACCGTCAGTGACACCACCTAGCTCAGTTAAATACTCGGCCACTGCCACACTATCCCACCAAACAGTAGGACTCGAACCTGTCTAGCGCTATGGCGGCAACTAGACATCCTTGTTATACATTTACGTCTTAATATACTCTTAGAAAACTCCGCCTAGGGTGGACACCCTTATCGCCCCGCAGCGTGATTCGAACCAACAATGATATAACCTAGCTCCGTTACATACTCGACCACCACCCCGCACATACCAACCACACAGTGAGATTCGAACCTGTCAAGCGCAATGGCAGTAACTAGAACCCCCAGTTACACATTGGTGATATCCCACTATGACCAACTACGCACCCCCGCCATCTTTCGCCACTTACCAACCCACCCCACACATCGTTCTTTGCGCTTATTATTTTATTCCGACATCGCCCTTGATTAAAAACAGATGGCACCAGCGACCTCCCTCGACCCCGACACTGATATTCAACTGCCGGCAATATCGACTTTTTGCTCACAGCTGTTCGCCGATCTTACCAAAGATACAAATACATCAACCCGTATCAGCCTGAGCACACCAATCGATTATGCAATCGTCTACACAAACGGGAAGATAATTAATGCATTACACCGGCTGACATATTCTGAATCAATTAGCAAACCTGGCGCCATAGTTTAATTGATCTTTCCATTGTTAACCCCGATGCTCTGATTAAAAAACGACAGCTGACACTTTAAAAAACGAGCAGGAGCTGGAAGGCATGAGGCAGGCCACAACCCACCCACCACGAGACATGAGGCATGAGACATGAGACGAGAATGAGACATGGCTCATACCGCATGTCTCAATATGAGGTATTTTATGTCTCATTACGAGGGATAACCTCCCTATATACTACTTTTAGTTTAGTTTATGGATCAAAATCACGGCACACGGGTGCAACCCATAAGTACTCCGTTCTCCTCCTATAAGTACTCCGTTCTCCTCCTAATTCAAATCTGAGTCCGGAGAAACTCAGCTCAGTGCACGAACTCCGTAGCACCGGCGAGGATCCTGAAAATACTAGGGTAGATTTTTAACTCTAAATTTTTGCCCGGGCAGCGCCGTTAGGCTACTCTTTTTCGATTTCCAACTGCCAAGGGATTTTTTACGTGCGCAACAATACACACGGGCGTCCGATCTCACTACCCAGAGACCACGGGAAATTTTATTACTAGAACCCGGGACCTCCAGCACTCTAGGCGGACACCATACCTCGAGACCACGCAGCCCCCGACCAATATTGACATATTACAAGACAATGACATGGTTATGGTAATTTCTATCACACTTTTAATTTTTTTTTTTTTTTTGTATTTGAATCCCCCACATATATTTTTTACGAAGTGACTATTCGCAATAGAATTGAAATAGAATTTCATTTCGCAATTGAATAGACAAAAATTATATTCGCAGTAGAAGTAGGTCACGTGATTATTCCTATGCGTGTGGCTATATTATAATATTTCGTTGTTGTATTAACGTGTCTTCGTGAGCAAAATGGTAAATGTCTCCGCTTGTCACGCGGGAGCTCGAGGTTCGATACCCCATCCGGGATGCAATATATGTTTTTTTTTTCTCCATTTTTAGCACCCAGGCAGCGACGGAGTGATCGAGTGTCGGAATCGACGGATCCAATAGATGTCTTTCTTTAACGTTAATTTTATTTGCCAACTGAAATATCCAACCAAGTGGATAATTTTAAATACCTATGGGCACTTATAACATCGGATGGAAGATGTACAACAGAGATTAAGAGCAGAATAGGGCAGGCAAACGCCTCATTTCAGAAAATGAAGGTTATCTTATGCAATAAGTCGCTATCAATGAATGTAAGAAAGAGAGTGCTAAAATGCTATATAGAACCAGGTTTGTTGTATGGCAGCGAATCTTGGAATGTAAATGAACAAATTAGGAAGATCTTAGAAGCAACAGAGATGTGGTTTTTAAGACAAATGTTGCGAATTCCTTGGACTGCCAGAGTAACTAACAACGATTGCCTGAAAGAGGCTAATGGAACTAGAACACTACATACAACAATAAGAAAGAGACAAACAGCTTTCTTTGGTCATGTGATGAGAAGAGAGGCATTGGAGAACATCGTGACAACTGCAAAGATCGAGGGGAAGAGAGGCAGAGGCAGACCAAGAGAAATTATGCTGGATGGATTGATACAGTGGCATGGAGGAATATCATCAGCAGAGTTGATCCAGAACACCAAAGACCGAGATCTGTGGAGAGCCATGAACGCCTACGCCAGCCGGCACGGCACTTGATGATGAACTGAAATATCGCCACAAATTAACCACCCTCATACTGGCTCAAGCTAAAATTGACTAGTGAGCGGACGCTGTGACGCATTCACTGTACATGGAAAAAAGATCTGGAGACATTACACATTCCTGTCCAACGCCTCTTTTAATAGGCTGATATTGATATAATGGCGACGCGATGACTCGTTGTTCTTAGGGGAGACGCTGTTCAGTGTTTTCCTGTGGATTTCCTATGGAAATTCCCGTGGAATTCGTTTGGATAGTGTTTTTCCTTTGGATTATGTGATGTTATTTCGTGTTCGTTTATTGGAAGTATTCAAAAGAAGCCACGGAAGGCAGGTGGTGGATGAAATTTTGAGGGCAGCCGACAGATATTTGTTGGTTATGGTATCGAGTTTCGCGACGGCAAGCAGAGGATCTCTTTCGAGAGACAATGGTTGCGGTCATCCGGCCAGTATGGTACTGCCATAGAGGAAAGCAACGGCAAACTACCTCTTTGAAAGTGCCTAGTTTATTATGATTCGCTTAAAGACTGATCATCGCAAGACAAGGAAAGAGACATTAAAATTAGGAACATGGAACGTTAGGACGTTAAACAACGACGGAAAATTAGAGAATATAACACAAGAAATTCAAAGAGAAAAAATTAATATATTAGGTATGTGTGAAACGAGATGGACAGGAGCAGGCATCAAGATACATACAGATTTTAAGATTATTTATTCTGGAGGTGAAGATCGACATAGGGGAGTGGTAATAATTTTGGACCGGAAAACATCAACGTCTGTTCAGGGATATTGGGCCGTGTCGGACAGAGTTCTACTAGTTAAATTGAGTGGCAGACCTTTTAACATAAATGTTATTCAAGTACCAACAGGAGAGTCCAGTGAAGATAGTGTAGAGGAATTTTATAATGACATAGAGTCTGCCTTAAAGAAATGTAAAAAATCAGAAATAAACATCATAATAGGGGACTTCAATGCAAAAGTAGGAAATCAAGGGGATAGATACACAGTAGGCAACTATGGTTTAGGAGAGAGAAATGAAAGAGGATACAGACTAGTAGAGTGGGCAAAAGAACAGGAAATGATTGTAGGAAACACCTGGTTCAAGCAACACCCTAGAAGATTATGGAACTGGAGGCGTCCTGATAGCAGGATTAGAAACCAGATTGACTACATTCTCATTAGCAGAAGATTTAGAAACGCGCTAACAGTAGCAAAAACAGTTCCCAGTGCTGATTGTTATAGTGACCACAGATTACTCACAGGAACATTGAGGATAAAGTTGAAGAAAGTCAAGTATATAACAGGAAACACTAAATATGACTTGTGTACATTGAGTAATGACAAGGAAATACAAAACAAATTCAACATAGAAGTACAGAACAGATTTGAAATATTGTCTGATCTAGAGATCCTATTCCAGGATGTGGATGATCAATGGGAAATGTTAAAGAATTCAATCAATGTGGCTGCAGAAACAACTATTCCAAAATTAAAGAAGGTGGGTCGTAAGAAATGGATGACTGAGGAAATTTTACACTTAATGGAAACAAGAAGACTCAACAAAAATAATCCTGCCAAATATGAAGAAATTCACAGACAAGTCAGAATATTATGTAGGAAGGCAAAAGAATCATGGCTTGAGGAAAAGTGCTTAGAAATTGAAAAACAACACAACAGTCAAAATACCAAATTAGTGCACAAAAGAATTCAGGAACTTACTAATAAAAGAACAAGTACATCAACAGGCTGTCTAAAAACTAAAGATGGCAAAATCATAATAGAAAAAGATCAGATTCTACATGTATGGACAGATTATGTGAAAGACCTTTATAATGATAACAGGGAGGAACAGTATGCTATTAGATTTAATAATGAAGGACCAGCAATTTTAAAGATGGAGGTTCCAAATGTTCTTAAGCATATGAAAGCTGGCAAGGCCTCCGGTGCAGATAACATCACAACAGAAATGATTAAAGCTTTAGAAGAATTTGGACTAGAGCAAGTCACTAGACTGCTGAACACATTATATGATACTGGAGATATACCTTCTGAATTATGTAATTCTGTATTTATTGCAATCCCAAGGAAATCAGGAACCTTAGAATGTGATCAACATAGAACAATTAGTATAATGAGTCACATCACAAAGATTTTGTTACGAATTATCATGCAAAGAGTGAGGAAGAAAATACAACCTGAAATAGGGGAAGAACAATGTGGGTTTGTAGAAGGAAAGGGTACAGTAAATGCTGTGTATATGCTGCGAACAGTTATTGAACGTGCTTTAGAAGTAAACAAGGATATACATCTTTGCTTTATTGACTACACAAAGGCTTTTGATAGAGTTAGACATGTCAACATTGTGGATATGCTTGCAGATCTACAAATTGATGGGAAAGACATTAGACTTATAAAAAACATATATTGGAAACAACAAGCTGCCATAAGGATTAATAATGAAGTAGGACAATATCAACCTATTAAGAGAGGTGTTAGGCAGGGATGTGTAATGTCTCCAGATCTTTTTTCCCTATACAGTGAAAATATTTTCAGAAATGTAGAAGACCTAAATGGAATCAGCATTGGAGGACGAAACATAAATAACATTAAATATGCAGATGATACAGTATTGATTGCAGACAATGCACAGGATCTGCAACAATTAGTAGACGCTGTTGTTGTACACAGTGAGCAGCTGGGGTTGGAATGAAATTGTAGGAAGACACAGGTTATGGTCGTCACTAGGAAGAACGAAGTACCACAATGTAATATACAAGTAAATGGGGATATTCTTCAACAAGTGAATCGGTTCAATTATCTCGGAACAGTCATAACATCTGATGGCAGATGCCATGAAGAGATTAGAACAAGAATCGCCATTGCGAAAGTAGCCTTTAGCAAGATTAAAAACATTCTGACCAATAAAATGATGTCAATTGAAACGAGAAAAAGAGTGTTGAGGGGATACATAGAGCCTGTTCTTTTGTATGGATGTGAAACTTGGACAATGTGCAGTCAAGCTGAAAAACATCTGATGGCTGCAGAAATGTGGTTTCTGAGGAAAATGCAAAGAATACCATGGACAGATAGAAAAACCAATGACCAAGTACTACAAGAGACAAATGAGAATCGTAGATTGATTAGAGAAATTAGACGTAGACAGTCAAAATTTTTTGGACATGTTATGAGAGGAAATGGACTGGAGAACTTAGTGACAGCTGGCAAGATCGAAGGGAACAGACCAAGAGGAAGACCGAGAGGAAAATACCTGGATGGCTTGGCCACATGGCATGGACGAGACAGGAACACTGAGCTGATCCACGACTCTGGTGATCGAGTGAAATGGCGAATCATGACCGCCCACGCTTTCCGGCATGGCACATGATTGATTGATTGATATTGAACTACATCGTTATCAATTCTGATGACAGTTTGTTGTTTCCAATATATGTTTTTTTTTTTTTTTTACATTTTTATTTACACATGGATGCCTGGTAACATTAAGTGTACAGAAACGAAAGTTAACAATTATTGAATTCACCTGTAGACACAATTATTTGGAGAGATCGTTATTTGTATTGGGGATACAAATTCTGGAAAATTATTTTTGATATTTCAACAGCACTAACGTAATGTAAAAATAAAACGGGATGCCAGAAGAATGGACAGAAGTAAGAAGAAGGGTGATTCATTAAAAATTACGGAGAATTCGGCTGAATTCTAATGCGAATATAATATTTCTCTATTCGCAATTCTATTGCGAATATAATTTTTCTCTATTCGCAATTCTATTGCGAATAGAGCCTTCCTATTTTTTAAGTGTTCAATCACCTAAGTTCAAAGTACCATTTTCTTCTGCCTTACATCTCCCAACGAAGCCTAGGCCTTCACCCAACTCAGGCCAAGCCATGCAATGTAGACTTGTTTGTGCTTGTTTGGGTTTCGCAGCTCAAGTGTTCTCCAGGCTGAGGGTTCTAAGCCTCACCCAAAGCCTCTTTAGTCACCTCTAACAACACACTCGGTAGTTTACACTGTTATAATTCTTTGCATCCCTAAAGGGCTCAGTAACTCAATCACTGCTCCGGGCATCTAAGATTCCAACATCCTTTTTGAAATACCCCCATATAACATGCAGTAAACCAATTGGAGAATATGACATGTGCGATAGTTTGAAAACTAACGTCTAATATGACATGTGCCATAGCTTGAAAACTATCGTCTCTTGAGCAGATATCAGAAAAATAACAGAGTTAACACACAAACAATTCTCATGCTTTAGTGTATAAAAATCAAACAAGAAAACAAATGCAACACTAAATGCTTATTTAAAAGTGAAACTGTAAACATAGTTGAAGTATGAATAAAGCGATACTTTATACATAGTTGAAGTATGAATAAATGGATCCTTTATACATAGTTGAACTGTGACATTACGTTAGTCCCTTCTGGCTGTTTAAATATCAAGAATAATTGTTTGTGTCCTTTCATCCGTTTCATTTCCGTTAGTCCTTTCACTTGTATCACAAGAGGCGGCATCAGACATAAAATGGAGTGTCCTTGAGGATTATATAAACGACCACCTACCCTGCTCTGTACTGATACCTAAGTCCAGTACAGTCAGGGCTCAAGAGGAAAGACTAACTAACTAACTTACACTCACTTTAAACAACACAATTATAAATATAAAAAGTTTGCATATAACTTCACAAACCCATTTCACCCCACATACGTTCTCGTGAAGACCACACATGGGACATTCGGCTTGTCACCCGTTAAATAAAAAATAACGCCCTGGCGGTTTAAAGTGAGGGAATTTAGCTCGGTTAGTGTTAAAAAAATCGCTATAATTATTGTTACAATTACTTGCAGATTATTTTCCACGATGGTAAGTTAATTCATTTTCATTGCGATTGCTTTAAAGCCCACATGCTTGCCAATTATCGTATAGTTATATTATAATTTATATTAGATTTTACGAAGATTGTGAGAAAACGGTTTCTATATTGATACACTTTTGTGCAGATTCACGATTATAGTGGTACATATTTTTATTGCTTGATTTCAGGTACATAGAGTGGTAAATAATGTTGTTCTTGATTTCAGTTTACATATATCATTGATAGGGCAACTTGTTATACGTAGAGAGACAATGACAAATGTAAAGCTATTGGGGAGCCGCATATATATTATGTCCTCTTTGTTTGCCGGTCTCTCTGGCTGTGGGGTTACAACACTTTCTCTCTGTAATCCCGTTTATCACGCAGAGTCTCGCAGCGGAGCGAGAACTGAGGTGGTTCGACCCCCGCTCGTGACTTGCGGATACTGAGCCGGCCGCTCAGAAAGCAATGGCAAACTACTGAGCGTAATCTTGCCAAGAGATCAACAGACAGCTGAAAGATGCTGCTGTTGACAGCTAAGTCCTGTAAAAGGATACGCAAACATTTATTTATTTATTTATTCCTCTTTGTTTACAGCAACCTATCACAGTAAATAATTATGAATTATTTATAGGCTATTAAACATTATTAATAACTAACTATTGTAATATTTCTTTCATGGTTGCTAACTAGTCTATAACATTTATATTCAAAGGCGTTTATGCGCTGTTCAGCTTGTTTAGTAAGTGTCCATGTCTCACAGGCCCATTGCAACATACGCCTGTGAGAAATGGACACTTACTAAACAAGCTGAACAGCGCATAAACGCCTTTGAATATAAATGTTATAGACGATTTCTAAGAATATCTTGGGTAAAGAAAAGAACAAATGCATCCATACTTCAAGAGTTGAATATTGAAGAAGGTTGGTTATTAAAGACGATAAAATAAAGAAAATTGAAATATTTTGGTCACTTGAAACGTCACGAAAGTTTGGAGAGAACAACAATGGAAGGATATATGCCTGGGAAGAGAGGAAGAAGAAGGCCAAAGAGAAGATGGGTGCAGGATGTGTCGGATGATCTCCAGATGGGTGTATCAGACGCGGGACATCTTGCTTATGATCGAGAGGTTTTCCGGAAGGTTGTTATGGGAGCGAGGTTCTGCAAAGGACATTCTACTGAATGAATGAATGAATTGTAATGTTATTTTACTTTATACATTTATGCATTATATTTTACAATATAGACAAAAAAGTTTACTAATTAGTTAGTTAGTTAGTTAGTTAGTTAGTTAGTTAGTAAGTTAGATAGTTAGTTAGTTAGTTAGTTAGTTAGTCGACAGATCATCCTCATTGCACATCGAACCATTCAGTCCATAAGTGCTCGGCTCCCCTCCTCAGCAAATCCCGCAAACCACGAATTATAAACCAAAGAAAACATTCTTCTTCGAGAGGAAATCCGAATTCTTAAAGAAGAGAAGGAGACTTTTAAAACATCCATACATACCTTGAAACTAAAGCGTGCACAGTCATTTCATAAAAGTGCACAAACAGAAAGTATCCATGGTGTTGTAGATGCGTGTGTTACCAGTGAATGTTCGTCGCATAATGACACACAGATAGTTTCTACAAGCAACAAAACCACCACTAAACCTGTAGAACGCACACCTTCTATCTACCCCATCGATGTGCATGTCAGCAACAGGTTCCAGGCCTTAAGTGTAGACTCTCCAGCAGCAGACTTGGAATCACAGAGCTCAGTCGTTACCACTACTGGATATCAACAACCAACGCAGATAGAAAGCTATAATAAACAAGAACACAAGAAAGACGACAGTGACCAGTGGCAACAACAGTCCAAGCGGACACGCCAGCAGCGTGAAATAACCATAGATCATAGTGCAACACATGTCGTCATTGGAGACTCCCTGCTGAAGGGAATCTATAGTGATCGCATGTCATCTTCTGACAGCGAATCAACTTCAATCTACCCTGTACCAGGCGCTGACATTGACAGGCTGACCGCTACACTGCGACGATTCCAAGTGAACGACCGAATTAGGAGAGCAACAGTCCATATTGGTGTTAATGACATAATGGATAATAAAATCATCAGCACCTCACAACTAGCTACATTGGAGGTGCTGTTGCGCAATAGATTTCCGAAATCATCTTTGTATATTTCATCCATCATTCCACCATGTTACGGGTTCCAGCGTCGTACTGCCGATGTTGCTAATCTAACGTTATATAAATTCTGTAAAAATAATAGCATGAACTTCATAAATAACACCCCTTACTTTACGTCACCGTCCGGAGCTCCTAAGAAAAAACTATACAGGGATCAAATACATTGTTCCAAGCTAGGAAGTAGCTTCCTAGCGAAGAACATAAAATATCCCGAACGTGCACAACAACCAGCACCAGTTATAGGAGTAAACCGAACTTCACCTCCGGCAACAGCCATCTCACTGTGTTCAGAAAACACTCCTTCTCTTCCCACACCACCCTTGCCTGTACCCCAGGAACACAATGTTGTGAATAGCAACCCAAGCTCCAATCCAAATGTTGCTAAATATGATACTTTGTTTCCTACCTTGCCCGTAAAACAGTCTCCCTCTATGATGTCAAAGGGGACACCGTTAAACAATGGTGCTGTACCGTCGATGCCTGCTTCCAATGTAGGCACTTCCAGTGACACTCATAGCAATCCCTCGCTGGACGGTAATCTACAACCCTATGAGTGGAACCGTCAACTTCAGCAGCTAATGCGATACAATCCTGCAGCCCTGCACCAAGCATTCATGATATCACTCCAGCAAAGACATTTTCTTGCCCCCTCTAACAGCCTTAACTATTTCTAAATAAAGTTTCAAAATCCCTGCAATTTGTATACCACAAGCGACATCTTCCTTTTAGTTTGTAATGTTCGCTAATCACGATCAGTGGCTCAGCAAAAATGGTCTATATATAGGCCATCTCAACATCTTTCATCTGCTCAACAAATTACCTGAGCTCTCGGTAATACTGTCCAAACAGTTCCATGTGTTTGGAATCACAGAAAGTCGTCTTAACGACAAAATAACCGACTCCGAAATCTCACTTAAGGGGTTTAAAGTAATTCGGAAAGATGCAAATCAAAAATTAGAGACAGGTATTGCTGTATACATTTCCAATTCTCTCAACTGGTCCCGTAGAAGTGATCTCGAGACAGTAGAGATAGAATGTGTTTGGTTAGAGGTGAAGCCAGCCAGCCAACAGCCGTTTCTCATTGGATACCTATATAGGAATCCTTGTGCCGGGTACAGTTGGTATGACTGCTTCACTACAATGATGGATAGAGTGTTTACAGCAGGTAGAGAAGTTATGATACTAGGTGACTTCAACATAGATATTAGTAAATCCAACCAGACATGGGACGATATCATTCTTTCTTACAATTTCAAACAACTAATAAACCGTCCCACAAGGGTTACTGACACATCCTCAACTCTAATTGATCATATATATGTTACTTGTCCAGATAATATTATTGAATGTTCTGTTCCTGTTTGTACAGTTAGTGACCACTACCCGGTATGTTGTACATGGTCAAGAATTGGGTTCAAACCTCTTAAACATAAACATGTAAGTATCAAATTTAGGAATTATAAAGCATTCAACCAAGATTTATTTTTGCAAGACTTAAGAAAAGCAGCCCTTGATCACGTTTACCAACTTCCTGACCCGGACGATGCATTAGCTTTCTGGACGAAGACAGTCTACAATGTGTTCGATAAACACGTGCCAATCAAAGAAGTTCGAGTCAAAAATCAACATAAATCCACATGAGTCACTAGAGAAGTGCTGGAAATCATGAGAGAGCGAGATACAGCACACAAAAATAAAGACTTCATCAATTACCGCAGACTAAGGAATAAAGTTAAATATGAAATTCGTAGGATAAAAAAAGATCATTTTAAAAATTTGATTGTAGATAATTCAAACAGTACAAATATATGGAAGGCTATTAACTTGCTAACCAATAAGAAACGCCCTACAGAATCAGCAATACCAAATTCTATAACATGCGATGAATTCAGTTGGTTCTTTCAATCAGAAATAGAGAATCTAAAGTCTTCAATACCAGACTCATCGTGCAATTTAAGTTCACTGGCATCATTCTGTGAGGAGAAGTGCGCCAGAAATATTCCCGCTGAGATTCCTTTAATGTCTGTTGCAGACGTTTATAAATATCTCTTGAACCTCAATTCAACAAACTCACACGGCCTAGATGGTATCAGTAATAGAATTCTTCGTTGTGCTGCACCAGTCATTAGCGAGTCCTTAACGTTCATATATAACCAGTGCCTGGCCAAAAACTACTTTCCATCTGCATTTAAAATTGCTAAAGTGTTTCCGCTTATTAAAAATGGCTCAAACGATAATAGCGTTTTGGGTAATTATAGACCTATTTCCTTACTATCATCGCTATCAAAACCACTAGAAAAACACATTCATAAAATAACGTTACACCATTTAATTAACAATGATCTAATAATTAACAGTCAATCTGGGTTTCGACCTAAATATTCTTGCCATAGTGCTCTAACAAAAATGACCGATAACTGGCACTTAAACATCAACAACGGTAGAATTTGTGGAGCGGTGTTTGTAGACTTTAAAAAAGCTTTTGATATGGTAGATCACGATATTTTAATTAGAAAACTAAAGCAAATGAAGACAAGCACCAACATGGTGAACATAATTACGTCATTTCTATCCGACAGGCAACAAGTCGTGTCCTTCAACAACTGTCTATCAAGACCCACACAGCTTAATATTGGTGTGCCTCAGGGCTCAATACTAGGTCCGCTGCTTTTTGCAGTTTATATTAATGATCTTCCTTTATATATCAATACAACTTGTGATCTATTCGCAGACGACTGTACTATATATACTAGTCAAGAAAACCGTAGTGAATTAGAGAATTCTTTACAAAAGGAACTTGATAATCTTACTAGATGGAGCAATGAAAACCGCATGCAAATTAACATCGACAAAACCAAATCCATGCTAATAACGACCAGACAAAAACTACAGACACTAGCCATAACTGGATCACCGCTCGAACTCCGCATGGGCACGTTACCTATAGTTAATGTGACTGAACATAAAACACTAGGGCTTTTAATAGACAGCCATTTGAACTGGAGCTCTCATGTTCACGCTCTTACCAAGAAAATAGCACAAAAAGTTTACCAACTTGCTAAAATTAAGCACTTCCTGGACGAAAGCACACGAAAAATATTCTATACATGCTATATCCAATCACATCTCGATTACTGTTCCACAGTTTGGGATGGTTGCCCTAAATTTAATTTAAAACGACTATGTTCTCTACAAAACCGCGCTATTCGTCTGGTTTCTGACATAAAGCACGTTGAAAGTAATAATTTGTACAGTCATCTAAGACTTCTACCACTACAAAAGCGCTTCCTTTTCAACAAAGCCAAATTAGTGAATAAAATTATATCTCAAAATACCCCAGAGTATCTTCTGCCGCTGATTCAATCTAATGCAATGAACAGCAAGCGCCTAAATTTGTTACATGTCTCAAAGCCTAGATTGGACCTATACAAAACATGTTTCGCCTATTCTGGTGCTCACTTATGGAATGATCTGCCTCCAGATCTGAAAACTCCAATGAGTCCCTACACATTTAACCGAAAACTCTTTCAATACTTAATCCATACCGACTATATGCCACCATAATTCATTTACTGGTATAATTGATCAGTATAATTGGTCATTATAATTGTTTAACTATAATTGTTCACTATATATGTGTGTGCGTGTGGGAGCGAGCGAGCGAGAGAGAGAGAGAGAGAGAGAGAGAGAGAGAGAGAGAGAGAGAGAGAGAGAGAGAGAGAGAGAGAAAGTGGGTGTCAGTGAGAGGGAGAGAGTGAGTGCGTGTGTGCGCACGTGCATGCGTGTGTGTGGAGAGAGTGATTGAGCGAGAAATGGTGGGGGAATGTGTCAGTGCATGCATTCGTACGTGTATGTGTGTGAGTGAGGGAGTGTATGCGTGCGTGCATGCGTTCGTGTGTATGTGTATGTGTGAGAGAGTGTGATTGAGAGAGTGAGTGTGGGTGTGAAGGATTGTGTGTTAGAGAGTGAGACAGTTGGAGAGTTGATGTGTTAGTGTGTGTGTGTGTGAGCGCGCGCATGCGTGTGAGTGTGTGTATATGAAAGAATACAGAGAGAGAGAGAGAGAGAGAGAGAGAGAGAGAGAGAGAGAGAGAGAGAGAGAGCTGAGCAGATGCATGTCATGTAACACGCATGTTATGTAACACGCGAATCCATATGTTTGTGTATTCTCATCTGTCATATTATCAGTTAAATACCATTTGATTTTATCATGCATAATATAAACTATTGTTCATTACTGTAGTTTGAGTGAGTGAGTCAGTGAGTGTGAATGAGAGACAGAACGAGTGAGCGTGAGAGTGAATGAGTGAGCGGGAGAGTGAATGAGTGAGCGGGAGAGTGAATGAGTGAGCGGGAGAGTGAATGAGTGAACGGGAAAGTGAATGAGTGAGCGGGAGAGTGAATGAGTGAGCGTGAGAGTGAATGAGCGGAAGAGTGAATGTGTGAGCGTGAGAGTGAATGTGTGTGTGTGTGAGAGAGAGAGAGAGAGAGAGAGAGAGAGAGAGAGAGAGAGAGAGAGAGAGAGAGAGAGAGAGAGCATCACTATTTTTACGTCACATACATTTTATGTACACATTTTTCTCCATGTTTAACATTTTTATGAGACTGCTCATGACAAGTGTCAGTGTATGTGTGTGAGTAAAGTGTGGGAGTTTGTTCATACTAGTTTTAATACTAACGTGAGACATTTTGTATGTGTCTAGATGTGAGGAAGTGTGAGTGTATGTAGAGGATGTGTGTGAGTGTGGGGATATGTGAGGGTGGGGGGTGTGTGGGTGGGGGTATGCATTTGGATGGGTTGGGGTGTGTGGGTTTTGGTGGGTAGTGGTATTTGTGGGTGTTGGTGGGATGTGTGGATGGATGTGTGGGGGTGAAAGTAGGGGTGTTGGAATGGGTGTGGGGGATGTTTGTATGGGACGGATGCAGGGGATGTGTGTTTATGTGGGTGGAGATGTGTGGATGGTTTGAGGAAGTATTTGTGGGAGGCGGGGTTGTGTGGGTAGTGGATTGTGTTGGGTGGATATGGGATGGAAGGGCGGGTGGGGAGAAGTGTATGGTGTGTTGGTTTGAGATATGTGTGCGGTGTGTTGGTGGGGGATGTGTGAATGATGTGTGGGTGGAGGGTATGTTTGTGGTGGTATGGGTGGAGGATAGTGTGTGGTGTGGGGGATGTGTGTGATGGGTGTGGGGAATGTGCGTATGGGTGGGGTATATGTGTGGGTGAGCAGGGGATTGTTTTGGTTGGGGGAAGTATGTGGGAGAGTGTGGGTGGGAGATGTGTGTATGTGGATGGGGAATGTGTGGGTGGGTGTGTGTGAGTGGCTTAGGGATGTGTAGGTGGGTGAGGGAGTTGTATGTGTCGGGGTGGGATGTGTGAGTGGGTGGAGGATGTGTGTGGGGGTAGGGGTATTGTGATCGAAAGATGTTTGGTTGGGAGTGGGTGGGTGGGGGTGTGTGGGTGCGTAGTGGAGGATGTATGCGTGAGTGAGTGTGTGTTGGTGGACGGGTAGGGATTGCGTGTGTGGGCGGGGAGAGGTGTGTGGTGTGTTGGTTGGTGATATTGTGTGGGTGAGGTATGTGTGTGTGGGTGGGGGATTTTTGTGGTGTGTGAGTGGGGGTATGGGGGTGGATGGGTAAGGGTATCTGTGTGGGTGTGGGTGGGAATATTGTGTGGTATCTGGGTGGGGGATATGTGTGTGGTGTGTAAGTGGGGATGTGTTGGTGAGGGATATGTGTGTGTGTGTGGTGCGTGGGTTGGGAATAGTGCGTGGTAGGGGGTGTATGTGATGTGCGGGTGGGAGATTGTGTGGTGGGGGATTAGGTTAAGGCATGTGTGGGTGGGTGGAAGTTGTATGTGTGGGTGGTGGGGTGTGTGTGAGTGGATTGGGGATGTATGGGTGGTTAGGGAGATGTGTGTGTGGGGGGGGGGGGGGGTAGGGACATGTCAGTTGGTGGGGATGTGTGTGTATGGTTTGGGGATGTGCGAGTGGATGTGCGATGTGTGGGTTGGTGGAGGATTGTGTGTGTGGGTGGGGAATATGTTGTGGATGGAGATGTGGCTGGGGGATTGGTGGTTTGAGGTGTGGGTGGGGAGAGGATGTGTGGGGTAGGATGTGGATGGGCGTGGGATGTGTGGGTTGGTGGGGGAATGTTTGTGGGTGTCGAGTGTGTTTTGGTTGGGGGATCAGGTGAGGGCAGTGTGTGTGGGTGGGGGATGTGCGGGAGGGGGATGGGTCGGTTGGTGGGGTATGTATGTGTCCCTTGGTGTGCGTGTGTGTCGGTAGGTGGGGGTGTTTATGTGTCCCTTGGTGGTCGTGTGTGTGGGTAGGTGGGGGTATGGGTGGGGTGATGTATGGATAGGTGGGAGATGGGCCTCATAACATGGTAATTAGCCTTGTTTATGTTTACAACAATCATTTCACAATGTTTATTTTTCTTCCTATGTAAATGTATAATGCTCTTGATGAACGAAAGACGAGTGATTGGAAGGGCCGAATGTAAGACGGGCCTGCGCGCCCAATTTGTGACCCTAATAAAGTTGATTTGATTTGATTTGATTTACCCCAAGGGGGCTCGGACAAACACAAGTCATACCACAGCACAAAGTCATAGCTAACATAACAAAATGTCAAAAGCCACACAGAGAAGGATGGCTGAAAGCCGGACTATAAGACAATATGTACATGAGCAAATCTACAGATGATTCTTCTGCATCATAGAGACTGTGACTATAGTTCGTGCGGTCGTCCTGTCGTGGTCACGACTCACCCAGGAACCTCCGGTGGACAGGAACTCCAAGGTCGGATGCCTCTCCAAAGTTCCCTCTTCCTTCAGTGCTCCAACTCCCGGGATGATCAAGCGTAGTACCACTGCCTGACAGACACTGCACCTATGATCAAGGGTCCTCCCTTGATATAGTACTATATCACCGTCACACTCTACGGAAAAAGTCTGGACAGCCACTAGGCTACTAGCTGTCTCCCAACTGCAGACAAGTACGTGTAGCACTGTACTCTAAAGTTCAATAGCCGGGATGCTTTTCTGTCTCATAAGTGACTGACACACTGATACGTCACCTATAACATGAGCGTTCTCTTCACATAAACACAATGTCACTTGCAAAGTCTAATAGGTGACTACAACACTTCACCCATTCCCATGTCTCTTGGAATAATAGATCTTCCCAAATTCACAAGTAACTACCCTGATCGAAGGGTATCAATCACATCCTAACCATCACTGTCAATGTTCAACACCTTGGAATGGGGTAGATCCCTACCCTAGCAAACATGTCACTCCGGTGTTCACACCAAATCAGTTAATCAATGTCTTAGGTCACTGGACCAAGTTTCGGCTTCACAAAGGTAAACCATTGTAGGTACACACCATACAAGCATGCTAATATACAAGGTGTCCCATAACGACCCAGCCGGGCCGGAAGCATAACAAACAGGGCCATGGTGACTGTTAACAGCGATTACTTTCGTCAACTTTGAAAGTTACTACCTTACAATCCTCAAGGTTCTCCATCCATCCATCCATCATGTGCCATGCCGGTAAGCGTGGGCGGTCATGTTCTGCCATCTCACTCGATCAACAGAGTCGTGGATCAGTTCCGTGTTTTTGTCTCGACCATGCCACAAGGCCAAGCCATCCAGATACTTGTTTCTAGGTCTTCCCCTTGGTCTGTTCCCCTCGATCTTACCAGTTGTCACCAAGTTCTCCAAATCATTTCTTCTCATAACATGCCCAAAAAATTGTGACTGTCTACGTCTAATGTCTCTGATCAGTTTACGATCTTCATTTGTTTCTTGAAGGACTTGTTCATTGGTCTTTCTGGCTGTCCATGGTATTCTTTGCATTTTCCTCAGAAACCACATTTCTACAGCCATCAGATGTTTTTCAGCCTGGCTGCTCATTGTCCAAGCTTCACATCCATATAAAAGTACAGGTTCTATGTAGCATCTCAACACTCTTTTTCTCGTTTCAATTGACATCTTTTTATTGGTCAGTATGTTTTTCATCTTGCTAAAGGCTACTTTTGCCATGGCGATTCTTGTTCTAATCTCTTCAAGGCATCTCCCATCAGATGTTATTACTGTTCCGAGATAATTGTACCTGCTCACTTGTTGAAGAATATTCCCATTTACTTGTATATTACATTGTGGTATTTCGTCCTTCCTAGTGACGACCATAATCTGTGTCTTTTTACAATTTAATTCTAACCCTAGTTGTTCACTGTGTGTAACAATCGCATCTACTAAATGTTGCAGGTCCTGTTCATTGTCTGCAATCAAGACTGTATCATCTGCATATCTAATGTTATCAAGGTTCTCACTGAGTTCGAATTCAACCAGTGCTTCACTGGCTAGAATCAACAGACGTTGTTTTGGATCCTCTCAGGATCTATGGACACTCGTCGGACTCTCTCCGGTGGTCACAGCATAGACCTACCGACACATTCTGTACTCAGACATTTCAAACGTTGATCTCGGCAGATTTCTATGACCGCTCCCAATAATGCCTTACTCGGTTTGAAATGCACTGGAGTGAGCCGGTCCCTTAGAGCTCATGGTGAAACTCTGGAATCTCCGGTAGTATACCAATAACAAATCCTGAAACACGGAGGGGGTGGTGTGAGTACTCAACTACAACAAGAACTAACTGCAACTCCACCATTACACCTGCCTCTCAGTCATACATAATTCAATCAAGATATATGTATGAGATCATCACATCATAGATCTCCTCACAACTATAATGTATAGGCCTGATGATGTAAGAGCAAGCTATAGTACACCTGTACATAGTCAAGTCACTCGTCTGGGCTACCACTTGCCCTCTAGCACCAGTGTCGACTGTATGACTCTGTCAAAGCATCCTGCGCCTGGTGCTAGCTCACTCCTGTTTCATCTTCCATCATCAATCAACAAATACACTTACTTCCCGTTCAGTGTAGGGATTACTTTATCTAGGAGGTGCCCAGCCGGACACGACCTCCTTCCACACATACTCACCAATTAACCAATCCTTTCACCCATGGATTGATCAATTACACACATTAATAACTATATGACCATAATAAATTATACTCCTTATAATTCATTACTATAGTATTAACTAAGGATAATGCATGAATTGTTAAACTTAAATAACCAACTCATATCACAGCCATCACTCCGTCCTGGGATCCCTGTCCCAGAACCTGAGTTGCCTTTCATTAACTGGCCTCCCATTTCAGGTCGGTCATCTCTGTGTCGGTCGAGCACAGCTTTGGTGGCCATCCACCAATACACTTTCCCACAGCTACTGTGGGTCCCGTGCATCTTGTCCCGTGACGAATTAGGTCACGTCATCCAATGTAGCAAGGCCTCCAGCCTCTCCTCTACCACACCTCAGCTCCATATTTTTTTTTTTTTGGGGGGGGGGGGGAATCATTCTCCTTACATACTACTGCTACTTCACGGCAGTACCACAAGTACTCCATGAACAGAGTCATGTTTCTGGAAGAGTAGAATAATAGAGACAGACTCGATTCGGTTCCTATCTTGGACCTACCTAGACGCAACAGCCTCGAATTACAGAGCGCCGCATCGCTCTCGGTCGTGTATGTTCAACCATCGGATAAGCACGATCGCTTTGGGGTCGGACCTGCAACCTAACTAGTCGGGCGGACCGCCTACTTCCCAGTCGGTTAACTAGACATACGCAAGATTGAACACGCACGGTCACTCTAGCGGACGGACATGTAACAAGCAGTGACAATAGGTCTTATAAATACTTCCTATCAACTGTTATCCACTCAATGTAACACCATTCTTCCTACGAGGAATAACACTGGTAATATTACACCGCACCTACTTACCTGTCGACCTGTCCCATGAATCACACCTTGGTTCCAAGAAAAATCACCACCACTGATCTAACACCTTGGAGTTACATCATAATCTAACGAAGCCAATTACACATCTCTAATAATAACAAGCCCTACCTTATCATTATTAACAGCATCTAACATTTCTGTGTAATGACTGACAAACAATCTGCCTTGCGTGAGTTATCATTAAACCAAACAAGTAACTGCTACACAAATGGTAAAGTACCGGAATCTTTCTGGCACACTTTGGATACACACGCTCAGCTGTTGAGCCCGTCTGTCAACACATCACCTCGCCGATCGATAAGAGCTAATTAAATATGCAGGCTGCCGTCGGCAAATGTCTCCGCTTCGCTACGACAAACGCGGTCGGCAATTAATTTTCTTGGGACAGTAGGCGCTGTATATGGACAATAGTTACACAATAGACAAAGTATTCAACTAACCTGTGATATTCAATCACAATCTTGACTGCTGATTTCCCGCTCTGGCCGCGCACACTGACATCACACAATAGACAGCTCAAATCTGTGATCGTTCTACGATGAGGTCCGACTAGTGACTGATCACTCCCAGCTAAATGCGTCTTCACAATGCCTTCACTGCTCCAGTGAATTTCATGATCCACGGAGAAGTCTTGCATCACGGATTGTCCGACCTTCTCGTGTTCCATGAGGCACTTGTGAGACAAGCGTGATCTTGACCACGTACGCACTTACTGGGGAAGCTTCTAGATTTCTCTAGAAGTAACCAGACTAGTGACGTCAAGCACTACTTTCGTTGGGAAACCCCCTTATTTATTAGTATTACGTCCAGGGAGACTAACCCTTCGCCATCCCTTCAAAGGAATATAACTCAGAGACCAGCAGATCTGCAGACGTTTCGTCACACATGTTTAGCTGCAAAGTTTTTCAAGTTGGGAAATGATTCTTCTGATAAAGATCCATATAAATCCAGCAAACCAGCTGACTTGAATTTCTCTTTCATGTCATGATCTGCTTGTACGTCAACTGTATGTCCTCTGTGGATGTATCAGCTTCTGCACTAAAAAGGGAACTGAGAATATTGTACTGTGGCTCTAGGTTATTGAAATCTTGGAATATTCAACCAAATTCTTCAGTCAATGCATCTAATTGAGCTTTGTACTTTTCAGTCATTTCACCAGAAATGGTTTCTTGTTTCAGCAAACGGAAGTGACAGAACATTTTTTCACTTGCTTTTCCGGAGAACAGTGAGAGTTTTGCCTGAAATGATTTTGTATGTACATAAAATTCATGTGCAAACACACCATTGCCCTGACGTTTAACATTCAGTTCATTTAACCTTTCCATAATTTCAATGGCAAACATAAAGCCTATCTTCCACTCTTTATTGACAATGTTAGTATTAAAGGCTTGCTTGCTTGTGTTCGTTGGCTTGAGCTCCAACGCGAAGTCCTGTATGTCGGATGAAGGCATCCTGTTGTCCAACATCAGTGTGATGTCATACAGGACCTGAGTTTTGCGTGAGTATCCGTTGTCCCATGTCTGGCTTATTGGTGTGCAGACTGGTGGTTCCTCGCCGTACAGGCAGACACTCTCCGACTTCGGAGGAATCGGCAATCCTACTGACTTTAGCCAGGACCCCGAAGGGACCTGTTGCCTAGGACGCTCGACGAGGACGCGTCAATAGGTCCTGGCCAGTATATAATCCGGCCCTGGTGCCTTGGAAACACCTCTGCGTCCCAGTATTAAAGGCTTATTCAATGCCCTTTATCTCTAGGAACATCACTGTTTATTCCTTTCGATATATTCCTTTGGCTCGGCAACGGTCTTGGAGAACATCCACCTGAACTATCTGAGCCCGGAGACGGGGTTTATCAAGCTGGCCATAATGTTATCAAAGCTCACGTAGGGGCCTATCACATCTACAAGACAATTTCAAGAGCAAGCAGAACGGTATGGTAGGCATCACCATGTACGTTGACTTGATGGAGCCATTAACTGAATTACTGGACGACATCAGCGCTGCTGACAGAGCAGTGCAGTTTTTGCTTGGTTGGTTTGCCAATCCCATATTCTCTGACAGCGGCGACTACCCACAAGTGATGAAACAGCTGATCAGGGAAAAGAGCAAGCGGCAAGGGTTTGAGACCAGCAGGTTGCCGGAATTTACAGACAATGAGAAAAAATTTAACATGGGTAGCGCTGAGTTTCTGGGCGTCAATTACTACACGTCGAGACTGGTGAGACACGGACAAGACCCAGACTCCACCCCAAGCCAAGAGCTGGATCAGGATGTGCCATTATCATGTGATCCTCGCTGGCCAGACACAAAGACATACTGGATGAAAGTGAATCATTGGGGTATCCGCAACGTGTTGTTTTGCGCCAAGGAGCAGTACCTAAATCCGTTGATATTTATCACAGAGAACTGGCGGCGGACGGAAGGTAGCCTTGATGACCAGGACCTGATTTACCATGCACCACGTAAACGAGGTGCTCAAAGTAATTAAACGTGACGGTGTACGTGTTGACGGCTATGTCGCTTGGACTCTAACAGTTAGTAATCGCATTGAATATATCATGGCCTGTGGTTGTGTCTTTGAGTGATTCAACACTCAGTAACTCCTCAGTGAGTTTGAAAGAAGTGTTTATCCATGTATAATTATAAATAATTGGGCTGTATCATGTACATCGGTACTCTCATCCACAAAAATCTTTTACTTGCATCTTGAAGTTTGAAGTTTATGCATCAAATTGTCACTTATCACACTCATCAACACATCTGACCACTGTTCTCCTTGATAAACTAATGTCAATTGTGTGTGTGTGTGTGTGTGTGTGTGTGTGTGTGTGTGTGTGTGTGTGTGTGTGTGTGTGGTGTGTGTGTGTTCTGGTCACATAATGTTTGCTGCGTCTAGAATTCATTCCTTGATAAACTCGCTATCAGAAAATGGCTGGTTCTGTTTTATAATTATGTATGACAGCACAAGACTAGCTTCTGTTGCAGCATCTTGAATTGAAGACTGTTAAGTGAAAACAGTTTGCTGTGTCTCCAAATTTTTTTACCAACTCAAGGCATTTCCTTTCTCTCTCTTCGTATGTTAAATTGTATCTGAAATCGGAATATTTTGTTTGATAACGTATTTTTAAATTGTACTCCTTGAAGACAGCCACTGACTCACGACACAACAAGCAAACTGATTTGCTACCAACTTTTATAAAACAGTACTTAGTTGTCCATTCATCATTAAAAACACGGCATTCATCTTCAATCTACGTTTGTTATTGACACTAATCATAACGGTATATAAAATTTTGTAAAATTCAACAAAATAACTTAAAAACGAATTTAAAATTGTTATTTCTAAATGCCCTCGCGGGCCGCATAAAATCACTTGGCGGGCCGCATGCGGCCCGCGGGCCGTAGTTTGCCCACCCCTGCTCCAGCCCGTTGAATGTCGCAGTGACTCCCTCCATCTCCATTATCAGGCTAGATGTGGTGGTTGCATATGTCAAGCTCTTAAGCACTAAACAACACTGTCCCTTAACCTTCCCCTTGAATCCCTAAGCACTTCTTTTGCCCTTAGCACTGTGCCATGATTACATTACCTGGGCGCGAATTGTCCTGTATGAATTGTAGCACCTCTCATTCAGCGCTGCCTGGTGGACATTTCCTACACTTCTGATCCAGTGTGATTAAGACCCTGCACAGGTGTGACATTTCTTCTGCCATTTTGACTAATTTCTTCCCTTTCCCATGTTTTAAAGCGGACATTACTTCTCTGGTTGTGTCCTCTGCCTGAACTATTCATGATTTTACTCTTATTGTCTTTGGCCCTTATCTGTATTTAGGGCTGCATGCAGAAGGTGACTGTCCACAATCGTTGGCAAAGCCAGGATGTATCTCCTATACATTATAGGCCTCTCCCTTGTGCATCCCAGGATCACCCGCATAGCTTCATTTTTTTATGTGCTATAGTTTCACTATTTGACTATTGTGACACAGTGAGCAGTATTAATCCATACTAAATTACTGAGATAATCAGATGTTGATAGAGTATGAACAACATTCTCTGCACCATGCCCTTTTCTGCCACAGTCTTCAGTGCACACGTCCCTTCTTACATCTGATAGTAACGCCTTCTACATGATTCTTAAGTGGTAGGCTTCTGTCGAAGATGAATTCCTAGGTACCGTAGACTACTCTCTCTTTTCATATTTCTGTAATTTCTTGTGAGATCTGGGACGTTAGCCTTAACAATGTTATTGTCCAGAGAGCACAACAACACTGGCGCCTTATCCGGCTGATGACACCACCCATCTATGTGCACCGGTCAAACATATCTATTATGAAAATATACGAATGGCTGTTAACTTGCCTTGCTTTTGTGACGAAATTGCCTTGCAGTTTACCTCCCCTTAAATTAACCCGACGGTGTTCAAACGAACGAACAACGGACGAACAAACTTTATTTTCAAAGGTTAACAAATTGGGCACGCAGGCACGTGTTACATTCGGTCCTTCGAATCAATCATCTTACGTTCATCAATACTGCATGATAAATTCACATAGGAAAAACATATTGTCAAATGAATGTTGTAAACATAAACAATGCATATTATCATGTTATGAGACACATCCCCCACACACATATCCCCTACCCACCCACACACATACCCCCAGACACACACCCATCCCCAACCCACACACGCATCTTCCCACACCCTCCACACAACACCACCACACACATCCCCCACCAACACACATTCCAATACACACACATCCCCACCACCCAGACAAGCACACATCCCCCAACCACACATCCCCCATCCACACACACACACACACACACACATCTCCCCGTCAACCAACACATCCCGCACCTACCCACACACACTTTCCTCACCCATCCATACATCCTCACTTACACACATTCCCCCACCCACACAATTTCCCCCACCCACTCACACATCCCGCACCCACCCACACAAACATCATCCACACACCCCCAACCACACATCCCTTAATCAAACATCCCCTAACCTGTCCACACCCCACCCATACACACATCCCCACCCACACACACATCTCCCACACACACATCACCCCATACACACCATCTCCCCACCCACCAACGCATCCCTCATTCATCCACACACACTCCCATCCACACTCACATCTCCGATCCACCCAAACACATCCTCCACCCACACACACATCCCCACCACACACACATCCCTCATGGATACACACATCCCGCACACCACATACAGACACCCCCACACACCCTTCAACACATCCACATCCACCCACATCCACCCACAACCATACATCCTATTACCCACCACCACCCACACACCCCACCCACCCAAACAATACCCCACCCACACACCCGCACCCACACACATTCCCCCACCAACACGTCCCTGATCCACACACATATCGCCACACACATCCACACCCACCTGCACATGTTCCATCCACCCTCGCATCCTCTCACACACATCCCTCACCCACACATCTCCCCACACACCCACACATCCCCCATAGGCTCACGCTTCCCCCACTCACATACATACATCCCACACCCACCCCCTACCTACACACCCCCACCCACACACATTCCCCACACACCCATCCTCCAACCCACACACACATTTTCCCAACTCCCAGACAAACCCCCACACACATCCCCCACACACCTCCCACACACACATCCCACCACATACCCACATCCCCTACCCGCACACGTATCCCCCACTCACATACACACATCCCCCGCCCACACACATCTCCTACCCACATACCCACCTCCCACATACACACATCTTCCCACACCCCACACATACCCTCATCACACACACACATCCCCCACACACACATCCCACTCACACATCCCACACACACAACCCCCACCCCCACAGACACACACACCCAAACTTACATCCTCACACCTAGACACATACATGATACCTCACATAATCACTGAAACTAATATGAACAAACTTCCACACTTTACACACCCATAAACTGACACTATCGTGACCATCATTACAAAATTGGGGAAACAATTGGAAAACATGGAAAAACTGGAAACAATGTGAAAATTAGAAAAATATGTTGTAAATTGTGTAACATAAAAGATATTGATGCAATTCATAAGATTATTCCTAGAATTGACTAAATATTATGAAATAAACAGAGCATATAGTACATGTTAAATTCCAGTGGTGGTAAAAATGCTAATATGGAAGATGGGGATACAGAAAAAAATATAGAATAGTATGTCACATGATATGCGCCCGATCAACTCTCTCTCTCTTCCCCCCCCCCCCCACCCTCTCTCTCTCTCTCTCTCTCTCTCTCTCTCTCTCTCTCACTCATACATACTCTATCACTCTCTCTGTCTCATACTCACTCACTCACACTCTTTCTAACTCACTATTTCACTCACACTCACACACACAGAGACATACTTACACATACACACACATGCACAGATACATACACAAATACATTCACACAAACACACAAATACATTCTCACACATATACACACATACACACATACACACATACCTACAAAAACGCCCACTTACACACATACATACACACTCATACACACATACATAAACACACAGATAGACACACATTCACACATATACACACGCACATACACACATTTATACGCATACATACACACACTTACTCACACGTACACACATACCAATACATACATGCATGTATGTACACATAAACATACATACTCGCATACGCTCACCTACACACACAAGCACACACAAAAGTACTGCACTCACCCACACAAGTACACACGCAATCACACATACATACACATCCACATACACCCACGTACACACACATAGACACGCATACACACATATACACACCCATCCATCCACCGACTCATACTCACACATCTGGACACATACAAGCTGGCTCACATGCTGACTAAATCTAATAAAACAAACTCCCACACTTTACACACACACAAATACGCTGACGATTATCGTGAAAATGGTGAAAATGAAAACAATATGCTACACATTGCGTAACGAAAAAATAGTGATGCAATTCAATGAATAATATAATTCCTGGAATTGACATTTTTGTAGAATGAGGGTACTCCGTGACCTGATATGCGGATGAGGGAAATTCTTTCTTACTCTCCATCCAATAAGGTTCAGTAATTTTCTACTCTGATTCGAGGAAAGGATCTTTCTGTCCAAACCCGCAATACATTGGGCGAAACAGAATATCGTGTCTCAGGGATGAGCAACACTAGATCACGGAAATTCCATGTATTCCGTAGATCTTGTAAATTCTCGAGTTCCCAAGAATTGGACAAATCCCAAGTCCCGCCCTCTGTTCTAGAATAGATTAGTACGTGTGCAGCCGATATTGAGGAAGCCACGCTTCGCTACTGGGGAAGAATTTCCATCGACTCTACGTATCGTTCTAGCTAAGATGAAGAGATCGACGCTATCTACAGTAGATAACGGAGTGTGTTTTCTATAACTAAAGGTATTTGTTATTTACTACACCTTTGTATAATAAACAATTAAACATTAAATACTGACAGTTATACAAGCGCGAAAACTGGCTAAATCCAGTTAGCCCAATTTCAGCCGGAAAATCCCCGATCAGCTGTGAGCTGGAAACGACTTAGTTGAAAAGTCAATCCATAAAGTCAACTAGGAAAATAGCTATAATTCCGCAACGTTAATGGGGAGAATGCTATAACTGATGAATTATACCTACCGGGAAAAATAGCCTATACAATTCCTGAAGACAATAGGTTTAATTTAAAACCAAACACAATATAGTTTGTTACTGGTTAATATTCAGCATCCAGTGCCATATAGTACCACACAGAATACCCTATCCTTTCCACCTAAAGGACAAGACATCTCAATATACTAAGTATACGTCGTAAACAACTGTTAGGGCAGGGAATTCTTCCTCTCCCACACGGGGAGAGGCAAACACTATCACCCGGTGATAAGAAATATATATATATATTTTTTTTTAAAAAGGTTGGTAAAGCCTAATATAAAAGGGTTGTATAATTGGACTGAACCTGACTCCAGAGAAGGGTAGTCCGGTACTGCACCAGACTAACATGACAATGGACAAGACCAGTGTCCAGTCTCCATCACTGAACAGAAAGGGGCCTCTCCTCAGGTCAGTCTATATCCATATCCAGGGAACAGCTATTCCTAAGTATAATATCAAATATGTATATTGATATTATGAAGTCTGCATTGGGAGGTGAGGTCAAGTTATGGTTGATTGGGCTGATATAGAAAGCTACCCTTGAGTTATGTTTGTTTATTTGCCAGGCCCTCCCTTTATTTATTCAGATGAGGTTGATACCCAAAGCTGATCAACCTGCATCAATGTCCATTTGGAAGATATCTTGAATATTTACCTTCATCAATGTCCATTTGTTTTCCGGAAGGTTATGGGGGAGAGGTTCTGCAAAGGACATGCTACTGAATGAATGAATGAATGAATGAATGACTGTCTGTGTGTGCGCGTATGTGCGTGTGCGCGCATGTGCACATGCGCGTATGTGCGTATGTATGTATGTGCGTATTTGTGTGTGTGTGCGTATGTATGTGTGTATGTGCGTGTGTGTGTGTGTGCGTGCGTGCGTGTGCGTGCGTGTGCGTGCGTACGTGTGTGCGTGTGTGCGTATATATGTGTGAGTATATGTGTGTGCGTATGTATGTGCGTATGTGTGTACGTATGTGTGTGTATGTGTGTGTGTCTGTCTGTCCATCCGTCCGTCCGTCCGTCCGTTTAGAAGGTATCTTGAATATTTACCTACATCAATGTTCATTTGGAAGATATTTTGAATATTTACCTGCATCAATGTCAGTTTGGAAGATATCTTGAATGTCTACCGACATCAGTGTCAAAGATATCTTGAATATTTACCTGCATCAATAACAATTTGGAAAAAGAACTAGTGTGAAAAGGCTAACCAAACAGAAATATCTCCCAGAGGCGTGTGATCCATCATCTGTATGAAAGTCTCGTTTGGGGAAAAGAACAATAACCCAAACCATCTTCCCTTCAGTTGCTACAAGAGATCCAGAATTCTCAGACCACTAAAGGAAATTATTTGCTGTGGTTTAGTTCTAAAGACGACTATAGTTTCCATCCATATGGGAGTTAATATCTGAGCCGTGCTTGTTAGTTCAACCACTTGGTGAGAAAATATACCTGCAGTCAAATATCAAATATCTTCATTAATACTCAAGAATGATATAATCAGAAGGGAAGATTTTCTTGAAACACCTGTCTTGACTAACGGGTATTTCCTGAAGTAATCTACATCTGGACAGCTGGGATCTCGAAGGAGTCTGGCACATCTTAAGGTAAAGTATTCTTGTTATCCGACCAGACAGACAGACATTATAAACTCCCAGTATTGTGATATCTAACTCCAAGGATCACATTTTCCCAATCTTCACTGTCATCTAATCCTCTGATTAGGATCTATACCTTTGTATGATAATTCTCTATGTGTGTGGTCCTGTGTGTGTGATATCGAGTATTCATTAAATCAATACAAACTGAGTTCACTGTTTGAGAGTCAGGACACAGTGAAAGTGACTGTTGTATACCCAAGACTAGGAGGTCTGTAGAACTATCAATTGTTAGGAGTAATAGACAGACATCATTGTCTTGGCAGTTATGCAACCTATCTCATCATTACTGTCACATTTTTGTATTCATCAATTGTCAGTGTAATCCTCCGAGTTGTAACAGGTAAACAACTGCAATCGAAGGGACACCTTAACAACAATGGCAACAACAACACTGTCCATCGAGCCTATTAATCAGAACAGCGATAGCTAAGAATGTAATTCTACTTTAAGCTTTACAGCAGATCTGTGACATTTGCACCTTTTGCTGACACATCCGATTTTTTTCAGGCATTTGTTGACTTGCTTACCTTCCCGGGTGTTTCGTAGGACGTTCGATACTCAATGTTGTGGTGTTCTTCAAAACCCATCTGGCCCACTTAGAAGAGTTGAAGACATCCCGGTCAGTCATCAAGGGATGACGGGGCAGACCTTGGGCAGTCCCCGCCGTCCAAGAAGGCTTCCATAATTGCAGAGCCTACACATAGTGCTCTGGTACTAGGCTCACCCAAGGAATTGTCGTATGATTCATATCCTGCACATGGCTGCTTAGCGGCTAAGCCTGGTCTCACTTCAGTATATTGGGTCTTCTGTACACCACAGGCTTTCCGGAAACCAGAAGAATGCAGTTTCCATTCGGACATTCCACGTAATGAATTTGTTAGCCAAGGAATATTTCATTTCGTGTCAATGGGACGCTTTTGTCACCGCCATACCTGTGACATGAAATGTGGCAGGCTAAGAACTTCTTCGTGCACCTTTAGGTGCCAGTCTGAATATAGTTAAAGAAAGCAACAGTCAACTTGAGCTTGTTGCACCGCCCGGCAGGCAAACATGTTAGCCTCTGCTCTACTGTGATATGAGTCTATATATAGACAGCACAAGGGAAACAGTTCGCAGTACTCATTTCGCTCAATAAAACGTTATGACAATACCAGCGGGTCAACAGCTGTCGCGGCATTATTGCGGTATATCAAGAAAATCCGTTTTCTTGGAAACCACTTAAATCCTGAACTTGTTTGTTTGTTTGTTTGTTTGTTTGTTTTTGCATATCCTTTACAGGACATCCCTGTCAACATCAGCATCTTTCAGCTGATTGTTGATTTCCTGGCAAGATTACGCTCATTAGTTTGCCATTGATTTCTGAGCGACCGGCTCCATACTCTCATAAGTCACCAGCGCGACTCGAACCGCGTCCAATTCTCGTGCGCTCATGTCAACCACGAGAGTATTCGGGGTTTCGGAGAAAGCTGTTAACTCCTCGACCAGGGAGACCCGCAAATCCTCAACTACACACAATATCTTTGAATGATATAATTACCTATGTATGTTAATTGTTACCTAGCACCTATATGTTCTGATAAATATACGTACAGTTTTGGTGAGTTAAATATTAACTATTTCTCTTTATGTCTAAAACGGTTTTTTTAAATCAGTGTATGTCTCACGATCGTTAAATTGATTTCAATTTGATTATTTCTGTGAAGCCAATTTAAAGCTGCCCATGAACTAAGACCAGAAAAGGTTATTATATTAATGTTAACGGCTGTGCACAAACAAGTAAAGGCAGTCCCATAGCAGATACTACCATTGGGCTGTGAAGTGGTATGCCTTCAACTATTCGAGACCACGACATATGAAGTGGGAGTGTCCATTTCCTCACCTCGCCACCGTTTCTTTCCAGACCATTTTCATAACATTCTGAAATTTCTTTGATTTCAATGTTATAAGATTGGTTTAGTACTGGAGACGTACTGATAGGGAAAAAATAATCCTCTCTTATCAGGGGATTGAACCTCGATTACTGGCTTTATAGGCAAGGACACTAACTACTGAACACTGCGGCATATTACTAGATGGGATTATACCGCGTGTTTATAAAGTCTCACTACACTTTGTATGTAGAACACATTTGAAAAATAATGTACATGATTTTATCTCAAAATGTGCTAACAATTCATTAAATTAGTTATAATAGTCACTGCTATGGTCTAACGCTGTTTTGGGGGAGCTGGAAAGTACCAATGAAATATTCATTATAACAGGTGTTGGAAATGTCCACCAAGGACTTCAAGACATGCTTGTATACGTCTCTTCGTATTGTCAAATTCCATCTGCAGCGTGATTATTGTTATTTCGTGAATGGTAATTCTGATTGCTTCTTTCAGGGCCTCAACTGTGTGTACATTATCTTTGTAAATATTTCCTTTAAAGAAACTCTATAGATAATAATTTAATGGAGTTAAATCTGGGGAACGAGCAAGCCAAATTCCATGTGATATGCGTTTTGCGAAAATTTCTTCCAAAACAACGTAGTGATGCTTTTACTGTGTGTGCAGTTGCACCATCTTGCTGGAACCATGCTTCTTCAATTTCACGTTCGTTAAGCTGTTCTAAAAAAACGTTCCAGTATGTCAGTAGGTACCGATAGGCATTTTATAGTGTTGTTGAAGACAATTGTTCCAATAAAACTATTCCACTGACGGCACACGTCTTCCCAATGTTCTCATCGTGTAGAGGCGCTTCATGAAATATATTAGAATTGAAAGGACTCTAAATACGGTTATTTTGGTTATTAACATATCCAGATAGATGAAACCATGCCTGATCAGAGAAGAATGTTACATCGAGAATTGATTCGTCTTCTTTAGCCAAGAATGCTTGAAACCACGTGGAGTAGTTGACTCTGAATTAATTATCACACTTTTAGTTCAGGCACAACATAAATCATGTTTTGTGAACATTTAATCATTGTTTAAGAATTGCGCGCACTGTGCGATACGTTCACTTGTTGCGACATTTTCCTTAAGGACTTGCTTAAACTTTTCATGATTTTGTCTTGAATATCTATAAATTTTTCTTCAGATACAGGAGGCCTACTAGATCGTGGAGCATCTTCCACATTTCCCGTGCAAAAAAAACTTATTCAACAAATGTCTAACCGTAATGTAATGAGAGGGCAGTGTATCAGGAAATCTTGCTATAAATCTTTGAACAACTATCCGTGTGTCGACCTCCATTTTGAAACTCTTGTTAAACTCTCTCTCTTCCCCCCCCCCCCACCCCCCCCCCCCAAAAAAAATCTTTCTCTTGTTCATAACAACATTCTGTTTGGAGTGCAAAAAATTACTCCAGCAAACGACAGCTATTCAATGCATATTGCTTCACGATGGACTGTGGAGCACATTCTCTGATAATATCATGTACTTCATTTTTCAAATTTGTTCTACATACAAAGTGTATTGAGACTATAGAAACACCCGGTATTTGCTTGGAGTACAGTTGCACAATATACCACATTAAACGTCCAGTGAGGTGGTCAAGGGGTTGCAGCATACATATAACACACCATGTGACCTTAGATCTAATCAGGTTTCCTATGTAGATCACTATACAATACATTGTGTATTAATACTCATATAAGCCGTGATAGCTTGGTAGCTAGACTCTCGCTTGCAGGCCTAGTGGGCATGGGTTTGATCCCCACCGGGGAGAATTCGATATTTTAAAAACTGACCATGTCGCGCAGCCCAGAATAAGACCAAGAAATGTCTTGGGATGTAAAGACTGCCAGTGTGACTCTGGCCACGCCCCCACCGATTGTCGATTGGTCTATTAAAATATGTGCATACATATAACACACCATGTGACCTTAGATCTAATCAGGTTTCCTATGTAGATCACTATACAATACATTGTGTATTAATACTCATATAAGCCGTGATAGCTTGGTAGCTAGACTCTCGCTTGCAGGCCTAGTGGGCATGGGTTTGATCCCCACCGGGGAGAATTCGATATTTTAAAAACTGACCATGTCGCGCAGCCCAGAATAAGACCAAGAAATGTCTTGGGATGTAAAGACTGCCAGTGTGACTCTGGCCACGCCCCCACCGATTGTCGATTGGTCTATTAAAATATGTGCCTAACAACATATAACCATATGTTGACTTGTATATACAGAGATTTGGAGTAGAGTTGTGATTTCTGAGACGAATATTATGAATACCACCATGGTAACTAACATCGATGGTTGACTTGTATATAAAGAGATTTGGAGTAGAGTTGTGATTTCTGAGAGGAATATTATGAATACCACCATGGTAACTAACATCGATTGTTGACTTGTATATAAAGAGATTTGGAGTAGAGTTGTGATTTCTGAGAGGAATATTATGAATACCACCATGGTAACTAACATCCATTGTTGACTTGTATATACAGAGATTTGGAGTAGAGTTGTGATTTCTGAGACGAATATTATGAATACCACCATGGTAACTAACATCGATTGTTGACTTGTATATAAAGAGATTTGGAGTAGAGTTGTGATTTCTGAGAGGAATATTATGAATACCACCATGGTAACTAACATCCATTGTTGACTTGTATATACAGAGATTTGGAGTAGAGTTGTGATTTCTGAGACGAATATTATGAATACCACCATGGTAACTAACATCGATTGTTGACTTGTATATAAAGAGATTTGGAGTAGAGTTGTGATTTCTGAGACGAATATTATGAATACCACCATGGTAACTAACATCGATGGTTGACTTGTATATAAAGAGATTTGGAGTAGAGTTGTGATTTCTGAGACGAATATTATGAATACCACCATGGTAACTAACATCGATTGTTGACTTGTATATAAAGAGATTTGGAGTAGAGTTGTGATTTCTGAGACGAATATTATGAATACCACCATGGTAACTAACATCGATGGTTGACTTGTATATAAAGAGATTTGGAGTAGAGTTGTGATTTCTGAGACGAATATTATGAATACCACCATGGTAACTAACATCGATGGTTGACTTGTATATAAAGAGATTTGGAGTAGAGTTGTGATTTCTGAGACGAATATTATGAATACCACCATGGTAACTAACATCGATTGTTGACTTGTATATAAAGAGATTTGGAGTAGAGTTGTGATTTCTGAGAGGAATATTATGAATACCACCATGGTAACTAACATCGATTGTTGACTTGTATATAAAGAGATTTGGAGTAGAGTTGTGATTTCTGAGACGAATATTATGAATACCGCCATGGTAACTAACATCGATTGTTGACTTGTATATAAAGAGATTTAGAGTAGAGTTGTGATTTCTGAGACGAATATTATGAATACCACCATGGTAACTAACATCGATTGTTGACTTGTATATAAAGAGATTTGGAGTAGAGTTGTGATTTCTGAGACGAATATTATGAATACCGCCATGGTAACTAACATCGATTGTTGACTTGTATATAAAGAGATTTGGAGTAGAGTTGTGATTTCTGAGACGAATATTATGAATACCACCATGGTAACTAACATCGATTGTTGACTTGTATATAAAGAGATTTGGAGTAGAGTTGTGATTTCTGAGAGGAATATTATGAATACCACCATGGTAACTAACATCGATTGTTGACTTGTATATAAAGAGATTTGGAGTAGAGTTGTGATTTCTGAGAGGAAGATTATGAATACCACCATGGTAACTAACATCGATTGTCTGGAGTATGCTAATGAATGTAGAACATCACACACAAATATAAGAAAGACAAAGTTGTTCTTTGGTCATGTCAATTGGAAACGTGGCATTGGAGACAGTCGCGATAATTGGAGAAATCAGCCGTAACAAGATCAGATCATATCGAGGGAAGAGATGTTGAATGGTCTAAGAGGGTGATAAGAAAGAATATTAACAATATAATTAACCAAGAACACCAACAACCGAAATGTGTGGAAGGAATTGAACGCCTAAGCCATTTGGCAAGGCACTTGATAATATTGATACATACTCTCCGTCAGTACCTACCTACACTTCTCTTCACTGTTTCTGTAATTCACAGAAACTATTCCCACACATTTATTCATTCAATTTTCTTCCATTTGCCCAGTTGCTGATCTGTTCATTCATTCAGTTGTTTTATCACCTTCTTTCCTACGAGCCCACCAATTTCCTCATTCACTTGTCTTCCACTCAGTTACGTTTCTTTCCACTCATCCACACATCCATTTTTTTTTTCTATCACCCACATACCAATTTATCCATTCACCAATTCTACTTTCTTCTAACTAAGGGTACCCAACATAGAAGAAAAAGAAAAGAAGAAGAAGAAGAAGAAGAAGAAGAAGAAGATATTACATTAATGTGGATGTCTTTTGTTTATTATACAAATAATGTGGTTAGCAGTTATTTTTCTTTATTTTATTATACATGCTTATTTCTTTAGAGATTACCAACAGAACAGTACGCTAACCATGACTCAAGATTTTGATAACTCGATGAAGAATTTCAGAAATCTGAATGTAAGTACAATATTTGTTACATAACACAATTATTAAAGAAACACAAATTTCAGTAGAATATTATCATTGTAGAAGTAGACGTGGCCGAAATGAATAGAACGTTCACTCTAAAATGCATGGTGCACTGATTGAAAGGCAGAGCGTTCAGTCCTTACACCGGCATTAAGTTGGACTTCAACGCGTTCAGATAGCTATGGCAAACTGCTGAATCTAAAATTGCCTAGACAATCACTCTGGGCTTCATCGCAAAGAACTGCAAAGGACATGTAATTTTAGAAAATGTTCATTCTGTAATTGCATTTTTTCATACTTTTAACAACATTTTTTTTTTTTTTTTTGCCCGCGTTTCCATCCTGTTTCAGGATATTGCGGTCAACACCAGCATCTTTCAGCTGTATGTTGATTCCTAGGCTAGATTACGCTCATCAGCACGCCACGACTTTCTGAGCGACCGGCTCCATACTCTCATAAGTCACTTTTGCGATTCGAACCACTGCTAATTCTCGTCGCGTCACGTGACGAGAGTATTCGGGGTTAGTGGAGAAAGCTGCTAACTCCTCGGCCATGGAGCCGTTTTTAACAACATACCAAAAGAAAATTCTCCATTATGGAAAACAAATATCAAATCATTTGCTGGTAGAGGTGTAGGCTTAGTTCGATTCCCAGTCCATATTGGTGGCTTTCTATTAGTTAAGAAACGTATTGTATAATCTCTATTGATCCTAGGATCAAATAGGATGGACGTCAAGCCTTCTCACATAAGGGAGAAAACTTGGAGGACCTGCATTCCTGTTGAGCACGTAAATATGCATTAGGAGTCTGGGATTAAAACGAGCGTGCGGAAAGCGCCTCTCTTAAAAATAAAAATTAGAATAGATTACATCCAAGAAGGCTCTACACTTTGATATCACCAGGTGGTAGCTGTAGAAACCAAACTGATGATATCTTAACACAACAGTTATGGAGGGGATTATTTGTAGCAGATTTCAAGATAAAACTTTAAAAAAATGATTAAAGGAGTACGCTCAATGCGGATCGATGTAAATGATATACCACCTGAATATACAATTGACGTAACAAACATTCATGTTGTTGATGGCAGTGAAAGAAGGTATTACGTCTGATGAACTGGCCATTCAAGCGAGGAGACATTCTTATCTCATTAGTACAACACATGATTCCTAAAAGTGTACGAGAAGAAAGAATAACATTAAAGTATGAAAGAAACAAAAACCACACCAAGATATCAGAATAGTGATCACAGAAAATGAGACAAATTGAAAATGAATAATTGGTGGTAAAAACTCCGCCGCGGAGCAACCGTAATCATATGAAGTAGTTCCATCACCCTTGAATCTGTCGGCTTCTTTAACCTGACATTCTAAAAGGTGGGGGAGGGAGGAGGGATGACCTGACAGGATCATGATTCCCATATGTTTTTCTACTGTCCTGCTTTCGGACGTATCCCACATTGACACCGCTTTGTGTGTCTGCCTAGAAGCCATCACACCCTCGGGGAGGCAAACATTGTACACTCGGTGCATTTACCAACATTACCTCTGTACCTAACTGGCGGCGGGAATGTCAGCCTCTTTCCCTCGCCTTTTGCCTCTGTCATCATCTTCACGTATATGATCCGATTTACGTTATTGCAGCCATGTAACCTTCTAGATACTCCGTTCAAAGTTTAAGGATGTGCCACGCTGCTTACTGCAGCAGCAGAAGCAAACTTTTTCTTTGGGCTGACTTTATTGCCGGCTTGAGCCCACTAATCATCGCCTCCGCTGTGGGGCGTGGTCCTCGCAAGACATTTTAACTGTACATATCAATGCTCTGGGTAGCTGACAGTGTGATTGAAATCACTCTTTGCTTTATCATTGCTTCAGTTGGTACTGATGCTGCTAATGAGTACATACAACTTTTCAGGTTTTCAGTGATCCGTGGTTGTGTTCCTTACATAACATATATCGAGACTTCGTATGTTCTTTTTCAAGTCTTCTGTACCAGTACCCCTGGGGCTTAGACAGGTAGGGTACGCGTCTTGATTCCAGTCCTGCCCTGATCTACTCACAAGGATTATCCGTCTACTAGGCCCCCAAAAAGTCAGGACTCCGCCTGTCCATTCCTTCCCACCTATGGACACCCACCCACAGGGGGTTCGGACCAGACAACAGTCGTACTCCCACACAAAGGCATGGTAAACAAAGCAAAAAGTTTATTTACAATATAATCCAGATATGAAGGCTGAAAAGCCGGGAAGACAGAAAGGCTATACACATAGCTCGGATGATCGATGAAAGAAGAGCTAGAGATGATCCATTTCATTAGGCAGCATGTGATATATATTCTGTCCAGTCGTTGCAGTGCACTAACCCGGATAACTCCAAGTACAGCGGCCTTCCAAGATGTAGCCCCGCCTTGCGTTTCCAAAGTCCCAGGTGATTAACACAGTCGAATGACCATTCTAATGTCCTACAACAGAATGTCCTCACTACAAAGTTCACTGATATTGTCACCCCGTGACGCCACTAAGATCACAGAGTTCTCACAAGCAGGCCTATAGAGCGACCCTATGGATCTAGGCGTCCCCTAGGACGGTCTGAACTGCAGCACAAACACTGGAGCGTGGTAGCTCTTTTCAATCACTAAAGTTCAATAGACCCTGCTGGGTCTGGACAAATCGCACACCTTCCATCGCCATACAATAACAGTACATAGTCAATTAAGCGATACTCCCTGAGTGGTGTGACATCAGTCACAAAAGAAGTCTTCATTCTGGGCAATAGAGTCTGTTGCCATGTTGAAAAAATGTATAATACTCATAGGATCATATCAAAATAGACGAATGGTTGTAGATCGCATCTGGGTCAGTCAACTCAAGTTTCGTCGGACTCTCAAATGCTGCATCCGATAATACTGGCAGTTATGTCTCAATATAATCAATCTTGTGCTCAGATAGTTGAATAACTCGTCGGAGTGCTCCCAGTATAGAAACACTCTAAGTCAAATGTAGTTTCACTGAATGAGCTGTTTCATATTCTTCTATCAAAATATCATTTAGTGAGCAGCATCTGAAAGGATAGTAGGACGGTGAGAGCAATCGGCTACAACTGTGACATAAATGCACATAAATATCATCTCATGCCAAATCAGAAAATAAATCCCCTATCAATAAGGCATATTGGAACTTGCTCTCAGCAAGAAGATCAGGCATGCAGGTGCATCAGTTGTCAAATAGCCATACGAATAGTTCGTCTGGGAAAGCAAGGTTTCTACAAGTTCAGGTATAGTACGTCTGACCCCTGTAATCGGATCCTGTAACTTTGTGCTATCCCTCTCCTTCATCCATCATCAACCTTATTATGCATCTAAATCATTTAAATGTAATGGTTTCTCTCAAACAGAGGTGTTCAGCCGGACAGTTCCTCCACATCATCGTAACTAAACAATTAATCAATTAACTAAACCAATAATCAATCAATTAATTAATCAAAAATCAATGAATCAACAAACAAGCAGTAGCTTCACTTCTGGGATCTCTGTCCCTGAAAGTAGAGAACTTCTCTCTGTTAACCCCCTCTTTATGAAAGAAGAGTGTTATTCCATTTCTACATGTAGATCCCTTACATGCAGCTGGTATAATTCCAATTACCCGTTCCCTTACCACAGATCAGCAGTGGGTAAAGTCTAAATGGTTTAAATGGTTGATTAGGCCATTAAGCTTCCTTTTAGAATGACCCCTAGCAAATCATCCCATAATTCTTGATATCTCTCTTAAGTGTATCACAACCCTCCTCTTTATCACACTACCTTCTAGTATATGTGCCACCGAATAACAGGATAGAGCTTAGAGAGAGATGTGTAGAGTAGTTTATCAAACGTTCCACTCGACTTCTCGTCGACGGTGCATACGTTAATGTTCTCGAATGTGACGCGTCGTATCACCATACGTCGTCCTTCCGAACTGCGAGTAATATCTACACCGCGATCACATGACACAAATCACTATCATAATTATTGTAAATACCAAGCATCACATTTCTAGAAAATACTACATAACTATATTCACATAGTAAACAGTTAACTGCACTTCCCATTTGAAATAGAACACATTTCCTTGAAATATCACAGCACCATATATCAAGAGAATGTAGCACATCACTAGCTACGTAAACAATAAACATGTAAATCACCTAACATGTTATTTGTAAGCTTACTATATTTAATACCAAAAGAAAAACACTCAAAATTAACAGTGGTTTTAACACAGTAATTCTACCAAAAAGGACACCCAGAACTAGCAGTATTTGTTTCCACAGTAATTCTACTGTTTTCACTAATAAAATTAGATTCTAACCACACAAAACTAGTATGTCTATTTCGTACCACTGTTACTGTGTAACGGACTGAGCTATAATCCTAAATCTGCACACACAATTGTAGTATCACAGTTAGAACGCAAGTAATCAACACATGTGCCCTAGATGTCCACTCTGCACGATCGATAATGCTACTAAATTATTCATGAGATCGGTCGGCAAACACAGCGCTATGGCAATAGGTATATTCGCGTAATGCGGCTCGGTACGAACAGAGACTAAGGAATATTGCATTTACCTTAGTGTGAGAGTCATAGCAGATTTCAGCTATCTCAATGTCAGGCACTGGTGAGTGATTTGAAGACAACAATTGGAAAGATGCTGATTCTGCGTCCGTTCGAGTTGAAAGTAGATGTGCGACTGACAAACAAAGCCAACCCCCTGAGTTGCGTATACCACTATACACTCGTGAACTTGGTGGTTCCCGGAGAAAAACACTTTCTCGTGAAACACCTGTTGAGTGAGGTCCTAAGTGATTGGGTGCATGTCGCTAACTCAACCGAACATTCACTCGACTATTCGAGAAACGTCTAGAACAGAAGAAGTTAGTCGGGTTCCCCTGAGTTATAAATAGACTGGGAGGGAAACAACTCTACCAAGATCGGCGTGCTGGGAATCCCCTACTGAGAATACATGCGAACTGGGGTCAACCTGCGATATCTTCTTTGCATCGAAGTATAGAAACTACGCCAGTCATCTTTTGGTCGAAACATCCACGGACTTATGTTGTCGATATTCGACAGATTGTTATATTCGACTACATCCATAGCACAGTCGAATTCCATAGATTGGGCATTCACATCCGCACTATAAGAATTATCAACTAGTTTTTTTTACCAAGTTGATACCTCAGTGTATACACAACGATTCATCCTCAAAGATTTAATCTGCAATTGAAACAAAATTTTGGAAAACGTGTTCGCGCTCGATTTTCGCTACTGGACTCGCAAACAATGTGTTGTTGTTTGGAACCTTGACTAACTAAACTCGCCAGTCTAGGGTTATTTGACTTTGTTTGATTGTATGATTACATACTAGGCAAAGCCACTATCATCTTTCGCTGTGAACGTTCTCCACGTCAAATGTTGATTGATTAATTATCAAGCTGCTAGGGAACGTGCATAGGAAAGATGTCTACCCATGAGACAGTAACAGCAGCAGCAGACTGTCACTAGTGCGCAACTTGTCGCAAATTCTACATCGCAGTTTGCAGTCTTGTTCGACATACTAGAAACAGCTACATCAGCAATGAAAATTATCACTCTTTCCCATCTGCAGTCATCTGTACACGAGAAAAGATAATTTACAACAGCATATACACAAGTGACACGAAAGAACCTTCATCATCATCAAGTACGACATCATAATCATCATCATAATTAAGTACGCGAAAGGCTCCCAAAGAGAATATACAATTCAACTCTAAAAAAGAGAAACTACATGACGAAGCGGTTCTCTACACACCCACACAGTCAGCGACGAAACAGACACTCTACACATTCTTCCAGCCGAAGTACGACAACAATATATACAGATAACTTGAGTAGCTTCAGATCACATAAAAATCAACACACATATGCCTGTGCACACGTTTGTTATCAGCCCAGACTCAACATATTCACTCGATTGGGTAGCTAACTTGGAAAATGTTTTTCAAAGTCAGACCACTCGTTTTAAGATCAACTATATTCATCACAGAGCGCTTAGTCATAGAGAGACACGCGAACATCGATTGTTTCATGCTTCCGCAAATAATTCGTATGTGTTGGAACTGTCAAAATTAATCAACAATAGAGATTACTTTGACGAGTTTGTGAAAACTGCACAACAATGATTTATTTGCATATGCCCTTCACCAACGTTCAAGCACGAACTATTGTGTAGAATCGATAGTTTCAACCTGTGTTTACGTATACCATATCCGATAATTCCTTATAGTTTGCTGTTTAGCCGACATTCGATCGAAATTACAGTTAACACAGCCTTTAACACTTTACAACATGATTCAAATTCCAAGCTTTAGACAGATAATTGTTGTTTTTTCATATGTTTAGTGCTATTCAGAGGAAACATGTTAAGGGTCTTAGAATATTACGCGTTAGCTCCTAAAACAGTGAGAATTAAAACACATTATAGAAAGGCTAAACAAATTTTTTGGTGTAAAATTAACAGAAATGCATGTGTTAGAAGAATGTTCCGACATTAATATCGATGTGTTTAAATTTAATAACAACAAACGTCTGACACCCATAGTCAGAGGTTATACTAGTCATAATCAAACGTTGCGTCTATTATTTTTGGGGAGTTTATATTTGGAAGAGTCCTGATCATGAGATCAAAATCAGATTGATTGCATTCTCATCAACAGAAGATTTCGAAATGCCCTAAAAGTCGCAAAACCTATACCAAGAGCAGACTGCTACAGCGCCTATAGATTAATCTTAAGCAATTTACATATAAAATTAAAGAAAGTCAAATATTCACCATCAAGAAACACAACATTTGATCTACGGGCACTGAAGAGTGAGGAAATAAAAGATAAATTCAACGTATAGGTAAAGAACAGATTCGATGCATTGTCCGATATGTAAGTATTATTTCAAGACGTCAGTGACCAATGGGAAATATCAAAGAAATCAGTCAACCAAGCTGCAGAATCAACCATCCCAAAAATAAAGATAATAGGACAGAAGAAATGGATGACAGAAGACATCTTAAAACTCATAGAAGTAAGAAGGAATAACAAAAATAACAAAGGAAAATATGAAGAGATTCACAGGAAAACTAGGAAGCTATGCAAAGAGGCAAAAGAAACATGGCTTGAGGAAAATTGCAAGAGAACTAAAACCAACTCAACATCCGGAATACCAAATTAATGCACAAAATAAATAATTAAATCACTAACAAAAGAACACACATCAACGGGCTGCCTAAAAACCAAAGATGGCAAAATCGTAATAGAAAACAAATCAGATTTTACATGCGTGGTCAGATTATGTGAAAGACCTTTATGATGATACAAGAGAAGGAAATGATCTTCGGAATAATAATGAAGGACCATCAATTTTGAAGATAGAAGTTCAGAATGCTCTTAACCATATGAAAACTGACAAGACCCCGGGAACAGACAACATCACAATAGAAATGATCAATGCCGTAGAAGAATATGGAATAGACCAAGTCACCAGACTGCTGAACGCAATATACGATGCTGGAGATATACCTCCTGAATTACGTAATTTCTATATTTGTTGCTATCCCTAGGAAATCAGGAGCCTTGGAATGCAATCAACATCGAACAATTAGTATAATGAGCCACATCACGAAGATACTGATGATAATTATCATGCAAAGACTCAGGAAGCAAATACAACCCTAAATAGGAGAAGAACAATGTGGGGTTGTAGAAGGCAAGGGCACAGTAAATGCTGTGTATATACTGAGAACAGTAATTGAACGTTCTATAAAAGTAAACAAAGATTTATATCTTTGCTTTATTGACTATACAAAGGCTTTCAATAAAGTGAGACATGTCAGCATGATAAGGATACATGAAGATCTTAAATCGATGAAATGACCTTAGACATGTAAAAAACATATATTGGAAACAACAAACTGTCATCAGAATTGATAACGATGTAGGTCAATATCAGCCTGTTAATAGAGGTGTGGGACAGGGATGTGTAATGTCTCCAGATATTTTTTCCCTGTATAGTGAAAGTATTTTCAGAAATATAGAAGATATGGAAGGAATCAACATTGGAGGATGATACATCAATAACATTAGATATGCAGATGATACAGTCTTGATTGCAGACAATGAACAGGACCTGCAAAATTTAGTAGATGCGGTTGTTGCACACAGTGAACAACTAGGGTTAGAACTGAATATTAAGAAGACAGATTATGGTAGTCACTGGGAAGAAGGAAATACCACAATGTCATATACTAGTAAATGGGCATATTCTTAAGCAAGTGAATCAATACAGTTATCTCGGCACAGTCATAACATCTGATGAGAGATACCTTGAAGAGATTAGAACAAGAATTTCCATTGCGAAGGTAGCCTTTTGCAAGATGAAAAGCATACTGACCAATAAAAAGTTACCAATTGAAGCGAGAAAAAGTGTTGCAGTGTTACATAGAACCTATATTTTGTATGGATGTGAAGCGTAGACAATAAGCAGTCAAACTGAAAAACAGCTGATGTCTGTGGAATTGTAGTTTCTTAGGAAAATGCAAAGAATATTATGGACAAACAGAAAAACCAACGAACAAGTTCCTCAAGAAACATATGAAGATCGTAAAGTGATTAGAGATATTAGACGTAGACAGTAAAAATTGTCTGGATATGTTATGAGAAGAAATGAATTTTAGAACTTAGTGACGACTGGCAAGATCGAAGGGAAGAGATCAAGGGGAAAACCAAGAATTAAATACCTGGATGGCTTGGCCACGTGGCATGGTCGAGACAGGAAGACAGAGCTGATCCACGACTGTGGTGATCGAGTGAGATGGCAGAACATGACCGCCCATACTTATCGGCATGGCACGTGATGGATGGCTGGTCTATTATTTTATATAAATTAGTTCATCATTTCATGTTCACCGGTGATATCTATCGGGTGGCTCGCTCCTTTGCATGTAGTAAATGCAGGAAATGATGGAAGATATTTAAGTTATGATACACACGAGGTATCGTATAGTGGGTTGTAGAGAGGGCGTGGGAAGACGGTAGAATGATTTAAAAGCGGTGTATATACCCTACCAGTAAATATTTGGAATAGCACGGAATTCAAGTTGATACGAATTTCGTATATCTGTATAGGGCTACATACCACTTGAAGTGATTTTTTTTTAACTACTACAAAATTACCCTTAGTCAAACGTATATCTATGTCTTGTTCAGTGGCTTCCAATGTCACTTGGATGGAGGTTCCTATTTGTTTTATCTGACCTGGTGATCCCCAAAGAATTGTTCAGCGCACGGAGCCCGCCTGCAAAGTCCGCGGGGTTTCGAACCAAATATCAGATCAGACATATTATGTACTCTTGCAAGAATTTTTTGCTCATGTATATACACAGTTTCTTCTCTTGGATCAACCTAACCGTAGTTCTAGATTTGAGCCATATTTGAAGGAACTACCAGTTATTGAGTTCAACTAGGATATCCCACTTTTACATTATGTCGTAAGAAAGAAACAATAATTTAATATGTCTTGCAACATAAAAGTTGAAATACTTAGATATTAGTATTTTTAGAGCCTGGTTTAGTTATTCTCGCAGCCTATAACACAACAGAAACGGGTTTTTTCTGTTAATAATATTTAACTGATGTAATTAAATTACAGGAAACCCAGTTACCTCCACACACCTCGTTTTATCTCACATCTTAAAACCTAACATTTCCGGGAATGATTATGCGTACCGCCAAAAGGTATGCTTAGATAATCATATGCCAATGCTACAATATTTTCTTACGCGGTACAATAATAAAGATATTGTATCATTGTTAGTCGCTTTAGAACAACAGGTAAGTTTTTACGCTAGATAAGTATTAAGATACCATTTCTGTCCCTTGGGTAATCGTAAAATATCTCTTTAAAACCCTACCTAGAAATATCACATTAACCTTGTATTCCAAACGAAAACAAAATGTGCATAAAACAAGTAGTGACAATATCGACGGTGGGCTTTCATATTCAATCATTATCACGGAAAAATCAAACGTTTATTAGGGGTGTTAAATTAGTAAAGTCCATTAAGGTTTTTGATGCTAATGACTTATAGCTGTGGACGTTAATATGGAAATGCCCACAGAGTGATTTTCCTATTATTAGAAATAAGAGAGTAGGTTCAAACCCAACAATATTAACTACTACATGCAACAGATTTGAGTGTAGCTAACATAGATTTCATATAAAAATAACCATTTGAAGACACAATTTAACCGGAGTGAGGCGCGGTTGGGCTATCGTTATATTAGAGTTTATGGTTTGGATAAAGAATGGCGAAAGGTTTATCAATTTCGCGGGAGTTTGTTCCACGGGCACTCAGACTATTATCCATTGAACAATGGTCGAGCTATTAATCCAGTCAATAATAAACCACTGATATAATTTTTTGAAACATAACACGTGAAATTCACGATTATCTCTTTAACACAGTCAAGGTTAAAGTATGGAAATTTGGGAATGTGAAAGTGAAAAATAAAAACTGGTAGAGCGATCATTTGTTTCCTGCGTACGTCATATCTGCACGCAAATTTTTTTTATGGTAAATACCCAGAAAATTATCGACGCTGTAATAGGCGAGACATTTTTGGGGGGTTTAATAGAAAGTGAAATTCATGCCCCAGATCCTGTAACAGAGTATTTTTCGAAAATGACACCCATTTTCAAGAATATTGACGTGAGTAGACGTCATACAGACGTCCTAGGTATTATGTTAAATGGGTGTCCTCTTAGTCGAGAGAGTAAACTGAAGTACTTGGGTATCACCTTTGACAGGTGTTTGTCTTTTAAGGATCATGTGGATGCTTTGGTGGTGAAGGCCGGTAGGGGACTTAATGCATTGAGGGCTATGGCAGCAACCGGGATAGATTACAGGATGCTGTACAGGCTCTTTCAGCAGTTAATAATTTCTGTCATTGAGTATGGTTTGGGGCTGCTGACAGTATCAAAAAGCCAGCTTGACAGGTTGGAGCGCATACAGAATGCTGCCATGCGGTTAATCCTGGGGTGCACAAAGGACACACCAATTATATGCATGAGGTATATCCTGGCGCTACCAACAATGACGGATAGGCATAGGGTAATTCAGGCCAAATGGTACATGAGAGTTGCCGCAGACAGGGATCACCCGCTGCATGCAGCAATGGATATGGTAAAGGGTCATAGACTAAGACGAGGCAGGTCCTGGATGGCACAGGCAGAACTTTTTTATATGTCTGGTGTGTAATCTAGAGACCATCAATCGTGAAAGAGAGTGCGTTGAAGTTCCGGAAGACATGACGGACTGGCACAATGTAATAATAACACTGAGTTGTGAGTGCAAAGAATGGACAGCGGGCCGCACTAAGTTTGAAGTGCAACAGCTGATCCAGAGCATCACACATCAAGGTGACATAGTCATCTACACCGATGGGTCAGTGGTGAGAAACAGACGTAGTGGTTGGGGCTTTATTGCAAAGGCTAATGGGCGAGTCTTGAAAAAGGAGAATATGGCATATGAGACTACGACCTCCATCATAAGAATGGAGGTGGAGGCAGTAACAGCGGCATTCCGGTGGCTAGAGGAGACTACTTCAACACACGTTGTATTCATTACGGATTCAAAGAGTATGCTTAGCAAGGTGGAGAAAGGAATGTTTCGTGTGGAATGGCTCTCGGCGCTTCAGAGGTCACCGATCGTGAGAATTGTATGGATATTTTGCCCTGGCCATGCGGGATGTGCAGGAGAATAAACAGGCTGATTGGCTAGCAGGGAAGGCACTTCATGGTGGAATTTGGCCTATGGACAAGGGAGAGGTGGTCGTTCGCTTGTGGGACCAGGTGGAGAACGCGAAGGAACAGATTGAGAACCTATATGTGGAAAGAATGAGATTGCTGGGGATCGGCAGGAAAGGATCTCAAAACTGAGAGGGAAGACCAGGAGAACTTTTAATCAGATAGCGGTGAGAACGATTAATAGTATGACTCTTCGCTGGCTGTTGAACGAGAGGACGGAGCACGTATGGGAATGTCCTGAGTGCAGAGATGTCGGTTCTTAACTCAACTCAACTCAACTGACGTGAGTAGAGATGATATTGTGTCTTTTATGCTTGAGTACGCTGTCAGGGCACGATGTACTTTGATAGGTCCTCCTGGCCACGTCATTATTAAAGTTGTATTTGTGCAGCAGCCTGCAAGTCACACACATATATCGGGTTATTGAATATCAACCTGTTAGCTGTTTTTACAGCAATTTGGGGATACAGTTTCTAATGCCAGATGACAAGGAGATAGGGACCCTGCATGTACAATTATTGCACAAAAATGAAATTACTAGGGAATTCCGCTTACAGCAAAATCTTGACCAATAAAGCGAAACATGCAGACGTGTCCTACTGTCACGGTGATAATAATACACATTTAATAAATGAATTCTGTTTAAAAAAATTACCCCAATCACATAGGACATCTTTTAGGTAGAATTGTTAAAAACGAAAACACCTTGGGACTTCTCCCTCCAGGTAGGCTTTTTTTGTCTATCAGTACGCCAAATTACGCATGCTAGCTTTATATTATGATTCTCTAGATAAGTTTGTAGGTAGCAACATAAAGGACATCCGACTTATTAGTAACTTGTATTGGGAACAATTGGCGTCTATTAGATCCGGAAATAATTATTCGTCGCCAATAAAGATAAAAAGATGAGTGCAACAATGATGTGTGTTGTCCCTAAGCCTCTTCAACCAATACACAGAAATAATTTTTAAAGAAGTCGAACTGGCTGGACTTAACATCAATGGAAGAATCATAAACAATCTTAGCTATGCTGACGATACCGTGTTTCTAGCAGAAAGCGAGCAGGAGTTACAACATCTCGTGGAACAAGTAAACAAGCATAGTGCAGAATGTTGCTTAGATATTAACATCCAAAAAAGCTTTGATAATTAGCAGTAGACAGGAAAGGTCATCAATGACCATCACAGTAAACGTTGAGATACTAGAACAAGTAACACGTTTCTCCTATCTTAGACATGTAATAACAGATGACGGCAGAAGTTAAACAGAAACCACCAGAAGAATAGGAATAGCCAAAAATGCTTCCACCAGCATGAAATCAGTATTAACATCTAGATAGATTAACAACGCATTAAAAATGAGAATTGTTAAATGATACTTATATTCAACACTACTATGTGGTACGGAAGCCAGGATATTGAACAAGCAACTGGAAAGTCGAATAGAGGCCCATGAGATGTGGTTATACAGACGACTATGTCGTATTTCAAGGAAACAAAAGCAATCGAATTCAGAGGCTCTAGGAAAACTGGAAATGAAAAGTGAGTTGATAAAAGGAATAAAAAAGAGGCAAGTGTAATATTTTGGTCACGTTAAAAGGCATAAAATTCTTATAATCACCTGACTGGGGGGGGGGGGCGCAAGGTTGAAGGCAAGCGAGGAAGACGTAGACAACGATACAAGTGGGAAGATACCATCAAGAGATGGACAAACATTAATTTGAATTACAGTCGGAGGGAGAGACAGACAGTGTTGGAGATCAACTGCAGCCAACCTTCATTGTAGATACGGCACCTGAATGATTGATTGATTGATTGATAAACAGGAGTTACTTCCAGTTATGTAAGATCAATGCCGTCGTTACTTATCAAAAGCCGTGCTGATGCTGTTAGACCTCACCTGCGATAAGAACTGTGTAGCATCTACAATATATGATTCCATTCCAAAGTCTGTCCGGCCCATCCATCTAGTTGTAATACCATTACATGCCAGGAATGTCAGGACATCAGGCTATATGAGAAGGGAAAAACGGGATTGTTTAAAGCAGAATATGAGAGGCCAGGAATGGTGTCCCTTTGTAGTAAAATGTACCACTGTTTCTGCTTCTATACTAAAACTAGTACCAAACGACTAACTAAACACCATAACACTTTAGATGAAAACACATTATTAAATGCTATCAACACACACAAAGCCACTGATAGGGGGGGGGGGGGGAGAATGGTAGGTGGAACCAATATTGATTTCAAAACACAGTGCTCGTCGTTGCACACAACACTGAAATGCAGTTTCCTATTCCTACATCAAATGGCAAGTCCATGGTGACAATGATACTACATCACCTCTCTCCATTTAGTGCATGCTATTATATTTACTATCTAAATTGTCATCCTAACATATCATAGCATCGTACCTATTGTTGGTAACTATTACAATTGCTAACCATATTTTAATTCATAATGATGTGACTATAGTATAATTGTAACCTCTCATGGTTTAATAAAAATTTAGTATATTATATCTATTTATGAAGAGTTTCATTGTTTCTTTTCGTCTATACATTGTTGTTTAATCTTTTTTATATATCGTTATTGTTTCACTGTCGATGTTTATTTTATACATCGTTATTGTTATTTTTTATATGTCGTTATTGTTTTTACTGTCATGTTTGTTTAAAAACTAAGAAACGCCCACATTTAAATCTACACCGCCACGATTAAAAGAAATCAATTGTGTTTAAACTTGTATCTCCTCTTCTTAAGTATCGGTTTTGAGGTGCTAGTTTGTGACGTCACCTTTCCGTTCCCGAACAAGCTTACCAACGATATTTTTTTTTTTTTTTTTCCGCGTTTCCATCCTGTTTCAGGATATTGCGGTCAACACCAGCATCTTTCAGCTGTGTGTTGATTCCTAGGCTAGATTACGCTCATCAGCACGCCACGACTTTCTGAGCGACCGGCTCCATACTCTCATAAGTCACTTTTGCGATTCGAACCACTGCTAATTCTCGTCGCGTCACGTGACGAGAGTATTCAGGGTTAGCGGAGAAAGCTGCTAACCCCATATTACGGAAGATAAATCGATAATTCGAAGTCCTGCACCTCAAATACTACGCAAAAGTTACATTACTCACTACTAAAACATACATACATATCTTACTTTATCGAAAGCCTTTGTATACTCGATAAGGCAAAGATGTAGGTCTTTGTTTACTTCTATCGAACGCTTCATTAGTGTTCTCAGTACTATCACATATATTACTACTAATATTATCACATACACCACTCCTGCTACTACAATAAATAAAGTTAATTGCGTGTCATTTTATAGGACGTTGCAATCATCCTCAGTGTATTTTTTTTTTTGGCTTTGTGATTCACTAGCACTTATTACTATTATTAGTTTGCCTTTACCGGTCTACGTGGCGAAGGGATTACGGACGCTATTCGTAATCCCGTATACCCGGGTTCGAAACACAGCAGTGCTGGTTTTTTTTCGAAAAAGGTATAGGTGCCTCTCGTTAAGAAAGCAATGGCAAACTACTGAACGTGAAACTTGCCCAGGAATTACGAAGAACCAAAATGCTGGGATTGACTGCTACATCTTGTGAAGGATATACAACTAAATTTTTTTTAAAAGGTTGCCTTTGCTTTCTGCACGGCCACCTCTCATACCATCGAAATCAACGCAAGATGTTCTGAACCCGAATCACATGCGGCTTATTTCGAACCCTCGAACGCGTATGCCGAGGGATTTATGAAACTGCATACAATAACCCCTAAACCATAGATGCCGACCTTAATTAAACTAATAATTTCTATTCGCCAGTTGCAAACGGCAGCATCTGACATACGCAGAAATCAAATAAACATTTTACTGTGTGGACCACATGGGCATGGCAAAAGTTCAACTGGAAACTCCATCTTGCGTTCTACACAATTTGCAGTTTTCTCCGATGGCGACACAGAGACCACCACAGTGGAGTTAAAATCTACCATGTATGACCATTACAAAGTAAAACTTGTTGACTGTCCACCGGCGCCGAGAGAGAAGCCTACGAATGTGAAGGAGGTCTCTAAATTCTGCGTGTCCGTGATGCCAGAATTACTGAAAGTTTGCCCTAAACGCGTTCATGCAGCCGTAATTGTGCTAAAATATGGAAGTCGTTTTGATGAAGAAGACGAATTTGTAATGGCCATATTGAAGGAAGTGTTCGGAGAAAAATTCGTAGAAGATCATTGTATCTGCGTTATCAGTAACGGAGACACGTTTAGAAAAGTGGAGACATCTGGGTCTCAAAGTTCGCCACAGGACCTGAACAACTGGTGTCGAGAACAGGACCCTACTTCAGCACTGGGTAGAATATTTACAGCCTGCAAGTACAGATGTGTTCTGTTCGATAATTGTACGAATGACAGAAAAATCAGGAAAGAACAGCTACGACAGTTGATGTCCATGATCGTTGACTCCTGGGCTAAGGTTTACTTGCCGTCATTAGTGTCTGTCAGTAAGTAACTTGTGTGTTGTTGCTGTTTTTGTTACAGCTTTCTGATAACTATGATAAAACAAGTGAGAACTAATTGTAAGTGTATAACAAATACTGAACCTCCGTTAAATGGTGTCTGCGTAGAGTTTAGGAACTAAAATGGTAGGACAAAATGACTAATGCGGAGCTTAAGAAAAGAACTGGACATATTCCATTTAATCAAGTGGTGAGGAAAGACGCTGGCGCTGGAAAAAACACACATTGTGAGATATTGAAAATAGTATTAACCCACAAAAGAAACGACATAGAGGGAGAACTAAAAACACTCGAGACGAGAGTTAGAAACAGACATTAATAAAATGGGGAGGACATGGAGAGAACCGCGTGAGATACGATGGTTTTAGTGGGAGTTGGTTGCGGACATAGGACAGAAGCAGAAGAAGAAAATGCACTGCTATGGAGTAGACAACACGTGACTAGCTGATACCATATGACCTTAATGACCCAGCATTGATTGGTACTAATTGATGTCATGGGAAAATAGAAAGAGCGCTTACTGGATATGAACCCGTGACCTTCAACTAATGACATTGGTGCACTCAAATGAATACTCATCCACACACGTCTATCCAAAGACATGCTAATCCATGTCCAACATACACCTGAACAATCAGCTATGAAAGATAGACAGTATTCATAGTCGTGCTTATATAAGCTCAATGGCTGGTATATTACGTATTGTTATGGCATTAACAATGGGACCATTCTAATTTTATGCGTCTGTCTTCAGTTATGCACACACACTCGCGCGCGAGCACAGTCAAGCACCTATGCACACACATACATGAAGGAAAGTAATTAAATAACACGAATTTTATGAATAACTCTTATTGTACAATAGCGTGAACCATACATTTTATGATTCTTATTTCTTAACATAGTCCCTCTGCCTGACGACACATTTTGGGCCACCTGTCCACTAGCTTGTTGATGCTCTCTAGAAAATATGTTTATGAATGAGACCTTACACCAGCTTTGCACCCTCTCCGTTACCTCGTTGTCAGCTGCATACCTCTGACCCCAGAAATATTATTTCAAGAGTCCAAACAAGTGAAAGTCCGAAGGCCCCAAAATCTGGACTAATGCTGGATTTTTCAAGGTCTCAAATTTCAAAGCAGATCGTTTATCTACTGTATGCGCAGGCGTATGAGGACCAGCGTTGTGTAGTAACAATACTTTTTTTGAAAGAAATCCCTGTTGTTTCAATCGTATCACGGGCTTCAGCTTGTTCACTAGCGTGTGACTGTATCGAGCGCTATTGGCAGCTTCACCCCATTCTGTCAGCAGGCAGACATTTGACTACACGAGCAATGGCAATGTTCTACTAGTCTTCGAGGTCAATGCCACAGTTCTTCATTGAGACTTATTGTTGTTTTCAGTTTCTTTTTCAATGCACTGTGTGCTGGCTTGCCTCAGTCAATGACGCCATATCCTAGTTTCTTTGGAAGTATTTCATTTGACATGTAGACGGCATGGTTTACATTTCAGCTGAGCTTTATGCGGCATAGTGTTAATGCTTATCATACCAGCCTGGGCTATAACTTCTATGTCTGTGACTGTAAGATGCCATTTTGTGTTCAACAGTTTCCTTATACAGCCAGGTGGAAGTGGATTGATCTTTTTGCAAGTCACGCCTCACTATCCTGGCTCCATGGAAATACAGAACAATTAGTAGACTGCTACACAAAGCTTCAGTGTGGTATGAACTTGATACCTCTCTTTTACCTCACCAAGGATCTTTGTTTCTCAGAAAATCACACATACTAGCAATTCTGATGTTCTCTTCAATCCCAATATGGTCTACTTTGGAGAAGAAGCTACCAAGATGTGAAACACGTTCAACATATTACGGTATCCGGCGATTAATTATAATAATAGTTGACTCACGGTACTCATTTCTGGTATCCTCTGTCTTACAACACTTCTAAATTGCAACATACAGACAAGCACACATACACATTTACAATTCGTGTGCCAGTGACACACATGGGCGTCCCTGATGGTGTAACGTCGGTTGTAGATGACAGTTTATCAGCTTCTACTTTACTGGTACTCTTGCATTATCTCACAATTGCAGTTCTGTTATTAGACATTTAGATTTCCACTGTGTTTCCAGGATATCTTAATGGCCAGAAGATAGAATTAATTTTTCTTGGTTTATATCGGTATTAAATGGACAACAATATAGGAAGAATTAGAATATATATTATTATTAATAATAACCTGCTCCACACTTTTTAGAATAAATTATTGTATACCATTTAATCATCCAGTAGTACATACATATAATGTTACTGCAGTTTCTTCAGTAATTTGTTTATTACGTGTTTCTTTCAAGATCCAAACATGCGCATCAAGGCAGATATCCACATCTTGATTGAGACAGCACCAAGCTTGGCTGAATACCAAAGTCAGTTGAAGTTTGTTGTAAACTATACTTCATCTTACAAGATGAGCCCAGACACTGCTAAAGTGTGTGTGATGATTTTTGGAGAGAACGACCACATACGATTTGATTTCTCAACGTTGAAGAACCATCAACATCTGGCAATGGTATAAAGTGAATATACGTATAACATATCAACTCTGGTAATGCTTAGAAATATACATTGTACGTAATCGTGTTTTGGATTGTAGAGGATTGATAACCTTCATTGTTACTCCAATCTTCTTCCACAGATCACACAGAGGGCTTCAATTATAAACCTTAAATGTGTGCTATGAAATTATAATAACCACGCCATTGTCTTATAACCTGTCAATATTTTTTGCTAAGGATGTCAAGAGTGTTCAGCACGCGACATCAAAATGCAGACGAACTCGGCGACGTCATAAGGACACTTTAAAGATGACCGCCCCACTTTTCACATGCACCAAAGAGGAGCAGCGTTCTGTTATCCGTTTTTTGATCAGTGACGGGGACAAACCTATAGAAATTCATCGGAGAATAAAGGTCCAGTATGGTGATGTATATAGATGTTAGGATAAAGACAAATGTAAGGCTTTTTTTTTCGCTCACTGTCTGGAACAATACGACCAAAACATGCTAGGCCACAAAGTGGTCAGAAGACTTCTTTAATAAATGCAAGACTCAGTAGAAGGAGAAACAAACTGAAAGTGAATGATATCAAGTTTGCACTAAGGCGGACCATATCCCGATAGCATAAGGTATACGGACATTATTAGGTTGTCAAATGAGATACTTGAAGAACTGGTGTGCATCAACATCAACAACATTGAGGATGTTGCAATCACAGAAAATTGGATGTATAATTACCTGAGACCTCTGCCTGGCAAATCACACACAAAACTACAGGGAAATCGGATAGTCATGCAAAACACAATAGGCAAGCAGCTGTGGAAAAAAATAAATGCCAGAAAACTATCCAGCAAGTTTGAAATGTTACGTCTGTTTCGACTTACTCTTGGGAAGTATCGTGCAAACAAAGAAATCTGGAGAAACGTTGCGGTGTTTGCACACTATGTGTTTAATGGCTTTTACCCGGGAACTAAAGCATGTGCAATTGCAACCGACACTGAGGTGCCATGTGAGTTTTTAATGAGGCAGCTTCTTGAAATTCAGATTAGTCCCTTTCTCCTTAATTAGATCGCTGGGGCCCTTTTTCAAGGTAGTGTTTACATGTAAAAGCTGAACGTCAGAACCAGCAACAATGCATCGGTATACTACATGTACATTTTTATCAACTGCTGTTCAACATTTATTATGTGAGAACGACAGGTTGACAGATGACATGACGGGGAAGAACAATGTCCTATGCCGAGGATGTGTTGATGTATCGTCAGAGAAACGACCTACTGCAGGTTGCTGAAGGTTCAGACATAATTCGACCGCATAAGCAGATGGTGCAGGGAAGCGAGAGCCCTGGTCAACCCAACGAAGGCAGTTGTGACGTGGCTCTCGTTAAACAAGAGTTGAGTCAACACAACACAACACAACACTCAGGACTTTCCCATTCGCGCTTCGTCCTTATCCTCAACAACCACTGAACAGTCCCAGTACTAATGGTACCAGTTGCAGTCTGATCATGTGTCCGCCTGGTCTCGGAGAACTAAGTGTCGACCAGATCTTCTGGTCACTCCCTGCCACACCATTCTCTCCAGGCAATGATGATGTATGTTTTTCTACTTTATAAATACGACCCCAAAAGGAAGTGACCACATATACTTTATCATCAACCAATACTCCATCCAAAGGTGCAGATCCAGCCAATTTTTCCATTTGCTCATTTCCCAACACACCAATATACCCCTGGAACAAGATCCAAAAGGCACACGATGATGAAAATTTCGAAAATCAAACTAATTTAGATAGAATTTTCAGTGTCAACCTAATTAATTAACCAATTTGTATTATCAATTGTTGCCATTATATATAAAATAATTTTATACCAGAACTAGATTAGATTATTATTATTATTATTATTATTATTATTATTATTATTATTATTATTATTTTCAGACTCTTCTTAGAACACCATTTCTAAAGCCAAGCTCTGGTACCGACAAAGCTTTGATGCTTGCTCGTCTGGAATCATTCAGTCAGTCTGGAGGTATACGATATGGGGTACAGCAGATGGCTCTTATGCTTACTGAGGGACACAGCACAGATGAACGTATGACGGTTGAAGAGGCAGATAAGCTAAAGAGTTCGGGAGCTGAAATCATTGTTGTAGGAGTTGGTAGTGTCGATCGAAAAATATTGGAAGTTATTGCATCTGACCCAACAAGTGTTTACATATCAGATACTTACCACGAACTTGAAGATCTCACACAAGAAGTTGCACAAAAGACAGCTGAAAAAGGTAGCACTCATTAAAAATAATTCAGGGATTAGTACAATCAGAACACTTTAATCATCATCATGTTTTCTGCCATATGGAGTAGACGTTCATGTCTCTCCACAGATCTCAGTCCTTGGTGTTCTGGAAAAACTCTGTTGATTTTATTCCTTCATGAAACCACCTCAGTTCATTCAGCATCATTTCCCTCTGTCTGCCTCGGCCTTTTCTCCCACGGATAATTCCAATCGTCGCGATGTTTTCCAATGCCTCTCCTTACAGTAATAGACCAAAGAATGATGTTTCTCTCCTTCTCATTGTTGTATTTGGAATTATAATATATAATGGCAGACCAAGGTATTCACAACATTCGTCTCAGGAACCACATCTTCGTGGTTTTCAATCTCTTCCTAGCATGCTAACAGATGCACCACATTCGAACATTACCTGTCACTATGTGTTTGAAGTGTTTCATTTACAGTATTATTCATGTATTTTCTTCAAATAATATACAACTATGCCAATGCACCTGACCGAGTGCAGCGAATTATGCCTGGCGTGCAGTAACTTGTTCGTGGCTTCTGTTTTTAACATCTTCCTAATGTGTTTATTCACTTTACTTGATTCCCTGCCATACAGCCAAACATCCTCTTTATACAGTTTCAGCGCTCTCTTTTTGACATATAGTAATAGTGACTTACTGCATTAGATACTTGTCATTGTCTGAAATTAAGCTTTTGCTTGACAAACTCTACACTTAATCACGTTTCTTTCATTTGATATTACAACAAGTGGGTATTTCCCTAGAGGCACTTGATAATCAGTGGAAGCATTTATATTCCTGGATTATAAAGCTCCTTTAGGAAACTACCCACTTATTTTGTTCCCGCGTGTATATGTACTCTCTCTCTCTCTCTCTCTCTCTCTCTCTCTCTCTCTCTTTCTCTCTCCCTGTCTCTGTCTCTCTCTCTCTCTCACACACACACACACACATACATACACACACATACATACACACACTCAAACAAAACACACATACTCCCACCCCCATCTTCTTCTTCTTGTCCCGTGGATAAAGACTTTGATAGATACGTTAACCTGCATCTGTGTCTATGTGTTTATTGTTTTTATCCGTCAAACTTCTTAATAATTATTTATGTTGTTTTTGTATAACTGTTGGGTGACTAGGACAATATCATGCTCATATTTTTTAAAGCTAGGACTGATGAAAATAGATTATTTGTAATTATCCGCTATGGGGGAGGATGATCGTAAACTGTTTCAATATCGTTAAGTATTGCTGTAATTTCTTCAGTAAAAATGGATAGATTCTGGTGTAGCCTAAAATTTCTCTTATTATCCATTGTGGAATGTATAGTCCTAAACCAAGCACATTGTATTTTTTTCTCTTAGGCCCATCTGTGGAAATAGTGAGGCTGTTTTTATTTTGGTAAATATTATGTGTATACAACAGCCATATCTTTCAGATTTAATTCGTTCTTGGAAGGAGAAGCTAAAGTGTCATAGATTTGTAGGAGGATGAATTCACACGGGGGAACAGTGGGAGTAAATACTTCAAAACTGTTAACTACATTTTAAAGGTAGTCAGTCTCAATTCTGTCATACTGTTATATGTAGTGAACTTAAAAGTATTTGAAGTAATGTTGCTACCTAACCTAGCGCCCAATTAAATGTTGGATAAAAATAGCATGCTGAGTAGGGTGAGGACGGACAAGCTTCGTACAGAGTGGCTTGCTTCGCTTCGGAAGTCACGGGTGGCAAGCATCGTCTGCATCTTTTTTCCGGGGCATGCTGGTGTGCTGGGGAATGAACAGGCGGACAGATTGGCTGGCTCTGCAAAACTTAGTGGAGTATTGATGCATGATAAGGCAGATGTGGTTGGGGCCTTGTGGGAGCACGTGTACACCTCGGAGGAGCAAATGGATCTCCATGGTCTGGCAAGAATGCGACAGCGAGGGGTGACGAGGGGATCTGGCCGACGATCGACGCTCAGAGGAAAGGCGAGACGGACATATAATCAGATTGCTACTGGTACTATTAGTGTTGGAACTCTTCGCTGGTTGCTGAGGATGGGGACGGAGCGCTTATGGGAATGCCCCGAATGCTGTGATGTCGGTTCCTAAATCAATCAATCGATCAATCAATCAATCTGAGTACCTTCCTTTCAATATGAAGCTGTTATTCCCATTGCAACTTCCAAGGTCTCAACAGATGTCGTACTAGGGTGTCTGCCAAAGCTCATAAAACCTGGTGTTAAGTTAGGTCTAATCTATATTTTCGGCAATTAGCTAAAGAATCATATACGATGATGCCATAGTGCATCCTAAAAGAAATATTTCCTGAGACGAATGTTGCAAATATCTGGAATTGACAGAGTAAGTAACAACGATTGCTTAGAATAGGCTAGTGAAACTAGAACATTATACACAACAATAAGAAAGAAAAAATCATTATTCTCTGGTCATGTGATCAGAAGAGAGGCATTGAAGAGCATCGTGACAAATGGAAAGATAAGTGTCGATAAAAGACAGAGGCGGATCAAGAGAAATAATGCTGGATGAAGTGAGACGGAATATCATCAGCAGAGTTAATTTAAAACACCAAAGACCGAGATCTGCGGAGAGACATGAACGTCTACGCCAGTTGGCAAGGCACATGGTGATGATATGTAAAGGCTAGACGTCCAAGGCACAAATCCAGAATTTAGGTGTGGGTGGGGCGGGTATACCATAATTTTATTATTTTTTGTTGTTGAAAATCCATGCACCTGCCTCCAGTAGTTTCTTGTGAAAAGCTTCCGAAAACAAATACGTAAATATAGTACATCAAATACAACAAATACAGTACATCCTTCCCAGAGAAACACAAAACAGTCTTCTGGGAAAAACAAACACCACTATGCCGTCGCCATTGTACAGGAAGTTTAAATTAAAATGTCTAATTTCATGTTTCTCTTTAGATATATGTATGTTGTTCCGATGAAGATAACTAGGATTGAAACATCGACTCATGTTATGTTGATACTTATTTTTACATTATCATTATTATATACCCCCCCCCCCCCAACTGATTTCCGTCACCAGGGTTTGACTTCGTTGTAAGGTATCTTCTACTGTACACGGTGTCCAAGCCCATCCTTGGTGTTGACACACCAAGCGTTTGAGACGTAAGATGGTGCATGATGGTGGAAATGACCACGTGTTCACATGCACCCACTGTGAACGGACATTTACAGCGCAAATTGGCCTTATCAGTCACACTCGCTACCGCCATTGTTAAAAGTTATTATGCCTTTTTAAAGCACAAACTATCGTCTGTCAAGACGGCAAGGTGCCAATGTCATGACACGGTGTCCATGTTTATTATTTATCCCCCCCCCCCCCCCCCCCGCAGAAATCACACATAACTAACTGTTCTCATTTTGTATTATTATATTCTGCTACATCCGTTATCTCTCTTGTCTCTTATAGAACAAGGATGTGCAAGCACACGCATACCAGCCGGTCAATGACAAAACACAACAGCTACTGTAAATTGAGATCAAGAAGGAAAAGAGTTGCAGATTAAATACATTTTGTATGGGTCAGGCTGAGGACATTATTAATCAGATTGTTCACATGAAGACACAGAACCGTGTGAATAATGGATACACGTGCCAACAGAATGCTGTACATTCTTGTCAGTATGCCTAAGAATGGACAGGGAATGCAGACAACACAACCTGGTAGTTGTGGATTTAAAAGTTCAGATCTTGACATTTGAGAATTGGTCTGTGATGTAGTCACCTACACATATGGGTATGTTGTTCAACGTGATGATCTCACGGGTTTACACGGCTCAGATCAGAAGGTGGATTTAGAAGGAAAACTTACGTGCCTAGGGATGTCAAGGATGTAACTAAAGGAAAAACCTGATTGGAGGCAGGCTTTCACCTAGACATGCTTTCTCAATGAGTATGGCCAGTAAAACAGAGCTGGGCTGGGATTTAAGACAGTGAGTGGAATATCTGAGGCCAAGGCCGACCAAAATCAGGTTACATGTTGTGCAAGGACATGCGGGTGTTAGAGGAAATGGAAATGAACGCGACGATAAGCTTGCAGGCGAGGCTGTGGTGAATACAGACGAGCAACGGACCTGGCTTATATACTGAATGGCTTTGGAGATGGAGGCAGGATATTAAATGAAATAAGTAGTGACAATAAATATACTATCCTGACCAGACTGCAAGAACACAAAGTCAAACGGGGCGACGCCAGATAAGAGCGCCGTGAAAATAAGGGGGGGGGGGGACAACTAATTAAACAACACAAAACTGGTGTCAGCTGCAACATGCTGAGAAACATAACTGATGAAGGGATCCAAGCTCTTATGTATTGAATAGTTCGATGTTCATTGAGGATGATCTGTCGACTAACTAGATAACACGGTGAAGACTGCATAAAAATGGATGAATAGCAGTCTGACAGAATACATAACCAGAGCAGGATAGGTACTGTTGGGAATTCATTGCAGAAAACTATATTTCGGGGATGGTATTTTATTTATTGTAATCATATAAATATGTATCCTGGGAAACCATAATTAAAGACACAGAAAACTATTTTATTAAGTTTATGTTAAAACAATACTTCAAAGAGTATATCAAACGATGTCCATAAAGACCAGATTGTTTATGAATATGTATAACGACATCCTTTGTTGCAATTTTCCTTACATTTTATTTAAACACTAATAAATGCATTGATGCTTTTAGTATTATGACCATATTGTTTTATGTTTACATCAGCTCCCGAATTCAAGTCAACAGCAGACATCTTGTTTATTCTGGATTCGTCTGGCAGTATCACACCTGAAGATTACCAGAAAGAACTTGACTTTGCAGTACATCTGACTAAATGTTTTAACATTGGACCAAATGAAGTTCTCTTCAGCGTTATGGTGTTTTCCTCAGATTGTGAAATGCTGTTTGACTTCACTTTGACCAGTCATCACCAAGTCATGAGGGTAAGTTTGAGATCAACATTTTCGCATTTTTATTGCTTGATGATACTCTCATATAACGAGAACATAGTATATAATATATGGTTCTATCGAATATATTGAGTAACGATGGTCGAATGCCCAGTTAGTGTTAATATTATTATTTTATTACTAGAAAAGGACAGTTTATATCGTTGACTAGATAAGTAAGAAATATACTAGATTTGAATGGAAAAAAAAACCCGTTAAATATCTACCCCCCTCCCCCATCCCGCACACACATACACACTCACACACACATACTCACTAATTCACTTACACACACACACACATACACTCACCTACTTAGAGAGAAAGAGAGAGAGAGAGAGAACAAGGCATTCACATAGAGGGCTATAGTCTTACGGAAAATTTAGGTATTAGATAAAAGTCACCAACAAAAGGGAACAATGGTTTTGATTCACCACTGCGAAGATTCTCATACATACATGTGCACACCCAAATACACACAAAATTACACATCAACATTCTTTCATTGTATTCTGTAGTAAAGATTGTGTCATATCCATGTTACAGAAAATCAAAGCAGCCCCCAAATTGCCAGGGTTAACAGACACAGCTGCTGCTCTGGACCTTGCAAGAACTCAAGTATTCACTACAAGCAGTGGCTGTCGAGGTGGGAAGAAGATAGCTATCATTATAACAGATGGTTGTTCCGATGACAAGTATGCAACAGCCCTTGCAGCACAGCAGCTAATCGACTCTGGTGTTCTGACACTGGCAGTTGGTGTGGGAGATGTCAATCGAAATGAGCTAGAATATATTGCTACCCTACCAGAAGATGTTTACATGGTTGACAATTACAGAGTACTTCAGACAATTCAAGACGAACTTGCTAACAAGACCTGTAAACTGGGTAAGATACATTCATTCCTTGCCAGTGTAATTTATATTTTCCAGTAATTTAAATAATTAATTATGCTACTGATGTACACTGCGAGATCGTTTCCTACGCCAGTCAGCCAGGACTTCAGCGTTGACTTCTTATTCTGAAAGGAATGGCAAACTACTGAACGTAAATTACCTATACAATCAAACTGGGTTAGATTGCAACGCCCTAAAAAGAACATACATTTTATGTTATTGATATACATGCGTTTTTACATGCAGTTCTCTACGGCTTCTCTTGCAACTTGTTTGAATGGAAACACATACATGCTTTTTATGAGGCATTTTCATACTTCCCTGTCTAAAAGTAGCATATTTTTATGGGTTTGGGATACTGTCATTTTATTCTTAATAATAAAATATATTAGTATTATCTTTATATCAGTAATTTATTAATTATGTTTTCACAGAAACAGCACAGATAAACAGAGAAAGGAGACGACCATTACCCCTTCCTAATCCGGCTGATTCTTGTAGCATTTACTGAGATTATCCAGAGACTTGTGAAACACACACACACGCACATCCAAACACATATGTGTGTGTGTACACAAAAACACATACATATACAATACGTAAAGGAACTTCTCAATGTCGTAGAGCTTAATGGACATATTTGACCTAGAACCATACTTTTATAAACCACCCGGCACTCGATTAGTGATGTCAGTTTCACGTCGACCCCCTTTATTCCCTACAACATTTCCTGGTACCCATTGCATGCTGGGGTGACATGGGAGCTCCAAGTTAATTGTCAAGAATTATCCGTCCAGAGAGGAATTCAAACAGATGATTACAAGACCAGCAGGTAAGCTTTCTAACCACTGTGCTACCACAGTTCCCTACCAAGTCATAGAAACAATTAATTACATATTCCTTTCTCAGACGGGCTCATGTCTTCGTTTCTTAAACAAGTTTAAACTGTTAAATAATGATAATTTAGAGTGTTTTATCATTTCTAGAATGAATTTGCATTCTGGACTGAATGTGAATGTGGCTCACCTTAAACCTTGCAGTGTGAACTGAATTAAGCTCATGTCATTATAGAGACACTCAAGATGTTACTTCAGTATGATCCTATTCAGCAAAGGATCCCAATACTTTCTCAAATAATGTCGTGATGATTTTTCCTTATTATATTCCTCTGTATTAAGTCAATCATTCATTCACTTTGTTCTATTTATCTTGTCTTTGTGATATCTTTATCTTGCAGCTTTGTATTTTCCTGGTCGCTGTTGTTATATGCATTGGCTAATGATTCTACATTGGTACATTTTTATGACTGTTTTTTTCCTTCCATCTAGTGATTCTGGACATGGTTCAAATATATGTTTTTATTTATTGCGCTCATTCACTTTGAACTCAAGCGTTGTCCATCACGTGCAACTACTTCTAGTGCATTGGATTCATCTTTACATGTGGATTAGCTTCTCCTATTACTAGTGTCCCTAGCTATCGGGCGAACCCACTCCGACTTCTGAAGTACTTGTAATTTACGTCCCCAAGTGAAGACCCCGGTACCTTGCCATCAGTACACTGAATGTTTAAGAACGAGCGCTCTTATCCATTCAGTCATGCTGACCTGCGAAATGTTGTTTTACTGCTTTAATTGTATATGAACCCATGCTATTCTGATGTTTACTGCAGTAATTGTATATGAACCCGTGTTATTCTGATGTTTACTGCTTTAATTGTATATGAACCCGTGTTATTCTGATGTTTACTGCAGTAATTGTATATGAACCCGTGTTATTCTGATGTTTACTGTTTTAATTGTATATTAACCCGTGTTAGTCTGATGTTTACTGCTTTAATTGTATATGAGCCCGTGTTATTCTGATGTTTACTGCTTTAATTGTATATGAACCCGTGTTATTCTGATGTTTACTGCAGTAATTGTATATGAACCCGTGTTTTCCGATGTTTACTGCTTTAATTGTATATCAATCCGTGTTATTCTGATGTTTACTGCAGTAATTGTATATGAACCCGTGTTATTCTGATGTTTACTGCTTTAATTGTATATGAACCCGTGTTATTCTGATGTTTACTGCTTTAATTGTATATGAACCCGTGTTATTCTGATGTTTACTGCAGTAATTGTATATTAACCCGTGTTAGTCTGATGTTTACTGCTTTAATTGTATATGAGCCCGTGTTATTCTGATGTTTACTGCTTTAATTGTATATGAACCCGTGTTATTCTGATGTTTACTGCAGTAATTGTATATGAACCCGTGTTATTCTGATGTTTACTGTTTTAATTGTATATTAACCCGTGTTAGTCTGATGTTTACTGCTTTAATTGTATATGAACCCGTGTTATTCTGATGTTTACTGCTTTTATTGTATATGAACCCGTGTTATTCTGATGTTTACTACTTTAATTGTAAATGAACCAGTGTTATTCTGATGTTTATTGCTTTAATTATATATATGACTGACTGATTGGCACCTGGCCGTCTTGACAGACGATAGTTTGTAAAATGGGGTTATCACTCTATAACACAAAACCTGGGCTGAATATAGAGACCATGTGTTGCCTATGCAGCATGATCCCTCTCTCTGCCTGTCTAGTTTACTCCAGAGGAAAGGTAACACCAATACATCTGGAACAAGACAAGCTGTAGAAGCTGCCGGATCGGTAAAGCAATGCTCTAACTGTCCGCCTGTCGGAGCTTCGATTCTAGACCAGCTGCCAACTAATGCTTAGGGCCTGGTCTGCCCTGCCATGTCATTTAGTCTTTAGGTTGCATTTCCTCGCACCAGGATAAGGCTTGTAATTGTATATGAACCCATGTTATTCTGATGTTTACTGCTAGTGTCAGATATTATTCCAGATGTATATTCCTTAAATAATAATCATATATTGGAATGTAGTCCATACCCCATTTCCCAGCAACATATCGCAGTCAGTTATTTCACCAAAGGATACATTTTTAACTTCACATTTACAACTTATTGTGATAAATTAAAAACAAAGAAAACAAAGACAACAGGTTTTTAAAGAGCAGAATCCAAGAGTTTTCAACACTATTGTCTGCACCACTTAACTTGTAATGAAAATATGCACACAAGCAAAATTGACACCAGTCAGGTAATGATAAGTACATCATCAGTATATTCACAATACAGGAAATGTGTTCAATCGAACTTCACTTATAAAGTAATGTAATTCATGGTTACAATTGTACATGCACATTTTAGATACAACATGGCACAGGGAATTAAATACAAAGGAACGGTAAAAAGATTCATCATTTTGGGGAAAGTACTGAAATATTTTGTGTAAGGTTTTAATTATCTGAAAATTATTGACACAGTGGTGAAAGAAAGTTCAGAATAGGGTCCCAGCTTGATAAGCAAGCAAGATAAAAGCAATGACACTTTAAAGAAACATGTCCAAATGTAACTAAATAAATTGTATTAATTTTGGGCAAATAAAGAAATTCAAATATTTGGGAACATGGATAACACTAGGTGGATGATGTATCACAGAAACAAAAGAACACAATAGGACGAGCAAAAGTTAAATTTATAAAATTTGAAACATCTTAATTAATAAGACCTTGTCTTTTGAATTTAGACACAGAATTCTCACACATTACACAGAACCGATTTTAACATATGACTATTGGTCTTGTGTGCTTAGCAAAAGAAGAAATGTCCGTATATTCACAGAAAACCGGTTTTATAGACCAAGAACACCAAGTAGCAAGGACAACTAAAAGAAGTAACATAAATTGGAAAGAAATTGGGACACAAAGGAAACTTAACACAGACGTAAGATGGTAACAGTGTGCATTATTTGGCTACATCATGAGATTCTGGAACATACTCTACCAGCTAGAAAGATTAAAGGGGAAAGAGAGAGAGGAAGGCAGAGAGACAAAATAAGGACACTCTTGCATGGATAGAGTACATGCGTTGCTACAGTTCTAGAGAAGAGGAGTGGAAAAAGCATGAACACCCAAGCCATATGGCATGCACTTGATGATGATAGTGATGGTATTCACGATTCACTGTGAATTATTATGATTTAATCTACATGTTCTAATTTCATAAAGAAATTAGTGTAAATATATTATCTATTTTTGTGCTGTATACTCATTTTGAATGAAGTAGATAGCTCAAGGAAAATCAGCATTCAACAGGATGAGGTTTATGTCATGAAACATATTTGTTAATGAATGTGAGAAAGAGAGTTACATAATGCCAACTTTGATGTAAAAAGTGAGGTATGGGCAATTAACATATTAGCAAGAAATTAATTGAAATCTGCTTAGATGTGGATCCATATAGAACAATTATGAGAATACATCAAATAAAGACATGAAGACTGATGAAGCTTTCTTGACAGAAACCATCTCATGAAGAGGACTGGCTGCTTGTATCAGAAATAGACAATCCACATTCTTAGGACATACCATGAGGAAAGCAAAGTGGAATATATTGTGACTTCCTGGACATGAGCGGCTTCCTGGAGTGAAACTCCATGAGCTATGAATGAGATATGAAGAAGGCAACATGGCAGCAAAGATGTATACCGGTGTATAGTGAAGCTGGCTTCCCATGGCCAAAGGTGCTAGGATTTGTGTGAGGGCATGAAGCACCCTTTGCATGACGTTCCCCTCCCCGAGGGAGGTGTGGCATGGGAGCAGGAACATTTCGCAATTGTGGGACATGTAGGAAGACAATGCAACATCTCGATAGCTGGTTCGAACGTACGGCAGGAGAAAGACACCCGGAGTCATTACCCACCCCAAGAGACTGTCAGCAAGATAAATGATAGAAACATTCCGCAATGGGGACGATCAGAAGCCTCTTGTTGGTGCTTGTACCGCGGCAGAGTTTTCATCACTGACAACAAGAAAGTTTGCAAATGTAAGAGGCATGGGATGACATTGAATTAATGTCATTGAGATCATGGAATAAAGAAACAATATATAACTAAAGTTGTTGTGAACACATGAGATAGGAGGCCATGGGCAAATATGATAACAAAGAGCAGTTGGCATGGACTATAAGAAGAAGATTATTGTAATTTTGTTGAAATAAATATTTAACCACAAAGCAGCTTGTTAACATAACATGCTCAGACATGCCTCTGTGTACAAGCTACACAGTTGTGCAAGCTATATGTTCATACTGTGTTACGTATTGTCACTGTAAATGTCTGTAGAAACACTGATATGATATTTTTATCAATAAGAGATACAATTAATTTGTCAAATTGTACATGATATACATATAAATCCAAATAGCTTAAACGTTACACTGATAATGAAAGTGCACACAGTTCTACACACAGAATATAAAAAAAAATTGTAAAACAAAACATTGTACATACATAGATTTTTGAGCACAAATTAATGTTGTACAGAAATAATACTTCTGTTACAGATGTGTACTCTGAAAAATCAAGCTATATCTATTTGTCTTCTAAAACATTCTTGCCAATTTGGAAACCATTTACCTTTGGAATGATTAAATATTTATCTTTTTTAATTAAAAACAAAAACATGCAACATAGGTTTGTGGCCAATGAATTACATAATAACATAATAGAAAAATTTTAATTTTCAGTAAAAGAATTACTCTGAAATGATGTTAAACAACAATTTAGTTCAGTTTAATTTTTAATTCACAAAGCTAAACATTCAAACATGTTCACTAGGATTTCTGTCAAAAGTGACCTATTTGCGGTAACTCTATTCAAAGAAAGCTATTAGATTGTTCACATTGCATGAGAGTTTTGCTTATTTTAAATATTTATATTTATTTCTTGGTTATCAATTCGCAAAAGAAAACTCTTATTACATTGTTTACACTTCATGTCATGATTTCTTATTTTACATGTTTCTATTTATTTCTTGGTTTACGATTAAAAGCATGTTATTATATTTAATTTTAATTTCTGGACATGTATGCAATTAACTGACTATTCTTCTAACAAAAGAATCAGATATGATTTACTAGAACAAGTTGACGCTTCTATCTTTATGCAAGAAAAATGCATGGATTTAAAATAAAACTAATTCTTTGTTCCAGTCTGCCTAGTGTTGTTAATTATTTCTTAATTATTGATAAAGAGAACACACATTCATCTTTGTTGTTATCTAAGTTTCAAATGTGTAGAGTGTGACAAATATAAATGTAGTAGCAGTGCATAAATTAAATTCAATACCTTTAGGAGTAAATGAAATGTAAGAAATTTATGCACACGATTTTGTTCCTTCTCCTGCATGAATACTGAATGTAAGAGAAAATACACTGTAATGGCCATCAGATGTACATCTCAATAAGGCTGTGTCAAGAACAAGCTCAGACGTGAATCTGTCAACCCTGGGTTTGTCTTCAGCTTGATGATGCACTGCTGTTCAGGTTGCCTGCTGCTCAATTTTGCTGCGCTTCTTGATGAAATCTTGTGCTTTACTGTCCCATGTTCTCTTTTTAAGGACATCCAAGGCACCATGGTCTAAAAGGGGGAAAAACTAATATTATAAGTTGTTGTATGAAGAACTAACATAACCACAATTGTTAAGACATATTACAAAAACTGATATATGAATGTAAATTATTGCTTGTGAATGAACCAGTTAGGAAGAACTTAGAAGCAGCAGCGATGAGGTTCTTGAGACAAAGAATTTGAATCCTTGGAATGTCAGTGTAAATAATGGTACACTGCCTGGACTAGATTCTCTGGCATGTCATGTCTATTTACCAAATTATAACTCTCCTTCCAAGACTCAAGTAGAAACCAACATGTCTTGCTCCTTTCTTCCCTCTCAAACCACTCTTCTTCATTTTTTTTTCTATACAGCTTCTGTCTATCCCTCTATTTGTCAATTATACCTCCTCTGTCAAGATACTACAGTACAAAGAAGAGAAAATACATTTTCCTGGGAACCGATAAAATAATTTCCCTCAAACCCACATACATTTATACACAGCAAGTGAGTCCAAATATCAGCGGTCAGGCGGTAATCTGAAATCACAATTATTTATCGTTGTTGTATTTTGTGATGAACTTCAACTCTTAAATCCGATGTTCAGTATTCAAGTTCCTGAGGCTCACAAAGGGCGTGTGTCTTTTTGAGGGAGGCTGCTTTAGAAACCTTCCTACTGACCGGGTACCAAAGTAGCATGTCTACGAGAACAGTGTTAGAGAGCTATCCTTCCCCTCTCCATTTTATGGAAACAAAAACAATCAAATACAGAGGTTCTAGAAAAACTGGGAATGAAGAGAGAGTTGATGAAAGAAATAACTGAGGATGCAAATGAAATATTTCGGCCACGTTAAAAGACATGATTACCCTTATAAAAACCATACTGGAGGGCAAGGTTGAGGGTAAGCGAGCAAGAGATAGACAACGATACAAGTGGGCAGATAACATCAAGAGATGGAGGAATATTAGCCTGACAGAATGTACAGTCAAGGCAAGAGACAGACAGTGTTGGAGATCCATTACAACCAACCTTCATTGTGGAGACAGCACCTGATTGATTGATTGATCTCCAATATATGAAACCAGTCTATATGCTAGAACTTCACATCTGCAGAGAGGCATATTAGCATGTAACAAAGTCGTGATTCAGCACAATGGGAATTGACTGTACGAGATTAGGCCGGGGTTGGTGATGTTTTCCTCAAAGGTTTGAAGTATTTCATTGTCTTAAGACTCCAAAGAAATGCCCGGATGATATTTTCATTGTTAAATTCTACTTACTGAATAAATATAGCTCTTCAGTTTATAAGCTTGTCAAGACGTTAATGACATTAATTCTTTTATCCCCCTTGCACTATCGCCTTTCAACTAAATCAATGTGGATGTTTATTCTTGCAGCACAATGAATACGCATGTCCCCATTCAGATATATCAAGTGTTCATTTTATCTTAAATTATAGCAATCATGGTATTGCTGTTTCAAACACTGGTGTGTCACTGCACAGCAAGTGATTCCCTGATCACTCATGAATGTTCACATCTCAGTCAGAGTATGTAAAAATGTGAACAATCATGAACAATTAGTAGACACGATAGGGCGATTATGTGGAAGCTGTGGAGATGTGTTTGTATAGAAGATTGATGAAAACATTAGTATACTTTAGATTAGTAGTAGACAGAATAATAATGATGTCTTGAATATATGTATAAGAAATGGTTGGCTGCACATGCGACAGAAAGCCGTGGACAGAAGTGAACACAATTGTCACACATCAGACTATAAGAAGACAATATATTATTCTAATGACATGTTAATTTGTGTTTCCAAACTATTGTGAAGAGCATTTCTCACTTCATCAAACAGCAACAGTTTATACAACTCTCATTTCTCACACAAAGTGCCCAAACTCAGACATATCAAGGCGTTTTTAACCCACCTGAAATTTTCGGGTGTATTAGTGGCAGGGAAGTAATACTAAGAGCATCATATCCAGACACCTCCTCTCCACCAACTCCATGGACATCTGAGAGAGGAAGGAAGGCTTCTCCTCCAAAATCATTCTGGAAAACTAAGTCATGGTCCATGACAGTGAACACAAGAGTTGCTCCTTGATGAGTGCACTGATGGGGTTGTACTGAGCTGCAACAAACACATTTTTTCTCTCTTGCGATTTACAATTAGCAGTTTCTCATGTAGTTTTAAGTCTTACAAATTCACTCATAAGACATTTTATAGATCAATCAGATAATGGAGTCACACCACAACCATGTATTACACTTCAGCTTTATTACAAACACATATCACCTTCATCATGTGCACTTCCAACTGGCCAGGTGTTAAAATGTCTCTCCACAGATCTCAGTTCATAGTGTTCCAGATCAACTCTGTTGATGATATTCCTCCACGCCATCATTACAGTCTCATCGTTATTTTCTCTCGGTCTGCTTCTCCCAAGAAGTCTCCCGCTAATCTTTTCTGTCACCACAATGATCTCCCATGGCTCTGTTATCATGACATGACTAAAGAACATCGTTTGTTTTCCTTATTGTTGTATATAATATCCTATTTTCATTAGCTTCTGTCAGGAAATCAGTATTAGTTTACTCTGGTAGTCCAAGGTATTCGAAACATTTGTGCCTGGAACCACGCCTCGGTATATAAAAATATATGAAGTACATAATTGTTATTACACAGGGTAGAATACTGAAATTGTTAGTGACATTTTTCAATAAGATAATTTCACTTGTAATTCCCAATCAGCACGTCAACGGTTCATTCACCTATATTAATACTTAGACAACACTTATTTGAAGTTAAACTGTCTAAGTTAAAAGAAGAGTCACTTTCAAGCACATAACCATCCTTAATAAAAAAGTAAAATACAGACATTATTACAGAAGTTAAAACAAGGAATGCAGGTGTCAAAGTGTTTTCGAGAATGTTCACATTGTAGTGAAAATATCAGAAAGAAAACACCTGGAAAAAAAACCCACACATTGTTGGTTCAAGATAATGAAAGAGATGAACACAAAATGATGCTGGTTCCTGGAAGAAGAGATAGAAGTCAACGAGCACAAAGATGAACACAGCACAAAGCAAATGTCTTGGGCATGAGGGTAAATAAGGCAGGAGAAATGGCAAGAGATTGAGAAACTTTTTGTGGGACTGTGACGAGAGTTGATTGGTTGAATCAAGAACCAACATCAAAGCACTCAGAAAATTCCAATAGGTTCTCTGTCCTCATCTCCAACAAGCAGCTAAGAATCCTAACGCTAATAGCACCAGTTACAGTCTGATTATGTGTCTGTCAGCTACTTCTTCTGAGTACCTATTGTCGACCAGACAAATGATCTGCTAACTTAAAGGACAAAACAATATTCCAAAGTTTGGTGAAAGGCTTTCATTTTTTAACACTTAATATTGTATTGCACAATTTTAAAGGTAGTTCTTTCTTAGTTTTTTTTTTTTCTTATATATTTCAACATGTAAATTATATTTTTAAATACACGTTTGTGAAGGGAATATAAACAAATGTAGAGCCATGACAAGATAAAACAAAATCTTTGTTAACAGTTACGACTCACCAGAACTTATTTCCAATCACGAACACTAGAAATTATTTGGCTAAATTACTAATCTTCCTTTCTTTAAGTGAGCCACGGTTGCAAAGTTGTTAGTGTACTTGCCTAGACAAATAGTGGGTTAGGTTCAATACCCAGTAGAGACAGGGTTATTTTTAACGACCACTTTGACTCAAGGGTTGACCAGACACATAGAAAGTGGTGCCAGGCAATTTTCAACATTATCTGGGAATGACAAGGGATGACTTTACGTCATTGCCTAAAATATGAGAAGGCCTAACACTTTACATCCATATAGGAGAATCCCCAATGCAGTTACCTTCACCTTTACAATCCTTTAAGAGTTGATCAAGAATAAAATGAAGATGCATTAGGATTACATTTTATACGAATTCAATCGACCAGTTAGAAGTTCAAGGGGAGAAAAGGACAGAACAATATGGAATCTATACGTTTAAACTGAGTACATCTTGCATAATATCAAATTTAATATAATTAGTCGGCAATTTATCATAATTATCATTTTAAAAACTAAGACACAAGCTGTAGATTGCATGATTTATTGCCTGGCATATTTAGCTGCATCTCGTCTGGTATATACTGCAGAAATCACACACCATAAACTCTGCAGAAATCACACACCATAAACTCTGCAGAAATCACAAACCATAAATTAAGGTAATTAGATAAATTCGTCATGTTGAAATATACACATATTCTCACAGTAATTTTAGTTGTCTACCGCGGTATTGCCTCCGCAAATTCAAGAAGATGAGCTTATTTACTATAACATGTATAGTAAGTTGTGGAGGGAAGGAGAGAGAGTGTGAGGGGGGGGGGGGGGGGTGTAGAGTGAGAGTGGGGGGGGGGGGGGGGGAGAGAGAGACGGCGGCTAGTGATGTATTTCTGTAATTATATTTTAAAGTACTATTATTACTACAGCATTCCACTTCAATCATTGTTATTCCAGTGTTAATTTACATACTTTATATCATAGGCATTACCAGGAACCCACAGGGCAAAGTACCTGACTTTGTGTACTCACAATTCAAATGTCTCATCAAAAACTGGGTTAAGGGTCTTTTTCACAATTTTGGTGCTTTGTGTGGTCATTCCAGGAAATACATGCTCAGGTGCCAGTGAGATTAAGACATATGGATCACTGAGTCCTGAAAGAAAACAATATTCAGTTGAGAGAAGCTGTTCAATATATATCTATTGGATTGTAACCTACATGATGTCAAGATATTTATAACAAAACAGAGGGAATTTTGTTTTTTCATTCGCTCGATTTGAACTGAAATGACCCTTGCCTTCAGGCGAACCCACTCTGAATTCAGAAGTACTTGTAATTTACGTCCTCAAGTCAAGGACGATAAATCAACAATTTAGTCCAACTGACCAATGTAGAGGTTGGAGGACTGGACCCGTTACCTTGTGATCAGCACACCGGAAGTTTAAGAACGATCACACTTTGTCCATTCGTCTATCTTCCAAACAGAGGGACGTGATATTTAAAATATGAAAATTTACCTAAAATGTATTTATTCTTTGTTTTCGTGTCTTCAATGTTTGTATTCTGCAGCATTATCCAGTATTATGTATCCTTAAGGTTCCATGACTATATCTTTTCTAATTGCATCAAATTAATGTTGTTGTCAAAAGATACCATTAGAAAAGATACAACCTTTCTATGCAATATGACAGATGCCCTAGCATTTATACAGTCTATCTATAAAAAGTTGCTTAAAAGTCGACATGGTCGACTTTATTGCACCGGGTTTTATCCCGTATGGCTCGGTCTCTTTCCGCAGCACGGAAAGCGTCGCACAAAGCACGAACTCCGTAGCTTTTAGCGACGACCCACAGGAGTCTCCGAAACATTTAACTCGTAAACCGAAGGACGCGGTCCGGAATCGAACCCACAACCTTCGGAGCACGAGTCAAACGGCTTGACCACTTCGCCACAGAGACTCCCAGTCTATCTATACTCACCGTTAGCATCCAGTGGAATTAGGTCTTTGGCATTTAGAACTGAAAGAAAACAGTTAGGTTAAAATAAACGCCACGAAAAAAAGGAGAATCTCTGTAAATAAAATGCATACAATTAATTACCAGTCGAACATACATATTAAGATAGTGACTAAACAGGTACCCCGTCTGACACATGTAATGTGATCATTTTATCATCCACCATCCAGTGACCTGTCCTATGCATAACTTAGATCCCATAACAACCTTTAGATTTTTCTCTTTCATAAGCCAAGTGTCCTGACCCTGTTGCTATAATTTGTAAATGATCTGTTATATCTGAAATCAATCTACATTGTTATTCTCCTCATCTCTGCCTCCCCAGTGCAGTTCTGTCCATACTTTTCTTTCATGTACAAAACATTTAGTTTGACATATTTAGTTATTTATTACAGTCAATTAACAAGAAGTTAATCCCCCTGGTAGATACTACTAATGTATTTGTCAATGGCAGAGCCTAAGAGGAGAATAGGACATTTTCTACATGTTCTATATTTACTATTTTGTGTCTTTACATGCACGCATTGTCTTTACTTGTGTAATGGAAAAGTCACAGAGCATTTGTGAACAAATGATTAAGCAGTTATATCTTAAAAATACTATTGTTTGCAGCATTTTAGTACCGTTGGTAATGTATCTAAATCTAAAGAGTCCATAGCAAAATAACTGCTGTGGGTATGTGAAGTGCAAGGATCACAACACGTTTGTAGGTCAGAGTGCATGGAGGAAAAGATGGCCAGTCATTCTCTCATATAGTGAACGATGAAAACTTGCATCAAACACTTGTCAGATCGTGATCGTGAAATTATTAATGTAAGGTCCTAACAGTTAGAGAGTGAGATCGTTTTTCTAGTGAAGAACTAGGGTTAAAACTAAATTGTAAGAATACACAGATTATGGTCGTCTCCAGGAGGAAAGAAATAACACAATGTAATATACATGTAAATGGGAATATCCTTAAACAAGACAATCGGTACAATTATCTAGGAACAGTGATTAAATCTGATGGGAGTGGCCTTGAAGAAGGAAGCCTTTTGCAAGATGGAAAATAATGGCCAATAAGAAAATGTCATTTGCAAAGAGAATAAAAAAGAGTGTTGAAGTGGCATTTGTAACCTGTACGTTTGTATGGGTATGAAGCGAGGACAATGAACAGACAAACTGAAAAAAAAGAAAAAAAAACATCTGATAAATGGGGAAATGTGGTTTCTGAAAAAAAAAAAATGCCAAAAATACAATGGACAGACAGAAAAACCAATGACCAAGCCCTACAAGAAACAAACGAAAACTGTAAACTGATTAGAGAAAATAGGCTTAGATAGTCACAATTTGTTGGACACATTATGAGAAAAAATAAATTGGAGAATTTGTTGACAATTGGCAGGATCGAGGGGAAAAGAATAAGGGGAAGGCAGAGAAGTAAAAACTGGATGGCTTGGCCACATGGGATGGTCGAGACACGAACACAGAGCTGATCCACGACTCTGGTGAATCTGTGAGATGGCTAAACATGATCCCCCACACTTATCGGCATGGCACATGATGATGAACGGTTACACTGACACAATTGCTAGTGTATGCTGGGAATGTTTTGATCAAGGCTGAGGGAACACAGCTGGCTGCCCAGCAGTCACGTGTTCAGGCGTAAGATTTTAGAACATTACCTCTCAAAGATAACCCTTGTGCTACCACGAATCAGTAGCCTAGTCACATGATGAGAGTGATACCCTAATCCTGTGGCCACACACTCCTAACAATTTTATCAGTAAGTAAAGGTAAATATAGTAAAGGACCCATTTACACAAGTTGAGGCATATTGGGTACATGGTGCTAGGCCTGACTTTCATAGATCAGTCATCAATCGATGGGGGATGTGATCAATATCACTTTACTTCCGGGGGCATTTACTTCCAGACAGACAGACAGACAGACAGACAGACAGAGAAAGAATGGAGATAAAGGCAGACAGAGAAGACAAGAAAGAAAGGCAGAGATGGAGAAGCAGATAGACATACAGAGAAAGAAGCGAGATAAACGCAACGTGAGAAGGCAAGAGATAATGGCAGAGAGAGAGAGAGAGAGAGAGAGAGAGAGAGAGAGAGAGAGAGAGAGAGAGAGAGAGAGCGAGAGAGAGAGATATTGACTGACTAACAGAATGACACACAAAGACAGAGCAAATGATAGAAAGCCAGAAAGACAGAGTGAGAGAGACAGACAAGCAGAGGAAGAAGGGATATAAAGGCAGAGAGAGAGAGAGAGAGAGCGAGAGAGAGAGAGAGAGAGAAGACAAGAGAGATAGACAGAGAGAGAGAGAGAGAGAACGAGAGAGATAAACTGAAAGGTAAAGAGAGAATGACTAAGAGAGAAGGAATGAGACAGACAGACAGACAGACAGACAGACAGACAGACAGAAGCATATTCCTCAAAACAACATGACATCTTATGAGAAGAAGCCATTTAACTACATGACTATTCAAAATTATGAAGCAGATTATTTTATAAATGGACAAATATAAACAAAAACAAGTCCCGTGACTGGAACTTGCTGTGGGTGTGTGAAGTGTTAGGACCATCCGATTTTGTACGTCTGAGTGCACGGAGGAATAGTTGATGAGTCTTTCCATCCTGCAGCGAATGTAGAGAGCTGGTTTCGAACCCTCGTGCGACCGAGCTCATACCATTGTTAGCGTAACTCCCAAACTGTTACATAATCAGGTAACAAACAAAAACACATTAAAAATGTACACTCAAGTGTTTCAAAAGTCACTAACAAAGTCACTTTACAGCTATTCTTAAACAACTTACCTTCAACCAGCAGTGTATGATAATCATATTTGTATACAACTCGAATGTTAAGAACCCCATACTCTGTACTTTCAGTGTGAGCCTGTGCGAGACAATATATACAAATTTACATTTTCATTTTATTACAGTCAATGTAATGATTTATGTCTGTGTAATGACCTCTTTCGCCTGTATGTTACAAGGACCCTTACAGGAATGCACAGAATAGTAACATTGTAACCTACCATGCATGTCGTTAGATATTTTGTTGTTGTTGTTATTGCGTTCGCTCGCTTTAAGCTCTAGCTAAGTACATACAATTGGCACTACGTCTTGTGCACTGGACTGATTTTTGCGTGTGGATTAGCTTTCCCTATTACCAGAGTTTCTCACCATCAGGCGAACCCACTCTGACTTCAGAAGTAATTGTAATTTACGTCAGCTATTCAAGGACAATAAGTCCTATTGAGCCGTGTAAGTGTTGAATTCAATACCTCAGCACCAGCAATCAGAAATTTAAGAGTGTGTACTCTTCTCCACTTTGCTATGCTGACGTCACTGTGATAGAAATGATTAAAGAGGGTGGTGCGAGACTGACGCTCCCTCATCCAGCAGACAACTTTAGCTGTTAAATCCAGTCAACAATGAACAAGTCTACCCAGGGCTTGGCATGAGGTGGTAGAAAATCTCTGCTCCCAAGAAGATGAGACTGGGATACCGAAGGTGCAAATGTGCTTGATTCAGAGTATATGCCATCCAAGATTTCTCTTCACCTCACCGGCATATTCAGCAGATACTAGTCTGGCCAACAAAGGAAAGATCAACCGTTGTCTACAATATGATGAAACCTACTGATGACTTTGCAAACTACAAGAAAGTTAAGCTAGTTGCATATCCTTTGCTGAATGTCACAGTCAAACTCAGCACATTTTGACTGTTCGTGATTTCTTGGAATGTTTACGTGCAGTAGTTTGCCATTGCTTTCTAAATGACCGACACTCATACCTTTGTATGGGAAACCACCGCAAAGCGGTCTGTTACCCTATCGCCCGTAGCTGTGCTTCGAACGTCGTATGCGGGATTACTAATTGCGCCTGTAACCCCTTCACCACAGAGCTGGTTAAACTGCAAGAAAGTCACAGCAATCCCCCACAATAAGGGTAGACAGTCAGCACTCAGGCTTGCACACACCACTTGAAGCGCTCACGAGAATGCTTAAGAGTGTGTTGTTTGTTTAAAACGGTTAAAGGCGAGAGGAACGGCTTCATTGCATCAGCTTACCCCAGTTGACTCTGTCTTTATCATGCGAGGAGAAGGAACGAACGAACGAAAGAAAATCTGTATTTATTTATATTAGAACAAAGTACGGGGGAGGGCGGGGCTGGGCTTCAAATGAACCCCTTAAATGTGTGTGTGTGTGTGTGTGTGTGTGCGTGCGTGTGCGTGTGTGTGTGTGAAAATGAATATATTCTGAGAAAGTACATAGCAAATGTATCATTTTTCGATGCAGTAGCACTGTCGTTCATTGCAAGTCCTTCAGCGCCGATAAAGTGCTTGGATTGTTGTAGAAAAAATGTATCTTGATCACATGAAAAAAAAAAAACACTCATGCACCACCTGTTAAACCTCTTCATCGGACTGAAACGTTTTGAAACTTCCTACCCCACTCATACTGACAGGCATGCATCACCATACTGGACCTTTATTCCTTCATTCACCGATGAATTTCCATAAGTTTCAGCCCTTCACTGATCAACAGTTTAAAAAAAAAAAACGGGTAACAGAACGCTGCTCCTCTTTGGTGCATGTTAAAAGTGGGGTGGCCATCTTTAAATTGCCATGACGTCACCGTGTTCGTCTGCACCATGATGTCACGTGCTTAACACTCTAGACATCGTCCTTAACAACAATATTTACAGGTTACAAGACAATGGCAGGGTTATTGTAATTGCCATCACACTTTTAAGGTTCTTGTTTGAAGCCCCCTCGTATAAGGCACGAAACGAACTGAGCTAATAATGTCTGAGCATGGTCGGATGTGACTTCAGAGCCTGGGCTCATCACTTGTTAAAATGAGAAAAAGGCTGGCCACCTATCTTCCTTTCTCCCAAGCCTGCAAAATGTGATGATACTATCACATCACCATCCCACTGCAGGAAACTGCTTAGGGACAATTTATTATTGATCACGAAACCTGACAGTTTAAAGTGCATGCAAAATGAAAATGATCACTGATCTATACTTATTTTAAACAAAGAAGCCAGAAACACAAACAATAGGTTGAACAATGTGTTGCCTGGCAGATTTCGCTGTATCTTATCAGATACCGGTCTCTGTGGATAAGGGCTTGTGAACGCGGTTTGTGAGCCCGTATACCCGGGTTCGAAACACGGCGGTGCTAGTTTTTTTCGAAAAAGGTATAGGAGCCTGTCGTTCAGAAAGCAATGGCAAACTACTGAACGTAAAATTTGCCCAGGAATCACGAACAGCGAAAATGCTGGGGTTGACTGCTACGTCCTGTGAAGGACATGCAACTTAATTTTTTTTTTAATCAGATGCATACTGACATTTGCCGGTCTCTCTGGCTGTGGGATTACAACACTTTCTCTCTGTAATCCCGTTTATCACGCAGAGTCTCGCAGCGGAGCGAGAACTGAGGTGGTTCGACCCCCGCTCGTGACTTGCGGATACTGAGCCGGCCGCTCAGAAAGCAATGGCAAACTACTGAGCGTAATCTTGCCAAGAGATCAACAGACAGCTGAAAGATGCTGCTGTTGACAGCTAAGTCCTGTAAAAGGATACGCAAAACATTTTATACTGACATTTGCTGTCACTGTCATTTATTTACTGCCAATATAGTACCTTGCGGTGCATGGAAGAGGGGGTCTTTGAGCCTGAGGAATTAAGGCCGCCTGGCTAGTGCAGTCGCCGCGAACTGTGCAGGTTAGGATTTTCTTTTTATCCCTGACAGAAAAAAATCCCACACCTTACCGAGGGATCGAACCCGGGTCTACCGAAGGAGAGATGCATACTGCAGTGTTATAAATCAAATCAAGTGAATAGATGAATCATAATTTTGCTGATATTTGTGACATACAAAGTCACCGATCCTGTACGAACGTGAAGCATGTGTTATCCCCATGCTCCATATGTTTCCACCAGTCAGCATCACGCCAGCCTCCTTCTCTGACCAGCGCATGTCCTGATAGCCATTTTAGGCTAGTTCGATCTGGGAACCCAGGTTAATTATAAAACAAACCCCTGCTTCGAACTGGATTCAAACACTGGCTACTAGTGTTAATTTGTTTGTTAACCATTGCGCTATTGCAGCTTCTATGACCTTTATGCTTCAAAGTAATTTATGTTCAGAGCAAAATACGTTAAATTAACAACTGGGATTAACTTGACTATACAGAAAACAAGTGTTTGGGGCTAAAAAGAATGAACATAATTACTAGGACAAAGTCAGTTAATGTAATAACTGGCCAGGACATAACGCGTTTAGAAACATAGATTTTTTTTTTTTGCATATCCTTTACAGGACATCGCTGTCAACACCAGCATCTTTCAGCTGTATGCTGATTTCTTGGCAAGATTACACTCTTAGTTTGCCATTGCTTTCTGAGCGGCCGGCTCACATACCCCGTAAGTTACCGATGCGATTCGAACAACTGCTGATTCTCATCATCATCACGTTACCTACAAGAGTATACGAGATTACGGAGAAAAGTCGCTAACCTCTAAGGCGGGAAGCCGGCAGAGACATAGGTAGTTTATGTAAAAATGGTGAGTTGATTGGGTCCGAATGAGTTAAATAACTTAAGAGAACAAACATAATTAGACGACAGTATACAAAATTGAACTGGTCTCCCAGGTCAACTGGGCTTAAAATGGGCACCAGGAAATATTATGTGAGGTAAAGGCAGGAGTTGTGATATTTACCACTGCACCCACCTTGCGCCAATTGGTCTTTAGAAATATGGGGCTTGAACTATATACTCAATATACCTCAAGGCTTGGACAAGGATTAGAATCTAGCTGTATGAATCTCCTCTTAGTTTACTACTTCATGTTTTAAACAAAGAATTTAATTCAACTTGTAACCCACTTTCTCAACTTCAGCTCACTCGTAGTTAATATTTCCATAACCGATCTTTTACTTCCTAACGGCCTCAATGTCCAATGCAGTTTCATCTAACGTCCCTCTCCCTTTTTTCTCACTAGTGTGATTTGTCCGCTGTTTTTTTTAAACCCACAGTATTCTGCTCATCTGTTCCCTGTTTTACCATTCGCTTACCTGGGCGCACCCCCAATCCCCACCACCCCAACCCCACTTCTCAGGCTGGTCTTCTCCCCTCAGGTTGCTAAGTCAATCCCTGGGCTCGTGATGTTATTGGCCTTTAACACGTAACCCCCCCCCCCCCCCCCCCCACTCCCCTATACCACACATCCGATTCATTCAATTTACTGGAATCCTACATGCGGATCCTATAAACCACATGTCCAGACAACAACAAGGATACAGATAAGTCAGTTGCACATCCTTTATAGGACGTCACAGTCAAACCGGAAATATTTTAGCTGTCTGTGATGTCTTGGAAAGTTTACGTTCAGTAGTTTGCCATTGCTTTCTGAACGTCCAACACACATACCATTTTATAAAAACCAACACAAGGTGCTCTGCTGCCAAATCGCCCGTAGCAGTGTTCCGAACGCGGTATGCGAGATTACGAACTGCATCAGTAACCCCTTCACCATAGAGCCGGCATACAGATAAGTAACTGTTATATTTATATTTTCATGTAGCCATGCCGTTTTGTGATTGTTTTTTCCTGTGCTGACGAAGGCTTTGACCGCAACGTCAATTTTGTTACTTGTGATCATCGTCTAGTAAGGCTTACCATCAACTTCTTGGTTTTAGATGATTCACTCTTCCAGTGCATCTCCTCCTAACGTGTACCAATTTTACATTTCCTTATATCCCACCTGTTGTTCATTTTTCTCCATGTAAAAGGCTTCAATAAGGGATAGTGTGTCCATTTTGTGCAGGGTTAGTTCTTTACGGAGATTCTGAAAAATAGAAATCAATGTCATTTAAAGTATTTGCAAATGTATTTCTAAATGTATTTAAAATATTGCCAAAATACGCTTGAACCTCAATATTAGAAAGCTTTTCAGTGACATAATGATAAAGCTTTATTATCGTCTGCAACGATTTCATCAATTTATACGATACTATAGTTTGCTATACACAACAGTATTCGTCTGCTGTCTTTTATCTCCGAAAGGAGCATACACTCTCAATCAACTTAAACCAAGCTTCTTGTAGAATTGTTCATGCTTTGTTTCATTAATAAGCTCAAGATTGTTTCCCGCAACCCTCCTTAATCTCTTCTTACAATATTCATCGCGGTTACACATCTTTACTTTCCTCATGGGCCCAGGTACCACACTGAAAAATAATTACATACTTAGTGGCAAATAAATTAAATGACTAAATATTATCTTTTTTTCATGTTATTTCCTTTATTTCCCAATAGGAATAAAGAAGTACAGTTTTTGTTTTCCATTACTTTACATTCTAAATTACTCTAATGTGTTTTCATTGAAGAATGTTTATTCTTGATACCAACGTTTTGACTTGTTGTGATGCATGTTTTATTTCTTGACACTCATACAATTAAACATATTTCAAAATGTTTTTTCCCCACACTAATAGCACAGTTATATTTGAGAGACAGAACATATATATTAATTGTTCAGTTTCTGCTCTTTGTACATGTAATATGTGACTGTATTGTTTGATATAATAAATAAGTAACACACACGTAAGCTGAAGGTAGGTAAAAACATAGAGTAAAAAAAAATAACCTCAAAGGGTTGAATGAGTATCGCCTCCATTTCCAGTCCATTTCCATTGGCGTATAGAAAGTCAACCAGCAATCCCAGGGCTTGAAACATACGTTGATAAAATACCGGTGGGCGCTTTAAAACATTCAGTGAAAATTAATTATCTTCAACAGGCAAGTAGTAAGTGTTATATAGTAACATTTATTTTTAAAACAAAAATGTAAGTTTTAGTTCTTATCAATGAATTACACACTGAATAAGTCACAAAATTTATCAGGGCGTATTATATGATCTTTATGAAGATAGTTTATTAATAAAATGAAATATGTATTAGGATTGTGTTAAAGTCTCAAAACTAAAATTTTACTGTCCTGTTTTTTTTTTTAGTAGTGTTGATCCCAGCCCAGGCTTTGTGTTATGGAGAGGTATAACTCCATTTTACAAACTATCGTCTGTCAAGACGACAAAGTGCCAGTCAAGTCAGTGTTGATCATGGATTTAAAATAATCTTTCTTTAAATAATTTTAAAAGTCTTTGAGAAAAAAATGCTTGACAGAATGTGTCAATAATTTAAACAACATAGAGTCATCGGTCACCGGAAGTGTTCAAACAGAAACAAAAGTAATATGTATGATATTTATATGCTGTGAAACTAAATTGCAAGATAGGGATTTCCTAAATTTTAAGCGACCATTTAATTTACTCTTTGTGACTGCACCACAGAGGTCGCAGGATCAGGATTCGGTTGATCTTAGAGCAACTCTCCTTGGCGTGACCTATCAACAGACAGGGTTCCCTGCATGGCTAACGTTCCAAAGGTCGCCATGCCTCTCTCCAGATGTGAAGCTCTAGTAACGGTCCTGTACATCCGCTGGTTCCTGTACATGGAGAGGGTATGAAGAGCTCTGCAACAGTCCGCGAGGACTTGATACATCAGTGCCAGGTTGGGGGAAAGTCTCTATACCAGCCTCACACCAATAAATGCCAGCCCTTTTCAAGACTCGGGCAACCTGAACGTCATTGCAGCAGACTTAATAGTTTATTCTGTCTTCTTCAACCAACCAACAAACCACCCAATCAACAACCCAATCAACCACCAATCCAACCAACCATCCAACCAACCATTCATTGGGACTGAATAGGTCATAATCGATTTCTTTTACACATATACACTGGCGCAGTAGTGCAGTAACTAGCACATTTGCCTGGTCATTGGTTTGAATCCCTATCTAAACACGGATTCTTTAAACAAATTTACCTGCGCGACCAGGTCAATCCAGCATAAAATGGGAACCAGGAAATAACAAGGGTAGTAAAAGCTGCAAGCGTGACCACCAATCAAGTGCTGATTGGTCTATTAAAAATATACGATTAACACCATATTTTCAGTGAGCTTTAAGGCATAAAAAGAGTCTTTTATTTTTTACATTAACTGATTCAGTCCCAAAGAAAAAGTATGTTTGTACCAAACATGGCACACAAGCAAATGAATAATGTAAATTTCCATTCAACGAGCATTGAAATTGGGGACGATACCACGGAAAAAATAACACAATGACCCTGGTATGGCGACATATCGTCCTTCTGTCTCTGGTAAGGCGATATGTTACCCTTTGGCGCTGAATCATTTAATGCAATTTTAATGGAAACGCCACACACATTTTGTTATCAACTTAACATACAATTTGTTCATATGTATTTCCGAATCTAAATTGTTTTCTGCTATTTAACACACTCCTGTGACAGACGTATGAACCACTTTTAACATAGAGTAAATAAACGTTGGTGAAGCAATTATAACAATAAGTGTTTATTTAATTGTTCTAACACAATTGGATTATCGAGAATACATAATAAATTTACCATCTCTTCTGTGTCCAAGACTTCTCTGAACTCTTCCAGTACTTCCACCCAAATAGAAGACAGGATGCGGTCAAAGTTGGTTTTTAGCAGGTTGCTGTTTAGGGTGAGCAAGTTACTGTCAAGGTACTCCAATAAATCTCCTACAGCCTAGTTTTAACAAATAGATGTAACATAATGGAAGTCAATTTTATAATGTAAGTATCTTTAAAATAATATTAGTACTGTATAATAAATAAATGTTTGCATATCCTTTACATGACATCTCTGTCAACATCAGCATCTTTCAGCTGATTGTTGATTTCTTTGGCAAGATTACGCTCAGTAGTTTGCCATTGCTTTCTGGGCGGCCGGCTCACATACCCTGTAAGTTACCGACGCGATTCGAATCACTGCTGAGTCACACCGTCGTCACGTTACTTACGAGAGTATACGAGATTACGGAGAAAAGTTGCTAACCTCTAGGCCAGGAAGCCGGCTAGTACTGTATAACAGCTCAAATATTCCCTGTTGTTCACCAGAATATATCTGATTAGAACCAACTGTCTAAATCTCAGCTTATTTAGTAACTATATTTAAGATTTCATAGTCTAATTCTCAAGAAAATATGTCACATTCTATTAATTATGCCACATAGCTTTGTTTTATGTATTGAATATTTGAACGTTCAGTGCTTAAAATAATCCCTGAAAGAACATACTCAATTATTATATGTTTACAGCTTGCCTGCCCGCAGACCTAGTAGTCCTGTGTTTGAATCCCTACTGAGATGGCTTGTTTAAAATTGGCCAGGGCTTCCAGGTAAACTCAGTCTAAACTGATTACCAGGAAATTACCTGAGAGCTAAAGGAATCCGGTGCAATATTGACCAATTAAAAATTACTGAACATAAACTTGCCAAGACATCAACAACAGCAGTAAAATGTTGGTGTTGACAGCGATGTCCTGTAAAAAGGATATGCAAAATGACCAAAAAAATAGTGTGCCATTGCTTTCTGATTGGCTGCCACCTCTTACAATCGAAATCAATCCAAAGAGGTTTCTTCCAAATTGCACGAAGCTGATTTCGAACCCTCGGCTCAGTATAAAAGGGAATTATCAAACTGTATCTCACTATTCCCTTAGCCACAGTGATTGTAATTTTGTTAAAAATGTAAACACATACAGGCTCTGAATAACAAATGACTGAAGAACAGATAAGATTTATACAGGAAATTGATGTAAGACTTCATCATGATGATTTAAAATTACATTACAAGGCCTAAATGAGTAAGGAAAATGCGAATATAGTCTTCAGTAGAATGAAGACAGCACAAAGTTACGTAAATTGTGAAATGTTTTTAAACTGCTTATACTGTACAAAGTTCTGAAACCTTTCTTTCTAATTAGTAATTCTGACCTCTTCTGCAGGCAGTGACTCTGGAGCCCAATTCAAGTGGAAAACATCTTTCTTTATGTCTGGTCTCATCTGTGCAAGAAATACGTGTAAAAAAAAATTAGAGTGGATCATAGAAAAAAGCACAAATAAACAGAACAAGTTTGATCAAGGTGGTTTGGCAAAGATGGTTTGTTTATCTCTGGTATTGGAATAAGTATAGCATAGCTGTGTACAGTTTACAAAATATGCATAATTATAAATTAATAATATATATATATATTGGCAACTTGCCGTCTTGACAGACGATAGTTTGTGCTTTAAAAAGGCATAATAACTTTTAACTATGGCGGTAGCGAGTGTGACTGATAAGGCCAATTTGCGCTGTAAATGTCCGTTCACAGTGGGTGCATCTGAACACGTGGTCATTTCCACCATCATGCACCATCTTACGTCTCAAACGCTTGGTGTGTGACTTTTCTGCAATCATTTTCTTCTTTGACTTTATTCCATTTCTGATATTTGCCCTCCATGCAACACGTTCAGCGGCGACTTGCTCCCAATGTGCATTATCAATGCCTGTATCAATCATGTCCCGCTTACACACATCTTTGTATCGTAGTAGAGGCCGACCCTGAGATCTCTTACCCATCTGTAATTCACCAAAAAATATATCCTTTGGTATTCTACCATCATCCATCCTCCTAAGATGTCCTATCCATCTAAGTCTACGAAGACTGAGCATGGAATAAACTGTCACACAACCTGATCTTTCCAATACTTCAGTATTTGTGATTTTGTCTTGCCACATAATACCAAGAATTCTTCGCAGACACCGCATATGAAAGCTGTTTAAATTGTTCTCTTGGTGTGAGTAAGTTGTCCAGGTTTCACTGCCATAGAGAAGAGTACTAAGGACACAGGCTTGATAGACAAGGACTTTTGTTTTGGCAGTAAGCTTCCTGTTCTCCCAGACTCTTTTTCTTAACCTGTTCATTGTTGTTGCTGCCTTACCAATCCAGATGTTGATTTCCTGATCTAGGGATAATTTGCTATTTACCACTGATCCTAGATATGTAAAATGGTCTACTATCTCTAGTTCGGCGTCGTCAATAAAGATTGATGGTACCCCATGTGCACCTTGTGACATAATCTGTGTCTTCTTTTTGCTAATTGTTAAACCAAATTCAGAACAAGCATTGGAGAATGCAGATAGTAGACATTGCAATTCTTCCTCAGAGTGGGTCGTAACTGCAGCATCATCTGCAAAAAGCAACTCTCTGATCAGTACCCTCCTAATTTTGGTCTTAGCCTTCAATCTCTGAGCATTGTAGAGGCCGCCATCTGAGCGTGAGTGAATGTATATACCACCATCCTGATCACGAAATGCATATTTCAGTAGAAGTGAAAAGTATATTCCAAAGAGGGTGGGAGCTAGTACACAACCTTGCTTAACTCCACTCTTGATTTCAAATTCTTCAGAAGTTGCACCATCAAACTTGATTATACCCTTCATGCCTGTGTGGAACGATTCCACAATGGGCAGAAGAATTGGTGGGCAGCCAATCTTCTTTAGTGCCTTGAACAGACCCTCACGACTGACCAAATCAAATGCCTTTGTGAGGTCGATGAAGGCAATAAACAGTGGTTGATTCTGTTCACGACATTTTTCTTGCATTTGTCGCAATGAGAATATCATATCAGTGGTAGACCGGTTCTGTCGAAAGCCACACTGTGATTCAGGGTAGACTTGATCTCCTAGGACCTGAAGTCTGCGCAGAACAATTCTGGCAAATACTTTTCCAACAATACACAGAAGTGCGATACCCCTATAGTTGTTGCAGTCGCTCCGATCGCCCTTGTTCTTGTACAGTGTTATGATGCTTGAATCTTTGAAATCCTGTGGGACTTGTCCTTCTCGCCAGCATAGCTCTATTAGCTGGTGGATCTGTAGAGTGAGTGTGTCTTGCCCACACCTGATTACCTCTATTGGAATCCCATCCTTACCTGGAGCCTTGCCAGATGCAAGTTCATTTATAGCACACTTAACTTCTGTTATGGTGGGAAGTGTGTCCAGGTGGTCAAGAGTTGGTAGAGCCTCTATGGCGTTGAGGGCATCATCCGCTAGTTTGGTCTCACTTGAGTAAAGCTCTAAATAGTGCTCTACCCATCTGCTGTTTCTTATCAGTGATGATTTCTCCAGTCAAGGTTTTCAATGGTGTACTTCTTTTGATCACTGGACCACAGGCTTTCTTTATTCCTTCATACATGCTTCTTATGTCTCCCTTATCACTTGCGATTTGAATGGACTCACATAACTTGATCCAATAATCATTTGCACACTGCCTGGCAGCCTTTTGCACATCCTTCCTAGCTTGCCTTAGCTCACTCAGAGTGTTACGCGTTGGTCTTTCCTTGTTTCTTAAGAGAGCTTTCTTCTTCTTATCAATCAAGGGCTGCAGAGTCTCGCTGTTGGCCGCAAACCAGTCCTGCCTCTTATGATCCACAGTGCCGTAAACCCCTACGGCAGTTTTATAAAGAGTTTCCTTAATTTGACCCCACTTTTCATTTACTGTACAATTTTCTGGTGTATCAGTGAAAGCGTCTTCAAGTTGCTGTTGAAACTGAAAGCACTTTTCAGGATCGTGAGTGTTAATAATATTAATCCTGGGGCTAGATTTGTGTTTAGCTATGTAGATTCTCTTTGGTCTCAGTCTAACCCTTGCAACAACCAAAGAATGATCCGTATCACAGTCAGCACTGTGGTAACTACGAGTCAATGATATATGGTTCAGATGTTGTCTCCGTGTGATGATGAAGTCCAGCTGGTGCCAATGGCCGGATCTTGGATGTTTCCATGTGACCTTATGCATCTCTTTTGTTTAAAAAAAAAGAGTTTGTAATACATAGGTCATTACTGGTGCAATGCTCCAGCAGCCTTTGCCCATTTTCATTCATGCGACCGATGTTGTATTTTCCAAGGCACACTGGCCATGAACTCAAGTCCTTGCCCACACGAGCATTGAAATCACCGAACATATAAATGTAGTCAGATTTTGGAACTGCCTTGATCACGGAGTCTAACTCCTCATAGAACAAATCCTTCACATCATCAGAGGAATCGAGTGTCGGTGCATATGCAGTAATAATGGTGGCAAACCCACAAGAGGTTGCCAAGCGCAGGGACAATAGTCTTTCATTTCCTCCTGCTGGAATTTCAATCATTCCCAGTAGCGAATTCTTCACTGCAAAGCCCACACCGTGTTGCCTTTTTTCTGCCTGCCCTCTACCCTTCCAGAAAAAGGTGTAGTTGTTTTCCCTGAGTGACCCTTCCTCGGCGAGGCGAGTCTCCTGCAGGCCAGCAATATCAATGTTAAGACGATTGAGTTCGGCATCAATCACAGCCGTTTTTCTCACATCGTCAATATTGGTCAAGTCAGTGGAAAATCTCTGGACACATGGTTCCCACTTTCCAGGTTGCAAGCCGTAGCTTGAGGTTTCTATTTTTAAAATGAATAATAACATTTAAGATTATTTGATATTTCCATAAGCTCTGTATTGACCATGACAGCATAGAAAACATTCATCTAATAACTCGTAAGACTGAAGACTAAACAAATATATGACATACTCAAAGTTTACCAAAAATAAAAAAGAAGTATTTTAATAATGCTATATATTTCTGGTGAATGGAAATTTAAGCTTAATTTGTGTAATTGTAACTTTCATATCCTCATAAGTGGCTTAAAATTAAGTTCCTAGATGGCAAGTCTCTAGCAAAGTAAGATGTAGTGTATGCTATATGTTGCATAATTAATCCAGTTGTTGGATCATGCAGATGTAAAAGGAAAAAAGAAACACACTGAAGTAAAAATAATAACCATGGCAACATGTCTGCCAGTGTAGAAACAAATCCTAGAGGCATGCAAAAGAATTAGTAATGACCCCTAAAAATGTAATTGTAAATATTATTAAATATTACGAGAACTGAGAACCTGCATTGATGGTCCTTCAGACAGTGTTGAATCTAAGGAACTTTAACAAACATTCACCAAGACCTGACCATTGATGCAAGCTGTCATGGTCTTATATGTAAGGAAGAATGTAAGTGCCGGTATGTAAGCGAGAGTCAGTGTAAGCATAGCTGAGGTCAAAGGGCAGTAAGAGACACCACGGCTTGGCTAGCGGACGGTCAGGCAAGAAGCCCGTGAATAGAGCCAAGTGATGTGGGAAGGTCAACGAGGAGGGTCAGTGTGTGTGAGGCAGCGAATAGAGACGGACGTGTGGAGAGCTAGAGAGCGATAGAACGATAGAACGATAGTGTTGTGACTGATAGATGGAGATGAACGTTGTGTAGTGATATTCGAGGAATGTACGAACTGTGATATGTGCGGGATGATGTGAAGTTGTGATTGTGAATGATCATGCGGGCGACAGTGTAAAGATCGCCATTGTGAGCTACCGCGTGGTTGTTGGTGTTGAACGATTGTTTGAGCGCGAAGTGCGACTACGTTGTCAGCCTGTAATATATTGTAATAAATGATTGTTCAGGAGATAGCTCCTGCCAGTTTCTACTTGCATTCATGTGTTATTAGTGTATGTTACGTAGATGTTGTAATTTGCCTGTCTAAGTCCAGTGAACTAGACGGAGCCAATAGTTAGGACTCTGACAGGTATAATGGTGTCAGAAGTACACATGAACCACATTCCCATGTAAATTGCATAAAAGAACGCTACTTTTGTAAAGAAGAAGATCTATTGCATGATATGTATAGAAATTGTAAATCAAAGATGTATAAATAGAGTCAGAACGAAAATAACATCATTTCTTTCCACAGCAGGTTTCAATTCTACAAAGCGACCGACGTAACCAGACCAGGTCAGCGGTAACCAGCACGAGAATCACGTTCCTGTACATCAAGCGTTCGAGTAGTCAGCAGATAAAGATAAGTTGATTAATTTTGATTGCTAATTACCCAAATCTGCATTCTTTGATTTGCTTATATAAATATCATCATTAGTAGAGTTAAATATCAAGTAACAGAAAATGATGTCAGATGAAAACTATCCAGATCGATCAGGATACTGGGGCACAAAACATTACAGAAAACTGCAAGCCTTTTTCGAAAGTACACGGAAACAAGACAGAGAAAACTTCAAGATCACTGAAGAGTGGCATAAGAAACATAACCTAATCCGTGATTGGACAAAGCAATTCGAGAAGAAAATGCAAGAATACAATATTCCAAAATGTAGATGGGGTACATGGTATAGGGTATTCGTACCAATAGAAAGTCAAAAACTACAAGAGATGATACCAGATATGTCAAGGGAAGACTATGAATATTATGAAACAAACATATCAACGCGCTATGTGAACTACTTCGGCACTCTAAAATTAGAAGTGCAAAATCTGAAACCGACCCCGAACAAGTCGTTTACCCAGTATATACAGGAAATAGAAGAATATTACAAAAAACTAATGTGTGAAATTAGAAGTACATACAACAATCAGGAAATATTAGAGTTCTTAGTAGTGGAAAAACTTAAAGCAACACTCCCATCCGAATGCGGAAAATATTTAGAAGAACACAACACAGAGCCTATCAAAGAATTACTAAAGAAATGTTGCGAATATTACAACCAAATTAAAGACGCAGGGAAAAGCACTCCACAAAATAGCACTGTCAGAGCAACTGCATCTGCAGCCACAGACTGTCAAAACAAATCACAGAAAACAAAACCAGTACTGTGCAAACATTGTAGCACTCTGCATACAGAAAATGGAATATGCGATAAGAATCCCACTTATCAAGAATACCTAAACACTATTATAGCACAAAAACTGGGGAAGGTAAACCAAAGGAAATATAGAACAAAATGTCATTTTTGCCTTGCGTATGGCCACAGGCGTTTTGAATGTGAAGGTGTAAAAAGAATACAGAAAGCAAAAGCAAATGCAGCCATAAACATTACAACAGACAGTTCAGCAAAGAACTTAGAAAAAGTAAACATCACAGAAGCGAAAACAAGACCAAACACTGCAAATGCAAAACAGACTGAGTTTTACCCATCAGACTTCATACCATATTCCAATAATGTTGTTAATATCACTCAGCCTCAGGCCTTATTAAAAGAGGGTAATACTCAACAAGAAAGTGAGGAAATGAACAAAACCTCAAGACTGTCGTTAGGAAAACTAACGTTCCATGAAGGATACATCAATGACAAAGTATGCACATGTGTACGCGACACAGGGTCCTGTCTTATCGGTCTTCGGAAGACCCTAGCTGATCCTAAAGACTACCTAGATGAGTACATCTATTGCAGAACTGTTTCAGGAACAGTAGAGAAATATCCTATGGCATGGGCCAATATAAAATCACCTTTTCTATCAGGCAGAATAACTTGTGCTTTATTAGACAATCCATGCTGTGATTTATTAATTGGAAATGTATTAAATGTGACAGACTACACAGAGTCCAAAACTCACACAGGGCAAAAAGTTAACACCACAACAAGCACTGCCTTAACTACACCACTCATCATACAACAACATGATGAACAGACCAAAGTACCACACCACACCAACTTGATTACCATCTCACAACAAGAAAAAACAGAAACTGGTGTGTATCATCAAAGAAAAGAAGGTGCAGAAAACAAGCTTTTCACAATAGCGAGGAAAGAGCACAAATCATCATGGTACATACTATACCTTCTGTACTCCCTGTTAACTACACACATGCCCAAGTGCACACAGTGGATGATTATACTCGCACTACTCATGTTAAATACAAAACAACTGACTTCACTAACAGTGTTAGTCACACATCATCATGACGCAACACAGATGATATTACTCATGACAAACCAGCTAACTATGATACTTATATCATTACTATTGAACCAAAGCTTGTTGTTACCACTAATAAACTCTATGTCAATTCAACTCAGACACATACTTATGCTGAACAATGTAAAGCATCAGTCGGTGAAATTACTGACAAAAATCAGCAACAAATTACCCTACATATTTTGGAAAATATACACAAATTGCAGAAACGCATACAAACATGCACGATTACATTTCAAAACTATACATGGTGTATTATTATTATGTGAACTATTGAATGTATACACACATGTACGAGTGCAGGTTTGGAGATAGCACTCAAAATGATCTCAACATGAAATTTGAAAATCCCCACCCTTCGGAAAATTCTAACTGTAACCCACTTTTTATCTGTAGATCGAGTAACTCCAGAGTTGCCTTGTCTGCTGTACGACTCCAGCGCTATGATACTAGCACACTTCATTGTATAGACCAACATGAAAGGTCCTTTAACGTGAAAAGTGTCATCAACAGAACAGTAAGACTCAACATGTGATTTCAGGTATCTAACAGTAAGATATACCCATATTGACTTTGTTTCAAACGAGTATCTACAGAATCCACCTTTTGAAATCGACTAACAACGACGACAGCTTCACAACTACAGATATTCATTTCCGGTGATCAGTCTAATAAACCAGATGCCAACCTACAAACTATGGCAAAGACAGTCACAGACAGACGCACCATGGCCACACTCAAAATTTAGGCCACCGAACTTAATTAATTCTTATTTTATACGTGTGAATTCCAGCAATTTTACAGAACGGACTTACAAATTGTCCAAACTCGGTGAAAATATCAGGATATACAGAAGACGTCAATAATGATATGAGAAAGAAGACATGCCAAAGATTCCAGCACGGAAATGAACATTGAACACTGTTAATTTAATTCCGCGTGCATAACGTTCACAGAACAATAACAGTATCCTATACGTGCATAAAGGCAGCGATGATGTATATTTTAGTGTAAATGTATTAACTGTATGACATCCAATGTCTAATTTTATTATTATATTAGGTTGTATTGTTATAATGTGATATGTACATATGAGCGTAAGTATAGTGGCGAATAGAATAAGTTGTAATGCTGAGAATCAACGCCTGGCAATCCCAATGCGCGAATGTTACCAAACTTGCCTTCGCGTATGCTGGATAGCCCGACGAATGACGCTTAGCAATAGTGGTACAAAGTTAACATCATAATATTGTAACAAGAATGAACATACCAACAGGGTGATGCCAACCGAAGAGATTAATAACAAATCTCTATAACAGTAAACGAGGGGTACCCAAAAAGGGAAACAACTCACGGGCTGACATAAGATGAGATAAGGGGGACTATGACATACATGAAGTATATTCGAACCATGACCACAACATTGACATAGCGTGCTCATAAAGAATCGAGTAGTGTGCATTAAATAGAGACGAGGGGAACCACGTCTGAATAGAGAGAAAATCTAAGAATGCTGTAAGAGGAAGTTGTAGCCTTATTTGAGGCGTAAACCAATGGAGAATCCTTAAACCAGCATATTCACAATAACTATGAGATGAGAATGCACAGATAACCGATTGAGAAACATGAACAGAAGGTAATGTCACAGAGTGGTGGTTGAATAATATAACGAGGTATGACAAGTAGACCCAACCAGAACATTTGTCAGACCACGACAAAACCTTGAGAGAAACCTCAATACTGAAAAAGAGAGAACTATATTTAAAATTAATCTCGGAAAAGATCAGAGCAAAAAGGGACACAAGCGTATACGTATGATCATATAATCCCCTGACAATGTTAGAAAGATGTACCAAGAGTAACAACAGCAGAATGTGTCACATTTCCAGGGGAAAGTGCCACATTGGTTGGGCGGGGGGAGAATGTCATGGTCTTATATGTAAGGAAGAATGTAAGTGCCGGTATGTAAGCGAGAGTCAGTGTAAGCATAGCTGAGGTCAAAGGGCAGTAAGAGACACCACGGCTTGGCTAGCGGACGGTCAGGCAAGAAGCCCGTGAATAGAGCCACGTGATGTGGGAAGGTCAACGAGGAGGGTCAGTGTGTGTGAGGCAGCGAATAGAGACGGACGTGTGGAGAGCTAGAGAGCGATAGAACGATAGAACGATAGTGTTGTGACTGATAGATGGAGATGAACGTTGTGTAGTGATATTCGAGGAATGTACGAACTGTGATATGTGCGGGATGATGTGAAGTTGTGATTGTGAATGATCATGCGGGCGACAGTGTAAAGATCGCCATTGTGAGCTACCGCGTGGTTGTTGGTGTTGAACGATTGTTTGAGCGCGAAGTGCGACTACGTTGTCAGCCTGTAATATATTGTAATAAATGATTGTTCAGGAGATAGCTCCTGCCACTTTCTAATTGCATTCATGTGTTATTAGTGTATGTTACGTAGATGTTGTAATTTGCCTGTCTAAGTCCAGTGAACTAGACGGAGCCAATAGTTAGGACTCTGACACAAGCCCGCACATAAACAGTATAATCTCTTGGAAACTAAAGTACTTTGGCAACATCAAAAGACACAGTGGTTTGGGAAAAACAGTAAGTTCAGTTATGGCTCCTGGAAAATGAGACAGTGGCCAGCCAACATGATGCTGAACTCAGCGATTTAAAGACGCCTTGGGGATAAAAATGTATTTGATTGAGAAGGATTAAAAGTCTGTTTAGTCTGTTAAAGCGTGTGATGTTCTGCGAAAGATTTGTTACCTGATGGATAACATATCCTGCATGAAACAGCTGTGAAATATAAGAGCTATAACATATAAGTCTACTAACAGTTGAACTAATCATAATGTAATTTTAATATTTTCACATTCAACTCTAACCTTGTCAGCAACCCTGTCGACTACTTGCAGGATTTTCTTAATCATCTCCTCGTCAGCTTGTTTAATGATGCCCTGCAGAGATGCTTTCCCTAGAAAACCAGTCATCAGTTCTTGTGGTGGGTGAGGGTCATCTCTGGCCAGCTCTACGGCTTGCTGTATCTCACTGAAGTCTAGCAGGGTGGGCAGAGGCTTCAAGGATCGGCGGACTTGCTCAATGTTGTTGATGGTGATACACAGCTGCGACAGAGAGGTAACACTGGTATCACAAAATGCACTATGAACTTTATTAATATTATATTTGTCAGTCCAAACAGAGCAGATTAACAAAATAATGTAATTTGTTTGTACAAATCTACTTTTCTATTTTATATATTTCTTACGACAACAGAAATACAAAAATAAGATTTTTAAGAGCATGCACCTTTCTCATTGCAACATATGTCTGTTAGACCTGGACACTTACTAAACAATCTGAGCAGCGCATAAATGCCTTTGAATATAAATGTTATAGACAGGTTTTAAGAATATCGTGGGTAAAGAAAAGAACGAATGCATCCATATTCCAAGAGCTGAATACTGAAGAGGATAAAACACAGAAAACCGATATATTATGGTTACTTGAAACGTCATGAGAGTTTGGAGAGAACAATAATGGAGGGGTAAATGCCTGGGAAGAGAGGAAGAGGAAGGCCAATGAGAATATGTGTGCAGGATGTGGCGGGTGATCTCCAGATGGGTGTATCGGACGCGGGATATCTTGCTAGTGATCGAGAAGTGTTCCGGAAGGTTGCTATGGGAGCAAGGTTCTGCAAAGGACATGCTATTGATTGAATGAAAAAATGAATGAATGAATGAATGAATGAATGAATGAATGAATGAATGAAAACTTCTTACTCTTTCAAACTGATATATTTAATTTTATTACAAATCTTTATACACTCTTGCACAAAACATATAAGGTCAACCCATAACCTAAGTGTGAGCTGTAGGGTTACCATGATGAGAACATCAACACTCATTGTAAGCTAACCATCCCAATATTTCATGAGACAGGAGGTCTACTCAGCTTCATCCATCTCCACTAAAAGTATATTAAAAAATATTCTGTTGTTGGCTGGTTTTCACATTTTAGAAAATAATAAATAGTAGCCTAACTAGTCTAGCTTTGGCAATTCTCAAAAGATTTATTATAGATGCAATGTAAAGATCCTTACACAATAACGCTAGAATTCCTACCTCTGCCTTTTTCAAGAAGAGTGTTACATCTAGTTATGCACCTCAGAGGTCAGTATGCCTGACATTAGATTTTGTGTCAGGTTAATTTTCTCTAGATTAATCCCATAAAGGTGGCAAACTCCATCTTCCTATGGGTAGGTTTTCATCCTATCAATTGCCCCATGGTAGTGGTCTCCTTTGTTTTGCAATTTCCAATTGACGTGGCAATTTCAATACTTCCAGCCCTGTGCTAGGACTTAGGTAACTTGTAATCTTAAGATGGGCATTATAACCTCTCAGCTAAGCCTTTCACTGGTACCCCATGTACTATCCAGGGTTCTGAGAGAGGGAAAGAGAGAGAGAGAGAGAGAGAGAGAGAGAGAGAGAGAGAGAGAGAGAGAGAGAGAGAGAGAGAGAGAGAGAGAGAGAGAGGGGAGACAGAGAGAGAAAGAGAGAGAGAGCGAGAGAGAAAGAGAGAGAGAGAACGAGAGAGAGAGAGAAAGAAAAAGATAGAGAAAGAGAGCGAGAGACAGACAGACAAGAGAGAGAGCGAGAGAGAGAGAAACAGAGAGAGAGAGAGAGAGAGAGAGGGAGAGAGAGAGAGAGAGAGAGAGGTGGTGGTGGTGGGGGGGGTTATACACATTTTGAGGTTTGTTTGTTACACATTTTGCTGCTGCTAGATATGAACTTGGCATTTTTTGAAATAAGAGGTTGATGCCAAACTAAGATCTTACTTTTATTTTTTGCATATCCTATTTACAGGACATCGCTGTCAACACTAGCGCCGCTGTTGTTGATGTCTTGGCAAGTTTCCTTTCAGTAGTTTGGCATTGCTTTCTGAACGACCGGCTCCCATACCATCACCTTAAAACCCAGCGCGACACGGTCTGAGATTATACATTACGTAGGTTAAAAATGTGATTTTTAATATTACATAGAATTATACAGAATATTTATGTCACAGCAACCACATAAGCTTTGCCTGAGAAAACATATGCTGTACAACAATTGGGAGCAAAATAGTAGTTTTACTTACTATACAATAATGCATGTGACCATATGTTTATGAGACCGTGTGTGATTAATTTACTGAGAATGTATTCATAGTTAGGGAATATTAAAATAATAATATAGGGAGTCGCAGTAGTGCAGCGGTCAGCATACACGTACCTGCCGTACTTGTGGTGTGAGTTCAATTTTGTATAGAAGAAGATTGACTCACCCTAAAATAGGTACCAGAAAATGTCTCAGGAAATAAAGGCAGCTTATGTGACGTTGACCACATCACTCCTTGAGTGCTGATTTATATGTAAAAATATGAGACTAGCCCTATATGCACGATGAGTCTCAAAGTATTTATAAAGTGACATTTAATCCAAACAAAATACTAAATATTATTCGACTTAAACTTGCCTTCTCTGTGACATCAAACTGACCCTCATCATCGTAATAACCTTCATCTGTCAGCTTTGTATGGACCAGATCTGCATACAACTTCGCTCCACCGCAAATATCCTGGGAAAGATGAAGGATGTAAATGTATTTCAGACACACAACTGTTTGGCATTCAGATAGTGATCTCTTCTCTTCTGGTTTGCTTTTCAGGATTTAAAATGATATCAGGGTAAACAGCTTCTTGAATATTATGAAATGTGAATTTGTATCAGAGAGAGGGAGGCATAATTATCAGTGTGAATTAATATACATTCAGTAGTTTTCAGTTTCATTCCCACAACCAATTTTGAAAGAACTGTTTTTCTATGACATCAACTGTTGTCATCAATCAATCAATCCAGAAACTAATCAATAAACCTGGATAAAAGCGCTTGTTTTACCCAAAGACATATTTTTTCTTCTTAGTTGTACCAGAGGACATTTATTTACGACAACAATGTACAAAATGCTAAGGAAAAAAAAGGATGATTTGCTAGGTGACAAGTGGAAGAGGGTGGTGAAGAAGACATACGAAAACTTTGCAGACAACATACATATTTACCTCAGTGAGCTTGTAAACAAATGGATAAGCACCAGCTCTATCTGGCCAAGCCAGCTGCTTCCAGAACTCAGTGATCTGTTAGGTAAATAATGATTGGTACCTAAATGTGATTTATCATGGTGGAGACCACAAATAGCTTTATGTAATATCACTCACTATCATGTATGAAATGCTTGATGGTTCCGTCGCCCTGCTACTGAGTGAGTGCGTGGCGCGACACTGTGAGCTGTGAGTTTCGTGTGAAGTGCTTTTGAATCTGCCCAAGTTTTTTTTTTTTTTTTACGTGACTGCATGTTCGGAGCGATGGCAGGTGGCTATGTCCCAGAGTTGACCGGTTTTTGCCTTATGCAGAAATGCGTGGCTGCTGGGCTTCTGGTTGACTGCCACCGCCGTGGTGATGAACTGTATTTTCGTGGACTGTGTGGGTGAACATCTAGGAAACATCCAGATAGGAAAATGACTGCCGATTCCATCAGAGATTAATTGGGTGTTTCGTGGGGGACTGGTGTGTTGACATTCTAGCGGCGGCATTATGCACAGTGTATCTGTGCGGGCTGTTGTTTGTCGAGACTCCTGTCTTTTCCACTTTTCACATTGGGCAGTGGGGAGCGTTTTGTGTGATATTCACTGGCACAGGAACGGAACATAATGGGGACGACCCGTTGCTGTGAAGTTGGAACTGCGACTAACTAACTAACTATGTATGAAATATTATTTCATTAATAATTCAATAGTAGGAGATAATTCTAGAAGATAATTGCTTATTATATTTTAACCTGCCATATGACCTGCCATTTAAAATGGAATATTTGCTGTATTAAGTTTACTATTAGTATTTAAATAAAGGCACGAAGGACATTTTTGGAAGGCAAAAGAAATTACACTTAGTACCAAACCTAGAATATGACGTTAAATCAGTACGGTATGGATCAGAAGAATGACAGACAACTGAACTAATTAATTCCTAATAAACTATAAACCATTCGTAACCAGGTGTCTGCGCAGAACAGAACTAAAATTGTATGATAGAATCACCATTATGGAGGTCATCGGGAAAACTAAGCAAATACCAGTGAATTCGGTGTTGAGGAAATGACTCTGGTGCTGGGTAGGACACACACTGAAAAATAAAATAGAAGACTAAAAAAAAGCAGAGAAGAGAATTATAGATGGAAAAGAGACTATGAGATGTGGAGAAGCATGATCACCCAGTTGGCAAAACACCTGATGATGATAATGATGATGTTTTTTTAATAATTGTGGAAGAGTCTCGTTGTTACCGTGCACTCATAGATCATAAGGTTAGGGTAGTTTTGGAATACCCTTACACAACCAGAGAGCAACAGATATATATATATATATATATATATATATATATATATATATATATATATATATATATATATATATATATCTGTCTGTGTGTGGGGGGTGGGTGGGTATGTGTGTGTGTGTGTGTGTGTGTGTGTGTAGAGAGAGAGCGAGAGAGAGAGAGAGAGAGAGAGAGAGAAAAGAGAAAACAGAGATAGTGAGACAAGAGAGAGATAGAGACAATCAGACTGACTGACATATAAGAAGAGAAAGAAGCCAGATCAAGGGAGAAAGAGAAAGACATAAATAGAGAGAATGAGATACAGAAAGAGAACGGATATGTAAGACAGAAACAAGAACAGAGACATGGGAGCCAGGCAGAGACAGCCAGAGAGAGAAAGAGAATCATTTAGAGAAAGACAGAGAGAAAGAGAGAGAGGGAGAGAAACAGACAATGAGGGCGTGACCAAGAGAGATTAAGAGAGAGAGAGGGGGGGGGGGGGAACAGAAAGAGAGACAACAAAGACAGAGCACGAGAAGGAGAGAGACAATGAAAAACAGAGCGGGGGGAGGGAGACACAGCCACAGAGAGACATAAAGCGATATAGTGTACCGGGCATTGAACATGGAAAACTGTCACCCAATGACGAATTATTGAATACATGGTTTGATCCAACCAAAAATGCCTAATTATATGATGATTATAAGCAAATATCTTATGTATTATTACCAAGACTGAAATATATACCTGAGTAAAGCAGCAGCAGACATCGACAGCAGACGTGCTGTATTTCACCCCAGCATCTGCATGGGCAACCTGTAAAAATAAATTAAAGGATCAGTTAACAGACATTAGGTGCATTGGTACATGGTACTAGACCCCTATTTGTATAGACCAGGGGTCACCAAACTACGGCCCGCGGTCGGATCCGGTCCGCGACGTCATTTCATCAGGCCCGCCGACGGTACTCGAACTTGCTTGATATAACGTATGGAACACGAGAGGTTGTTATATAATTCAAATGTAAATATTATGTTTAGAATAATGGCAGATCTTTACACGTGCGCAGGCCTCCTGGCTGCTATGTGCCTTAAATTTACTATTATCAATTATACATTATTGTACCTAGATTTTCTATTTTATTGAATTGTTTGCTTATTTCGCGCCATCCCAAGTCCTTCCCCAGCTCGTGGTAGCGCCAATTACGCTCTGATGTTACCATGGTTTCCATGGCAACACACACACACACACACACACATCTTTCCCTCCCCCAGGTTGCGTCCGGCTGTCAACATAGGTCCGAAGCTCCAGAAATATTTCCTTCTGTTTGCCAGTCATCCATTTTATAGGTATGTAACAATGATTTCTTTGTTTGACACTGATACGTAAGTGAACTACAAGTGTGAATAGAGGCAATAAAGTAGCAAACACAGAATAAAAATGTCATTGAACCCTCGTGTTATTATGAAAATATTATTCCCAGCTCAGAAGAATTCCCCGGTCAAGGTGTTAATCGAGTTGGTCTCTAGGCCAGTGGTTTTCAACCTTTCTCTTGGAGCAGATCCTTACGCAAATGTTTACGTTGCTCAGGGAACTCAGTGCGATGATCCAAGTGTCTGTCCTACTTTATGTAATAAACTGGATGGGCAGAAATGTTGCATTTAGGCGATTTCGGTCTGTTTCAGCGGAACCCCTGGCTGCTCTCGCGGAACTCCGGTGGAAAAACTCTGCTCTAGGCTGCTTATTTAGGCCGGCCCTATTTATATAGTTTGCGAACCTTATTATGAGATAAATTGTATTACCAAAGGTACCTATGAACTGTATATGTAACACTGGTGAGCCGTAGCTTCACCAGTGACACTTAGTCCTCTGCTTTTCCTGTGTTTCAATAGGATTATAATTATGTTTCGAATTCAATGTCTTCTTCATTTTCAGATCCCGTGTACTTCACCCTTCATTATGGCTACTAAGAAAAGAAAAGTGGACGCCGAGTGTCGCGTTTTCCATTAAGAATGGGGAGTAAAGTACTTCTTTGTGGAAACAAAGGACCAGAAAACCAGTTGCGTAATATGCAGCGAAAGTGTTACCATTTTAAAAGAGTACAATCTTCAGCGTCACTACGAAACAAAACATCTATCAACATATTCATAGTTTTCTGGAAAGTTACGTTCTGAGAAATATGAGTCCATGAAACGTGGTTTAGAAACACAAAGAGATCTCTTCACGAGAAAGTTTGCTGAAAATGAACCTGTCACTCGTACATGTTACAAAATAGTGCATAAGATGGCAGAACGAGGAAAACTGTTTACTGATGCCAACTTCATCAAAGAGTATATGATGGAAGCAGCAAATGATTTGTGTCCTGAGAAAACCTATTTGTTTGGAACTATCAGCCTTTCGGCAAGTTCAGTTGTGCGAAGAACAGAAGAACTTGGAGAGAACATAGAGCTACTGATACGCGAGAAAACTAGGAACTTTTTGTGGTATTCTCTGGCGCTGGATGATTCTACTGATTTCTCGAGTAGTCACAACTTCTCACGTTCATTCGTGGTGTCAATTTGGACTTTCAGATAACGGAAGAGTTGGCATCCCTTTGCAGCATGCATGGAACAACAACTGGAAAAGACATTTTCATGGAAGTGCAAAAAGTTTCAAGACTATAACCTTTGGAACAACTTATGTCTATGAGCAAATATTTTCAAAAATGAAGTATGTGAAGTCAACACATCGAACGAGATTGACTGATGAACATTTGAAAGCAATTCTCTTGATTGGATGCAGCAATTCCAAACCACATATTGATATCTTGAAAGCCAAATATCAGTTTCACAAATCTCACTAACCTTTTTGCTAACGTCGCCTTCTTTGATAAAGTTAGTTGCATATTCTTTACACGAAGTTTGCAGTCAACACCAACAATGTTTGCTGTTGTTGATGTCTTGGCAAGTTTACGTTCAGTAGTGTGCCATTGTTTTCTGATCAACCGGCACCCATACAATTGGGTAAAAAACCAGCGTAACGCGGTCTGCTGCCAAATCCTGCGCAGCTGTGTTTCGAACGCGGGTATACTGGATTACTAACCGCGTCCGTAAAATCTTCGCCACGGAGACCGGGGCAAGTGTTCTACAGAATGAGTATCCGGCCAGCGCTTGTCATTTTGTCAGTTATCCGGCCCGCCGTGAAAACAGTTTGGTGACCCCTGGTAAAGACCAATCGGCGCTCGGTGGCTGATATGATCGGTATCTCACTGTCGAAGGAGCCTAATTAGGAGGGTATAATAAGCCTTATCCCGGTGGGAAGAAATGCAACCTAAAGACTAAACGTCATGACAGAGTAGACAAGATTCTAAGCCTTAGCCGACAACTGATCTAGGATCGGACAGTTAGAGCATTGCTTTGCACACCAGGGAGCTTCTGCAGCTTGTCTTGTTCCAGATTTGGTGTTACCTTTCCTCTGGAGTAAACTGGGCAGGCCAAGATAGGGATGATGCTTCATGGGCAAAACATGGTTTATACAAATCAGCCCAGGCTTTGTGCAATGGAGAGGTTGTTATGCCTTTTTGAAGCACATTGTAACGAACTATTACCTTTCAAGACGACAAGGTGCCAGTAAGTTCAGTCGTCACTCTCCTTTTGATGCCTTTGGGCGTCTGATGTGAAATCATCTGGCACTTTAAGGGTTTAATATTATGTATTGTAATGCGACAAAGACCAGCCCGGACATAACGAGTGAGATGACGTACCTTTTCAAGCTCTACAGCTTTCTTGATCCGCCTGACTGCTCTCTGTTGTGCTATAGCAAGCCAGGTGCTGACAGCACACTTGAACCAGTGGTAGTAGTTGGGGATGGTCAGCTGCTTGATGTCACTGGTGAGATTGACGTGTCAACAGAACAGGTCAAACGCATATTCATCTCATGGAACAGTGATCTTTGTTATGCATAGTCTCTCTCAGTGTATTCGGTTGTTTGTTTGTTTGTTTGTTTCTTTCTTTCTTCATATCTTTCTTTCTTTTCACATGCACACAAAAATACAAAATCCCTCCATAAAAACACACGTAGGAATATATAATTTGTACCAAGACATTAAGATCGGCCCCCCACCCCTTCCCCTCCCTCAAATATGTCAACAATGTAGGACTATTCTGCAGTAGATTCCATCCCAAACTGCATACCTGCAAATGAGAAAACTGGCAATTGGTCAAGTAAGGCGCCAGGGCACAACAATCAGACTTTCCAGTCACAAATTACCAAAATAATAACCTAATATAAACACCCTGTACATCCTGTTCAACCACACGACTGGATAAGTTACTATCGCTAGACCAAGACACAAAACACTCATTAATCAAATATATTCAAAACAATTTTTTCCCGTAAAATGAAGACACAAACTTTACATAGCACGATTTATTGCCTGGAATATTTTGTTGCATCTCACTCTTTGATATGGTATATATTGATAAATCACGCAACATAAACTAAGGGTTTAATCAAGCTGACAGAAATGGCTCTTGATATTCTGTACGCACGCACGCACGCACGCACACACGGAGTTGAAGAGAATTGTTCAAACGCCTGAAGGTTACGATGGAAGTCAAAACTACTGTACATGATAACCAGTGTATGTCAACACCATCCCAACAGGGAAAACTCATTACACTTGACATGAATTGTTTGAAACAGGCAGCTAGGGTATCATGAAGATACAGAATGCAAAATGCTGAAACGAAAAGTGTATAGGCATTAAACGATGCATCAAATTCACTGAGGACAAAACAATAAATTCGTTTGGACATCTTTTGAGAATGAACCCTGATTAACTATTGATACGAGCAAACAACCAAAATGAAAGATCTGCATACAGAGCCAGAGGAAGACAGAGGAAAGGATGGATAGATAACCTCAAGGGTACATTAAACAAACTCGGATAAAAAGCAAAAAGAAAATGGTGGATAGACAAACTCATGGGTACACTAAACAAACCAAGATACAAAGCAACTCCTGTGACCATGGTAAGCACACTTAGATCCATCAAATGTACACATGGATGTAACTAATATTTTAGAGGGGAAAAAAGCATTGCAAAAATGTCATGAATACAAATCCACAAAGGACGTGAACGTTGAAAAGACCAAAATGACTTGTGGAGACGCCATAGGTTATAACTTCTAGAACATTAAAACGACATGTCGGGTATTCAAGCAACTGTAGCAGTCCTTTGTTCTACAGAGAATACACAAGCTACTGACAACTATCAATCATCAACCGCGTCTTCCTTCTATCTTTAAGACCCGTAGTGGAGTATAGAGCCATAAACACGCATGGCATGCCCTTGTAGCCAGGCCATGGTTGACTGGATGTGGCTGATTTTTTCTATGGTATGAGATAGCCAGTCTTAGACCGATATTTTTTAGTCACCTTTTATGTCAGGCAGAGCAGATTTAGTGTAATTATTTTTACTTTCCATTTCTTCTTCTTTTCGTTCATCCAGAGTGTTTTTTTTTTCAGATGTGATTGCGGTGTGTCTGTTATGCGCCCTTGGGCCGAAACCCGTAGGCCAACACATCGACTTTAGCGTGCTTTTTTGACCAGGTAGCATTCCTGGGAGACTCTCACTTTTGTGGTGCCATCTACAACCATGCTGGCCAAGTTAGAACGGTCGAAGACAACGGTCATCCCTCAAAGGAAGGCAGGGACAGTCCATAGCATTTTCCGCCATCCAAGGTTGCTTCCATAGTTGCAGGGCCGACACATAACGCCCTGGTTCTGGGCTAGCCGAGGGAATCGTCACGTCCTGCTCATGGCTGCTTTAAATCCTCACTTCAATATATTGGTCATTTCGTTTGCCCCGGGCCATTCCCGCACAAACCAGACAGATTTGCAGACGGTATCCACTCAGCGAGTTTTCGGACATGTGCTTGTCGTTGCGCCCGTCAGAGCTGTTCCAGGCACGAGACATTCGGAAAACTACCTAGTCAGAGCTGTTCCGAACAAGAGCGGCATTCGGAAACTAGGTAGTCAGAGCTGTTCCTAGCACGAGAGACATTCGGACGAGACATTTCACTCGGACGTAAATGCGTAGTGTCAATTTTTAGTTTGCCACCCGTAGGACGACACTTCCGGCTTCCGGCGGGTATTTTTTAATGAGGTTAGCCTTCCTCGGGTGTCCTGTTTTAATAATTATCTCTTGAATTAACTGACTTTATCATCATCATCACCAAATAGTGTCTTGCTGACTGGTGTGCTTCTCCACATCTTGCAATCTCCAACCACACACATCAGTTCATGTGATGACACCCTTCAGTGTCATGACACAAGACTGTCAAGAATGTTCTCTCGCTGTCTTCCTCTATCTCTCTTTTCACAAATCTTTCCTGTTGGCAAAACATGTTCAAATTTTTCTTGTCTCATAGTATGGCCAAAAAAAAATGCTGAGTGCCTCTTTCTGATGTTTGTAGTAAGTTCTTTGTCTTTGGGAATGAGACAGGTGATATGCGTATGTGTAGCCCCATTTTCCACCAACATTTCCATTTTTCCATTACTTTCCATTTGAGCCCAAGTAACACACTGACAGGTAATCTTCAATACATTATGTTGTCAAGTTACCTGTGTGGCAGATGCCTGCTGTAGCGAGCAAACTCCTGCAGGTTCATGTACAGCTCAAAGAGACCTGTATTTAGAGTCATAGTTCCTGTGCTAAGACCAGAAGGCTCATGATGGCAATTGTTAGCTTTGAGAATCTTCTCTATGCTCTGGTTCATCTCATCACCAAGCTAAAATCAAATACATAATAAATCATGTACATCTTCAGTTTAGTACACAGCTCGGAAACTATAATGTGATATGTTCCAATTTGCAAACTGAAATAGGAGATCAGCCAAATCTTAGTTAATGATGTAAATTTACAAGTTAACAGTTTTGATGCTTAGCAAAACCGTTGCAAGAATGTAAGATCAGATTTGTCCGATTTGTATTTTATTTTTCTTTTGCCATGTAAGTTGACTGTTTATCCGTCTATTTTAAGTGTATATACTAAATTAATTCGAAATGAGTCTTTTAAATAAATATATTAATAATTCAGATGAAATAGTAGTTTCGTGTGAAAACAATTTTTAAAATTTATGATTCAAGGTGTAACTTTAAAAAAAAATTAACGGCATCATTAATAGTATTTTATTTTACTTTAACGTTACATTGTACTTAATTAAGACATTATTAAACACAATATTTCAAACGAATAAACATCTATCTTTATTTACTGACAATATATCTGATATATCTGTTTCCATTTCGATTGCTTACACTTTAGGAAAATAAAATATATATATAATGAAACCTAGCGTAGCATTTCATGAAAAATTCATGTTTGGTCGCCACTGTAGTTCCGATAATTAAATAAAGTAAATAATTACATACATTTTTAATTTTCCAAACACAAATGATCTCCTTTTGTCACTTAGCGTGATTGTATCAAGGAGAATAAAACTACTTTCAACGTCACAGGAAGTAACCTGGACATATTTGAAAAATAAATTATTAAATTGTCATTACTACTTTGATCTGGAACATCTCTGTATTGTCTGTTTACCACTAAAAATACCACTTATCTTGTAGTGTGTTGAATATCCTTCATTTTGACAAATTACACGGTGTAGTTGTGCAAACATATTGCCATCTATCAGTTAATGTCATTATTTCACTTGCAGAATGTTTCACAAGGGTAAGACCCTCACATATTTCCACAACTTTCGTTTCGAAATGAGTGATTGTTGTTGCTAGAATGTTTACATTTTTACTTTGCACATGTTGCAAAACAATATCTTGCCATCTTAACTAAAATATTGATCTCCAAACTCTCGCACACCTTCTCCTATTTTACTACTTTGATTAAACTTTGCTTTAGTCATCGTTTTCTGAGACTGATGTGTCACAATATGCGAGACTGCAGTGACACAATACAATCTTCCAAAAGCTTATGTTGCTGCAGTAATCCAGTCTTCCACACAAGGAAGCGTCAACTTAGGTGACCTTCATGTTACAGGTTTAAACAAGTTAAGCATGGGTAAAACAAGTAAAGGTAGTCACATAGCAGAAACTACTGTTTGGGTTCGAAGTGTCTGGCCGTCACATATTCTAGGCCTTGACAAATGAGATGACATGACGAATTCCCTTCCTCGTCAACTTTCCTTCCCAAACAATTTTAAAATGTGTCTGGTACTTATTTTTACGATACTTAATCAATCCCAGAGTTATAATGGTCAGACACAACATCCTGCCTCTGCTGGGGATCGAACCTAGACCGCTATCTTGGCGGATACGCACACTAACTACTAGGTCAGTGCAGCCGCAGAAGCTCAAGTAGAGGTAAATCGTAATTCCCTCACCTGGTCATAATGACGTAGCCATTTCTAAATGAACCATAAATAGATGCAGAACAAGTTATTTCCATGTCAGAAAATCACTTACACTTGGCACGACATTTTCACATCTTTTGATTTGATATGAATAAAATGCATACAAATATCATAATATGATCTGCAATGGTTACAATGTGAACTAAAAGGTCAGAATATGACCTACAAAAGCTGGAATACGACCTAAATCCTAAAGGCCAACATATGCACTTATATGCACAATAAAAGCCATTCAATGTTATTTAAAGCATGCTAAAACATATATAAAATAACTATATAATGATGTTACAGACCATAAAAATATAACGTGTCCTAAAATCCCTTGCTCTGGTTATGAGAGGAAAGATCAGGTTGTTTGACGGTTTATTCCATGCTCAGTCTTCGTAGACTTAGATGGACAGGACATCCTAGGAGGATGGATGATGGTAGAATACCAAAGGACATCTTTTTTGGTGAATTACAGGTGGGTAAGAGATCTAAGGGTCGGCCTCTACTACGATACAAAGATGTGTGTAAGCGGGACATGATTGATACATGCATTGATAATGCACAGTGGGAGCAAGTACCGCTGAACGTGTTGCATGGAGGGCAAAGATCAGAAGTGGAATAAAGACAAAGGAGCAAATTATTGCAGATAAGTCACATACCGAGCGTGTGAGACGTAAGATGGTGCATGATGGTGGAAATGACCACGTGCTCACATGCACCCACTGTGAACGAACATTTACAGCGCGAATTGGCCTTATCAGTCACATTCGCTAACGCCATAGGTAAAAGTTATTATGCCTTTTTAAAGCACAAACTATCGTCCGTCAAGACGGCAAGGTGCCAATGAATGGTTATGAGCAAGTTTAACTAGATTAAAGTCAGTACATGATAACACGAGGATACCACTTTGAAGAAAACCATCATAATTGCATAGACAGACAGTGTAGCGATTATTTAACTCTTTCGCTACCGTGCGCCCATCTGTGGACAGAATGGATTTGCTGTAATGGCAGTCCGCCCTTTTCGTCCCACAAAATGATCAGTGGTTTATTTCACATATTTCTGCTCCGTTTCGGAATTTTAAGTTACAGTAAACTAAAAAGTAGTACAGCCGAAAGATCTCTACGCCATCTTTGAGCGGTCAATCGTTTTATAATTTTGGATTCTTGTGAATTTTTAGTTTTAAGGTAGTGTTAATTTGTTTGTTTTGGTTTTTCACAATGGAAACGCCCACCAGTTTGCGTCCACGTAGTATGACTAGAGATCAAGCTAGATTATTGTTTATAATAATATGTGAATGTGAATATTTAGAAAGTAGTTTTAGTTGTGTCTAAAGTTTTAGCACGTGGTGATAAAGAAAAACCAGTGAATGTTCGTCAACAGCTGAGTGTTTGACAATGAAGCACGAATGGCTGAAGTTTACGTCTGTCATTATTGCTATGGGACTTGATCCAAGACCATGTATCAAAGACTACCGGTGTACAAGTGCACATTTATATACTCCTTGGTATGTGGCACTGCCACTACGTTTCCCAGTAATCAATTAGAAAATTATAATATATTTATCACACCATGTTTCATGTATGTCAACCTGAGGGTACCCCAAAAAAAAAAAAATTTATCCTCTTGTTGACTCTGAAGAATATCCAGGAAGCATTTTACCCATTTGAAAATGTGTCCATTGATGATATGATTATTTGGTGGAAGGGCTAAACAAAGCTAAAAAAACCATGCATTGTTGTCTCTACCAAGTCTGTAGTTAGAACTGTTGAGAGCGGATTGCGAAAACCGCAAAGCAAGCTGAAGATGGTCTCCATGAAAATAACACGGCGATGAATGGCTGCGACAGAATGGACCAAATGGTTGGATATTATAATATCCATGATAGGAAAACCATTACGTGGTGGAAGAATATCTACTACTAGATCTTTGAAATTGCACAGATCAATGCTCACATCCTACATTCCATATGGCAAACAGAGAAAGGAGGAAAAAAAATTGTTATAGAAGGATTTCAAGTAAAGGAAAGTGCACATCGCGAAGTAGCTCAGAGTATTCCTGAAAGTTTGACACTCTGCCTGCCGAAGAATTTCAGTCTGTTGCAGGAAATTATGCCGAAAGATTTACATGAGCCAAGCATTTAATAGAATTTGTCGGTGTCAATAGAGACTGTGTTTTTGCAGCACTCGAACTAAACGACACATATCATATTTTGTTTGCTCCGGCTGCACTAATAGACCAGACTTGTGCGCCAAAGTTTGCGTTGCAGCCTATCACAAATAGACTGCCACATATAGTAAATAAAAACAAACAGACATGACAATTAAATGTAAATCTGCCAAGTGTTGTCCTAATTTTTGTCTGACAAAAAAAAAATACATGATTCAGAATCTGCGGCGAAACTTCTTTTCGGATGGTTGATTGGAAGCAATGGTGTTTATAGTTTAGAATAGTGTTGTTTGTTCAGTAAATTCAATTGGATTAGCAGTGATCAGGATATTGGATAACAACGCCCCCTCGGTAAGTACAATGTTTACATTATTTTTACCTCTTTTTAACAAATTATTTTAGAAGTTATATTATTATTTGTATTTTATTTACAACATACAGCAAAAATTCTCCTACCAACATATTCCTTGTGCTATCTCCTTTATTTTGATATATAATACAACATTTCTGCTACAATGTTAACCATTTTCATAACATTATTGCGACATACACCAATTTCCAGATTTCGGCCATTAGTTTTTTTCATTTGTGTGAAAAAGACATGGTTCAGAATATGCACCAAAACTTCCTTTTGGGTGATTTAAATGAGCAATACTGTTTATATTCTTGAAGACAAGTGGTGTTTGTTTGATTATTCAGTAAATTAAACATGATTAGCAGTATAGGAGTGTAGAAAACACATTCTAAATGCAATGTTTACATTATTTTTACCTACTTTTGTCCAATTATTTTACAAATTATATTATTATTTTTATTTTATTTACAACCTAAAGCAAACATTCTCCTACCAACATATTCCTTGTGCAATCCCCTTTATTTTGATATATAATACAACATTTCTGCTACAATTGTAACCATTTTCATAACTTTACTGTGACAGACCCCACCTTCAAGATTTCAGCCATTATTTTTTGTCATTATTTGTGAAAAATACATGGTTCAGAATATGCACCAAAACTTCTTTTTGGGTTACTTTAATGCGCAATACTGTTTATATTCTTGAAGACAAGTGGTGTTTGTTTGATTATTCAGTAAATTAAACATGATTAGCAGTATAGGAGTGTAGAAAACACCTTATATGTGCAGTTTTTTAAATAATTTTTACCTCTTTAATTTCATTTGTTATTATTAAACCTCTCATTATTGTCATAATATTTGTAACCTATCAATTAATTATTAACACTGTCATGTTCCTTGTGCAATCCTCTTTAATTTGATATGTAATACAATAGGTCTTCTACCACCTTAACCATTTTAAAAGCATTATTGTAACACACCCCTAGTTCCAATTTTCTGCCATAAATGTCTGTTTGGTCACAGCCCAGTTTTTGTTTGGTAGTGAAAGAGTTAAATGCGGGTTATAAATAATATACATATATATAAAGGAAATGGTAGTACATAGCAGATATTACAATTTGGGTGAGAAAACTTAGGTCTTCACATATTCCAGGTTGTGGTATATAAGATGGGCTGGCCAAATTCCCTCTTTATCATCCTTTCTTTTCAGGAGAAGGCGGAGGAACAGATTGAAAACCGATATGTGGAAAGAATGAGATTGCGGGGGATCTGCAGGGGTTCTGAAAGAATCTCAAAACTGAGAGAGAAGACCAGGAGAACATTTAATCAGATAGCGGTGGGAACGATTAGTAGTATGACTCTTCGCTGGCTGTTGAATGAGGAGACTGAGCACGTATGGGAATGTCCTGAGTGCAGTGATGTCGGTTCTTTACTCAACTTAACTCAACAATTCTTTTCAGGCATTTGCAGATAATTCTGAAAATTGTGGGGTACCCATATCTGTCCGGCTGGGTTGCCTCCAGAGACATACTTGTCAGCAAAAATCACCATGTCTCTGCTGGGAATTGAACCCAGACTATTGTTTTAACAGGCGAGCGCACTAATCACTGTGTAACTATTGCTTCTGTTTAAATGTTTAAGGGATTTTTTACAAGATTCAGTTCTGATACAGACAATTATGTAGTGGTATCTTAATTAATCAATTCCACACACGATTTGCGAGCCTTATTAATAAAACTCTAGCAGATATATCAAGATCGCTAAAACTGCCTAACATCTGGAAGAATCAACTTAGCTTTTTATATGTTTAAAATAACTCACATATTTTAAATTGTAAGGTTTTTTTTTTTTTTTAAGTGGTAAGGTTTTATTTTGCTTTATATCTTATGGGTAGTAGAATGACAAGGCTTGGAATGTGCTGGTTGGCGGTCAGTACCCAAATGGAAAATACAGGATGAAATCAGAGAAAAGTATGTCCCCCATTGGACGTCAGCTGCATAACTTTCTCGAAACTGACAGAGCTAACAGACATGGAATTTCATTGAAAGTTCAATAGCTTGCTAGCACACCGCCATTGTTTATGCTGTCATTGTCTAAGCCACCAATGTCTAAGCTTAAGATATGGGCTCATGGGAAGACAATGTTAGTTTCTGTCCTTTACAGGACATCGCAGTCAGCCCCAGAATTTTTGACTGTTCGTGATTTCATGGGAAGTCAACATTTCAGTAGTGTGTCATTGCTTTCTGTACGACAGATACTCATACCAATGCTGCAGTCTGCTTCCAAATCGCCCGAAACTTCGAACACGGTATGCGGGATTACGAAATGAATTATTAACCAATTCGCCCAAGAGGTGGAAAGTAGCAGGATTTAAAAAGAAACTTCTTCCGATGTAGTTATCTTTTAAGAAAAAAAAATAGTAAACATTATCATTTGCTTAAAAGATCTCGCAGGCCCCATCTCATTACAGGCATAATGCATATTTTCTGCCTTAAGATATTTTCAGAATTATCTGCAAATGCCTGAAAAGAATTGTTGAGTTAAGCTGATGCATATGCTGGGGGGAGGTTCTGAGCACCTATGGACATGTCCGGAGTGCAACGAAGATACCCCAACTGATAACTAACTAACTAACTAATATTTTCTGCCTTATATTTTACCATACTACACAAAAAGCATAGAAAGAGACACAAGAGTACAAGATAAGCATGTACAGGAAAAAAAAAATTTTTTTTCAACACCTGTGTAAATAGACAGGATTGTAAAAGGTAAATGACACCATCAATATGAAGACATCATGCACGGGTTAGATGAAGTGTCAGTGCATAATAACACTATGTAAATACCCTTACTGTGTAGACACATTTTATTTATCCAGTTTGCGTCTTCATTTAACAATCTGACACGTTATTACTTGCCTTGTAAGCGGTCAGCATGGCCGAATGGATAATAGTGTGCATTCTTACAAGGCTAGTGTGCTGTTGTCGAGGTAGCGGGTATAACACGGGTCAGCTGAACTGAAATGTTTACTTCTCACCCCTGACTTGGGGACGTAAATTACAAGTACCTCTGAAGTCGGAGTCCGTTTGCCCGATGGCGAGGGACACTGGTAATAGGGCAAGTTAATCCACAAGCAGAAATCAGTCCAATGCACAAGTAGTAGTATCACGTGTATGGACTACGCCTGAGCTCAAAACGAGCGAACGCAAAAAAAAAAAAAAAAAAAAAAAAAAAAACAACCTGTCTTGTTTCCTTGACAGTACATGTGAAACTAAAGTTAGTGATATTAAAACTGGAAAATAACTTCATTAAGAAGACAAACCTCCTCTTCCAAACTCTTTTTCACATCCACTGACAGCTGGTGGAGAAAATCATAAAAACAAGCCAAAATAAGATCAAATTATAAACCAAGCACTTTGTTGCTAATATGTAACAAATTTAAACTTAAACAAAGATGCACGCATGCACACAAAATTCAAAGAAAAACAACAATAGCTCACTATGTTCTAATGTTTTAGTACCATAAATTTCTGTTAATTCCTTTATGGTCATATATTTATATTTCCTGCAATGTGCCTAAATAGACGCAGCTTTTTACACAATGGAACAAAACTGCCTGCTTTCGTTATGTTAATACAATACAAATAATGTCTACGGAAATATTACTCTCCAAGATTCTTTTGAAATTCTTTTGAAGAAATTGAAAATTTCTCACGCCTGGAATATCTTGGCTACATAACCAATAATAAGACTGTTTTTAAAAGTCAGGCATAGACATGGTGTCATGGAACGGCTGAGAATTCACCTAGCAAAACTCCCAAAAGTCAAATTCCCCTTTTCAGTAAGAGTAGAACAGCCGATCTAGTCGAAGGGATACAACCGAGGTATTAATGTACCCCACGCAAGGGCGATTGGTGGCCCTTGACTTCTAGACTATTCTGGTGAGTGATGCGAAACCCAACCGGGTCAGCTAACGCATGCGCAATAACCTTCTCAGAACAAAGACCGGCTCAGTTGAGATCCGGCATTGCTAGCAAGACGGTGTGTTTGGACGACTGTGTGAATTCGTAAATGGGAAAGAGGAAGCCAGTGTCTTGCTGTTTATCAAAGAAAACTGACAGAACGTCCAGTGTTGGGACGGGAGCTCCTCAATTCTGAATACACAGTTTGTCGTAAGGTACGTGAAACATATTTAGATAAATAATGTGTGTCGTTACCGCGTTGAACCGAAGTTGTTCGACCACATGTCCCGCTCGGCGCACAAAGGTCAGTCAGGGGTGAACCTGTGGGCTTGTGTTTTAACTTAACATTGCAGGCTAGTTGAACACGGTGGCTTGTAGGCCTGGTTTTCCGTTACAATTGTACAAGTACGTGAATGCGTGTTGTCGCCGCTACAAGAAGTTAGGTAAACTTAAGACAGGCCCAATAGTGTTAGTAGTCCGAGTTCACTCCTGGGCGGCCTTAGAACTCTAACGTAGTCGACACAAATGGAAGTTGGCGATGGCGTTGTAGAACATAGGTCGAGTGAGGTATCAGGGAACTCGGCCCAACTAGACGAAACCCATGCGAAGGTCGCCGGACGTGTCGAAGGTTATTCGAAGGACATTGCGGGTGTCTAAGTTCGAATTCTTTGGTGTGGCGACCACTGGCTTTGCTGAGCTTTCCTCTTACTCTTTATGTTATTGGTTGCCGTGACGGAACACCATCTTGATATACAGTTGGTTCCCGAGAGGTTGACACTGGAGAAACTGGGGAATGCGACAGAGCTGGTCACAACCAGCTGAACACCGTTCCAAATGCTCTGACCCTAACTAGGGGAGGAGGGAACAGGATGTGGACTTCCGCTACAGGGGGATTTCCCTGTATAATCTATTACATTCCTGGATCAGAGCTAGAGCTCCAGGAGACCTGGTGTATAGTAGGTAATCCTAAAATCGAACCAGGGAGAGGGGGCTACCTCCGAGGGAGGGGACTTCAGTGCCACCGGCCCTCCTTTAGGACCATTATGTCTCTAGGTACTTTTAACCTACTAACCGGGTATATTGTGTCCTTAGAAGTCTTTTTTTAGGACAGAAGGATTTCGCCGACACCATGACCAGATACACAGCCCTACTTTGGGCGGGTTCGAGACGGAGGACGGATCAGCCAGCACTTGTTAGGACCCAGACCTAGTTCAATTTTGGCAGTGGATTCTGGTCTGTGAGGCTGCCGGCCGGGTCATGGCGACACCGGCCTATGCTGAGTACACATAGGTAACGTGTACCTCTGGGGGTAAGTCTGTGTCACGATATTCACACATGGTGTTATCTTTGGCAGGTTCTACTTTCTGAGAGACTTACGTGAGGGGACCAGAGGAAGATGACTTGGTGAAGGCTGCTAAATGGCTGGCTTACCTATGTGACGTGAAGTGAGACTTCTACACCACACCACGTGCCGGGATCTCACTACGCCACAGTCCAGTCCCGTCTCAACCGCTAAATGATCTACAGTCAGTCCACCAAGTATTATGATGGCTACACACGGGCGAGTATCGTGTCCTCTTGTCTGTGACAAATTTTGACATGGTGACCCACTAGCCAAACGGGTAGAGAGGAACTACCTTACCCTTTATTTCAGGATGGCCTGCTGTTCCGGGAAGAGTTTACCCGTTCATACTAGGAACATTGGTGACCTTCATTACAGGGTCACGAGCTACCAGTACTGACTTTGAGTGACAGAGTCAACTTGAACTGTGCCAACTTGCTGTGCTTATAGGCCCAGTTATACCCATCCTGATCCCATTAGAGACCACCATCTGTTCCCAGAACTTTGACATTGTTAACTGTGTGTGAAATGTTATGGTGGCTTCTTAGGACCGTTGTCTAGCACAGGCCTTACCAATGAAGCTTGAAGGACAGGCCTGCAGAACGTCTCCAGGGATGTTAGTCTGGAGTCATCACGTACCACCGCAACTTGGAGTCACCACATTGACGTGCTAGTCATTTCAGCTGAGTCCACCTCTCGGCAGAGATATTCCACGCTACGTGTGCAGATGAGTGACCTCTTTAACCTTGTGGTATCGTAACCAGTGTACAGTGATGAGTGAGACGGCCTGAGGCTAATCCAGACAGCCTTTTCTTCTATCACCTGGCGGAGGCCAGGATTCTCTCATGAACATTCCCTTTGTTGATAATCCTTCTGTACATTATATCATCTAGTCATTATGTGTAGACACCAGAGTCGTGTCATCTGTTCTGGATGAGAGGTGAAAAAGGTATTGTCCAGCGGTTGATAGTGAGAGAGACAGGAATCCAAGGGCTGGTGGGGTCTGTAGACTGAGATCTAGTGTATTCCCAGAGTGCATCTATTCCGTTATTAAGATGTAATAGTATGCTTCCCTCACCCCAGGAAATACTACGACATTATTTGGGGGCTCGTCCGGGATATTGATGAGACAGCTCTGGTGATTATGGTTAGGACCTTTCATTCCTAGTGTCTCTATTCAGGTCTACATAGGTCTTTGGTCCTGTTTCTTCTCTTGACAAAGACAAATTGACTTGTGGTGTGTTGTGATGACATATATAGATTAGATTGGTGTATTGCATATCTATATATTGCTTTATTTACCTAGCACTCACACTACTAACATATACTCTCTAAGTATGGCATCCACAAAATTAAATATGGATGAAGTGCGGGCAAGAGGCGAAGGAATGGGATTCACCGGCACTGCACTATCAGAGTATATCCAAGGGATTGAGAGAGACTTCCGTCAGGAAGAGAGAGAGAGAAAACAACAAGAAGCGGAGGATCGAAGGATGGCGTTTGAGTTGAAGAAGTTCGAAGTCGAACAAGCCGCTAAAAAGTTCGAAGCCGAACAAGAGGCTCAGAAGCGAGAGCATGAGTACCGCATGCGGGAACTCGAGCTCAGGGCACAATCAAGTAAGGATTCTGAGGGAGCAGTAGGAGGGTCTTCACTCCCTGGTTCACCTACCTTAGGTCGACATGGTTATCATGCCATGAAGTTTCCTCTACCGATGTTTGAGGAAGATAAGGAAAAGATCGACCAGTTCTTACAAAAGTTCGAGGCTATGTCTGTCGCCATGGGTCTCGATCGAGACAAGTGGTGTCTGAAACTGTCACAGGGGTTGCGCGGAACCGCTTACGAGGTCTACTCGCGTTTACCGGCGGGTCACGAGAATAATTATGACGAACTGAAGGCCGCGCTGCTGAAACGGTTCGAGATGACGTCGCATACTTACCGCAAAAAGTTTCGAGAAGCGAAACGAGAGCCGAGTGAGTTATTTGCTGCGTACGGCGAACGTCTTAGATCCTACCTCCATAAATGGATGGACTTAGCGCAGTTCGCACACGATTACGACAGTCTCGAAGAACTGATGATCGTCGACCAGATGCGGAAGCATATGTCGAAACCGCTCAAAGAGTTCTTGGGAGAACAAGGGGCGAAAAGATTAGAGGTAGTAGCGAAAATGGCAGAACGATTCGTCGAGGTGCATGGTGAAGGTGGGGAAACCCATCCCTCCATTGGTAAAAGTCGGGACACGACTGACAGAAAGAAACTGAAAAAATCTCATGCCAAGAAGGTAGAACTTTATGAGAAATCCTCTGACCAGAGTCCAGGGAAGTCGAAGGAAGGGAGCAAGAGCCCACATAACTCTCCACCGAAACGGAAATGGAGTAAGACGTGGTGTTCGATTTGCCAGTCACCCTCGCACAATACAAGGGACTGCAGATCGAAGGCTAAGAGCTCACACTTCGCGGCCTGCCTAGTGGCTCCAAAGGCTGTTGCCACCGAAAAGGTCGAGGTCGTCGAAGAGACTCTGGATCAAGAGAGGCCACCTGTGGTCGAACTGATCGAAGTCAACGGCCAGCAGGTTGAGTGTCTCTATGACACTGGCCTAGACGGGGAAGCCGTCATTGCCGCCAGTCTAGTGAAGCCAGACCAACTCACTGGGGAAAGCATCGAGATACAGCCGGCTATGAAGAGTGCGGTAGCCATGACGTTACCAATCGCTAACGTAGAGATTAGGTCGAGATACGTCACGGGCATCATTCCAGCCGCGGTATTACTCGATCCCCTATATCCCGTGATCCTGGGGAGTAAATATGTATTTCTAGGGGTGCCGAAAGAGCCAATCCACCTAGGCGACATACGTACCTGCGCCCACACGGGGAAAGACGAGGCAAACACAACCAGCTCGAAAACCCAGCTAGGGGGTTTGCGTACGGCCCAGAGCGAAGACGCGACACTACGTCCGTGCTACAAGAAGCTGCAGAAAAGTGCTGACCCACCGCAACGGGACCAGTACTATCTGAAGAATCGGCTGCTCTATCGGAGAGCCGGAAGGGGAGATGAACTGCACGGGCAGTGGGTGGTCCCGACGGACTACCGTCTTCCAATTCTTCAGAGGGGACACACCATATCGGGTAGTAACCTATCCGGGAATGGACATATGGGTGTCAGAGCGACGCTGCAGCGAATTTCCGGTCATTATTACTGGCCACGAATGACTGGCGATGTACGCCGGTTAGTACGGTCATGCCCAGATTGCCAGAAGGCTACACCCACAAATCGGACTAAGACTAGATTAGGTCTTAAGGTGGGAGATAGAGTATTATTGTGGGGTCCAAGCAGGACCAATATGCTCGACGTAGGATGGCAAGGACCTTATCCCGTGGTCAGGGTAGTGTCCAAGACCAACTACGAGATCCGGATCGGGGGAATTTTGAGAATTTTCCATACAAATCTCCTGCGGAAAACCGAGGAGAGATCCGGTGACAAATCTCTGCACCTGTCGGCGATGTCAGTCACTAGTAACCCAGTTCGGAAGGGGTCGGTAACGTCGGATTCGGCGCGAGATACCCTGGACTCCGACCGACGATCGACTGACTGGCCCCGCTATCGAAAGAGATGGCCAGGGAAACCCGAGTCCAGAGGGTTCTGGGAAGACTATACCGTCCACCGAGGACAATACCGCAAATCCCGAGACATGTTTGTAGGGAGACATAGCGGTAGTGACGACACGGGTACCGCCGGGAAGGGAAGATCCGTCGGTATTTCCCCCCGTTGCATACGCGAGTCGGATGGTCGTCCGGCCGAACGAACGGACTCGACGGGCAAGCGCGGTTGTCGATCACTGATATGAGACGGGCTGTCCAAGTACTGCCCAAATTGATGGGGAGGTTGTACCTTTGAGGACCCAAGCAGACCATCAACCAAAGATGGGCTTGGCCACCTCCCATAAGCTCAACGCGCGCTTGATGCGTTGGTCGTTGTTGCTTCAGCCCTACACCTTTACGGTGGAATACATTCCCGGTAAGGAGAATGTTGGGGCTGACTTTCTGTCTAGGCATCCAGTCCCAGAGGCAGAGGACGAGTTTACTAGGAGTGAATCTCCAGCAGGAGACAGTCGACGCGGTCAACTCTCTTAAGAGGGGGCCTATGTCATGGAACGGCTGAGAATTCACCTAGCAAAACTCCCAAAAGTCAAATTCCCCTTTTCAGTAAGAGTAGAACAGCCGATCTAGTCGAAGGGATACAACCGAGGTATTAATGTACCCCACGCAAGGGCGATTGGTGGCCCTTGACTTCTAGACTATTCTGGTGAGTGATGCGAAACCCAACCGGGTCAGCTAACGCATGCGCAATAACCTTCTCAGAACAAAGACCGGCTCAGTTGAGATCCGGCATTGCTAGCAAGACGGTGTGTTTGGACGACTGTGTGAATTCGTAAATGGGAAAGAGGAAGCCAGTGTCTTGCTGTTTATCAAAGAAAACTGACAGAACGTCCAGTGTTGGGACGGGAGCTCCTCAATTCTGAATACACAGTTTGTCGTAAGGTACGTGAAACATATTTAGATAAATAATGTGTGTCGTTACCGCGTTGAACCGAAGTTGTTCGACCACATGTCCCGCTCGGCGCACAAAGGTCAGTCAGGGGTGAACCTGTGGGCTTGTGTTTTAACTTAACATTGCAGGCTAGTTGAACACGGTGGCTTGTAGGCCTGGTTTTCCGTTACAATTGTACAAGTACGTGAATGCGTGTTGTCGCCGCTACAAGAAGTTAGGTAAACTTAAGACAGGCCCAATAGTGTTAGTAGTCCGAGTTCACTCCTGGGCGGCCTTAGAACTCTAACGTAGTCGACACAAATGGAAGTTGGCGATGGCGTTGTAGAACATAGGTCGAGTGAGGTATCAGGGAACTCGGCCCAACTAGACGAAACCCATGCGAAGGTCGCCGGACGTGTCGAAGGTTATTCGAAGGACATTGCGGGTGTCTAAGTTCGAATTCTTTGGTGTGGCGACCACTGGCTTTGCTGAGCTTTCCTCTTACTCTTTATGTTATTGGTTGCCGTGACGGAACACCATCTTGATATACAGTTGGTTCCCGAGAGGTTGACACTGGAGAAACTGGGGAATGCGACAGAGCTGGTCACAACCAGCTGAACACCGTTCCAAATGCTCTGACCCTAACTAGGGGAGGAGGGAACGGGATGTGGACTTCCGCTACAGGGGGATTTCCCTGTATAATCTATTACATTCCTGGATCAGAGCTAGAGCTCCAGGAGACCTGGTGTATAGTAGGTAATCCTAAAATCGAACCAGGGAGAGGGGGCTACCTCCGAGGGAGGGGACTTCAGTGTCACCGGCCCTCCTTTAGGACCATTATGTCTCAAGGTACTTTTAACCTACTAACCGGGTATATTGTGTCCTTAGAAGTCTTTTTTTAGGACAGAAGGATTTCGCCGACACCATGACCAGATACACAGCCCTACCTTGGGCGGGTTCGAGACGGAGGACGGATCAGCCAGCACTTGTTAGGACCCAGACCTAGTTCAATTTTGGCAGTGGATTCTGGTCTGTGAGGCTGCCGGCCGGGTCATGGCGACACCGGCCTATGCTGAGTACACATAGGTAACGTGTACCTCTGGGGGTAAGTCTGTGTCACGATATTCACACATGGTGTTATCTTTGGCAGGTTCTACTTTCTGAGAGACTTACGTGAGGGGACCAGAGGAAGATGACTTGGTGAAGGCTGCTAAATGGCTGGCTTACCTATGTGACGTGAAGTGAGACTTCTACACCACACCACGTGCCGGGATCTCACTACGCCACAGTCCAGTCCCGTCTCAACCGCTAAATGATCTACAGTCAGTCCACCAAGTATTATGATGGCTACACACGGGCGAGTATCGTGTCCTCTTGTCTGTGACAAATTTTGACATGGTGACCCACTAGCCAAACGGGTAGAGAGGAACTACCTTACCCTTTATTTCAGGATGGCCTGCTGTTCCGGGAAGAGTTTACCCGTTCATACTAGGAACATTGGTGACCTTCATTACAGGGTCACGAGCTACCAGTACTGACTTTGAGTGACAGAGTCAACTTGAACTGTGCCAACTTGCTGTGCTTATAGGCCCAGTTATACCCATCCTGATCCCATTAGAGACCACCATCTGTTCCCAGAACTTTGACATTGTTAACTGTGTGTGAAATGTTATGGTGGCTTCTTAGGACCGTTGTCTAGCACAGGCCTTACCAGTGAAGCTTGAAGGACAGGCCTGCAGAACGTCTCCAGGGATGTTAGTCTGGAGTCATCACGTACCACCGCAACTTGGAGTCACCACATTGACGTGCTAGTCATTTCAGCTGAGTCCACCTCTCGGCAGAGATATTCCACGCTACGTGTGCAGATGAGTGACCTCTTTAACCTTGTGGTATCGTAACCAGTGTACAGTGATGAGTGAGACGGCCTGAGGCTAATCCAGACAGCCTTTTCTTCTATCACCTGGCGGAGGCCAGGATTCTCTCATGAACATTCCCTTTGTTGATAATCCTTCTGTACATTATATCATCTAGTCATTATGTGTAGACACCAGAGTCGTGTCATCTGTTCTGGATGAGAGGTGAAAAAGGTATTGTCCAGCGGTTGATAGTGAGAGAGACAGGAATCCAAGGGCTGGTGGGGTCTGTAGACTGAGATCTAGTGTATTCCCAGAGTGCATCTATTCCGTTATTAAGATGTAATAGTATGCTTCCCTCACCCCAGGAAATACTACGACACATGGCTATAACAATGCATAGGTTAAACAGTATCAAGAGTATATGACACGACACCAGCAAACAAGTTAAATGCTTGAGAACATGCATTTGTGTGTGTGACAACATATAGATGTGAGTCAGAGACCATTTCATTCATTCATTCATTCATTCATTCATTCATTAGCATATCCTTTGCAGAGCCTCGCTCCAATACCAACCTTCCGGAAAACTTCTCGATCACAAGCAAGATGTCCCGCGTCCGATACACCCATCTGGAGATCATCCGCCACATCCTGCACCCATCTTCTCTTTGGCCTTCCTCTTCCTCTCTTCCCAGGCATATACTCCTCCATTATTGTTCTCTCCAAACTCTCAAGACGTTTCAAGTGACCAAAATATATCGATTTTCTTTGTGTTATCGTCTTTAATAGCCAACCCTCTTCAGTATTCAGCTCTTGGTGTATGGATGCATTTGTTCTTTTACAATTTACCTACGATATTCTTAGAAATCCTCTGTAACATTCATATTCAAAGGCATTTATGCACTGTTCAGTTAGTTTAGTAAGTGTCCAGGTCTCACAGGCGTTTGTTGCAATGGGAAAGATGCATGCTCTTAAAAATCTAATTTTTGTAGTTCTGTCTGTCCCACTCCATAATTTATTCAGTTAATATAATGCAAATAATGTGTACGCAAAAATTAGTCTGCATGCTTCTTTTGAAATTCTTTTGAAGAAATTGGAATAATGGTCTTTTGAACTTAATTGCTAAGAAGAGTTATTTGAATATTGTGAACCATGAAGAAGAAAATTATTGATATTCTACCAGAAATGAACATCGAAGAAAACTGTCTCATAAAACGCGTCATGTCTCAGAAAGTGAAATACTTTGGCCTCATTAAAGGCTACAGTGGATTGGCGAGAACAGTGATGGAAGGCATGATTCCTTGAACACGAAGACAGGACATTGTAGACATGTTGCACATGAGTATGCATGAGGCATAAGAACTCGCAATGGATTGAGAAACTTCTCAATCATGATAACAGCGACATTTTGCAAAGAACCTGCTACATGATAATCGAAATTGCACGTGACACCATCTTAGCACAACGGCTAGCACACACTACTGCCGCCTGGCAATGCTGGGTGTAATCCCTCCTCCAGCTAGGATTATATTGTACGTGGACGCATGGTAACAGGTCAATCCAGTCTACTCAAACTGGTACCAGAAATTATTCGGGAAGCTCCTGGATTATTTCTTGCTTGCTGGCTTTAGGAATCGACACCGCAGCATTCCAAGCAAACTAATAGATGCTCCGTTTACCACAGTATATATTGTAAAGTGTAGATGCTGATCGTTCCATTACCACACTATTTGTAAACACGTCAGATTTGTCCGTTCATATGTCCCTCTTTGAAATATATTTCTTGCTCCAGAGAGATTTGAATTGAGGATAACAAGGCCAACATTGCTGACTTTGTTTTTCAATGCTTATCAATCTAAAATTGTCAGCCTGAGACAATATCAACTGACTGGTCCTTCTTGAGCATATAATAATTCATTATTGAGGCAATTCTCTTCCTATTCAAAATATGAACTACGTTATTCTTAAGAAATATCTTTACTTTGTAAACTACACCCCCCCCCCCACACCCCCTTCTCCCTCCATTACTTTTAAAACAAGGTTATATTATAACATATTTAGTTCTTCCTATTGTAATAAACTGTTAATGACGATATGTTTTAAGTATATATATATATATATATATATATATATATATATATATATATATATATATATATATATATATATATGTGTGTGTGTTTTCCCCATCTCATTTGTGCCTTTATGTTAGACATCTTGCACGAACACAATGTTAGTAGCTAGGATGGAGGAATAACCGGTTTAAAAGTTTACAGGAACTAGCATACAAAGCTGTGGATTCGAAAACTCAAGGTGAACGCCAAGGATGACTTTTAGCGCACAAAATGCCACTTTCCAACAACAGGACACACGGGCAACACTTGCTCCCTGTTCACTTTTTTTTAGCATATCCTTTTTTACAGGACATCGCAATCAACACCAGCATTTCTGCCGCTGTGATCTCTTGGCAAGTTTATGTTTCAGTAGTTTGCCTTTGCTTTCTGAACGACCGGCACCGATACCAACGCGAAACCAACGCAACGCAATCTACTGCCAAATCGCACGCAGCTGTGTTTCGAACGCGGGTATATGGGATTATGAACCGCATCGAAACATCTTCGCCACGGAGATCGGCCCCTTTTTACTACATAATAGCAATAACTATTGAATTCAAGGGTAGTTACCCACATATTGTACGACTTACTTAGCTATCTCCCTTTTACATTTGTTCCTTTGTTTTATTTCTACTAAAGTGGTTTCATCTTTAATCAGATAATTAAAGCAGATATCATCATTTACAATTAGATGTGAGAGAATCAAAGTACTTTTTAAATTGCATAGGTAATATTAGGACAAGATTCTTTTGCAAGCACACAATTAAAGTCCTGAGAGAAATTGCACAGACTCCGTATCAAAGCTTCATGTGGACTCACAGCTTTTGTTCATATGATAGTTCATGTTTTAAAATAAAAGTTGCCAGCCACAGCAAAATGTCAAATCATTTATCAAGTGTTACTTACAGGAGGAAACAGTTTGCAGTCTTTACTTTCTTTGTAATGTAAGATGAAGATCTAGAAGTTGTCTAATTTCACAAACATGTTTGGTAACTCACAGACTGTAAGAGAGTCGTCTAGCACAGTCCCTAGAATACTTGTCAGTCGAATTTCCATCTAGGCAGATTTTTAAAATAGACTTGGTAACTGAAACTATCTTTGAAAGTAAAGGTGGCTAACAAGATAACGGCCACGTCACTCTTTAAGTGTCTATTGATCTATAACAACATGGAGCTAACACCATGTGTCCGCTATGCCCCAAGAAGTGATACAGAATCCTTGCTTACAATTATTTTTTCAATTTACGCTTAAACCAAGCATCAAATTATGGAGCTATGACAGCAAAGTAGTTAGTGTGCTTGGGGAGTCTGCGTAGGAAAGTTGTTAAGCTCCTGCCTCACGGATTGTGAGATTGTGGCATCAATTTTCGGGCTATGTCGTTCAGATCATGAGTGCAGTTTTCTTGAAGACTCCTGAGGGTCGTCGTTGGAGCTACGAAGTTCATGCTTTGTGCGACGCTTTCGGCCGCCCTGCGAAAAGAGACTGAGCTATATGGGATAAAATCCGGTGCAATGACGTCAATTCCCCTGCATTTTAAACCCTTAGTGTAATTGGTAATAGTCCGGGTTTAATCACCAATGGCAGGGTTGATGTGTTCCGACCAATACAGCTCTGGGACCAAGCAAACCACATCAAATAGGTGCTGGGTAATTTTCACAATGTTGTTTGGGAATTGTCTGCCCAGAAGTCTAGTTTTGTCCTGCGGGAAATCAGAGTATTAAAATCACCTGAATTTCTTGTTAAGAGTACCTATATAATAGCACTAGCAACATTCATTGAACAACCAAAAGTACAGAATATAGCAGCTACATGAGAACACATAGCACACCAAGAACATATGACGCAGTAACGATGGCAGGATTATACATCACATTAATATCTCTTTTCAAAGATACCACATATACAAACTAAAGCTCAGCTTTCCTGTTCTATTTGTAATATTTTTCTTCTAAGCGATTGATTACAACAATCAAGTCATACTATACACAAGATGAGTAGATACGTGAAATGTAGCTGTATACAGAAAATACTGCAATAATGGCAGCCATAACTATAGATAAACATGAACTGTTAGTATGCCATGCTGCACTTTCATAAATTGCCACGAATTTGCTAAACTTCAGCAATTTAGACTCTAAAAGTCTAGATTAAGTGAAATATATGGCTCATATTCTGCGCCTATTCACTTCTGGTAATATATGTGTTGACTTATGGTTGAATATTCAGTTATAAGTCGAATTTAAGCATTGAGCTTAAGATTACAATTACCAATCAAGACCTGATTTTTACTCGTAAAACGACCTGGTTAAAATATGGTTTTTGAATACATACAATATAATTAATTTAACATTAGTCATAATAACAGTTTCTGATTAGAGACTTGTAACATTGCAAATTACTAAAATGTGCCTTGGCCTAACAGATGTGTCTTTAATATTACATTTATTAAATGTTTGAAACTATCTGACAGTAACTTTATTTGAAGTTACCGGTTTTAGTAATTCATTTTAGAGCTAGAAAGACTGTCCTAGATATGCTATAAATCATGACAGTTTACCATTTTTTCCAGCTGTTTGTAAATCACTTGGAAATAGTGTACTTGAGTTAGTCTGTGAAGGTAAAATGTCAGACATGAAGTTTTAATCCATACGTGAATAAACAAGGCATGCAATTCTGTGGTCAGATATAGTAACGAAGCAATATGGGATACTGTACCACAACCCACACTGACTAGCATGTCAACCGTTAACCTTGTAGTCACGTGTTCGAATCGCCTTTGAGGCAGGGATTTGCTTTTCATTGCCCTGGGTTCCTAAGTCATAAAGGACCTTTTCACACGCCTTAAGACACATTGAGTATATGGTTCAAGATCCCTATGTTTATTGACCAATTGGCGCTTAGTGGGGATGTGGTCAGGTTAATACAGCTGCTTTTCTTCCCAAGATTTCTTTCTGGTACATGTTTTAGGCTGGGTCGACAGGGGTAAGCCAGCCTAACCTGGGTGCCAGGATATTCTCTGAGAAGTAAAGGTAGGTAGCATGATACTGACCAATTCATTAATTGAGTATTGATTGGTCTAAAACTAGTGAATTAGCACCATATGTTTCATACTTTACTTTATTTACTATAATTTGATTACTTGATTACACTAGCTTATGCTTGCATTGCTTGTTGTGTTGCATGTATGGTCGCTATGTTGTGTTGCCTGTACGATCCCTATGTTGGGTTGCCTGTACGATCCCTATGTTGGGTTGCCTGTACGATCCCTATCTTGTGTTGCCTGTACGATCCCCATGTTGTGTTGCCTGTAAGCTCCATATGTTGTGTTGCCTGTACGTTCCTTATGTTGTGCTGCCTGTACGATCCCTGTGCTGTGTTGCCTGTACGATCCCTATGTTGTTTGTTTAGAAACAAATAAGTTAACATGTATTGATTGGCAATAGTGAAAATAGAGCAATAGAGGAAAAGTGAAAAAGTAGAGATAAATAATATTTCTGTGTTGTTTAGACTTATTGTTAATTGTGACTGTTCTGCTTCTTGTTCTGTTGGCTTTTTTTTCTTTTCTCTGTTAGTTATCATATTCTGTAAATGTATTGTTTGAGGCTTTTGTAAAATATGGGATAGATTGGGTATTGATTGTTTTTAACTATGAAGCAAGAACTAAATGGATAAATATGTGAAATAATGTTGTCAAAATAAAACATTTCAAAAACATTAAGGGAACTTGAGACAACAAGTACACCACTCACTCCTCAAATAATTGATTGTAGTTGTGGTAGGCCTTGAACACATCTGAATTAAGATGGTTACACAACTCAATGAGCCCCTGAAGAAGATCATCGTCTTCCTGTTTAAATACAGATATTCATTATTTTTCAAATCGTTATCTGGACAATATTTTATCATTAATTGAAATGTTTGCTTTCTTAGTACTGAAATGTATGTGTAGGCTGATAGACAACTGCCAAGGCACAATTTCCAGATACTAACATGTATTTAGGCCGGTCTCTCTGGCTGTGGGGTTACAACACTTTCTCTCTGTAATCCCGTTTATCACGCAGAGTCTCGCAGCGGAGCGAGAACTGAGGTGGTTCGACCCCCGCTCGTGACTTGCGGATACTGAGCCGGCCGCTCAGAAAGCAATGGCAAACTACTGAGCGTAATCTTGCCAAGAGATCAACAGACAGCTGAAAGATGCTGCTGTTGACAGCTAAGTCCTGTAAAAGGATACGCAAAACATTTTAATTTAATTTTAACATGTATTTGTAGGCTGATAGACCACTGCCCACGTAAAATTTCCAGATACTAACATGTATTTCTAGCCTGATAGACAACTGCCAAGGCACAATTTCCAGATACTAACATGTATTTCTAGCCTGATAGACAACTGCCAAGGCACAATTTCCAGATACTAACATGTATTTCTAGCCTGATAGACAACTGCCAAGGCACAATTTCCAGATACTAACATGTATTTCTAGCCTGATAGACAACTGCCAAGGCACAATTTCCAGATACTAACATGTATTTGTAGGTTGATAGACCACTGTCCAGGCAACATTTCCGGATTCTATCATGTATTTGTAGGCCAATATACCACTGCCCGGGCAAACTTTCCAGATAACAAAAGCTACCCACGAAAAATGTATAGCTTGTGATTCTGTTATACACACATTTGGATCCTCGATGGTGTAACAGAGTTCGTGCACTGTACTGAGACTACCCGTGTGCATCTATAGGAGGGGACGGGAGCACTTTTGGAGATACCTGAGTGCAATGATATTTTACAAACCAAACATGTATTTCATATTTACATTAATATTTGCTTCAGTCCTGTATGTTAAATATGTCTATGATCTGTCAGAAATATCCGTAGAGCCACATTTTGTGACACTTTAGCATATATTAATATGTTTAGTTTAGTTTAGTTTAGTCGACGGATCAACATCATGGCACACGGATAAGTGCTCCGTTCTTCTCCTAACTCAAGCCTGAGTCCGGAGAAACTCAGCTCAGTTCACGAACTCCGTAGCACCGGCGAGGATCCTATATTAATATGTATTTACCAGAATTAATCTTTTACGTGATTTGATTAGTTTGGCTGTTTTGTTTGTATTGTTTACGTGCTTAAGAATTAATTCAAATAATTGACCACATGCTCATACATGAATACACACATTCCAATTAATCTAACCAACCACCAACATAAACTATTACAATCTCTTATCTGATAGTCAAATAATACGGTTAAATGTATGGTTATTTAAACTGACTAGTTCACTATCTTTTCAAGCACTTTTTTATGCAATAAAATCTCAACGATTATAAATTATACGCATAATGAACCAACCTTTGTTTGAGGCTGGCATGAGTTGTGCACACGATCGTACCATTCAATAGTACTTTTCTGCAAAGATGATAAAATAAATGTTTAGTATTAATCTTAAAGTCGTTAGCATTTAAAACATCACCAATATGGCACTTATCACATACCACAAATAACTAAACATAATCAATTAGCTATTTTATTATAACAAATAAATGCAGGTGTATTTGTGTTTTCCTTGTATTTTGACCTCCATTTGTTCTTATTTGAATTATCAGCTATTTTTCCAATTGCCAGCTGTCAATGACGTTTCTTTATTGATGGTTTATCCATTTCTAAATGCAATCTGAGAGGTTTATTTGGCTCACACTGACGATGAGGTAGAGTGTTCATTTCCCACACAGGTCAGTTGGACTTAACCATTGACATTTCATTTAGAAAGCAATGGCACACTATAGAACATAAAATTGCCTAGAAAATCATATTGGAGTTTATCGCAACGGCTAGCATGATAGTGATCACATACCCACTGTGTGCCAGATGGTTTATAAAAAATGGAATTAGCACCATATACCTAATACACTTTAAGGCATTTAAAAATGGTCCTTTACTTACTTGCTATCCAGTCCTATATCAGATTGATCTTATAGGTATCTTTAAATGATATCTCTTTCCCTCCATGTATTCCAACATGTGTATTATAAGCAATGTAACAAATGTTACAATGAACTGAATGAAATATATCTTTTCGTTTTCTGATCATTAAAAGCATTAATGTTTCATATGTTATAACAGCTGATGTGACTCGTTCATAGGCATTTCACTTTCATACTGGCCACTGTTTCTTGTTGTTTCGAAAATGTGCTGAAGAAATAAAATGCGTCAATAAAGATATACATGCCAATGCAATAGAATAAAATCTTACCCTGATAAGGCTTAGGATATCAGATGGCAATTCTCGATGGAATGGCAGGCATTTTCTGAACGCATTCATGTTATAAATGGTAGCCAGACATCTGTAGAGAAATAGAAATTGTAGGTTTCTTCTGTGCTTTAATCTCTGTGTTTCATAATGAGAAAAGAAGACTGTTAATTTGTTTAGCTTATTCTTAGAGACGATACTGCATAACAGTAATAGAAGTAAATAAAATAAATTAATTAAATAGTTGCAAAAATAAAAACCTAAATGTTGAAGAGATATGTGTTATAGAGCACAGCCAACGATGTATAAAACAGAATGCATATAATTATGTAAGTGTTTGAATCATTAATGACTTCAAATATACTATTTCACAGCGTTATAATGTCAGGAGACCAGATGTCTTTGTAATTACAGTTTGTTTTCCAACTTAACAAACTCTTTAACGACACAGTGCACCAAAGCAGTTCTGCACACTAATTGCAAACTTGCTATGCAGTTTACATACCCACATTAGACAAATACATTAGTTGTTTTAGCTATACAATTGTCTCATTGCATTGTACACTTCTAATGGTAGACCCATGATAACATTCGTCACAGGAGAGTGTAGTATTAGACATCCAGTTGTCTTGATTTTAAGAATTAACATAATCACACTCTGGGCAAAAGCATACATGTTCTTTATGTCTCAGTGAATGGCATACGATGTAGTTATACAGTTATAAACATGCCAAATTCGTCTAATCATATATACTTCCTTGTTGGAGTCATATTTAAATTAAACTTTGAGCATCCATAAATATGTTATTTCATCTTTTATTGTACCTTCAACTAGCAGTGTTCATGGTCTTCAAAATATCTCAATTTTTCATCATGAGTGCTGCAATTACTGGTGCTTACTTGTTGCCTCAAAGTTCAGGCATCACACATTTCCTTGGCCAGCTTCTACAGTCACCACAAAACACCAACTCAAAGATCACCTTTTATCAAAAACGTTAGTTGCGTATCCTTTACAGGACGTAGCAGTCAACTCCAGCATTTTTGGCTGTTTGTGATTTCTTGGCAAGTTTACGTTCAGTAGTTTGCAATTGCTTTCTGAAGGACCGGCACCTATAGCATTTTGTAAAAAAAAAACAACGTAAGACGGTCTGCTGCCAAATCGCCCACAGCTGTGTTTCGAACCAACGCGGTATTCGAGATTACGAAATGCGTTCTTAACCTATTCACCACGGAGCCAGTTGTTAAAGACACAGAACATTAGCTCATACAAAATGTATTAATATGGACAGCTAATCCACTTATAAAATGCTTACTTTAACATCATCTCCAATCTAGAAAATGCGATCTTATTTGTAGGAGGGTACACATCTCTCAGCTTCTTTAGCAGACTTTTGCTATAATCTATGAAATGTGTGAATGACTCAGCTAATCCCTCCTCCTGTAAGAGATCAAAATAATATAGTAGTAAGCGGAAACAGTAGTCTAATAGCAGATATTGCCTTTAGGGCCTTCACATATACTAGGCCACACCATATAAAGTGGGTCTTCTATCCCTCATCACCCTTTCTTCCTAGATAATTACCAGAAAAATCGGAAAATTGTCTGGTACCCTTGTTTATGTGGCTGGGTTGACCCCATAACTGTAATGGCAAAAACGGCATAATATCTACAACCCATGGCGGTATGACCAGGGATGGAGTTACACCTCCTCATAGCACAATGCTTGGGCTGAATTGAAGAGCCATAAGTTACCCATGCAGTATAATCTCTCTCTCTCACTCTCTCTCTCTTTCTCTTTCTCTCTCTCTCTCTCTCTCTCTCTCTCTCTCTCTCTCTCTCTCTCTCTCTCTCTCTCTCTCTCGACCTGCCGAATTTACTCCAGAGGAAAAAATAACGCCAATATATATATGGAACAAGACATGCTACAGAAGCTGCCGGATCAGCAAATCACTGCTCTAAATCAACTAACTGTCTCCCTGTCAGAGCTTTGGTCCTAGACCAGTTGCTGAACAAGGGTTAGGGCCTCGTTTGCCGTGCCATCACATTTAGTCTTAGGTTACATTTCCCGCCAGGAAAAGACTTGTATCCTTCCAGTTGCGCCCCACCGCCGGAAGCCGTTGGCACAATGTGGGGTGTCGGGTTTGGTGAGCGCCGCCCAACATTGGGTGCTACCAGAAAGCAGGTAGTGCGTCTAATATCATACGGTAGCTCAGTCATATCTAACTAAAACTATATTTGACCTTATTACACTATGCTAAAACCACATACATAATTTACATCAGAAATGTTTTATTAATGTTATACAGTAAGATATGCTTTATATGTTCTCAGTTTCCTTATCAGTGGCGTAGAGTCCAGGATGATTTATAGGTTACAATATTGTGATCTGACTATGCAGACATGGTTTATTTCACTGTCTGGACTGTATTGTTATAAAATAAGAAAAAGGATAATATACTCCCTCCCCTTTCCTCACCTCTGATCCGTGTGTATTGGATAGGATATCTGGCCTTCTAGGTCAAGGGTGAATAACTTGTAGGATCAGTGTGCACATATTATGGCAGGTGGACATCGAAACATAGAAGGCCAAATAAGCCATAGCCCCAGAATAAATTTAAAAAGTTTAAAACTTACACACAAAATACATATTTATAGCATGAGTGATTCTGGTATATACCCAGATCCTCGCAATGTGCTGTGGAATTCATGCACTGTGCTGAAAGTCATCTTGTGTTTGCTATGGGAGAAGACAGGGGCATTTACAGAGATATATGTATGCTATAAATGTTAGTTTTTACCAAAACCATTGTTATAGTGATAATAAAACTTTTTAACAAATTATGTGCCAAACAAAAAGTAGCTTTGGACCAAACAAAAATGAATTAAGGAAAATTGAAAGTAGGAGTGAATCACAGTTATTTATGGCTTAAAAGATGTTAATGTGGTAGGAGACATGTTGCATTATAGTGTAATGACAATATTTCGGTGATATATAAGATAATCACTTAAGATGATTAATCATCCCATGACACTTAATGTGTTAAGAATCAACACGGCTATTCTCAGTTAGTTGATTCTACAAATAGATCATTAATTTGGCTGAAAATTATTAGAAATTAGTTAATGCCAGAATGCAATAACAGTTACAGTTTGTGCTAATCATCACAAAGGTGATCATCCTTTAGGCTGGCACTGAAAGTTGTCATTTATATCGACCAGCAATGCTTCCTTTCTGCTGTTGGCCTCAGTGCTAGATATTTCTCTGCTGACTGGTCTCTGCAAGTTAGAGTTATGAATGTGTTCTCCCGCTCCCTTGTTTGTCAACAGCATTAGCTATCTCTCCATTGACAGGTCTCTGAAAGTGCGGGCTGTGGAGGTGTTCATTTGCTGCTTTCTCCAGTTTACACAAGAGTCAACATTGCAGATATAAACAATAAATGTAAAGTGAATTTAAGCAGAAGAAGCTGATTTCCAGACCTTTCTTTAATGGGCCTTGATGCTGGAAGTACGAGATTTCAACGTGTCACTCCTAACAAATAAAACATGTTTAATAAAAGCTCCATAGTACATGCAAGCACCACGATATCTCAAGAAAAGAGTAACAATTATACTCTCACCTCCTCTCTGGACAGGGTTCCATCTTCAAACAGTCTGTCCAGGTCAATCAACAGATCCAGGAGAAGTTCGTAACTGAGTGGAAACTCCATGTGTTTTCTGCTGTACGCCCGCCAGCGACTGAAAGACACACATTGTAAATGTGACGAAAGCACACACGTCCTTTCGCCAAACACGTACAACAGAATTAATGTGCCGACATATGCATTCATATGTGTTTAATACATAGACATTGTCCACTAAATTCCAAGAGAAAATGAGAAATTGCATCAAGGTCTCACCTCGATGGGGCGTTGTGTTGAATTGCACTGAGTCAAGAACTAACAACACAGCACTCAGGGCATTCCCATTCGCACTTCATCCTCGTCTTTAGCAACCAATGAAGAGTCCCAATACTAATGGTACAGCTACAATCTGATTATGTCTAGCCTTTATTTGGAATTATGATTGTGTACCAGATACTCTAGTCCCTCCTAGCCGCGCCATTCTGTCCAGGTCATAGTGATGTATCTGTTCTTTTACATTATATACATGATTCCAAAGGGCCCTGATCACATCTGCCTTACTGTGCACCAATACCCCACCTATCAATGCGGACCCAGTCAATCTGTCTCCCTGCTCGTTACCCCAGACACCATCAACTCCTGGCAAAAGATGGATGCTCCATACCTTTGATTTTTTAAAATTGAATAATGGCACTCCACACACAGCACACCTGTTTTCACCCTTCTCAGCATGTTCTTGGAGTCCGTTACACTCACGACGTGCGCGATAAAACTCAATGAAGGGAAACTTACAACCCCATTTTCTGATGGTGAATGGTGGACATTGCAAGATTGAAATAAATAAAGTTCAGGTAACTGATTACCCACTGGAACAAATTAACAGCTGCACACCCGAGCAGAACGGGGCACTTATTAGTCCTGACAGTATACAATTGCCGTCAAAGGCAGAGGTTTCAGACTATCCATCTAGATGTAGAAGGCAGGTGGAAAACGGCATATTAACTTCCCAAGAAAATTTACTACTGGCACCTGGCCGTCTTGACTGACGATAGTTTGTTACACTGTGTTTCAAAACAGGCGTAACAACTACAGCCTATAGCAGGGGCCAGGGATGAAATTATAACTCTCCACAGTAGAAAGCCTGGGCTACAATGTAGAAACCAAGTGCTGCCCAAGCAGCATGATCCCTCTCTCAGCCTGTATAGTTGACTCCAGATGAAAGGTAACACTAATACGAGACGAGGGAACAAGACAAGCTGCAGAAACTGATGGACCATCAAAGCATTATGAACTGCAAACAGTATGAGATGCTTATATTACATATCACGGCCTGCTAGAGCGGAACATGCATGAAAAATAATTTTGGGGTGAAAAAAAATAATGTCTTCATATGCTTTCAGACATTAAAGTTAAAATATTTAATTAAAACAGAAGTCAATTTCAGGTTGTGTATATCTCCATGAAGTTTATCCACAAGTGTAGTGGGTGTTTGCCAAGATAATGTTTTCTGTTCTTCGTATATTGGACCATCCATCATGTGCCATGCCGATAAGCGTGGGCGGTCATGTTATGCCATCTCACTCGATCACCAGAGTCGTGGATCAGCTCCGTGTTTCTGTCTCGACCCTGCTACGTGGCCAGGCCATCTAAGTATTTTCTTCTCGGTCTTTCCCTTCGTCTCTTCCCTTCGATCTTGCCAGTTGTGACCAAGTTCTCCAATCCAAGTATATTGGACACTGACGGCAAATGTTTAGCTGTTACTTGATAAATTCCACACACTCATCAGTATGTATTATTTTTAATTTATTGAACAAGTGGAATTTCAGTATGTTATGTCCTCTAATGAATATACATAAGGAAATCATGGGCAGTTACCAAACAAGACGATATTTGATTTTATAGAAAAATGACGCAAACACTGTGGAAGGATAGAAAGAGTGATACAGATACCTTGAAAGAAGTTAACTCACAAACAGAACTGGTTACTCGCATGGATGAACATCAGTATTAGAGATGATTGGCAGTACATGAGACAGAAGGCTGTGGACAGACATGATCACCAACACACCACGGCATGGACTATAATTAGATACAGAAGATTGCTACTTGTTAAGGTGACCTCAGATGATATAACCTGAAGAATTCAGTATCCTAATTCACTGTTAAAAAGCATTCTTTGGGAACAGAGAAGAAAGAGGGTAAGATTAAACACATTCACTAGAAGAATTACTTTATGGATTTAATTTTAATGTAAACTTAACTACCTATCAACAATATACTGACCAAACTGCCTGTTGGGTCTCTGTAATATCACCTTGTATAGCATGCTGATGCAAAATAGTTCTGGCCACCTGCGGCAAGTCCCCTGTCCATTTGTAGGATGCATCCTGTTGATAGCAACAGAAATGAAACTAATAATCTGAGAGATTACAACAGACTACTTCTGGAAGTATAAAGTGAAACAATATTAGAGGAGGGAGAACAAATAAACAATAGAGGTAAACGATTAAAGATTCGGTTCTTATCTGTAATACCAACAGTCATGTAATTTTGCGAGGGTGAATAAAATTATTGGTAAGATAAAATAACTAAAGCAAAAATATGTACCAAACAAGAAAATTGTAAGTCCTCAAAATGAAATAGAATAAGTAGAAGTACCAAAGCGTGAATATTAAATAAATTAAAAGTATTTAAACAACAATAGGTAATAAAGTGAAATACTGAAATAAGAAACTACTAAACAAAAAGATGCTAAACGTGTAAAATACTGAAACAACAACGTATGCTGGGTGTAAAGAATAAAACATTAAACTGGTTGAGGTGTAAAGGGGAAGTAAGATTGCATTCTCTCCCCATTACTGTTCAGCAATTATACAGAAAATATGAGACATATAGAATATGCTGAAAGCAGAGACAATTTGATCTATTCACATTGGTGGAAATTCAAATCCGGATCTGATACAGACGACACGGTTATCTCAAACAGTGCTAGGGATTAGTAGAAGAGTTGATCCTGAGGTCATCAAGGGCGAAGGGATAATAGCGCTCGCTCTTAAACTTCCGGTGTGTGGATGCCGAGGTAGCGAGTTGAAGCAGTACACAGAACAGTTGGACTAAAATGTTGACTTATCGTCGTTGTCTTAGGGAATAAAATTACAAGTACCTCAGAAGTCGGAGTGGGTTAGCCTGATAGCGAGGGACACAGGTAATAGGGAAAGCTGATCCACACACAAAAATCAGTCCAGTGCACTAGAAGTAATAGTAAGTGAGTAGGCTATGCTAGAGTTCAAAAGCGAGATAATGTAAAAGAAAACAAATAAAAGAGTTTATTCAAAACAATGTTTTCCCGTGATGAATTTGAATAACGAAGACACAAACAATAGATTGCACGATTTATTGCCTGGCATATTTCGCTGCATATCGTCAGGTACATATTGCAGAAATCACACAACTTACGTGAATTAATTAGATAAATCCTTCAAACTGAAATATACACATGTTCGCACAGTAATGTCTTTTTTACTTTGCGAACATGTGTATATTTCAGTTTGAACGATTTATCTAATTAATTCACGTAAGTTGTGTGATTTCTGCAGTATGTACCTGACGAGATGCAGCGAAATATGCCAGGCAATAAATCGTGCAATCTATTGTTTGTGTCTTCGTTATTCAAAAGAGTTTACGCTCTCCGTCAATAAACACAATGGAAATCAAACTATTTTACTGAAATTAAAGTACCAACAACAACAAACAAATGTCCACAGACATAATTATATGCCAGCTAAAGATGGTGACCGAGTGAGATGGCGAGACATGATCGCCCACGCTTACCGGCATGGTCCATGATGATGATGAATGATTACAATCAACACAGAAGAAATTGAACATATCACAAACTTTGAAACTATTGACCCAGTAATCAACAATTTTTTGACAAAATAATAATAGTGAGCGCAAATGAAGGATTTCCGGAATATCAAGATAATAGAAAACAATGGTTGTTTCAAAGAAAACGATAACACCAATATGTGAGATATCAATAGAAGGGAAAAACATCTTAAACCAGGTGATAAATCTAAATACATAGAGGCAATCATAATAATAGATGGAAGATATGTGACAGAGATTAAGAGCAGAATATGTCAAGATTAAGCCGCATTTCAGAAAATGAAAAGAACTTTCCTTACGCAATAAGTCAGTATCATTGAATGTTAGAACTGGTGAACTGAAATGTTAAATAGAACATGATTTGCGTTATGGCAGTGAATCATGGAACATGAATGAACACATTTGGAAGAGATTGGGAGCATCTAAGATGAGATTCCTGAGACTAATGTTCCGAATATCTTGGACAGCCAGAGTAACCAACAACGATTGTCAGGAAGAGTCTAATAAAAGGAGATGGCATTCCTATTTCCGTAAAGAAGACAAAAGAGCGGAAAAATAAAACATTAAGCAATCAGCTCACGAAGCAGAAAGCAGCAGACACAGAAAGTAGAAGCAAAAGGCATCAATTGAAGCACTATATTGTCAAGAAGATAATTGACCAAGTTCTAGAACATGTTAGCGATACACTTGAATATATTTTCCAAGTTCGCCATTTATTCTGAGCAGCGGCTTATTTAGCTTGCTAATGTCGCTAATGTATATACTACATGAACACAAAACCATAAGTTTAGTGCCCGGAAAACGAATGCGTTGTAAGTTTAACGTGCTGAAATATCATCATTATATGCCATGCCGGTAAGCGTAAGCCAGTGGTTCTCAACCAGTGGGGAATTCCCCTCTCCCCCTGGGGGGGGGGGAATTTTAGGGTTTCCGGGGGGGGGGGGGGTTAAGATTATTTCAAGATCGCGTTAATACAAGAACCGATTACTTGATATTGTTCCCCCCCCCCCCCCCATACTTTACAGGTCTGTACTTCTCGCCCTTCTAAAATCCGTTTTATAACGTCAGTAGAGCCACAAATCACGTTTTATGTAGACGTTCTAGTATGTGTTATTAAATTTAGCTTCTATTTTTACGTATACTGTGTAGAAGTGGGAGGATTTATAGGGATGACATACGAAGGGGTGGGGGGGGGGGAGATAATGACATTCTGAACCTACGGTGAAGGGGTGCATGGGCCAAAGAAGGTTGAGAACCACTGGCATGAGCGGTCATGTTTCAGCATCTTCCACCATTATCAGATTCGTGAACAACTCTATGTTCTTGTCCCGACCATGATATTAAGTTGAAACAAGGAACTGTAATAAAGCAATGAAACAAGAACACACAATAAGTATGTAGCAATATAACAAACATGTACATTGTATTTCCTGAGCTCATGCTCAATGAAGATGCACATTAAGTCCTCGTGTTGTCTGACATCGGTCCAGTTGTCGTCTTCAGGAATCCCCCGATCTTCTCTGGTGGCCAGGCTGAGCTTCAGGTGGATATCGCCCTGGATCTTGGACCGCGATGACCTGCCCTCAAGTTTGTACCACTGGTTTGAGCCAGTTGACGGGAGATCCTGATGAAGAAAATTAAGAAATAATTAATGGTCTCTTGAGGAGTCGCGGTGGAGCTGTTGTTAGTGAGCTTGCACGCTAAGACATATTTGTTTTTCTGGTAATTATCTGGGTAGGAAAGGCAGCGAAGAAGGTAATTAGCCACCCCACTTCATTATGTCGTGACCTGTAATATGTGAAACTCTTAACAATTTATACTTCAAGGGCAGTATCTCCGTGGGGATATCTATTTATAATTTTTCTGCAATATTTAACTCTGAACCAAATAATAACAGAAATTTTATTCAAAACAATGTATTTCTTTTGTGAAATTAAACAAAGAAGTCACAAGCAATATTTTGCACAATTTATTGCCTGGCATATTTCGTCGAATCTCGTCAGGTGCATACTACACAATTACAAGTATATGTTTTATGAAGTGAATAAATGAATAATACTTTGGCTGAAATACTTAAAAGGTAGCCGCAGGTGTCGTGCATTTATTGTCACCATAGTAAATTAAAATTTAAAACTAACTCTTTCTGTAAGCACAAAACTGGCTAGAACCGCTTATTTGCTAAGGCCTCACTATATTTGAGCATTTGTTTATTGTTGTCGAATACAGTATACGAAACGCGTTTTATAAACATTTGTTCACGTTATGAGCTCAGTTACTGAGTTGTCGAGAAATCGACGAGAAGGACGTTTTAAAGCCTGTCGACTGCACGGAGATTCCTGAATACTGATTAATCCTCTTTTCCACCTACATTGGTATATGTTCGGCTGCTCGATTTGCTAATTTTCTTTCCGTTCTAACTATGTAAAATGGTTGGCACTCACACTGGAATTGTTACGTGTACGGAGACAATGGTTCTGATACATATGGAGAAGGTATCGGGGTGGTTTGATTTATTGGTTCAGCAGCAAAGAATGTTTGGTTTTCTGCAATTTTAAGTCGATAATGTATTCGTTTAATTACATCGTCTCCTCGAAGGGATAGTTGATTAAATACTTGCACTGACCGATGATTCTGTGGGGATAGGTTTGGTTGGCTGGCAGTAATGGTTGATGAAGTCGTCTTGAAATCGATTAGATAGTAAAGTCTTGTTAAGGGTGTCAAGAATTATTTTTTAGTATGTCATTAGATAAAATATTTCTAGCTCTATTGAACAGGGTCCTTTCCAGGCCTCAGTAAGTGCTCTTGTATTAATTCACGAGTAATTTACTCTTTAGGCTGGTTGGTGAATCTTGTGGAAGACTGGGATTCAAATATGAAGTCCGACGTTTCAACGTTCTTGTTGTTTGAGCCTTGAAAAGACTGCTGCTATCGGAGAGAATCTGGTGTAAGGACTTTACTCTTGATCCAGTGCCAAAGTACCATCTACACGGGGAGTATATTGATGAGCTGTCCTTTCCTTCTTCAAAATCTGAAACAAGCAGAGGTGCACGACTGGAAGAGGAACTCCACACCCACGGAGAGGCATATTAGAACATAACCAGCGCTGCATAAAAGAAGATCTGAACATGAGAACGCCCAAGAAGAAAATGGATTGCCGACTTCAAAGATATTGTACAATCACATGAAATGACATTATCCAGTGCCACTTATTGGGCTCTGGAACGTCAACTACTCCTCCTCACGACGCTTGACGGCAAAAGTGGAAGATGATAATGATGAAGCACCAGGTAATGATTCAGCACAACACATGCAAACTAACTGAGAATAGGCTTTTGGGGGTAATGTCTCGCTCAAAGGTTTTATGTGTTTCATTCGCAACAGACTGGAACACAATGCCGTGACAGAAAACACGCTGCTTTGAAACCCGTAATTTACAAGTTAATCTGAAGTGATATAAGTGTTTGTGTAATATGACATAATGTCACTTTGAAAATGCATGTCCGCATATACATTAAAGCTAAAACACACATGGATGCAATCTTATATAAACATCAGTGATTACAAATAACTCTCCTGCCCGATGCACGCCTAAAAACTGCTGTCTCCAACCTGACAGCTGACAGTAATGGATGTTCAACGTTGTTTTCCTCCCTTTAACATGTCCAGGCATTGCCGCCCATTCAGTCACATTAATTATCTCTTGTATTCGACATGGCATTGTTGCTCTAGATATAATAATCGCACACACATTATGGTGTCTAATTTGTCATATCTATTTCCACGCTGTAATGTAATAGATTGTATTAGTTTCTTAATGTTTCATCCATTTCTTATCTTCGTGGGATCATGTGTATTTAATTTGGGATACAATACATTTTCTATCGCTATAATTGGTCAGTTTGTCTAGTCTAGTTAAAGAATGTGCGTGTTTGTATGTAACATTATATGATTATTTGAGCTGTTTTCGTAAATAATGTGAAAATTAATATATTCTCAATTTCCCATATTATAAATTAGCATATCTCAATGAACTGTAAACTTCCGAGTGTTTTCACTCCATCCTTATCTTCCCAGAGTTCATGCATCCATTTTATGAGCTGGGTCCACCCTAGGAACGCACTGAGCGGGATTACATAAACCCTGTAACAGGCCTTGCGTGAGTTCACTAACCACTATACACCCAGTACTCGCAAGGAATGTGTAAGGCGAAAGCAAAATAATACCTTAGCCTTGCTAATGTGCTTATAAACATTTGCATTAAAAGAAGCGCCCTTAGTAATGAATTAAAATCTATTTTAAGAGCTTCTGTTGTGGACTAGCTGCATTAGTTAATGCATCTGGAATTATTGAATCTGTACAGCATCATGCTGGCTGAAAGTTGCTGGTACATGTTTGTGAAGTTTATATAAGATCAGTGGGTTCATGTAGAAAGAGGAAAAGCTTAAAAACATCTAATAGCAGTGGTTTCTAAGGAAAATACAAAGAATATCAAGGACAGACTGAAAAACCAATGAGCAAGCCCTAAAAGAGTTAGATACAAACCGTAAACTGATAGAGCAATTAGACGTAGATAGGCAACATGGCTTGGAAACATTATGAGAAGAAATAAACTAGAAAACTTGGTGACAACTGGCAAGATTGAAGGAAAAAGAACAAGGGGAAAGCAGAGAAGTAAATATCTGGATGGCTTGGCCATGTGTCATGGTCGAGACAAGAATACTGAGCTAATTGACAACTCTAGTGATCGTTTGAGATGGCGATCCATGACCTCCCACGCTTGTCGACATGGCAAATGATGAATGAAATTTAATATGTACAGAAAGAAGTAACATCAGTTTAAAATGCATATTCTATTATCATAATATTAATGCAAGCAAAATTCTTTTACTAAAGTGGTTGCTTTTAAGCTGGCAGTGTATGTATGATTATGTTTAAAGGTACATCATTATCGTAAACAGTTAGTCAAAAACTAGATTGATGTTGAATTCGCTTGACAATGTCCCCCCACTTCTATTATCAGCAATGTTCTTTGACTAGGTTTAAGACTGCAACCCAGTGTCTACGCATGTCTATGTAATGTAGTTGTGTATTCTCTATTTGTCGCCCTCAATTTAATTTCCTCTGGATTTTGCTTTCCAGTATTTTCCAACAGTTGACCTCATTCTGTATCCAGGGTACTTAATTTACCAAATATCTGTAAAATACTTTCATTTAATTCTTTTCTGTTAGAAGAAAGGCATTGCATAAAGGTGTATATCTCATCTCATCTTGTTCCTCTTGAACCTTGCGGTATCGAGGTGAAATATAAACATCGGGAGAGCGCCCATGCATGGGTTGCATATATCGAGATTCCAATGGACTCCCTCTGTCCATCGTTTACGTGGTCGGCCTCTTCCTCTGCTTCCATTTGGTCTGTGCATCATTGTTTGTTGTGGTATACTATTAGCTGGTAGCCTAGTTACATGGCCAAACCATTTGACTTGCTGCCTTCTAATAAAATATAGCGCTGTTATAGCCCCCTCTTTAGTCCCGATTTCTTCATTTCTGATTGTCTCTCTTCTTAAGAAATATAGCTCGACTAAATCGGATTTGAAAATAATATTCTAGACGGGTTAAAAGAAACAAACATCCTAATGCTGCGTATCCACAGTGAAGTGGTTGAGCGGTTTGCTTGTTCCAATGATCCCAAGAGCTTTGCCGGCGGTAGCGCAGCTACCGGTAGGGCCTCCCATAGCGGACAGGTCAAGGGATATGATCCAGACGAAGTGATACACAAACCTGCTACCTTGTAGGTATATTGGGGACAGTCAAAGGCTAGAGAAAGCAACCAGAATGCAATGCTTATCCGAGCTGAATGCACTGAGCCACATACTTGACAAAACAGTGCATAATTTCTCCTAAATGATGGCGTTATGTCACTAACAAAATCGGACAAACAAATGACGAACGTACATGTGGACTTGGGTGAGAGGCCAATATCAAATGAGGCATAGGCAGCAGACACATAAGAAAGCACATATATACCACCCAAAACCATTTGGGACTTGAAATTAGGAAAATAGAATCGTGAAATATAAATATACTTGAATTTAACACCGAAGAATATACATCAGTTAGAATATGTTACACTTAGACGGGGATATAGTGAATTCAAAACAATGTATATATTTTGTTTTTCCGCGTTTCCATCCTGTTTCAGGATATTGCGGTCAACACCAGCATCTTTCAGCTGTATGTTGATTCCTAGGCTAGATTACGCTCATCAGCACGCCACGACTTTCTGAGCGACCGGCTCCATACTCTCATAAGTCACTTTTGCGATTCCAACCACTGCTAATTCTCGTCGCGTCACGTGACGAGAGTATTCGGGGTCAGCGGAGAAAGCTGCTAACCCCTCGGCCATGGAGCCGGCAAAACAATGTATATCCGTAGTGAATTTTAATAGCGAAGACACAAACAATATATTGCACGATGCATTGCCTGGCATATACATACCAGGTACATGCATACTGCAGAAATCACACAACAAAAGCTAAAGCAATTAGATACATCCCTAAATATTTCAGCTTGAAGGATATTCCTAATGACATTAGTTTATATTATATGATTTCTGCAGTATGTACCTGACAACATGCAGCGACCTATACCAGGCAATAAATCGTGCAATCTATTGTTTGTGTTTTTGTGATTCAAATATAGTAAAGTATACAATTACTTGCCTGTGCTGTTGTGGGTCGTTGCAATCAACACAAGCATTTTACGGCTGTTTGTGATTTTCTTGGTAATTCTACGTTCGGTAGTTTACCTTCTCTACCTGAACGGCTGACACTTATGCCATTGAGAAAATCAAAAGCAAAGCCGTCTGCTTCCAAACTGCCCGCGGCTGACTTTCACCCCGGTATGTGAGGATTGTTAAACTGCGTTCACTATCACTAAGAAACGGACATCAATAACATATAAACCATCAGAAACTAAACGGACAACTGGAATCTTACACAATAAATAGACATAAACATTGCAACAGGACATTCTTCCGCCCTTATCTTACTTCAAGGGGAATGTTGACGCAACCCAGGAAGTCGTCGATGATGTCGTCGTCTTTTGATCTGGCAGACTGTGCCACTTGTTTGAAAAAGCGACCCAAACCCTTAAGGCCTGCGATCTCATTCAACTTCTTGGCTGCTTCCACCACCGAGAACTCTTCGTCGTGATCCCTGAAATATCATAGAATTGGAAGTCCTTGAGGCAACACAACCAAAGCGAAAGCTATCCAATAAGAAACAATAATAAGGCACAAGACAGACTCAAACTGCATGCAAAGGTCCATTATATATATATATATATATATATATACATATATATATATATATATATATATATATATATATATATATATATATATATATATATATATATATATATATATATATATATATATATATATATATATATATATATATATATATATATATATATATATACATATATCAGTCAATCAATCATGTGCCTTGCCGGAAACCGTGGGCTGTCATGACTCTCCATTTCACTCGATCACCAGAGTCGTGGATCAGCTCAGTGTTCCTGTCTCGTCCATGCCATGTGGCCAAGCCATCCAGGCATTTTCCTCTCGGTCTTTCTCTTGGTCTGTTCCCTTCGATCTTGCCAGTTGTCACTAAGTTCTCCAATCCATTTCCTTCTCATAACACGTCCAAAATATTTTGACTGTCTACGTCTAATTTCTCTAATCAATTTACGATTTTCATTGGTCATTGGTTTCTCTGTCTGTCCATGATATTCTTTGCATTTACCTCAGAAACCACATTTCTGCAGACATCGGATGTTTTTCAGCTTGACTGGACATTGTCCAAGTTTCACATGCATACAGAAGAATAGGCTCTATGTATCCCGTCAACACTCCTTTTCTCGTTTCAATTGACATCTTTTTATTGGTCAGAATGTTTTTCATCTTGCTAAAGGCTACTATTGCCATGGTGATTCTTGTTCTAATCTCTTCAAGACATGTCCCATCAGATGTTATGACTGTTCCGTGATAATTGTACCGATTCACTTGTTGAAGAATATTCCCATTTACTTGTATATTACATTGTGGTATTGCGTTCTTTACAGTTACGACCATAACCTGTGTCTTCTTACAATTTAATTCCAACCCCAGCTGCTCACTGTGTACAACAATCGCGTCTACTAATTGTTGTAGATCTTGTGCATTGTCTGCAATCAATACTGTATCCTCTGCATATCTAATGTTATTGATGTTTCGTCCTGCAATGTTGATTTCATTTATATCTTCTACAATTCTGAAAATATTTTCACTGTATAGGGAAAAAAGATCTGGGGACGTTACACATCTCTGCCTAACACCTCTCTTAATAGGCTGATATTGTTCCACTTCATTATCAATCCTTATGGCAGCTTGTTGTTTCCAATATTTGTTTTTTATAAGTCTAATGTCTTTCCCATCAATGTGTAGATCTTCAAGCATATCTACCATGTTGACATTTCAGTAACTGTTAGCAGCATATACACAGCATTTACAGTAACCTTTCCTTCCACAAACCCACATTGTTCTTCCCCTATTTCAGGTTGTATTTTCTTCCTCACTATTTGCATGATAATTCGTAGCAAAATCTTTGTGATGTGACTCATTATACTATGTTGATCACATTCCAAGGCTCCTGATTTCTTTGGGATTGCAATAAATACAGAGTTACATAATTCACAAGGTATATCTCCAGTATCATATAATGTGCTCAGCAGTCTGGTGACGTGCTCTAGTCTAAATTCTTCTAAAGCTTTAATCATTTCTGTTGTGATGTTATCTGCACCGGGGGCATTGCCAGCTTTCATATACATAAGAACATTTTGAACCTCCATCTTCAAAATTGGCGGTCCTTCATTATCATACTATATCTAATATCATACTGTTCCTCTCTGTTATCATTATAAAGGTTTTTCACATAATCTGTCCATACATGTAGAATCTGATCTTTTTTCTATTGTGATTTTGCCATCTTTAGTTTTAAGAGAGCCTGTTTATGTACTTGTTCTTTTATTAGTAAGTTCCTGAATTCTTTTGTGCACTAATTTGGTGTTTTGTCTGTTGTATTATTTTTCAATGTCTAAGCCCCGATGGTGTTTCCACCTTGTCGTGGTGGGGGAGCTTGAGTTTCTCAATGACTCTGAGAGCTATGCGGCGGTAGCGTAGCTACCAGCAGGGCCTCCCAAGCCGGACAGGTCAAAGGGTAGAGAACAGACAAAGAGAAACACCCTGGTCCTCCAGGTTGGGGGTTGAAGCGTGGGTTAACATCCCCACCTTTGTAAAAACCTTTCTTTGTTACGAAACAAATACATGAGCCTCGATATCGGACTGACTTATCTGGACAACGACCTTGGAACATTAAAGGACTTTTGAGATTTGGAACATGGAATGTACGGACACTATATCGAGCTGGAGCGGCCGAAGAACTAACCCGGGAGCTGGTTGAATATCAAATGGATATAACAGCAATTCAAGAAATAAGGTGGCCAGGAGAGGGTACTTTAGAGAAAAATGGAATGATTATAATATATGGAGGAAACACCCAAAATAAACATGAATTAGGAACAGGATTTGTCATCAAAAAAGAGTTATGGGGGAACGTTTTAAACTTTAAAGCTTTTAATGACAGGATTAGTAAATTACGAATAAAAGGTAAATGGAAAAATATAACGATGATTAATGTACATGCACCTACTGAAGAGAAAGAAGATGATATTAAAGAAGACTTTTATAATGATCTGGAAGATGTCATTGAAGAAACCCCCAAACAGGACATCCTGATTGTGCTGGGAGATTTCAATGCAAAAATAGGTAGAGAGCAAATTAATAAAAAAAAAGTGGCCGGTATGGAAAGCCTACATACAACTTCAAATGATAATGGATGGAGAGTCATCAACCTGGCAGAAGCCAAAGGACTGCAGATTAGCAGTACCAGACTACAAAGAAAGGATATGCACAAACAAACTTGGAAATCATGTGACAAGAGAACATATAATCAAATAGATCACATTTTATTTAACAATAGAAATGCATCAAACATACAGCAAGTCAGAAGTTATAGAGGAGCTGAGTGCCACAGTGACCACTTCCTCGTTGGAGCAAAATTTAAAATAAAACTTAAGCGAGCTTTCTATACTAAATTACAAAGATTACACCCAACATATAACAGAGAAAAACTACAAGACATTACAGTCAAAGAGAAATTTACAGATGAAATAAAATGTAAACTTGAAACTCTGCAAAACCCTTCGGAGAAAAGAGTTGACCAAACCTGGTTGAACATCAAGAATACAATTCAATCTACCGCAGAAGAATGTCTCGGTGTGTTAACCACGCATAGAAAGAACAGATGGTTCAATCAAAAATGTGAAGAAGCAGTCATTAGGAAGAAGAATGCCAGACATGTATGGTTAAATGACATCAATAACATCCAAAAGGAAGAGCATTATAGAAATGAATGTAAAGAGGCTACAAAAATAGTCCGACAGCAGAAGCGAGAATATATGAGTAATATAATCAAAGATACGGAAACTAATCACCAGAAAAATGAATCCAGAAATTTTTTTAAAGAACTGAAGTCAATGAAACGAGGGCACCAACAAAACACATATGGATTAAAAGACAAAAATGGGAATATGATAAATACCAATGAGGAAATGTGCAACACATGGAAAGAATATTTTATTGAATTACTAAATTGTGAAGCTCCAAGTAACATTTTCCCACAGGAAGAGGTTCTAACATGCGAACCACAAATTGAAGAACCTACATTTGAAGAAATCCTATATGTAATCACACGACTTAAAAACAATAAGGCAACTGGGACTGATGGAATTGCTGCTGAATTTATAAAGGCAGGTGGAAATGCATTACATCTAAAGCTATACGAACTAATAATAAAAATCTGGAGGACAGAAGAATTACCCCATGACTGGAAAGAGTCATTATTGATACCTATCTTTAAGAAAGGAGACAAGTTCCAATGTGGAAATTATAGAGGAATATCACTACTGTCCACAAGCTATAAGATACTATCCGCAGTATTACTAAATAGACTAAAACCATATTCAGAAGACATATTAGGTGACTACCAGGCGGGTTTTAGACAAAACAGATCAACAATAGATCAGATATTTATCTTACGACAAATAGCCAAGAAACATTGGGAATATAAAAGAGATCTCCATAACATTTTTGTGGATTTTAAAAAGGCTTATGATAGTGTCCATAGGAATAGTCTATGGAATGCTATGCAGGAATTTGGAATACTAAGGAAGTTAATCAACATGACCAGACTATGCATGGAAGATACTTATAATATAGTAACATATAAAGGCAGGAAATCAGACCCCTTCCAAATAACATCTGGCTTGAAACAGGGTGATGCACTATCGCCGCTACTCTTCAATCTGGCTCTAGAGAAAGTTGTAAGGAAGATAAAGTAGGAATGTGATATTGGAGGAACATCCAAGCTGCTTGGTTATGCAGATGATATAGATATTATAGGGCAAAGTGAACAAAAGACATTGGAAATATTGACTCACTTAAAGGAAAAAGCCCAACAGATGGGGCTGGTTATCAACCAAAATAAGACAGAATATATGGTAATTTCAAGAGACGGAATGGCTAAAAACTCTGGCCACATACAAATAGATAATATGACCATTAAAAGAACGGAAACATACAAATACCTGGGTACAATCTTCAACTGCTCCAACATCATAAGGGAAGAAATACAAACTAGAATCAACTCTGGAAATAAGATATACTATGCACTACAACATCTACTAAAATCAAAGGCGCTATCTCGTAACACCAAAATCACAATATACAAAACACTGATCAGACCAGTTGTGCTGTATGGCTCTGAAACCTGGAGTACAACAAAAGGAGACGAAGCCTTGTTACAAACCTTTGAGAACAAAATTTTAAGACGCATCTTTGGACCCATTAGGGATACACAAAGTGGAGAGTGGAAAAGAAGAAGTAACAAAGACATTTATGATCTGTTTAAGTCCCCGCTAATCACTGGTATCATGAAGGCTAATAGACTACAATGGCTGGGGCATATAGAAAGAATGGAAGATAATAGGGAAACAAAACTCGCTTACACTCAGGAAATAAATGACCGTAGACCCCGAGGTAGACCAAGACGACGGTGGAGAGATAATACATGTACAGACCTACAAGCACTTGGAATCAACGACTGGCAAGAGAAGGTCCACCAGAGAGACGAATGGAGACGGATTGTATTTGCAGCAAAGAACCTCAATCGCTCGGAAAGCTGAAGAAGAAGAAGAAGAAGAAGAAGAAGAAGAAGAAGAAGAAGAAGAAGAAGAAGAAGAAGAAGAAGAAGAAGAAGAAGAAGAAGAAGAAGAAGAAGAAGAAGAAGAAGAAGAACAAGAAGAAGAAGAAGAAGAAGAAGAAGAAGTCTAAGCACTTTTCCTCAAGCCATGCCTCTTTTGCCTCCTTACATAATATTCTGACTTGTTTGTGAATTTCTTCATATTTGGCAGAATTACTTATGTTGAATCTTCTTGTTTCCATTAGGTGTAAAATTTATTCTGTCATCCATTTCTTACGACCCCCCTTCTTTAATTTTAGAATAGTTGTTTCTGCAGCCAAACTGATTGAATTCTTCAACATTTCCCATTGATCATGCACATCCTGGAATAATATCTCTAGATCAGACAATATATCAAATCTGTTCTGTACTTCTATGTTGAATCTGTTTTGTATTTCCTTGTCTTTACTCAATGTACCCAAATCATATTTAGTGTTTCCTGTTAACTTGACTTTCTTCAACTTTATCCTCAGTGTTCCTGTAAGTAGTCTGAGGTCACTATAACAATCAGCACTGGGAACTGTTTTTGTTATTGTTAGTGCGTTTCTAAATCTTCTGCTAATCAGAATGTAGTCAATCTGGTTTCTGATCCTGCTATCAGGACTCCTCCATGTCCATAATCTTCTAGGGTGTTGCTTAAACCTGGTGTTTTCTACAATCATTTCCTGTTCTTTTGCCCACTCTACGAGTCTGTATCCTCTTTCATTTCTCTCTCCTAAACCATAGTTTCCAACTGTGTATCTATCCCTTGATTTACTACTTTTGCATTGAAGTATGCATTATGTTTATTTCTGAATGTTTACATTTTGAAGGCAGACTCTATGACATTATAAAATTCCTCTACACTATCTTCACTGCATTCTCCTATTGGGGCATATACTTGAATAACATTTATACTAAAAGATCTGCCACTCAATTTAACTAGTAGAACTCTGTCCGACACGGCCCAATATCCTTGAACAGATTTTGGTGTTTTCCGGTCCAAAATAATAGCCACTCCCATTTGTCGATCTTCACATCCAGAATAAATAATCTTAAAATTTTCATCTATCTTGATGCGTGTTCCTGTCCATCTCGTTTCGCACATGCCTAAAATATTAATTTTTTCTCTGTCTATTTCTTGTTTTATGCTCTCTAATGTTTCTTCGTCGTTTAACGTCCTAACGTTCACTGTTGCTAATTTCAACGTCTCTGTCTTTGTCTTGCGATGATCAGTCTCAAGGCGAATCATAACGTACTAGGCATTTATAAAGAGGTAGTTTGCCGGTGCTTTCCTATATGGCAGTAACCGTACTGGTCGTTTGACCGCAGCCATTGTCTAACGAAAGAGATCCGCCGCCTGCCGTTGCGAAACTTGAGACCATAAAAAAACAAATATCTGTCGGCTGCTCTCAAAATTTCATCCACCACCTGCCTTCCGTGACTTATTTTGAAAACTTCCAATAAAGGAATACGAAATAAAATCACATAATCCACAGGAAAACACTAATCAACGTTTCCCCGAAGAATAAACGCGTCACTTCGTCGCCATTTGTACCGTAAGTGCATATATATATATATATATATATATATATATATATATATATATATATATATATATATATATATATATATATATATATATATATATATATATATATACTTCGGTGTTCATTTTCTTCGGTTTTCGTCGGTTTCGGTTTTCGTCGATTTTTTTCGCGAAAAATTTGTCTCTATAAAATGTGTTTTTGATATGTATTTTGGAGTATCTATAACTAATAAGCCGGTCTCCATTGACGAAGAGGTTACGGACGCGGTTACTAATCCCTCTTACCACCGTTTAAAACACAGCTGCGAGAGATTTTGCAACAGACCACGTTGCGTTGGGTTTTAACGAATTGATCCTTCAAGAATCAAATGAAGATCGTAAACTGATTAGAGTCATTAGCGTAGGCAGTCAACATTTTCTGGGCATGTTATGAGAAGAAATGAATTGAAGAATTTGGTGACAACTGGTAAGATCGAATGAACAGACCAAGGGGAAGACCTAGAAGTAAATACCTGGATGGCTTGGCCACGTGGCATGGTCGAGACAGAAACACGGAGCTGATCCACGACTCTGGTGATCGAGTGAGATGGCAAAACCTTACCGCCCACGCTTACCAGCATGGCACATGATGGATGGATGGATTCTGCTGCAGCCGTTACTTCTATTATCTAAATCAGTTCTATGTCTGTCGACTATTTGACTTTGGTTTCCCATATGGCGCTCTAGTCTAATGTGACCCCGTTTGATTGGATCTTCTTGCAGTCCGGTCAAATATGCATAATGACATCCATCCCTTGAATCATTTACTCGTTGAGCCTCCCCGAGGTCGTTCAGGATGTCATCTAGACACATTGCTCGGCGATCCCCCATAGTAAGCATGCCCGTAAGCTTATCTGCTCGTTCGTTTCCGCCCACGCCCGGGTGCACTGGCACACAAATAAAACAGATATTAGCCAGTCCTGGCCTCATCAGAGATTCAATCCATTGCCTTCTCGCCCAGACAGGTCTCAATCTTCCTAAGGATAATCACGGAGGAAACCGTGCATGGGTGAAAGTCTGTGTCTCCAGTCATGTTATTGTCTTCGTGACCGCCATGACCTTCATGGTTGAACGGCTCATGGCCACGACAAAGGCTCAATTGTCTTGCTTAAGAGTCTTTCCTCCAACCTGGGTCGTAAAAGAACATGAGCTCCGCGTTTCATTATATCGGGTTTGTAACTGATTCTATGCCGGCTTCCTGGCCTAGAGGTTAGCAACTTTTCTCCGTAATCTCGTATACTCTCGTAAGTAACGTGACGACGGTGAGAATCAGTAGTAATTCGAATCGCGTCGGTAACTTACGGGGTATGTGAGCCGGCCGCTCAGACAGCAATGGCAAACTACTGAGCGTAATCTTGTCAAGAAATCAACAATCAGCTGAAAGATGTTGATGTTTCCATCATCCTCGCACACACAGGGGTAGGAGCTCGAGATTGCACTTTAAACCATTGACCTGGTTTGTATCAACAGTGGTTGTGTCACCAGGACAGCAAGCCGTCCAAGCGATGAGAACAATGCTGTTGATCTGGCGCTGGTTTCTCCTTCACTCACTACAGTGTGTAGATCGGAAACTTTCTGTCGTGCTTGATCCGTGGCGGAATTTCTGCAACTTTAAAATGGATGCTGCATGGAAAGACTGAGCATGCATGGGGATGCCCAGTGGGCTGTGATGCCGTTTGATCAACATGCCTTGTAATTATGAAACTTCAGCCACTAACCCTCCAGTGACTGACGGCAATAAAGTACATACAATGTTAGTATCAAAGAAGTGTGGGAATGTCCATGTTTCTCGGACATCCGCCGGCCATCATTAATTCAGATGGTGACTTCTAGAAGGACACTGTCTTGCCAACAGACCAGTACCGCCTTTTGGTGCACGCCTGACCACTCGGAGCCGATCAGGAGGAGGTTGTGTCCGAGTGGATGTCACTCTGGTTTGTCCTCCTAGAGCTGGAGGAGAGGAGCAGCAGATTTGGCGTATAAGTCATGCATTGCACTTTGCATGATCGCCCTGCACAATCTGGTGACTCGAGTCCGGCTTCTAATTGGTAAGACAGCGAACCTAGAAAGAAAGAGAGAGAAAGAGAGAGAGAGAGAGAGAGAGAGAGAGAGAGAGAGAGAGAGAGAGAGAGAGAGAGAGAGAGAGAGAGAAACATGGGAAGGGACCTAGGCTAGGCCCCTTCCTAGGTCTCTCTCTCTCTCTCTTTCTTTCTTTCTTTCTCTCCCTAGGTTCCTCCCTAGGTTTCTTTGTCTCTCCCTAGGTTTCTTCCTAGGTGTCTGTTTGTTCTTTTCTTTTTGTTTGTTGTCGTTTGGTTTGTCGTTTTTTTTTTTTTTTTTTTTTTTTTTTTTTTTACTTACAAACAATTTATTGTAAATTTATTGGAAATTGATGCAGCAGTACAGATGAAACATTGTCGAAGCATACGTTTGCTAGCGAAAGAATTTGATGTGTCAATTGGGACAATTCAAAAGGTCGTTTGTAAGAAACTGCAATATCGGAAGGTGTGTTCACAGTGGGTACCACGGATGTTGACCGACCACCAAAAAGAGGAACGCATGGGATGGTATTTGAACCACGTGCTGCGTTACAGAGAGGAGGGTGATGAATTTTTTTTCCTCATAGTGGCAAACGATGAATTATGGTGTCACCACTTTGATCCGAGCAGAAAAAGAGAGAGTATGCAATGGAAGCAAAAGCCAAAGAATTCAAGTTACAGGTTTCCGCTAGTAAGGTTATGCTGGGCGCATTTTTTTACCATGAAGGGCTATTGTTGGCCGACTGTAAAGAACCTGGTGTTAACTTCAACTCTACCCACTACTTGGAAACAGTAGACAAGCTGCCAAAGGTCATCAAGAATAAACGACGCTGCATGCTTTCTCGTGGTGTGATTTTGTTGCACGATAATGCTCGTCCGCACGTCGCAAATATTGTGCAGGACGTTAGCAAGGAAGAAGTGGGAAATTCTGCAACATCCAGCTTATAGTCCTGATTTGTCACCATGTGATTTTCATTTGTTCGGAGCTCTAAAAAAAAGCTCTCAAGGGGCAACGATTTCACACAGATGCAGACGTAATGAACGCGATAAACATTTGTTCAGTGAGTAACCACAATCTTTTTTTGCGGAAGGCATTCGCCGCCTACCTAACGAATGAGATCCTTGCCTGAATGCCTACGGCGACTTCTTCTGGCCAACCCATGGTGCATAATTCATTCAAAATGAATGCTTTGTTTAATTCTACCACACCTCTTAATGTTTCTTTCATGCTCGAGGAGTTAAACGACTTCCCCCATCATCCCGTTTACCCACGTAGGGTAACGCAGCACGAGAATTGGAAGCGGTTCTCGTCGCGTCGATAACATACGGAAAAATTGAGCCGGCCGCTCAGAAAAAAATGGCAAACTAATGAGCGTAATCTTGCCAAGAAATCAAGGACAGCGATAAGATGATGGTGTTGACAGCGATGTCATGTAAAGGATATGCGTATACAGACAGAGACAGACAGACAGACAGACAGACAGACAGACAGACAGACAGACAGACAGACAGACAGAACGAACGAACGAACGAGCGAACGAACAAACTTTATTTTAAAAGGGTAACAAATTGGGCACGCAGGCCCCTCTTACATAGATACACAGACAGAAAGACAGACAGACAGACAGACAGACAGACAGACAGGCAGATAGACAGACAGACAGACAGACAGACAGACAGACAGATATAAAATCGTTAATACAAATACCAACAATAATAATAAAACCACTTTAACTCGGGGGAAAATGATAGCAATAACAACATTTAAAGATAATAAAGCGATGTATAAGAGCACTCCTTCTTAAACATCCCGTGTTCTGCTGCCGAGGTAGCGGGTCCAACCTCTATACCGGTCAGTTGGACTAACATATTTACTTCTCGTCCTTGATTTGGGGACGTAAATTACATGGACTTTGAAGTCCGAGTCGGTTTTCCTGATGGCGAGGGACACTGATATTTAGGACAGCTATTGTACAAGCAAACATATAAGTCCAGGGCAGTAACATTAAAAGTAATAGCATGTCTATGCACTACGCTTGAGTTAAAAGAAAACGTAAAAAATGTGTCAGAATATGGGCAAAGAGGACTTGGGAAGAAGAGAAAAAGATTGGTCTGAAGTTGAGAGAAGGCTGAGAAACACAGAAACTCGGTCGGTAATTATTCTAGACTTTCAACGTCTAAAAAAGCAAAGGTCACTAAAGATGGTCTGGGTTGTCGGAAGGAAATGACTGTGTAATGAAGCTGCTCACAACATTAGATACAGCTGTAACCGGACACATACGATGACTTTTTGACATCACCAAATTATGTCTGCTTTGAGATTCCATTAACTTAATCAGTGCCAACGCAAAGTAGGTTTGGACTACACCTGGTGCACAATGAAATAAACAAGTATTATAATGTAAATCTCCGTTCATAGAGCATTGATATTGTGGTAGATATTCCATCCATCCATCATGTGCTATGCCGGTAAGCGTGGGCGGTCATGTTTTGCCATCTCACTCGATGACCAGAGTCGTGGATCAGCTCCGTGCTTCTGTCTCGACTATGTCTAGTGGCCAAGCCATCCAGGTATTTACTTATAGTATATATTACGAAAAAAACAAAAACAACAAACAAATAACACGATAACCCTAGTATATCGATATAACGTTCTGATATCTAATTTGGAGGTCATGTTTATCGATATGTCATCCTTTGACACTTAACGAGTTAACAAAACAGCTATCTTTGCATTTTATGGTCATGGTTCCTGATATAAGTACTGGAGATGCCTATGGTAATGGTAAGATGGCTAACGTAGCACTGGCCCCGTATCCCTTCTGATGCCGTTGTGTCACGAACAACGTGACTTATTGTCATATTCCCTATGTGTCTCAATAGATGTCACTTGCATTGGTGTACTTTATCTTGTATTCCTGATGCTCAGATTGTTTACCATGGCGATAAAACTAATGAATAGAGTGCGTGTGGGAGATGGGGGTGCGACTAAGACGTTGTTTGTCCAAATGATACTTTATTGATCAGTTAGTCAAGCTGAGCCGCGACAGCGCAGTGTCTAGACACTTGTATGAATCGATTTCGAGACTTATATGAATCAACATCGACACTTGTATGAATCAACATCGACACTTGTATGAATCAACATCGACACTTGTATGAATCAACATCGACACTTGTATGAATCAACATCGACACTTGTATGAATCAACATCGACACTTGTTTGAATCAACATCGACACTTGTATGAATCTACATAGACACTTGTATTAATCAACATCGACAGTTGTATGAATCATCATCGACACTTGTATGAATCAACATCGACACTTGTATGAATCAACATCGACACTTGTATGAATCAACATCGACACTTGTATAAATCAACATCGACACTTGTATGAATCTACATAGACACTTGTATGAATCAACATAGACACTTGTAAGAATTAACATAGACACTAGTATGAATCAACACAGACACTATTATAAATCAACATAGAAACTTGTATGAATCAACATAGACGCTTGTATGAATTAACATCGACACTTGAATTAATCCACATCGACACTTGAATGAATCAACATCGACACTTGGATGAATCAACATAGACACTTGTGTGAATCAACATAGACACTTGTATGAATCAACATAGACACTTGTATGAATCAACATAGACACTTGTATAAATCAACATAGACACTTGTATGAATCAACATAGACACTTGTATAAATCAACATCGACACTTGAATTAATCCACATCTACACTTGTATGAATCAACATAGACACTTGTATGAATCAACATAGACACTTGTATGAATCAACATAGACACTTGTATGAATCAACATAGACATTTGCATGAATCAACATAGTCACTTGTATGAATCAACATAGACACTTGTATGAATCAACATAGACACTTGTATGAATCAACATAGACACTTGTATGAATCCACATAGACAATTGTATGAATCCACATAGACACTTGTATGAACCAATATAGACACTTGTATGAATTAAAATCAACACTTGTATGAATCAACATGAACACTTGTGTGAATCCATATCCACATGGCATCTTCACAATGTCACCTGGACTCCCAGGACGACCCAGCCTTACATGGGTCTTGGGTCCAGGGAAATAATCAAATGGCAGGCCTGAATAGTGAGAACATCACCCACCGAACGACGATTTGTCGGTAAAACATGGGTCTAGCACCATGTATCCAATGCACTTTAAGGAGTGTAAAAGAATACTTTTTTTTCCCCCGCGTTTCCATCCTGTTTCAGGATATTGCGGTCAACACCAGCATCTTTCAGCTGTATGTTGATTCCTAGGCTAGATTACGCTCATCAGCACGCCACGACTTTCTGAGAGACCGGCTCCATACTCTCATAAGTCACTTTTGCGATTCGAACCACTGCTAATTCTCGTCGCGTCACGTGACGAGAGTATTCGGGGTTAGCGGAGAAAGCTGCTTAACCCCTCGGCCACGGAGCTGGTAAAAGAATACTTTACTTTTAAAAAATTCAACCAGAATTCCCTTATCTTCAGGATTACAATTTTGGTAAAGGGTCATTTTCATTGCACACAGATATTTCTGTAAGTGCTTCAGTCTCTCACATAGATCACACAAGGAGATTCTCAGTATAAAGCACGAATTCTGTTGTAGACGCGTGAATTAAAATCTGTGTGTAACATCAGAAAGAGGCAGTTATCGTTTTTTTTTGGAAACGTTATGAGGATACAAAAAGTGGAACACATTGTGACAAACGGAAACTTTTTCAGAAATAGAGATAGAGGAAGACAGCGTGAGAAGATTCTTGACAGCCTTGTGTTATGGCAGGGAAGGGAGTCAACACACGAATTGATCCATGACGTCGGAGATAACAATTTGCGGAGAAACATGATCGCCCACGCCTGCCAGCAAGGCACTAGATGATGATTTACAAGAATCACACGTGCTATAAATATTCCATTATGATTATATTTTCTTTAGTAAACCGTGCTGCGGGCGATTTGGCAGCAGGCCGACTTGCGCTGGCTTTTCTATGAAAATGGTATAAGTGCTGGTCGTTCAGAAAGCAATGGCAAACTACTCAACGTAAACTTGCCAAGAGATTACAAACAGCAAAAACTGCTGGAGTTGATTGCTACGTCCTGTAAAGGACACGCAACCAACTTAAAACCCGTGCAGCTAGCTACTCGGCCTGCTATAAGATCTGCAATTACTAGGGATTTCTAACCTGCCCAACTGGGCTCATGGTTCCTCTAAATTTTCGCCCTTACTAGAGACGGTTAGATGTCTGAGCCACTATCCTGCGATTATCAAATCTGCTGGAGTTGACTGCTACGTCCTGTAAAGGATACGCAACCAACTTAAAACTCCTGCAGTTAGCTATTCGGTCTGCTCTATAAGATCTTTAATGTCTAGGGATTTCTAACCTGCGCAACTGGGCTCATTGTTCCTCTAAGTTTTCTCCCTTGTTAGAGACGGTTAGATGTCGGACGGTTAGATGTCGGAGCCACTATACTGCGATCAGGAAAAGGGGGCAAAGGATGGGGTATTTTTTTTTTTTTTTTTTTTTTGGGGGGGGGGGGGGGAGTGGGTTGGGGGTGGGGTGGGGGAGGATATGCTATTTCTTTTTTTTTATTTTGTGAAATTCCATGCACTCCACCCAAGTGATTGGGTCCACGTTTGTCTGAGACAAAGGCGACATCGCTCCAACGAGCCATGCCTTGACGACGACAGAATACCTAGACTAGACGATCTGTGCTAAGTTACCTGGAACTAGAACGCCAGCAAGGAGCAGCTGCAACGTAGTTGATAGCACGCTTGTCTGCCGACTCGAAGGTCATGGGATGAAATTCCCATACAGACTAACTTGTAAAATTGACCTAGGCTCTTAAATCAGCGCAGCATAAAATGAATATCAGGAAATGTCTTGGGAAGTAATGGCGGCGGGCAAGATATTGACCACATTATCCTTGAGTGTCACTTGCTCTATATATGTATGGGACTGGCATTACTTGGTCAATACGTTTCGGGGCTGGTAAATAATGTTATTTACTATATGTTTTATTTTATTTTACTGTTTTAGAACATTAGCAGCACCCTAATATCTATATGCCAGCGGAGACGAAAAGAGCTCGATCGTGACCAGAACAACTCGGAGATTCAGGAAAACAAGAGGAAGTGAACGATTATGAAAACAATTATATGTCACTCATGCCCAAGGTTCCTTTCTCCCAGGAGGAAGATACATTTGATTATTTTAAAACAGCGCTACACAGTCTTGACATTGGAAAATGGATGAAAATACATATTTAATGAATTCTTCTTTGTTTGAAGGCAGAATCTTTTGCTGGAGATTTGATACAACATGCAATTACAGTTGTAAAATGCCTCTTTCTTTGACGTCTTGTCATTCCCACCAGTTCTTCTCTGAGCTTTTTCGTAGTTTAGTAATAATACACCAAGTCTATTTTCGAAGTTAAGATTAAATTCTTCGAGATGATTGGAATGTGGGAATGTAGCCTGGTCTCATGGTAATTGACTGTAAATGGATATTGATATACCTCTAGGTGTCTGCCGTTAGGGCTTTCTGGGGAGTGATTGCAGATGTTTGAGATAGTAGCAAGAATTACAGGTGCCAGAGATAGTAGCAGGGATTACAGGTGCCAGAGATAGTAGCAGTGATTACAGGTGCCATAGATAGTAGCAGTGATTACAGGTGCCATAGATAGTAGGAGTGATTTCAGGTGTCAGAGATAGTAGCAGTGATTTCAGATGCCAGAGATAGTAGCAGGGATTACAGGTGTCAGAGATAGTAGCAGTGATTACATGTGCCAGAGATAGTAGCAGTGATTACAGGTGCCATAGATAGTAGGAGTGATTTCAGGTGTCAGAGATAGTAGCAGTGATTACAGATGCCAGAGATAGTAGGAGTGATTTCAGGTGTCAGAGATAGTAGCAGTGATTACATGTGCCAGAGATAGTAGCAGTGATTACATGTGCCAGAGATAGTAGCAGTGATTACAGATACTAGACATAACAACAGTGATTACAAATACTAGAAACAACAGTGATCACAAATACTTGAGACAGTTACATTGATTATATATACTAGAAATAACGACAGTCATTACAGATACTAGAGACAGTATCATTGATTATATATACTAGAAATCTTCTTCTTCTTCAGCTTTCCGAGCGATTGAGGTTCTTTGCTGCAAATACAATCCGTCTCCATTCGTCTCTCTGGTGGACCTTCTCTTGCCAGTCGTTGATTCCAAGTGCTTGTAGGTCTGTACATGTATTATCACTCCACCGTCTTCTTGGTCTACCTCGGTGTCTACGGTCATTTATTTCCTGAGTGTAAGCGAGTTTTGTTTCCCTATTATCTTCCATTATTTCTATATGCCCCAGCCATTGTAGTCTATTAGCCTTCATGATACCAGTGATTAGCGGGGACTTAAACAGATCATAAACGTCTTTATTACTTCTTCTTTTCCACTCTCCACTTTGTGTATCCCTAATGGGTCCAAAGATGCGTCTTAAAATTTTGTTCTCAAATGTTTGTAACAAGGCTTCGCCTCCTTTCGTTGTACTCCAGGTTTCAGAGCCATACAGCACAACTGGTCTGATCATTGTTTTGTATATTGTGATTTTGGTGTTACGAGATAGCGCCTTTGATTTTAGTAGATGTTGTAGCGCATAGTATATCTTATTTCCAGAGTTGATTCTAGTTTGTATTTCTTCCCTTATGATGTTGGAGCAGTTGAAGATTGTACCCAGGTATTTGTATGTTTCCGTTCTTTTAATGGTCATATTATCTATATGTATGTGGCCAGAGTTTTTAGCCATTCCGTCTCTTGAAATTACCATATATTCTGTCTTATCTTGGTTGATAACCAGCCTCATCTGTTGGGCTTTTTCCTTTAAGTGAGTCAATATTTCAAATGTCTTTTGTTCACTTTGTCCTATAATATCTATATCATCTGCATAACCAAGCAGCTTGGATGTTCCTCCAATATCACATTCCTCCTTTACCTTCCTTACAACTTTCTCTAGAGCCAGATTGAAGAGTAGCGGCGATAGTGCATCACCCTGTTTCAAGCCAGATGTTATTTGGAAGGGGTCTGATTTCCTGCCTTTATATGTTACTATATTATAAGTATCTTCTGTCATGTTGATTAACTTCCTTGGTATTCCAAATTCCTGCATAGCATTCCATAGACTATTCCTATGGACACTATCATAAGCCTTTTTAAAATCCACAAAAATGTTATGGAGATATTCCCAATTTTTCTCGGCTATTTGTCGTAAGATATATCTGATCTATTGTTGATCTGTTTTGTCTAAAACCCGCCTGGTAGTCACCTAATATGTCTTCTGAATATGGTTTTAGTCTATTTAGTAATACTGCGGATAGTATCTTATAGCTTATGGACAGTAGTGATATTCCTCTATAATTTTCACACTGGAACTTGTCTCCTTTCTTAAAGATAGGTATCAATAATGACTCTTTCCAGTCATGGGGTAATTCTTCTGTCCTCCAGATTTTTATTATTGGTTCGTATAGCTTTAGATGTAATGCATGGCCACCTGCCTTTATAAATTCAGCAGCAATTCCATCAGTCCCAGTTGCCTTATTGTTTTTAAGTCGTGTGATTACATATAGGATTTCTTCAAATGTAGGTTCTTCAATTTGTGGTTCGCATGTTAGAACCTCTTCCTGTGGGAACATGTTACTTGGAGCTTTACAATTTAGTAATTCAACAAAATATTCTTTCCATGTGTTGCACAATCCCTCATTGGTATTTATCATATTCCCATTTTTGTTATGAAACAGATATACTAGAAATAACGACAGTAAATACAGATGCTGGAGATAGTAACACTTATTACATATGCCAGAGATAGTAATGGTGATTACGTCTATATATATAAAATATAATGTCTGTCTGTCTGTATGTCCTTTATGCGTTCGCGAACGGTCCTTCCGATTGAGATGAAATTTTCTACACGTCTTCTTCTCATTCCCGTGCTGCCAACTGTCATAGTTTGTTAGTGTACAAACAGTTATCTACTTAATATTATTTAATATTTTAATTTACATTATAATTTATATATAGCGAGTGGACATAACTTTTAATAGCATTGCTATATATGTAAAATTGTTGCATATTTCTCAAATAGGTGGACCTTTTCGCTACAGCGCTACAGTTATCTACAGGCATATGCGTTATAATCCTCCTCCTCCTCCTCCTCCCCTCCCATCTCCCTCCCCTCCCCCTCCTTCTCCTCCTCCCCTCCTCCTCCTCTCCCCCTCCCCCCTCCCCTCCCTCCTCCTCTCCCTCCTCCTCCCCTCCCCTCCTCCTCCTCTCCCTCCCACCTCCTCCTCCTCCCCTCCCCCTCCTCCTCCTCCCCTCCCCTCCCACCTCCTCCTCCCCTCCTCCTCCGCCCCTCCCACTCCTCCTATTCCCCTCCTCCTCCACCTCCCTCCTCCTCCCCCGCTCCCACTCCTCCCGCTCCTCCCCCTCCTCCTCCTACATTTTCTTCTGCTGCTGCTGCCGCCATTTACCCAAGTTAATTATTGGGGGAAGATGGAAAGATCTTTCAAGTGCTCTTTCTAATGGGAACGGGAACGGGAGCAGGGGCCGAATATGAATTAAGTGAGATGCTCAACGCCAGGACTGGGCGAAGCCGGGCCGGCCATCTAGTATACTATACATAATAACAGTGATTACAGATGCTAGAAATATTACTGTTTTATTAGCGTAATGTTTTTTAATGGTTAAATTGTTCTCTCTGTGTGTGTATGAGTGTCTGTCTGTGTGTGTGTGTGTGCGTGTGCGTGCGTGTGTGCGTGTGTGCGTTTGTGTCTGTGTGTGTCTGTGTGTGTCTGTGTGTGTGTCTATGTGTGTATCTGTATGTGTATGTGTGTGTATGTGCGTGTGTCTGTGTGTGTGTCTGTGTGTGTGTCTGTATGTGTGTGTCTGTATGTGTGTGTCTGTGTTTGTCAGTGTATATCTGTGTGTGTATGTGTGTGTATATGTGTGTGTATCTGTGTGTGTCTGTGTGTGTGTCTGTGTGTGTATCATTGTGTGTGTCTGTGTGTGTCTGTGTGTGTGTCAGTGTGTGTGTCTGTGTGTGTGTCTATGTATGTGTCTCTGTGTGTGTCTGTGTGTGTGTCAGTGTGTGTTTCTGTGTGTGTCTATGCATGTGTCAGTGTGTGTGTCTGTGTGTGTCTATGTATGTGTCTGTGTGTGTGTCTGTGTGTGTATGTATGTGTGTCTCTGTGTGTGTGCCTGTGTGTATGTGTGTGTCTGTGAGTGTCTGTGTGTGTATGTGTGTGTGTCTGTGTGTATGTCTGTGTGTGTGTGTCCTGTTATTTTCCCGAGAGGAAGTTGGAATCAACAAGCACATCTTTAAACTTATTATCTGTTGGGATTATTGACTGACTTTGGTCTACACTCCTCTCTTCTGTCTTCCCTTCCATATATCTATTTCTTTCACTCTCTCTGTTATTCTCTCACCACATACTCAGACAACAGTTCCTTTCAACAATAAATAAAAGATTTATTAATAAAAACTATGTCTGGTGTATGTATGGATATTGTCTATGTAGTTGGTATGTTCTTCTAGTGTGGCTGCCAGATAAGATGTTGATAGATAGTCTCCGTGTCTTCTCTCGTCTCTTCTCTCGGCTAAAGTACAGGACAGTACATAGATACAACAGAACGTTCTCACCCTGAATGCTCCGTCTGCTTGAGTCTGTAGATATATCCGTTTTTTGTTTTTAATGAAAAAATGTTCACCACTGTATCAATGTACTTAAACAGATCACTATATGCTGTCAGCTTAAACTGAATGTTCGTGGCTTTCTTATAGCGTTCTTAAATCCATCCTGGAAAACACATCGAGTTTCTAGTATTCTCTATTTTTGTCCTGTAAAAGTTCTACACTGGATAGTTCGTAATTGGTATAGGCATTTGGTATGCGCCTTGCAACTCTTCGATACTGAGTCATTTGAGTCTTTTGTTTTTAGTTTGTATGATCTCTATTTTCCGTTCTCTGTCCTCCTGACTTATTACGATGACACTTCTTTTCTTTCCTTTCTTATGCACAAGTGTCGGGCTTTATTACTTTAAAGTGCTTTCTTGTGGGTTATCAACACTGAGTGATCTTGACCACAGCCATCTGTGTTATATCTTAGTTGATAAGTCTCGCACTGGTATGGGAACCTGTGTGATATACATTTAATAATGAGATCTGTGTCTGCTTCCTCTTCTCTCCTATGTGAGTGTCTTTTCCTCCAGCCGAAATGAAAAGGCTTCCGAAAAAAAACCACTCTGACATAGGATAGAAGATTCACCTAACGTCTATACTATTCCTACTAATAGAAAGAAATGTTAAATGCACTTCACGCACAACTATATTCCTATGCTAAAACTATACTCTAATATATTAATACCTTATTTAGGCATCTATGTTCCTGGAATCGAAAAACACTTAGCGAATAACACACTACTATCCCCTCTTTCCATCATTAGGGACGTGTATTTCTATTCCCACTCAGGAACATATCTCCTTCAGTTCAGTTTGGAACACACACTAAACTCTCACAAAGAAGTGGACACTCTTTATAGGTCATTTTTGCCGCATAGTCCTTGACCTTGCTTGACACCTCAAGTCCATATTTCATTATCACCGTTAGTGGAAAATTACAGATCTGAAACTTTTCCGTTATTCATACATCCAGACCGCAATATGCTGTCCAATAATGCTGTCTGCCTTTGTCGCAAACCAATTTTTCCACGCGACAGGTTACCTGGGCTGTTGGCGGCCCCTTCTGTGTCTTGACCTATAAACACATGCGCCTGGTCACTCCGTTGTTGGTTACCCTTACTGCTTCGTTTGTTAACCCTTCTTCTACCAGGTTAGTCGGTGTATACAGTCGTCTATCTGGGAATCATTAACTCTCAGTATTCCACGACAGTGTGTCTGTGTGTGTGTCTGTGTGTGTCTATGTGTGTGTCTGTGTTTGTCTGTGTGTGTCTATGTGTGTGTCTGTGTGTGTGTCTGTGTGTGTCTATGTGTGTGTCTGTGTGTGTGTCTGTGTGTTTCTCTGTGTGTGTGTGTCTGTGTGTGTGTGTCTGTGTGTGTCTGTCTGTGTGTATGTCTGTGTGTGTGTGTGTCTGTGTGTGTGTCTGTGTGTGTCTGTGTGTCTGTGTCTGTGTGTATCTGTGTGTCTGTGTCTGTGTGTCTGTGTCTGTGTGTCTGTGTGTCTGTAACTGTGTGTCTGTGTGTGTGTGTCTGTGTGTGTCTGTGTCTGTGTGTATGTCTGTGTGTATGTCTGTGTGTATGTCTGTGTGTATGTCTGTGTGTATGTCTGTGTGTATGTCTGTGTGTATGTCTGTGTGTGTGTCTGTGTGTATGTCTGTGTGTATGTCTGTGTGTATGTCTATGTGTATGTCTGTGACTGTGTGTCTGTGTCTGTGTGTCTGTGTCTGTGTGTCTGTGTGTCTGTGTCTGTGTGTCTGTGTCTGTGTGTCTGTGTCTGTGTGTCTGTGTGTCTGTGTGTATGTCTGTGTGTATGTCTGTGTGTATGTCTGTATGTATGTGTCTGTGTGTCTGTGTCTGTGTGTCTGTGTGTCTGTGTCTGTGTGTCTGTGTCTGTGAGTCTGTGTCTGTGTCTGTGTGTCTGTGTGTCTGTGTGTCTGTGTGTCTGTGTATCTGTGTCTGTGTGTCTGTGTCTGTGTGTCTGTGTTTATGTGTGTCTGTGTCTGTGTGTGTCTCTGTGTCTGTGTGTCTGTGTGTGTGTCTGTGTCTGTGTGTCTGTGTCTGTGTGTCTGTGTGTCTGTGTGTCTGTGTGTCTGTGTCTGTGTCTGTGTGTCTGTGTGTCTGTGTCTGTGTGTCTGTGTCTGTGTGTCTGTATGTCTGTGTGTCTGTGTCTGTGTCTGTGTGTCTGTGTGTCTGTATGTCTGTGTGTCTGTGTCTGTGTGTCTGTGTCTGTGTGTCTGTGTGTCTGTGTCTGTGTGTCTGTGTGTCTGTGTCTGTGTGTCTGTGTGTGTGTATAACTTAACAACGAGAATGGTCGATTGTTAACATCGCGTATATTCAGTACTGTTACATGGTGCAGAAGTACGAACAATGAGCAAGCAATTAGAATATCAAACAGAAGCCTTGGAAATACGTCCTATTTCACGGAAACAAAGACAAAGAAATCCTAGATCAGATGAAATGAAAATAGAACTCATTGAAGAGATAAAAGAAGACAAATAAATTACTGTAGCCAAATTAAGAATACATGACATTATTGTAAGACCATACATAATAGGCGGAAAGGTTGATAACGGCACAACAAAATGAAGACATTAATACTAATGGAAAGATACTCTTAATTGTTGGACGAACAGGAGCTTGTCAGAGTGTGGTATAAGAGTGTGAATCAGTATTGCGTTTAACTATTTGGAACTATTCAATCAATCCACCCATCCATTCGTCCGTCCGACCTTCCGCCCACCCGTCCATCCATCCATCTATACATCCTCCGTCCGTCTGTCAGCTCTTCCGTCCCTCCGTCCATCCGTTCATCCTCAATTCGTCCGCTCCCTCGTCCGTCCATCCACCATTCATCCTTCTATCTACCCATAACGTTACCTTGTCCTCTTCAGAACACTACACCCATTAAAGTGTTTCGAAGCTTCACACTTTGATCAGCCAGATCTCCAGCCCCTGTAGCTGCCACGAGTACATTAACTAACAAGTCTTGAACTCATATACTCTACGTCTTCTTAGCTCTCCTGGTAAACGTCCTAAAGTTAAAGTTAGTTGCGTATCCTTTACAGTATGTAGCAGTCAACCACCGCACCCATACCATTTCATTAAAAAAAAAACCAACTAAGGCGGTCTGCTGTCACATCGCCCACATCTGTGTTTCGAACTCGGGTATGCGAGATTACGAATTGCGAGAGTACCACCTTCGACACGGGCCACTATAGTTATTTTACCAAATTGGCATGTCTCCTAACATGACGAAACATTTTACAACTGGTATGGCATCAGCACACCGGAAGTTTAAGAGCCATAGCTTGTATGTATTCCGCCATGCTGACGTCTATTTACGCCTAATGAAATGTAACACTCTTCTGTGGCATTTATTTCAATGGCGCATTCGTGTCTTTTAGCGGATTTGAAGCACAGATCATCCATTCATTAATCATTCTTTCTGGTTGTGGTTTTCGTGAAGATGCGCACATGCATCTCTTTAAGTGTTCCAGTCACCTCCCATCGATCACACAAGCAGTCTCATCACAGTGCGTGCATATATATGTCAGAATCGCACACGTTCAAAATATTCATTTGTGAGTGACTTTTCTCATTTTGAAATTCAGCCCAGGGGGCAGCAACCTGTACGGTCTGCTCATTTCTATTTTAAACTTCCAAGGGATTTGAAACTTGGGTAACCTTTGTCCGAGAAAGCTGGATGTCCGACACCAAGACCTGTGTGGCAGATTTCAGTGTTTGGAGACTGCTATAAAAACAGTTCCCGAGAATATGGCACTTCGGTACCGGGTAGAGAGGATAGTCACTTCTCAATATCGGATCAAAGATTAAATTATCAGTTCTCCAGTGGTCTACAAACGAACCACCATCCAACCTTCCAATCAACCAACTAACCAATGAACCAACCTCCTTTTCTTATATTATAAAAACCGACACTATCCAATAGGTGACTCAAACCCGGCCTGCACGAGGCGGTTATGTTATCTTCTATCCACTCCTTTTATGTAAGTATATTTATCCAGCTCTCATAATTTGTCAAGCCTGAAACAGTTATGACTGCTAACTAGTCAGTCCCAGTTGTTACTTTAACGGGTCTCAGCTTTGAAGTGATAGTGGGCCTTGTTTAATGCAGTGACCCTAGAACTATATGACCACAGTAACTCAGCTACTGGTTGGGTCTCCCACGTGGGACAGGACAAGGGGTAAGAACCAAAGTGAGGTACACAGGTTGTCAGTAGAAGGTGGAAAATCAATGATTTGGAACAGAATACATCAAACTTACGTGTCGAATTGGATGCACAGAGAAACCGGCTTGATGAAACAATACAAACGTAACAAGCTTTATAGTGATGTATTATGACTATAAACAATTTGATCAAAAACAGTTACAACTTTGATTTATTTGGTTGTTTCGGGATTTGAGTTTTGAAAATTGAAACAACCGACTACTGGCAACGCTGATCATATTCTGGTACGAATCTTGGACCTTGTCCACAACAGATTGAAAGCACTAGACTCAAGCTTCGCTCTCGATTGAGCTCGTTTGAGTTTGAGCATGCAGAAGTAGTGCATATCCCTGACTGGACGGGGAACGAACTCCGGATCACTGGCGTGTGAGGAGGGTTACAACTACTTGACCACGGGACTCACGCAAAACGCGACAAAATTATCATACTAAAATATCACGTCACCCAATCGCCGCGACTGACATCCGTCAATCAATGTGGCCAAGAATGGTTAGGTCTCCTAGATCTGGAAAGGCACACCAGGCGGCTCAATTCCAGCGAGTAATAATCAAATTGATTTACTTGGTTGTTTCGAGATTTGGCTTTTGAAGTTATAAAGTTTATTATGAAGTTATAACTTTAACTCCTTCTGACCTCGAGTATCATTATTTAAAAAAAAACATATTACCAAGGTGCCCATGTGTTACAAGGATCCGCAAGGAAGTAAAGAATAGTAACACTGCCACCCTATCAAGATAGTTGCAAGAGGCAGCTGAGAAGGGAGTCTCTGTGGCGAAGTGGCCAAGCCGCCTGTCTCGAGCTCCGAACGTTGTGGGTTCCACTCACGGCCGCGGCCTTCGGTTCACGAGTGCATTATTTTCGGAACAACTCACATAACTAAAATTAACTCTGCCAACCAATAAGAGAGGATGCTCTTCTAGAATAGCAATGACGTGTTTCGGGGAGGGCCGCCAGGTGTCCGAAGTGCTAGTTAACATCCTTTCACCACAGAAAATCTCCAGGATTGGTACGCGGAATGTTCTGTCAAAACTGTTATTTACTGCCAATATAGTAGCAAAAGAGTTAAAAAAAAAAGGGGGGGGGGGGTATTTGAGCCTGAGGAATTATGGCCGCCTGGCTAGTGCAGTCGCCGCGAACTGTGCAGGTTAGGATTTTCTGTTTTGCCCCCGACAGAAAAAAAAATCCCACACCTTACCGAGGATTCGAACCCGGGTCTCTCGAAGGAGAATCCGGTGTTCTAGCCATTCGGCCAGCCGGTTCTCAGATATGTTCATTCCAGAAAATCTAGAAGTGGGGAATATACCTTGGCTAAGGATATGATAGACTGTGAGAAAACATAAGAATATTGTAACTAGACACTCCCTTGTCTGGAACCAAAAAAGGAAAACAAAATGGTGTAAGACATAAAATACACGGAGAAGAGAATAAACGACAGAGATGAACTGTATGGGAAGGGCACTGAGGGAAATGACAATGGGTAGGTTCACTTGGCGTGAGTTGGTTGAGGGCCTTTGACCCAATGGGATAGAACGGATAAAATAAGTAGGGGAAGGAGGAGGAGGATGAGGAAGAGAGGGGGAGGAGGAGGCGGCGGCGGCGGCGGAGGAGGAGGAGGATGAGAAGAAGAAGAAGAAGAAGAAGAAGAAGAAGAAGAAGAAGAAGAAGAAGAAGAAGAAGAAGAAGAAGAAGAAGAAGAAGAAGAAGAAGAAGAAATAAAATTGAGAGAGTTCAGTTTTGGAGATCCACTAAAGCCAACCTTCACGGAGGACAAAGCACGGCTTTGATGCGTGCATTAATGTTTCCGTTATTATTCTCATGTCGTGATCTCTTCCACCATATAAAGAATGGATTCCTCCCCACTGCCGATTGAATGTTTCCTTTTGCTGTTTCACAAATGAACCCTTGTGTGGGGCTTATGATTCAGTTTTTTAAAGTAATTACACGAACCAGATGCTGGAAACCTGTGTATTACCATAATAATTTGCTCATTATTGTTTAACAATTCTGTCGCTTGCATTGCTTCAAGACAGGCTACTGACTGATAATTATTTGTATATTTGTTCTGCGGTTTTCTCGGCTGCTTCCTATCGTGTTTGCCCATGATACATTTTATTTTCTAATTTCACTACTCGAAAATATTGCTTACTTCTGAGATGTGGCGTTTACCTACTCGTAGATACCATTAACTAATAATTAGCTGCCTTACATCTCATGCTCGGATCTACTAAGGAAGCACTATACAACACAATCTTCCTACCAACTCTATGCTACCAATGCCAAACCTGGACAATGACAGAAAAAGAGAAAAGAAAAATCACAACAACAGAAATGAGGTTCCTGAGAAGAATACTCAACGTATCAAGAAGAGATAAGATCAGAAATGAAGAAATCAGAACTAAAGTGGGGGTTAAAGCTGCTCTAGATTTTATTAGAAAGCAGCAAGTCAAATGGTTTGGCAATGCAAGTAGGTTACCAGTCAACAGCATACCACAACAAGCAATGATATACAGACCAGATGGAAACAGAGGAAGAGGCCGACCACGTAAACGATGGGCGTAGGCAATAATAGAGTCCATGGGAATATCGATATATGAAGCCTATAATCGGGCACTCTCAAGAAGTTTATACTTGACCTCGACACCGCAAGGTACAAGAGGAACATGATGAGATGAGATGAGACATCTCATGCTACTCCCCAGAAATGTTGCAAGCTTATGAGATTTATAGCAATCTGTTTATTTATACGATCAAAGGATTAGTTACTCTCATACTACTGCCCAGAAATGTTGATGTCTTCTTATATTTGTTGCAACCGGTTAATAGATATCATCAATTTATTAGCTATCTTACATCTCATGCTAATACCAAGAAATAGTGTTTGCTTATTAGATTTGTGGTAATATGTTTATAAACACGATTAAAGCATTAGCTACATTCATGTCACTGTCCAGAAATGTTGTTTCCTTCTTATATTTGTGGCAACCTGTTTATAGACATTAACGATTTATTAGCTATATTACACCTTATGCTACTTCCCGGAAATGTTGCTTGCTTTAGAGATTTGTTGCCATCTGTTGAACTCTTTATAGGAATGATTAAAGTATTAGCAACCTTACATCTCATGATACTACCTAAAAATGTTGCTCACTTTGATAACTGTGGTCAACCCACTCCTGGACACCATCAATGCATAGCTACCTTACACCTTATGCTACTATTATAGTGTAGAGATGTTACACACACAGGTTAGAAGGCACGTGATGATCGTACAGCACACAAGACTCCGCGTTGTTAGATCATTCTCTATTTGTCGAATCGTTCAACTACAGCATCATGATGTTATGCTCAAATTCGGATGTTTACATGTTTTCCTACCTCCTTGCTAGCTGGGCCCCAAGTGACGTGTGTGCCAGCCTAGATACCCTTCTTCATTCGTGCACACACGTTCACTAGCTATGGTTTTCCCACTAGTCAAGGAATGCGCAGCATTCCTTAACTCTTTACTCCTAAGCTACTCCCTTTACTGTTACATATACCTCCCCTTCTTCAAAGAGAATTTTTCCCTGAAAAAATCTCAACCCCAACTCTTAAGCACTTAACTATACATCTCTATACCACAATTAACAACAATTCCATATAATTCCTAACTCAATTCTCATTCTCCTATCTCATCATAGCCAATTGCTAACCAGAGACCATAATACCGAAACCCTCTACAAAACTCGTTATAAAGTTCTCTAGAAAACTCGCTACAAAACTCTCCATAAAATTCTCCATAAGCGAACCGCTTTTAAATTTAAAGTGTCCATCTAAATTATGATTGACAAAACTGAAGATATTCCCTTTATCTTTTATTTCTCCCTTATTCACATTCTCACACTCTCACTATTCTAGGATAGACAGAAAAAATAGTTAGATTGGGTAGGTTAAATTTGGTAGGTGCGCACCTAAAATAAATAAGAAAAAGTAAGGAAAAAGTCAGAAGTAATCACCTTTCTCTTCCCATACATTCTCAAAACTTTATAAAAATAAAGTTTCAAAATTTATCTTCAGTTTCCGTCAATAATAATCGTTATTATCAAAAAAATATGTTAATCCAAAACTACCAGCTTTTGTATCATTCAGCTCGTCAAGTTCAAGTTTACCATTCCTTCAAAAAAAAACTCCAAATTATTAGTATACTGTTACATACAGTCTTCTTCTTCCAACTTATTTAAATGCCAAAACTCAAGCTGGCATTCCCCCCTTATTTTCCCATTAAACGCTGTTCAACCCAGCTCCTATTTTTAACCCAAACATTTACATTGCGAACCCAATAATATCAACATACTCCTCCATTACAACATATTGAGTCACTTCACTCACTAACCACTACTTCTTCCCCCTTAACTCCATCATGTTTCACCCTCAACTTCTATTTATAAACGTTATGTACGTTAAACGACTCAACTACTTTAAGTCATCTGTTTCTTCTAACTGAACGTCCAACCAATAATCATTTTAAACACACTCAGGGTAACTCAATAAAACCAAAACATTGTAAAAATAACCAGCTAAGTTAACACATTTCACATTTCATAAAACCCCATTGAAGTCCAAACAATTGACTAAACCATATCAACCCCCTCATTCTTTGACATCATATTTATCCCCACACATTAATCAAATTAAACATATATAAGGAAAAGCAAGACCATTTTATGACTACTCAATAATTGTTTTCCGTTTAAGAAAAACTCCACACTTCATTTAAAAACCAACATGATCACAAAACATATACCAATAAGTCTCAAGTTATTACCATATTATGTATATTCCTCCCAACAACTCTTGCTTAAGTTATTTACCAACCATCTTCTTTGTAAACACAAAAATATCGTGTCTAACTTCTTCTTCTATCTGCCATCTGCAGAATATTCTACCAGGCTATTTATCTATCTCTTCTCCATTTTCTTAATAACTTGAAATTTTTTTCTATAATTGCAATATCTACATCAATGTCGCTATCCTCCCGAGGAGAGCTATCTTCTTTCATATCAGCTTCTTCATCAGTTTCTGACTTTTCATCCATTTCTTCTTCCCCATCTGTATATCCATTACTAGCAACCGCTAATTTCTTCCTTTCTAAATCCAATCTAATTTTCCTGTCTTGCCGTCTCAACAAATTTTCAAATAATGGCATATCTTCACCACTTGAAGAACTCACTCTAAGTTTCCTTTGCCTCTTAATTTCTTTTTCTTTCTGACTATCTAACTTTCTTTTTACAGCCTGTCTTGTATTCATAAATGGAGGTTCTATTTTTTCTTTGACTGATTCTTCGCTAATATAATCGTCATACATGTTATTTTCCTCCGTCATGACTGTTTTTGGTACTGTTTCTTCTTGTTCAGCTGTAGTAGATGCTGTTGTCACTTGTTTCCCATTCTCTATAGGTATTGGATATACCGATTGTCTGACAATCTGTCCACCTGACAATATTTCTTCGGAACAATAATTATTATTACTATTCTCTGCATCCCTTTCCTCATTATCCCGCCTTAAGTGCTCTACATGTGAACGTGCAACATGCCCTGAAATTTGATTCTTAATAGTATATGACACTGGACCCTTTTTTTCTAAAATATAGTATCCCGGGACCCAATGAGCATCAAACTTAGAGTTTTTTCTATGTTTTTTGTAATACACCCTATCACCTATGTTGAACTCTTGTAAGTGTGCATTTTTATTTGCGTATTTCTTCTGTCTTTCTCTAGCCTTAATTATATTATTTCTTAAACGAACATGTGCTTTGTGCATCTCTTGCAACCTTGTTACCTGAAAATCTTCCCCCAGATATTTTCTCCTAGGCTTTAATAAATTATCAATTGGCAATATTGGTTCTCTCCCATGTACTAAGTAAAATGGTGCGAAACCTGTTCCTTCATTTTCGTGTGTACGTATCGCCGCTAATGCTATCCCCAAATAAAGATCCCAATCCATATCGTGTTCTTCTACATTTTTCGCTAGAATATTGTATAGTGTTCTATGTTGTCTCTCATTTTTAGCATTAGAAGTTGGTCTGTAATATGAAGTCCTAATGTGTTTTATATTCAAATCTTTTACCAATTTTTCAAACTTTCTATTTACAAATTCTTTCCCATTGTCTGTAAGTATTATTTGTGGACACCCAAACCTTGGTATAAATTCTTGTAAAAGCATATTTATAACTGAATCAGCACTCTTGTCTGGAATTGGATAAACTTCTGGCCAGAGACTATATGAATCAACTATATGTAGTAGGTATACATTTCCCGATAATGTTTTTGGATGAGGACCTGAAATATCCAAACTTACTTTCTGCATTGGAAATTGAGGAATATCAGTATCTTGTAAAGGACATTTGATTATCTTCATGTTTCTTAACCTACACTTTTCACACGCTTCAACATATTCATATACACTTTTGAATAAATTCGGCCAGTAATATTTACTGCTAATAGCCTTCACTAACTTATCTCGTCCAAAATGACCATTATTATCGTGATATGCCTTTAAGACTTCTTGTTCTAAATGTTTCGGAATATATTTTCTTACTCCTTCACCTTTTTCACTGATATAATATAATTGATTGTCTTCTTGTAACTCTACAAACTTTCTTTTAAAACTATTTTCCCCTGTTTCTTTCAGTTTTCTTTTTATCTGTACTATTTTTGGATCTAATTCTTGTTCTGTTTTCATATCAAACTGTTCTAAATGTGGGTCTTCTGTTCTAGGTTCAGACTCTTGATCCGATGGTAAACTCTCAAATTCTTCCCTATTTATTATGGCAGAATCTAATATATTTACTTGCCAGTTTCGATCGTCTATCTCTGGTTCAGCTTCATCTTCCGTGTTCCCTGACGACTGTGTATATGGGATCCTAGACAAAAGGTCGGCGCATGTATTATGTTTCCCTGAAACATATTCAACCTTAGCATTGTATCCCTGTAAATTCAATGCCCACGTTTGTATTTTCCTATTTTGTATTGGTGCTTCTAATATCGACTTTAATGGCATGTGGTCAGTTCTAATAATGAAATTGGCGTTATGTAAATAGTAATTTAATTTTTGAAGAGCGTAGTGTATAGCATATGCTTCTTTCTCAATAATCGGCCATTTCTTTTGAGTCTTGCTGAGTTTATGAGACAAGAAATAGATTGGTCTTTCATTTTTAACCCCTGGTATTCCAGATTCTTCTACTTCATATGGTTGAACCAAACATGCTCCTATTGCGTTGTCTGAAGCATCTGTGTATAATATTAGCTGTTTATTCAAGTCTGGATGTGTCAATAATGGTACTACTGTTAAGCTATCTTTTAAAAGTTCGAACGCTTTTTGACACTCATCATCCCACTTAAATCTAGCGTATTTTCCCGTTAAATTCGTAATAGGTATTGCTATCCTTGAAAATGCTGGTACAAACCTTCTATAATACGCACACGTACCTATAAACGCACGCACTTCCTTAACATTAGTTGGAGGAGGTAATTCTTTAATAACCTTTATCTTGTCCTGGTCTGGTTTAATACCTTCCCTATTTATTATATAGCCTAAATATTTTGTTTCTGTCTTTAAAAACTGGCACTTACTAAGCTTTAATTTAACGTCATGCCTTCTTAATATGTCAAATACTAGTCTAATATGTTTCAAATGATTCTCCACATTCCCTTTCGTAAATATCAATATGTCATCTATATAGGCCAGGGCAAAATTTTGCATACCGTCTAGTACTTCATTTATTAAGAACATATAGTGAGACGGTGCATTTTTGAGACCGAATGGCATACGTAAGAATTCGTAAGAACCCATATGAGTACAAAAGGCACTTTTCTTTTGCGCGTCCTTCGACATCGGAATACACCAAAATCCTGCCCTTGCATCCAGCGTTGTGAAATATGTAGAGCCATTAAGTAACCCCAAAATATCATCAATCACCGGCAATGGGTACGCTACATTCTTAGTAATTTTGTTCAACGCCCTGTAGGCGCAACAGAACCTGTTCGAACCATCAGATTTGGCTACTATGACGACCGGAGATGACCATTCTGATTTTGATCTTGTTATTATGCCTGCTTTCAACATATCTTCTATTGCCTTTTCTACGACTTCTCTATTTCTTAATGGAGTTCTATATGGTTTTAAACTAATTGGTGGATGGTCTCCTGTATCTATTTCCATTGTAACTGTTTTTGTCTTTCCCAATTCTAAATCATTAATTGCAAACACATCCTGATTTTGTTTTATAAGTTGTTCTAATACTTCCTTATTTTCTGGCGGAGTTTTTAACTGTGCCAACAATTCTTGTTCCCTTGTAACTTTGTCTAGTAAATGTATTTGGGCTGTATTTCTTCTGGATGGATGGATCAATTCATCCATTCTTACGTTCCCTTTTCGTCCGCATCCGCGCCTGTTATTAATTCTTTCACTAGAGGTTTCTGAATAACTTATGCCTGCCATATTTACTCTATCTGTTGTCAATATGTCACTAACGTTATGTTCTAGCTTGGCTATTACACATCCTCTGTATAATTTAATTTCTCTACCTGTGTTATTAATAACCATCACTGGAAATGTTAAACTTTTATCCAATTCTATTATTCCATCCGGAACTTCCAAACCTGGCTCATCAATTATTTCTTTTTGCAATTCAGTGATTCTGACTATGTTTCCTGCTACATAATATGGGTTTCTCTTCAGCTTTGCTTGTATCAAATTAACTGACTGTGGTTTTAAATTCATGGTCGTTTTGACTCTAACTAGTGTCGACACATGCATATCTTCTTCTAAATCTACGTAAACATCTTGGAATTTTAATTTATGCAAATCAAATAAAAGTCTCACCCCATTTTTCAATAAAAAATCTCTACCCAATATCATATTTCTATTTAAATTTTTGACCACATGGAACATATGCCTGACATTTATCCCTCCTAATTTCAAGTTTATCCTCGTTTGTCCTAGCACTTCTAATTTTTGTCCCGTTACCGAATGAAGATTCTCCTGAATTCTAAATATTTTACAATTTTTTAACATTCGATATAAAAATGCTTCTTTAATCACGCTAACTTGTGCTCCCGAATCAACTAATGTTCTAACTTTATATTTTCCTATTTGTACTATACATGAACTAGGATCTACCATATTTAATGACAATTGTTTTATCTCGGCTTGTTTTTTATTTCTAAATGTCCTACTATACTCATCCTTTGGGTTTTTAATACATTGATGCCCCTTTTGGACCTTACTATCTTCCCCCCTACTGCCGATCCTGTTCAGTAAGCGGGATGCCAATTTCCCTGATTTCCTGAGCTTCTAAAATTTCTCTGCATGTCTCCATAATTCCTATTTGCTGGTCTGCCATTTGCAGTTCTATTCTGTGTACTCGTCTGAACAGCTCTATTATTTTGTGTATTCGATGGGACACGTCTGTTACCACAAAAGCGAAAAAAATGCCCCCGTTGGTGACATCCCCAACAAACCACATTCGAGTTATTTGTGTTACCTTCCATGTTTCTTATAGTATTTCTCACTTGTCTTCCTCTACCTTGATTATATACGTTATCGTTTCTTTGTACCATCTGTATTTCTCCTCGTCTTCCTCTCCATCCATGTCTATACTGTCCTATTTCCATAGGTTCTTCAATTCTATCTTCCGAACTACTACCTAACTCTCGTCCTACCCTTAATCTAAACCTTCTCCTCAAGCTTTCCTCTTGTATAGCGATATCTACCGCTTGTGACAATCTTGCCGGATTCTCTCTTAGTAATTTAAATTTCAATCCATCTGACCTAATCCCATCAACAAAAATCCCTACTAACATCCGTTCCACTTCTTCAGCACGTACATTCTGTCCTAAAAATGACTCTTCCGCTAAATTGATTAACCTGTCACTATATAGCTGTACACTTTCTGTAGCATTTTGTCTAGTCTGTCGCAATACTGAGAATGCGTGTTGTGGATCAGTAATTTCAGCGTATTTTCTTGCGAGATCATCTTTAAATTCTTCCCAGGTTTCACCTCTTCCTGCTTCTAGTTTTCTTCTTATATGTTCAGAAACTGGACTTGTACTTGTTCTGTATGCCAAATTCTTTTTCTCCTCATCTGTAGCGTTTACTAAATAACCATGTTTCTCAATAGAAATGACCCATTTCTTAAACTGGTTTGCTTGTCCATTAAATCTCTCAACATCACTGCTTACATTTTGTTGTCTTAACACTGCATCCAACCTTGCTATTGCCCCACCAACTCCAGTCAGTACCTGTGAAAAATCTTGGGGTTCCATTCTAGAATCTATAATGGAAATTATTAAGCAATATACAAATATTTCAAACAATATTAATTTCAAATTCAGCAGCAATACATAATCTGTTCAATTAATTACTCTAATATTATCTATTATCTAACTATACTAACAAAAAACTAACTCCAATCGAAGATCCTGACGAAGAAAATTTTCTGTTCTAATCACGAATCCTGATAAAAGAACTTAAATGAAATCGACACCGTTGAAAGGATCAGAACACACAAAAAACTTCTGGATTTCCTAATTCCATCGAAGTCGAAATCAGTTCTTTCCAATTATTTTCCTGTCGTTGATTGTGCTCGATATAACGCTCGATAACAAACTGCTTGATTACTTGCTCGATTGACTGTAAGCGTTAGACTTTAATTTCCGTCAAGCAAGGTCACCTTCACGATTTTTCAACCGACAACTGCTCCCGGTTTCAGCAAAAATCTGGCATTTTCATATGTTTCAGCGTAAAAATGATCCAGTCAACAACAATTGGATTCAAACCTGACTCTATCCACTCCGTTATATGTTAGGTGGCATTCCAACAACGGTCAGTTAAATTTCTTGTAACAACTTTTGACTTAAGACAAGTTGACTATATTCATCAATGCCTTCACTTAAGTGAAGTGACTGTAGAGAGTATTGAGAATATCGATTTAACAATTATGGAATTTGCAATATAACCTTGACTTCACCTTCAACAGTCGAATGAGCTAAAACTCATAATTTTCAGCATTCTTTGTTTTACTTTGAGTTTTATTTGGAGCAGGTTATTGTTCTGTTGAAATCATTTCTGGTACCTCGAGACTTCATAATCAGCGAGTTCATTCTTATATGCTTGTGTACTAATTTTTGATGCAAAACGGCATTACTTGATCTCATTATACAATTAGCGTTGGTCAGTGCTCAAGTTATTTCATACTATTAATTAGATAAAACATCAGTCTTTCAAAAAAATAAGTTAATCAGTCAAACCTTCTGAGCTGGCCTGAGAAATCGATCTCCTTTTTAAACAGAAATACACTGAGAACCCACAACAACTACCCCTTGGTGGGCTTTCAGCTGTTGCGTTTCTTATTATTATTTACTTAAAAACTTCCTTCTCCAGACACAAGAATCTTTCATGGCGGTAACTCTCTCCACGACATCCCATATTTCTTGAGGTCAAAGGCACCAAATCAACCTGTATTATAGTGTAGAGATGTTACACACACAGGTTAGAAGGCACGTGATGATCGTACAGCACACAAGACTCCGCGTTGTTAGATCATTCTTTATTTGTCGAATCGTTCAACTACAGCATCATGATGTTATGCTCAAATTCGGATGTTTACATGTTTTCCTACCTCCTTGCTAGCTGGGCCCCAAGTGACGTGTGTGCCAGCCTAGATACCCTTCTTCATTCGTGCACACACGTTCACTAGCTATGGTTTTCCCACTAGTCAAGGAATGCGCAGCATTCCTTAACTCTTTACTCCTAAGCTACTCCCTTTACTTTACACTACCCCCTAGAAAATGATATTTGCTTCTGAGATGTGTGGCCATCTGTTAGAATATTTTAGGCACGATGAAAACACTAGTTGCCTTGCATCTCATGGTACTACCAAAAATGTTGCTTAATTTGATAAGTGTGATCTTCCCACTCTTAGACACCATCAACTCACTAGCTACCTTGCATGACATCCATGTGCCTCCGACCTATCAAGACATGACTCACATTGGCTATTAAGGTGGAACAAATCTACCTGGTGCTGCCTAGCCATAGCCTTGGTCCACATACGGGCTAACCTCTCAAGGATACTTCTCCACAGATGTGAAGTCCTAGTAATTGTATAGTACGTCATGCAAATTTCAGTGCTTGAAGAGGGGCAGAGCGCTATAAACACAGTTCCCGTAGATATGAAACTTCGGTACTGACTAAGGAGGAAAATCACTACACTAATTTGCCTCCTATAGATGCAAGTGAACGGATCGGTTTAAAGATTAAATTATAAGCCTTCCAGACAACCACAAATCAAACAATCATTCAATAATCCAATCAACCAACCATCCAAACAATCGAGCATACATTTAATTACCCATACATCCATTCACACACCCATCCACCTAACAGCCACCCATCTATCCACCCACCCATCCATCCACTACATCAATCATTCTACGAATAAAACAACCAACCAACCATCCAACCAAACTACTATCAGTCTACCAGCCAACCAAATCGTCATCCAGTCAACCAACAAATCATCCAGCCAACAAAACTAACCAACAAACCAGCCATGCAACCAACCATGCAACAGATTAACCAAATATCCAATCAGACAACCAACAATCATCCAACCAATCATCCATCCAACCAATTAATCAACCGACCAGCCAAGTAAACTAGAGGTCAACATTTAGAAGTATTCATGGCCTCCGGGGTTAATGCGCTTGGGCTTAAACTTCCGTTGCCCTGAAAGTGGAGTACGGAATTCAATTCCTTTACCGTCCTGCAAAGAACATGCAATATTTTAAAAACATATACGCGTTGAATAAACCCAGTACTCCAGGGTCATAAGAGAATGTTTAATCAAGTCTAACCTCTTAGCCACGCCGATTTCCCGACCCTGCATTATTCATTCAAACGGGAGCACACCATCTTTCGTATCCTTATATGTACGTGTGTCAAATCCTAAAACCTTATTCATATCCGGTCTTCTTGAGTTAATGGCAACGTGCAGCATGTTTGTGTATTCTTTTGTAAGGTATTTATTTATATTACAGGCAGCATAACTCTGGATATTGTGGGGTCATCTACCCTCTACACCTGCTTGGTGGAGACTCGGAAGAGGAGGTCATATTATATCGAAAGAGAAGATAATGTAAATAAACATATACACTTACCAAATGTCCAGATGTAGACAGTCAATTCGCATATCATCTAAGTCACTGAAATGGAAGATAACATGATTGCAGTTAATGAACGAAAATAAACTATGCTGCTATATGTATTAAATTCTTGTCGTGTTACTTTGTGCATATGTGTGTGTGTGTGTGTGTGTGTGTGTGCTCTGTGTGTGTGTGTGTGTGTGTGTGTGGCGCGCGCGCTTTTTTCCCCCGCGTTTCCATCCTGTTTCAGGATATTGCGGTCAACATCAGCATCTTTCAGCTGTATGTTGATTCCTAGGCTAGATTACGCTCATCAGCACGCCACGACTTTCTTAGCGACCGGCTCCTTACTCTCATAAGTTACTGGCGCGACTCGAACCGCTTCCAATTCTCGTGCGCTCACGTCAACCAAGAGAGTATTCGGGGTTACGGAGAAAGCTGTTGTGTGTGTGTATGTGTGTGTGTGCGTGCGTGTGTGCGTGAGAGCGCGCGCGCGCGTGTGTGTCTGTGTGTTTTTAAAAAAAAGGCCGCACATATTGTCTTTACAGTTTTTTTAAAACATCAAAGGCCTCTTAATCGCACTATATAGCTTTCGGGAAAATTGTGGTGCACCAACGTCCCATAGCCAGTGTTAGTGATTCGAGTTAGAAGTTTGGATGACCGCCTCTCCACCCTGGCCAGATATTACACTTTGATCTGAGCCAAAAGTCCGAGAATCGATCGTCTAAGAACTGTCACCCAGAACATAAAGATTTCTACAGTATTGACTCGTAGCTATTAAAACTGATGAAAAAGATAAAAGAATAAAAAGAATCTTTACTGGAAACAAATAATAGCAATTAATATGAGTAAGTGAGACCTACAGATGGTTGTTTAACAGATATCGCAAGAGTACTTGCACCATTTCGCCATTCACCTACTGACTACATGAATGGGTTGTAGGTAATAAACCTGTACTATTGTACTAAAACATTGCATCATCTCTCTATTCACCCAGTGACTACATGTGATGTTTGTAGTCATTAAACCTTCACCATTGTGCTAAAACATAATGTTAATAAAGTAAAAGTAAAGGACCCTATCTCACGCCTTAGACCCAATGGACATATGGTGCTAGAGACATGTTTATAGACCAACTGGCCATTATACGAGGGTAAGTTAATAAGTAAGTCACAAATGGCTGTAGAAAAATAACTAACAATGATAACTTGAAACCAGTTTATTTTTATACATACATTGTTCCTTTATTTCTCAACATAATTTCACCAACATTTATGCATTTATCCCATAGTTTTATCAGTTCTCACAAATAGTTGTATAGAACTGCATGCTTTTTTTTTCTATTACCTGCCATCCCACAGAACTGTGTGACTTACTTATTGGCTCGCCCTCGTAACGTTTTCTACCCAGCTAAGCATCGCTTTACGGAAAATCGCTAGGGGCTAAGTCCACTGAAAAACCACCTTGGCGGGAAACATTTCGCGAGTGACGCCGAAGTTGAATGTATAGTGAAAACTTGGTTTAGAAAACCAAAATACACCCACACACACACATATACACACTCACACACATACACACACACACACACCCACACACATATATCCATACACATACACACATATCCACACACATACAAACATAACCGCACACATACACACATACACACCCACGCACATAGATAAACATACACATACACAGACCCACACACATAGGCATAAGAGTCAGCGGGCATGATGGTAGTTGCACTTGCCTACCAAGACATGGTCCGGGTTCTAATCCTAGCGAAGGCGCAGGGTGATTATTTTGCGACCAGAAATTGCCCCGAGGTCGTCCCAGCCTCGTAAACATGTGTACCTGAAGTTTTGTCACAGTCTGGAGCGGACGGCGAGGATACAGGAAACTTCCTATCCACCTTATCTGTTATGGCCAAGAATATGTTAAGGCCGTACACTGCAAACATGCACGGTATTTTCTGCTGTAGGACTAACCATACTTGTATGTCTGTCTGTTGATGTGTGTGCGGTGTGTGTGTGTGTGAGAGAGAGAGAGAGAGAGAGAGAGAGAGAGAGAGGTGGGGGGGGGGGAAGAGAGAGAGAGAGAGAGAGAGAGAGAGAGAGAGAGAGAGAAAGAGAGAGAGAGAGAAGTCGAGTTTTCTGTCAAGGGTGCTTAATAATATTTGAATGTTCAGATCCCTTACGTTCCAGATCCACGAAAGAAATCTCGGGAAAAATGTTTCTTGTATGCTGATCGAAGAGACCGTCACTGGCTATTCAAGAAAACAGCCAAGAAATAGCTCATTGAAAAGATAAATGTAGCTGCTCTTGGTACCCCTAGGAGAGAGAAAGAGGAATTTAGAAGCATAAGCGCATCACAGGGCAAGTTATCTCCCTGACTTATCCTTTCCTGGAAAGATGTAATTGCTCCACAAATAACTGTGATTTACAAGACTTCACAAGCACTTAAGCTACACAAACATGTACACACAGTTGAAAATCTTTTGGAAGAACTATGAGTTTAAAATAACTACCACTGTGTTTATTAACTTTTCATAATAATTCAATAGAATGGATGATATGAATAAATCAAACGTGTTGACACGTTACTATGATAATGATGATGATTATTCTACTTGATGTTTCGATATGCTGGTGGCAAGCAATGACAACATGATGTATGATCAAATGATAAGTATGCCATGTAGAAAATAACATTACGTAATATACTGGCACCGGCTCCGTGTCTAAAGGCTTGCGAACGCGATTCGTGTGCTGGGTACCAGGCGTTCGAAGCTCAGCTGCGACCGATTTGTGCAGCAGACCGTGTCGCGTTGTGTTATAACATGCTGGTACGGAAGCCGGTCGTTCAGAAAGCAATGGCAAACTACTGAACGTAACACTTGCCTAGTACATCAACAGTAGCTGAAAAATGCTGGTGTTGACTGCAACGTCCCATAAGGGATACGCAACAAAATTTATTTAATATACTAGCACAACTGACGAAGAAACCTTGAACAATCTTCCAGTGGAACATATTTTGCATTCAGCTTGCAGAATTCACACTGTGTCCTTGCACGAGCGTTAGCTGCTCCGTTATGTGACTGGATTGCTGACTGTCCGTGGCTCCTATGAGAGCTGAGTTTAGAGCTAAGAATCCAGCTACTAGACTTTACTGAAGTCGGACGAGATGAGACTGTAATGTCTAACCATAAGGTTTCCCGGGTATGCTATACTATGTTTGCGTCTGCATTATATTTTTTTTTTCAATGCCCGTAGGTTAAAATACTGTTTTCGTCCTAGACATGGTTTTTGTCTTCTCTCTTCCCGTTTTCACTGTGGATGATTATATGAACGACTTATGTCCAGTATTCTTTAACTCCTTCCCTAATTTCACTATGGACTGTGGTTTCAACTGTCAATCTTCTTTTGACCGGTCTGAAACATGCTTTGGCCACTGCTCGGAGATACGGTCAACGTTACGCAGTATGTACATTCAAGTGAGCTGTTACAGCCTCGATTTCCACTTTTGCCCGCATTTAAACTTTTAATCTGCATTTGGCAAAACTATATCAGGGCTCCTACCGCTGCTGGCAAGTTCACACGTTTGTCCGACTGAAAGTCTCCCCTCAGTCTGGACTTAGGGTTATTCCGTGAGTTTCGACATTTTATAAATTATAAACGTTACGCCTCCATGACAGCATTCCTCTGCTGTAGAATGAGAGTTTAAAACCTTAGAAACCAGACTGTTTGATGGTGGCTCTACTTGTGTAAAATCGCTTAATAGAATTTAAACGCCATGCAGTTCGGGAAAGTTTCATGTGTCTGTCTTTTAATTCCGTTTTAGTTTTATTCCTTTCCTGTGGAATGAGAGAAAGTTCTGAAATTGCCTAGGCGTTTCGTCACTGAGCGTATGCGACATCGTCCTCGCACATCATATTTTGCTAACACTAATCAATCAGCCCCTCTCCCCCTTCCTCTTCCGTTCAGCGTATTGTCCAGATTCTTATACTGACATTTTGAGATTATACGAACCCAAATTACATTGTTATCATCATGATCATCATCATGATCATCATGATCATCATAATCATCATCGTGATACAATGGCTTATACTGTGTAGATATTTAACATCGTGTAATTCTCGACTTTATATATTGTAATTAAATTAGATTTCTACGGATACTCGTCATTAGTGACGCTGGCAGTCTAAGATATTCAAAACTTACGTCTCAAAAAGCACATCTCCTTTGGATAACAAATACAAATTCAAATATACAATTGAACATAACATATTCTAAAGATAACAGATGTACTCACAATCTGAACTTCTCGTTCCACACAGGATTGAGTGTGTTCGGCTTGACCTGTGTGGTTTTGATGAGTTTGGCAGGCAGAAGATCCCTCACCACGGCGTTTTTGTTTGTCTTCCTGCGAAAGGAAAACTTCTTGGCGTTGTGAGGTCGTGACCTCTCTCTATCCCTGTCCTTGTCACGAGGCGAGCTTGTTTCTTCGTCTGAAGACGCTGCTGTACCGGAATCTGCATCAGAGTTTCGCCCGGGCATAATTCCCAGCATGCAATACGGGTCACTAAATCCTATAAATAAAAGGTTATTGGGCTATTAATTAAATAGTTTAATAGAATATACTGTTTAAAAAACGCAACATTATTGCAGTTTCAATTGCAAACTTGTACCAACATTTTATTGACGATGCTTAATCGCCCATTGCAGTCCATTCTGGCGATACCGGTCCATAAGAACAGGACCTCTGTAGGGTCTTCTAGCCCAAGACCAGCGTCGTACAGTCGGTTCCTGACCGTTTTATCTGAAATTCGACGAGCTTCTGACATTGACTGGAATGTGGAGGACGCAGATGCAACACGATTCCTAAGGTAACGCAGCCGTATGAAGCGGTCTTCTGCAGCAGTTGTGATTCTGTGTCTTTTACTGCTCAGCCGGTCTACCACAGAGCCAGTTTCTTGAAATCTCCCCCAAAGGCGACTAATGGTGCTTCTACCCACATAATATTCTCTGGCTACTACACTTTGTGACTGTCCAGCCTGTAAACGTCCAACGATAATGAGTCATTGTTCTGTAGTGAGATGAGCCATATTTGCGCATTGAATTTTCAACTGAATTTATTCGAGGAGCATCAATCTTTTATAAGCATTCAATAACATGGTCAGAGAGTTTGTGTTCAGAAGGTTTCACGGGATTATTATTAACCTGTCACGAGTTATTGTCAAAAATGTTGTGTTGACCTTGACCTCTTTCATGACCTTACGAATCATGAGGTGAGTACACTTCAGGTAACCACGAGATAACCAGATGGACACAGTCGATAGGTTGACTGATGTCCAATAAGCAAATATCTTGTAAATTTTATACGGATTAAAGGCGCATTGGTCAGGAGGTGACAGATCAATATATTTATAGGCAAATCGGCACTTGGTGATTAACGTAGTCAATGTCACTCCGTGCGCCTTTACTTCCAAGATAACTCCTAGTAATTAAGGCTGGGTCGACAGGCCTTCCGTCCGTCCGTCCATTTTCCGAAAAAAAAAAAAAAAAAAAAAAAAAACTGTCCACCGTGTGAACAGGAGCAGGCATCAAGATACATTAAGATTTTAAGATTATTTATTCTGGAGGTGAAGATCGACATAGGGGAGTGGCAATAATTTTGGACCGGAAAACATCAACGTCTGTTCAGGGATATTGGGCCGTGTCGGACAGAGTTCTACTAGTTAAATTGAGTGACAGACCTTTTAACATAAATGTTATTCAGGTATATGCCCCAACAGGAGAGTCCAGTGAAGATAGTGTAGAGGAATTTTATAATGACATAGAGTCTGCCTTAAAGAAATGTAAAAATTCAGAAATAAACATCATAATAGGGGACTTCAATGCAAAAGTAGGAAATCAAGGGGATAGATACACAGTAAGAAACTATGGTTTAGGAGAGAGAAATGAAAGAGGATACAGACTAGTAGAGTGGGCAAAAGAACAGGAAATGATTGTAGGAAACACCTGGTTCAAGCAACACCCTAGAAGATTATGGACCTGGAGGAGTCCTGATAACAGGATTAGAAACCAGATTGACTACATTCTCATTAGCAGAAGATTTAGAAACGCGCTAACAGTAGCAAAAACAGTTCCCAGTGCTGATTGTTATAGTGACCACAGATTACTCACAGGAACATTGAGGATAAAGTTGAAGAAAGTCAAGTATATAACAGGAAACACTAAATATGACTTGTGTACATTGAGTAATGACAAGGAAATACAAAACAAATTCAACATAGAAGTACAGAACAGATTTGAAATATTGTCTGATCTAGAGATCCTATTCCAGGATGTGGATGATCAATGGGAAATGTTAAAGAATTCAATCAATGTGGCTGCAGAAACAACTATTCCAAAATTAAAGAAGGTGGGTCGTAAGAAATGGATGACTGAGGAAATTTTACACTTAATGGAAACAAGAAGACTCAACAAAAATAATCCTGCCAAATATGAAGAAATTCACAGACAAGTCAGAATATTATGTAGGAAGGCAAAAGAATCATGGCTTGAGGAAAAGTGCTTAGAAATTGAAAAACAACACAACAGTCAAAATACTAAATTAGTGCACAAAAGAATTCAGGAACTTACTAATAAAAGAACAAGTACATCAACAGGCTGTCTAAAAACTAAAGATGGCAAAATCATAATAGAAAAAGATCAGATTCTACATGTATGGACAGATTATGTGAAAGACCTGTATAATGATAACAGAGAGGAACAGTATGCTATTAGATTTAATAATGAAGGACCAGAAATTTTAAAGATGGAGGTTCAAAATGTTCTTAAGCATATGAAAGCTGGCAAGGCCCCCGGTGCAGATAACATCACAACAGAAATGATTAAAGCTTTAGAAGAATTTGGACTAGAGCAAGTCACTAGACTGCTGAACACGTTATATGATACTGGAGATATACCTTCTGAATTATGTAACTCTGCATTTATTGCAATCCCAAAGAAATCAGGAACCTTAGAATGTGATCAACATAGAACAATTAGTATAATGAGTCACATCACAAAGATTTTGTTACGAATTATCATGCAAAGAGTGAGGAAGAAAATACAACCTGAAATAGGGGAAGAACAATGTGGGTTTGTAGAAGGAAAGGGTACAGTAAATGCTGTGTATATGCTGCGAACAGTTATTGAACGTGCTTTAGAAGTAAACAAGGATATACATCTTTGCTTTATTGACTACACAAAGGCTTTTAATAGTGTTAGACATGTCAACATTGTGGATATGCTTGCAGATCTACAAATTGATGGGAAAGACATTAGAATTATAAAAAACATATATTGGAAACAACAAGCTGCCATAAAGCTTGATAATGAAGTAGGACAATATCAACCTATTAAGAGAGGTGTTAGGCAGGGATGTGTAATGTCTCCAGATCTTTTTTCCCTATACAGTGAAAATATTTTCAGAAATGTAGAAGACCTAAATGGAATCAGCATTGGAGGACAAAACATAAATAACATTAGATATGCAGATGATACAGTATTGATTGCAGACAATGCACAGGATCTGCAACAATTAGTAGACGCTGTTGTTGTACACAGTGAGCAGCTGGGGTTGGAATTAAATTGTAGGAAGACACAGGTTATGGTCGTCACTAGGAAGAACGAAGTACCACAATGTAATATACAAGTAAATGGGAATATTCTTCAACAAGTGAATCAGTTCAATTATCTCGGAACAGTCATAAC
>OY992880.1:39811407-39853907 GCA_963921405.1 Cepaea hortensis
GAATCTGATTCTTCATTAGTATAGTGTGGATACTGGGCATGGACGCTCTTTCTAGGACCTCAGTGTCTGGGATCTTGTTTTGCCATTTAATCTTCAGTAGCTTCCTAAGGCAGACTGTGTGGAAGTGGTTTAATTTCCTAGCGTGTCGCTGATAAACAGTCCAGGTTTCACAAGCATATAGCAGTGTGGATAATACAACTGCTTTGTAGACTTTTAGTTTGCTAGGCAAATTGTACAATAGTTCATTCAAAGGACAATAGAGTATTTAAAACAGAGCCTGTGTTGCGTTATGAAATAAGTGTTGTTGTATTCTAACAGTCAGTCGTTATGGACTGTATAGAATGGAAGAGTTTAAATATAACCAACTATAATAATAGAGATGTCTACAATGATAAGATCACGCCACATCTAGACATAAATTAGGTGGCACAGAAGCATGCCCGCACAGAGAAAACTCGCCTATGGCACTTAGATGCCCACGACTTAGAGCATCTTTCACATATGGCAATCATGCTGATTATGATAATGATTATGATAACGCCATTGATTAAAAAAGTCGCTTAAAAGTCGACAGGGTCGACTTCATTGCACCTGGTTTTATACCATATGGCTCGGTCTCTTTCCGCAGCATGGAAAGCGTCGCACAAAGCACGAACTCCGTAGCTTTTAGCGACGACCCACAGGAGTCTCCGAAACATTTAACGCGTAAACCGAAAGACGCGGCCCGGAATCGAACCCACAACCTTCGGAGCACGAGTCAAACGGCTTGACCACTTCGCCACAGAGACTCCAAATGCCATTGATTATGATGTTAATGTTGATTGTATGATGATGACGCCATTGATGATGTTGATGGTGATAATTATGATGATAATTATGATATTGATGATGATGATGCTATTGATGATGATGATGATGATGATGATGATGATGATGATGATGATGATTGTGATGTTGATGTTGATGATGATGATGCAATTGGTTATGTTGATGATGACGATGTTGATGATGTTAATGATGATGTTTTGATGCTGATGAAAATGATGCTACTGTTGCTGCTGCTGCTGCTGCTGCTGATGATGATGATGATGATGATGATGATGATGATGATGATGATGATGATGATGATGATGATGATGATGATGATGATGATGATGACGTACCATGAGTTCCCACACTCTCAGATTTTCAGTATAAGAATCCGGAAAATAAGCTGTGAGGTGGACGAAAGAAAAAGGTGAGGAGGGGTAGGAAGGCTGATTCATTCGCGCCAGTAAACAAAATGATTTGGGAAGAAGACAGCCGTGGATGCCAGAATACTAATAGCAAATATCCGTGTTCGTTGTTCGCCAGCTGCAGTCAAATCGATTGATCTGTGTGCCCTTTGATCTTATCACCGCAATTTGTGCCTGACAGAAGTTTTGTAGATTGTCACTCGTGTTACTTGAACTATTGCAGGATTTTCGTTCATCATTTGGGCTGGAGTTCATGCAATATTTTCAGTCAGATAATTTATGTCTGTCTGTCTGCCTGCCTGCCTGCCTGCCTGCCTGCCTGTCTATCTGTCTGTCTGTCTGTCTGTCTGTCTGTCTGTCTGTCTGTCTGTCTGTCTGTTTCTTTGTTTCTGTTCTCACTGTTATACTCATTAAAGTCTGAGTCGGCCCAGGAGCCTGTGCAATTATAAATACAAATATGTCTCGCATTTGTTTGAACAAATGACATATCGGCCTTCAGTCAAGCGTGCTGGACATTGCCATTATCCTTCCTCCCCCTCCCCACGCCACACTCCCCCGAAACACTTACTAGTAAGCTATTGCGTATCTGGTCTTGTTGTTCCTTAAAGCTTAAAATAAAAATTGCTTCTTATAACAGCCATTCTTTTTGTTTTTTAAAAGCCACTTTTATTCTCTTGTTCTTTTTGAAAGAATTATTTTGTTGTAGATTGGTCTTTAGCACTTTCTCCAATGCCTTTAGCTATGCAATTTTTCAGTGGTTTGATTAGGCACTTCAACTGGATAATTGTTATAAATGTGGGTCATTCATTTCTATGCGCTCTAAATTGCAGGCTTTTATCAGATCTTTCTACATTGACATCCTCATTAAAATCGACAGGTCAGAGTTGTGAAACACTCTCATGGGTTGATTAGAGTGACATTTCTACAACATGACCAGGTCTGCTGTCACACAGACTTCAACAAGTCGATTACGGGGAGATGGATTAAGTGTAACTTGGTGGAAAATGAAGACGTGTGTTACAGGTAATGTAGAATAACTTGGGGAGCTCAGTAGGGGAGATGGATTAAGTGTATCTAGGTGGAAAATGAAGACGTGTATTACAGGTAATGTAGAATAACATGGGGAGCTCAGTAGGGGAGATGGATTAAGTGTAACTTGGTTGAAAATGAAGACGTGTGTTACAGGTAATGTAGAATAAATTGGAGAGCTCAGTGGGGGAGATGGATTAAGTGTACCTAGGTGGAAAATGAAGACGTGTATTACAGGTAATGTAGAATAACATGGGGAGCTCAGTAGGGGAGATGGATTAAATGTAACTTGGTTGAAAATGAAGACGTTTATTACAGGTAATGTAGAATAACTTGGGGAGCTCAGTAGGGGAGATGGATTAAGTGTAACTTGGTTGAAAATAAAGACGTGTATTACAGGTAATGTAGAATAACATGGGGAGCTCAGTAGGGGAGATGGATTAAATGTAACTTGGTGGAAAATGAAGACTTGTATTACAGGTAATGTAGAATAACTTGGGGAGCTGCGGTACGACAGTAGCTAATACGCTTGCTTGTTTGTCCCCAGGGCATGTGTTCGAATATCCATTCAGGCGATCAGTTTCCCACAAAACTGACCTAGGTTCCCGGGTAGACTCAGTTTATAAAGGGTGGCAGGACATATCTTGGGAAGTAAAGGCGATCGGGATGACAGTGACATAACCCAGCGAGTGCTTACTTTTCTATAAAATGCTTAATACTACAGCAAATCGTCCAGATGAAAACATCACATTGTACTGAATTTGTGAAGTGTGAAAAGGTCTTTGACAGCATTCATAAAAAAAATCACTTTGGAAATTGATGAGGCAAGATATTATCCCAGAAAAACTAATTAACTTAATTGTATAACATTTAGAAAAATGATGTGCCAACACTTTCCGGTACTGTAGCACATCATGGATGTGCTGAACAGTGAAGAGCCTGCCACAGAAGTCACGCCGTTTTGAAACTTCTTACTTCACTCATACACTTTCTTGACTGAAAGGCATGCATCACCACAGGTTTCACCGCTCACTGATGAAAACACGGATAACAAAATGATGCTCATCTTTGGTGTATGTCAAAAGTTGGCGGTCATCTTTAAACTGTCCGTATGACGTCACCGCGTTCGTCTGTGACGTGATGTCACAAGCTTAACACTTTCGGCATCCTCAGCAACAATACTGACAAGATACAAGACAATGGAATGGTTATTGTAGTTTCTATCACACTTTTAAGATTTTTATTTGAAGCAACCTCGTACAAATGAATCAAGAGATCAGGAAAACCCACTGACGCAGGACTGGACACACCTTGAGAAAATCGGAGAATAATACAACTAGAATGTAATTGTCTGGAAGCACGGGACAGACGAAATAGAGGAAGATCTAAAAACACGCAGAAAAGAGTCTTGGAGACAGAAATGATTAATATGGGGATGGTATGTACGGAGCTGCATGAGACACCAACAGACACGGCGGCTTGGTGTGAGTTGGTAGATGGCCTTTGCTCCAATAGGGTATACGGGACCGAAGAAGCCATATACCCAATACTTCTTAATGCGTGATAGGGTCATTTACTTATTATTATTCTTTCTTGTTGTTTTTTCTTTACACTAGCTGGCTATGGAGCAAGCATTCTGGGATTAGACAATTCAAGTAGGTGTAATGTTGATTTTGTCACTTAGTCAACAACGACACCAAAAACATCAGTAGCCAAGGGAATGTGGGGTGTCTATTGTTTTCTATGTCTTCTTCTTGTCTTCTGAGATTTCCGAGGGATTCTCCGTGGCGAAGTGATCAAGCCGTCTGACTCGGTTTCGAAGGTTGTGGGTTCGATTCCGGGCCATGTTCTTTGGTTCACGAGTGCAGTTTTTAGGAGACTCCTGAGAATCGTCGCTGGAGCTACGGAGTTCATGCTTTTTTGGACGCTTTCCGCGCTGCGGAAAGTGACTGAGCCATATGGGATAAAACCCGGTGCAATGAAGCCGACACTGTCGACATATAAGCTACTGTTTTACGACTTTTTGATATTTCCGATGAATTCTTGTCTGAATACACTTATTAGTTTATACTATGACAGACAAATAGTAATTTGTCGTTATCTGAACTTCAAGTCTCATATGATTATTACTGTTAGTTACATATCCTTTACATGACCTCTAAGTCAACCCCATCACTTTTGGGGTGATTGTGATTTCTTGGCTAGTTTACGTTCATAAATTTGCAATTTATTTCTGAACAATTGGGAGCCACACAATTGTACGAAATCCAGCGCAAGGCGATCCGCTTCCGAATCACCCGCTGCTGTGTTTCGAACGCGGTGTGGGGTTAATTCTTTTAATTTCATTGTGATGAGCTCGGGGAAGGTGGAGTACCAGTATAGCCTTTCGGCCAGTGTAACGTGAAACTAGGTGAGCAGGTGATGGCAGGAGCTGGAGTGCAACCGGCAGACAGTTTTTGGTTATGGGCTCAAGTTTACTACGGTAGGCAGAGAATCTCTTTGTAGGGGCAATGGCTACGGTCATCGACCAGTTTGGTCTCTACCAAAAAAAGAAAAATACAGAAAAAAGAAAGCAATGACAAACTACCTTCTTTAAAGATATCTATTGACGTCACGATTCGCCATAAATGAAAACCAAAAATCAATTACAGAAATGTGATGTAGGCACTCAAAATTGTGGGTCATATTATGAAGAGGAATGAACTAGGAAAACCTAGTGATAACTGGCAATATTGATGGACAAAGAGCAAGTGAAAGGCGGAGAGTTAAACACCGAAATGGCATAATCGGGACAAGATCACAGACCTGATACGATACTCTGGTGACAGTGTGAGATTTAAAATCGTGATCGCCCACACTTATTAGCACAGCCTATGATGATGATGATGATGATGATGATGATGATGATGATGATGATGATGATGATGATGATGACGACGACGATGTTCCGATATCATCATCAAGTGCCCTGCCAGCTGGCGTAGGCGTTCATGGCTCTCCACAGATCTCGGTCTTTGGTTTTCTGGATCAACTCTGTTGATGATATTCCTCCGTGCCACCGTCTCAATCCATCCAGAATCATTTCTCTTGCTCTGCCTCTGCCTATCTTCCCCTCGATCTTTCCATTTGTCACGATGTTCTCCAATGCCTCTCTTCTCATTACATGACCAAAGAAAGCTGTTTGTCTCTTTCTTATTGTTGTATATAGTGTTCTAGTTTCATTAGCCTGTTTCAGGCAGTCGTCGTTAGTTACTCTGGCAGTCCAAGGAATTCTCAAAATTCGTCTCAGGAACCACATCTCTGTTGCTTCTAATTTCTTCTTAATTTGTTCATTTACATTCCAAGATTCACTGCCATACAGCAAAACTGATTCTACATAGCATTTCAGCACTCTCTTTCTTACACTCAGTGATAGTGACCTATTGCACAAGATACTCTTCATTTTCTGAAATGCGGCCTTTGCCTGCTCTATTCTGCTATTAATCTCTGCTGTACATCTTCCATCTGATGTTATAAATGTCCCTAGGTATCTAAATTTATCCACTTAGTATTTATCCTTCAATTTCTATATCACCATTGTTACCGTTTTCTTGATATTCAAGGAGAGTCCTTTCCTTGCACTCTCTGTTACTACAGTGTCCAACAATTGCTGTAGGTCTGTTGATTTATCTGCCACCAATACTGTGTCATCTGCATAGCGTATATTATTTATATTATAACCTCCAACTAGTATTCCTGGCATCTCTTTGATCTCTCTCATTATTACTTCGCTATATAGGGAGATATGGTGACATGACACATCCCTGTCATACTCCTAGCTTTATGTGTTCGTAACTACCCTCTTTATTTCCAATTTTAATTGCTGCTACTTGGTTCCAGTAAATATTCTTTATTATTCTTAAATCTTTCCCATCAATGTTGATATCTTCCAACATTTTAATCAGTTCATCATGTTTTACTTTATCAAATTAGTATAATCTATGAACCATAAATATATGTCTTTCTGTTGACCTTTCTATTAGTGTCCGTAATGTATATATTGCATTGTTATCAGTTATCAGTTATCAGTTGGGGTATCTTCATTGCACTCCGGACATGTCCATAGGTGCTCAGATCCTCCCCCCAGCATATGCATCAGCGTCCGGTGGCTAATAGTGCCAGTTCTGTGTTGGTTGACGAGGCGCTTTGTTTTCCCGATGTACCTCTCGCGTCTGGCTGTGCCGATTCTTACTCCCACGTCTTTCATCCTGGACAGCGATGTGGAATCACTGACGTTAAAGTCCTCTGTTCTCGCCATATCTTTGAGGACGTTAATAGCATCTGCACGATCCATGGGCTGGCCGTCTACAGAGGGTGCAGAGCCAGCCAGTTTATCAGCTCGTTCATTTCCCTCGACTCCCGCATGTCCCGGGACGAAGATGAAGGTGACTTTACGGACAACAAACTTCCGCAGCGACTCAGTCCGCTGTCTACGTACAGATCCAGCTTCGACCTTCTGAATCATGCTCATTGAATCACTTAGTACACACACGTTGGTATAATGCCATCACCTCCATCGTCATGCTGCTCGTGGTCATAGAGTGGGCACCACTGGATTCTTGAACGGTTCGGCCTGCTGAACGGGCTGTAAATGCCCACGCACTTCTCTGCTGCTTAACAACAGATCCATCTGTATAGATGAGCACATCGGGGCTATCTGAGTGTTCATAGATGAGCGGTTAACCTCTGCATTGACAGCGGCAGGGTTCTGCTCTCTGCACCGTCTGTCGAGTGTGATAATGCAGGAGAAAGTGCACTTAAAAGCTGGAGGAACCGGCACCCATTCCTTGCCGGGGTTGATACTGGTAAGACTGCAGACCTGTGTGACGACATCTTCCGCCCGACCCATCCATGACTTGCCCCTCTTTAGCCTGTCACCCTTTTCTCTGAATATAGCGTCATGCAGAGCGTGCTGCTCATCTGCACTTATTTTTAAGTATGCACGAGCTCTCCAGATCTTGATCCTGTGTTTCATTGTCGGGAAGTCAAGGAGGTATCTCATTGCTACACAGCTGGTGTCTCTCGTGCAGCTCAAAATGATGCGCATGGCTTCGTTTTGTACCTTTTCAAGTCTTCCAATGTGTGTAGGGCTGACAGTGAGGATGGCCAGGGCATACTCGATGCGTGAAAGCACAAGTCCTTGGAACAGAAGTATTAGCAGTCTTTGCTCGATATTGGCAGTCGCCATGACTCTCATTGCTGACAATCCTTTTCGAGCCTTCGTTATGACATAATCGACATGATCTCTGAAGGACAGGCTACGATCAAGCCTCACGCCAAGATATGTCATTGACTGGGTATTGCATTGTTTGTGCCCTTACCCTCCACAAATCCATACTGTTCTTCGCTAATTTCCATTTTTATTTTCTTTCTGGTTCTTCTCATTATGATTCTGAGCAGAAGCTTAGTGATATGGTTTATGAGGTTAATTGTGCGAAAATCTTCACATTCAATTGCTCCTGGTCTTTTTGGTATAGCTATAAATACAGATTTCAGCATATCACTGGGTAGATATCCATTGCTGTAAATATCATTAACATTTTGGTTACTATATCTACTCCAAATTCTCCCAATACTTCTAATTCTTCTATTGTGATTTCATCTGGTCCAGCTGTTTTTCCTTTCTTCATATATTTCATAGCGTCAGCGACTTCTTCTTTTAGAATAGGTGGACCTTCTAAGTTACTTTCGTCTGTTAATTCTTCCCTTTCCCCATCATATAATTCTTTTATATACTCATTCCACCTCTTCATTATATCATCTTTCTCCAATAATATCTTTCCTGTGTTTGATTTCAAACACCCTGTATTTATTCTTATTTTTCTTCCCGTGAGCTCACTGATTTGTCTGTACCTATTTTTTGTATTTGTAATGGCATTAAATTCAATCTTTGCACTGCTCATTTAACCAACTTTCTTTTGCCTTCAAACATTTATCTTTTATTTCTTTATTTATCTTAGCGTATTATTCTTTGTCATTTTTACTCTGTTTTCTTTTGTCCATCAGCAGTAAGATTTCTTCATTCATCCATTATTTCTTAGCTATTTGACTTCTCTCCGGTAATATTTCTTTGCTAGTTTGATGAATGGAGTCCCTTAACATTTACCATTGTTCATTTATACTCTGTATTTTAGCTATTGCATTGTACCTATTTTTCACAGTCACTGTGTATTGTTCTTGAATTTCTTTATCTACCTTCAGAACCTCTTTATTAAGTCTCATGTTCCTAACCATTTGTTTCCCTCTCTTTAATCTTACTTTTATTTGTCCACATAGTGGTACATGATCACTATTACAGTCGGCGCCAGGCATTGTTTTTACATTAATTAGAGCATTTCTAAATCTTTTATTAATTAGTATGTAGTCAATTTGGTTGCGTATTTTCTTATCAGGGCTTTTCCATGTGTATAGTCTTTTATGGTGTTTAAACCATGTGTTTCCAATTATCATATCATTGATATTTGCCCATTCTATTAGCTTTTCCCCTCTTTCATTTCTTGTACCTAAACCATAATTCCCCACTACATCCTCCATTTTCCCCTTTCCTACTTTTGCATTAAAATCTCCAAGTATTATTTTTATTTCCTGTGATCCAATTTGAGCCATCGCCATTTCTATTTCGGCGTAAAAGTGTTGTTTTTCATCATCACTACTGATGTTCCGATAGCCGTATGTGAATTAAAATATGTATGATATTTTTTTAGGTAAGTGTTTTTATTGTCGTTGCTTTAAGTCGACAAAGAATTTGGTTGAAACATTCTTTTTTGCACTTTTTGTTGGTATTTTGTCGAGATTCCTAGTTGCATTTCGTGCTCATACCATTCATTATTTTTATGTTGTTTTCACCAATTGGCATCTTAAGGTTATTTTGTTACAAAACTAGCGCTAACAGTTGTTTCTTAGGCATTTGTGTATCGGTTCCTAGTTTAGTTTAATGAAATAATGCAATTTCAGGCGTGGAATCACGACATAGAGTGGGGATGTCTACAACAGATAACATATAAGTTTATTCTATCTATTTGAAGCACCGTATTTCTCTGGGAATGATGTTAACGGCACGTCATTCGGCCTAGGATTTTGAAATGTCATTAACAGAGCCCTGAAACCATTGGAAAAATATAGCCAAATTCAACAGGTATTGATTAACACCCGCAGAAGAGATGGGAGAGTAATTGAAATATATGGTCGAGTATCAAAGTACGAGTTTGTTTGTCGACTCTCAATATCTTTGTGTGCGCATTGCTTTGAAGTTTTCTGTTGTCTGGTGTGTTGACTGATTTCTTGTTCATTTCGATTGCGTTTATGAAAGCTGATGAATTTCTGTGAATATGTTGCTCATTGTAACCCCTGCTGCAAATATTCAAGCAAGTAGCTTGGTTTATTTTCTTTCCCCGTAAGCTATCCTGTGCTTCTACAATTTCTGTCCTAGGAAACGCATCATGAGTTAGTGATGAATCAGTTTCCCTCCCAGAGTAACCATCACCATATGGTGTTATTATATAGTTTACCTTTGGTCTGTGGATGCTTAAGAAATCTGAGAAATTATTGTTCCCTCTGGGAGACGCCATAGTGAAGTGGATAGCGCGTTTGCCTGTCGCCCAGTGGTCATGTGATCGAATTTGCGAAGAAGGCGATATTTTAAATGTACCTAGGCTCTAGCCGGTCTCTGTGGCCAAAGGCTTGCGAAACGGTGCGTGAGTCGTTTACCAGGCGTTCGTAACGCAGCCGCGACCGATATGTACATCAGACCGTGTCGCGTTGTGTTATGACGTGTTGGTATGGGGGTCGGTCATCCAGAAAGCAATGGCAAACTACTAAACGTAAAATGTGTCTGTTTTCTCTGTTGTTTGTCCATCAAGAATGATGATGACCATGCATTTTATCCAGTGGGGTTGAAAGTATGGAGCCGTGAGTTCTAAGATGGCTGATAAGGCCTATTTTGGCTCGAAATGTTCTTTGACAATGCGGGCAGAGAATGCTTGACGTTCCAGGAGGAGGATCTCCTGCAGCGGTTTTTCTGTCCAGCCTTTTCTTCACAGTTCTTGCAGTCCTGGTTGCTTCACATGTGACTGCACCCTTATGTAATGGTGTACGCCATGAATTACGGTCTTTAGCAGCAGTCTCCCAGGTGTCAGGATGAATTCCAAAAGCTTTCAATGAGACTTTCAGAGTGTCTTTAAAACGTTTCCTCTGGCCGCCATGGGAGCGTTTACCACAACGCAGCTCGCCGTAAAAAATATGTTTAGGGAGCCTGTGATCTGGCATACGAGTTAAGTGACCAACCCAGCGAATCTGACTTTTCATTAGTAGAGTGTGGATACTGGGCATGGATGCTCTTTCTAGAACTTCAGTGTCTGGGATCTTGTCTTGCCATTTAATCTTCAGTAGCTTCCCAAGGCAGACTGTGTGGAAGTGGTTTAATTTTCAAGCATGTCGCTGGTAAACAGTCCATGTTTCACAAGCATATAGCAGTGTGGATAATACAACAGCTTTATAGACTTTCAGCTTTGTTTGCAGGCTTATTCCATTTCTGTTCCATACATTCTTGTACAGTCTGCCAAAGGCTGCGCTGGTCTTGGAGAGTCTTACATTCACTTCATCATCAATTGTGGCAGCTTGTGACACAGTGCTGCCAAGATAGGTGAATTTGTCCACAACACTTAGACTATAACCGTTCACCTTGATATCCGGCACGGTGTAATTATTTCCTGGAGCTGGCTGGTACATAACTATAGTCTTCTCCAAGTTGATATTTAGCTCAAAGTTGGCACAGGCATGTGAGAAAGCTGAAACATTATGTTGCATGTCTGCCTCTGAGTTGGCATATAGAGCGCAATCATCAGCAAACAGCAGTTCTCTGACGGTGTCGCTGTTAGTTTTGGTTTTGGCTTTCAGTCTTTTGAGATTGAACCACTTTTCATCCATGCGGTAGTTGATGTCTATTCCAATATCACTGTTCTCGAAGGCATTCATCAGCATAGCTGAAAACATAAGGCTGAACAGTGTTGGTGCTAGGACACACCCTTGCTTCACTCCATTGGTGACAGGAAAGGGCTCAGAAAGTTCACCATTTTCCAGTATTCTTGCCTGCATACCATCATGAAATAGCCGCACTATTTGGACAAACTTTCGTGGACAGCCATATTTCGCCATAATATTCCACAGTCCTTCTCTGCGGACTGTATCAAAAGCCTTCGTAAGGTCAATGAAAGTGGAGAACATTTCAGAGTTCTGTTCCTGACATTTCTCTTGCAGCTGCCTTGCAGCAAAAATCATGTTAACTGTTCCTCGTACTTTTCTGAAGCCACACTGACTCTCAGGAAGAAGACCTTGATCGAGATGGGCTGTGAGGCGATTGAGAAGAATTCTGGCGAGTATCTTCCCTGCGATTAATTACTTTTTGCCTAGTACTTTTTTTTTGCCTAGTAAAAATTTGTTCTAAGAATATCTTGGGTAAAGAAAAGAACAAATGCATCAATACTTCAAGAGCTGAATATTGAAGAAGGTTGGCTATTAAAAACGATAAAACAAAGAAAATTGAAATATTTTGGTCACTTGAAACGTCACGAAAGTTTGAAGAGAACAGTAATGGAGGTGTATATGCCTGGGAAGAGAGGAAGAGGAATGACAAAGAGAAGATGGGTGCAGGATATGGCGGAAGATCTCCAGATGGGGGTATCGGACGCGGGACATCTTGTTTATGATCGAGAGGTTTTCCGGAAGGTTGTTAGAAGCGGGGTTCTACAAAGGGGATGCTGCTGAATGAATGAATGAATGAATGATGGAATGAATGAATGAATGAATGAATGAATGACTGAATGAATGAATGAGTAAAACTTGCCTTGTACATCATCAGCAGCTGAAAAAATGCTGGTGTTGACTGCAACGTCCTGCAAGCGATATGCAACATAAAAAAAAAACCTAGGCTCTGTGGCGAAGAAGTTATGGACGCAATTCGTAATGCGCATATCGCGTTCGAAACACAGCTGCGGGCGATTAGGCAGCAGACCGCCGTGCGTTAGTTTTCATAAAAATGGTGAAAGAAAGCAATATCAAACTGTTGGACATAAAATTGCCAAGAAATGAGAAACAGCTAAAATATGCTGGGGTGGACTGCGGCGTCCTATACAGGATATGCAACTAACTGTCTAACCTAGGCCCCCGTGTTGACCCAAACCTACCATCAATCAATCAATCAATCATGTGCCATGCCGGAAAGCGTGGGCGGTCATGACTCGCCATTTCACTCGATCATCAGAGTCGTGGATCAGGTCAGTGTTCCTATCTACCATGGGGACCCAGAAATCTCCAGATAAGTGCAGGGGGAAGTCGTGATAGTGAACACATCACCTCTCGAGTGCCGATTAGTCTATAAAAGGTATTGGCCCAGCACCATATATCCAGTAGTTTTCAGGCGCGTAAAGGTATCCTTTACTTGTTTATTTTTCACCTTGCTGCTGAATCTGCAGGTGTTGAAATAAACACAAAATCACAATAAACGAACAGTTCTTACCGTCTGCATCCTTAGCTTCCAGGCCGCGCGCTTCAACAACCATCACATTCAGAATGACAATGGGAGGCTGTGAAGAACAAAGTGAACAACCGGTTACTGAAGATCCGAGAATTTATATTTACACGTTATGCCATGTTATTTTCTCGTAAAACCAATATACTGGTTTTAACTGTACCACGAGCTTCAACAACTATGTTGTTTGTCCATCAAGAATGATGATGACCATGCATTTCATCCAGTGGGGTTGAAAGTATGGAGCCGTGAGTTCTAAGATGGCTGATAAGGCCTATTTTGGCTCGAAATATTCTTTGACAATGTGGGCAAAGAGTGCTTGACGTTCCAGGAGGAGGATCTCCCTCAGTGGTTCTTCTGTTAAGACTTTTTTTCGCAGCTCTTGCAGTCCTGATGCAAGTGACTTCACCCTTATGTAATGATGTGCGCCACGAATTTCGGTCGTTGGTAGCAGTCTCCCAGGTGTCAACTATAACATTCAAGATGACAGACAAAGTCAAGGAAAGGCTACTGAAGTTCCGATAATTTATATTTACACCTTATGCGTTTTCTTCGAAAACCAACACACGGGGTTTAGTTGTATCATACGCTTTAACAAGTGTAACATTCAAGATGACAACAGCAGACTTTCAAGAACAAAGTGAATGACAGGTAACAGAAGATCCGAGTATTTATACGAAGGGGCTTCACGTGGAAACCTTGAAAGTGTGATATAAATTACAATAAACATGCCATTGTCTTATAACTTGACAATATTGTTGTTAATGATGTCAAGAGGGTTAAGCATGTGGCTCGAAGATGGCAGCCCCACTTTTGACATGCACCAACCGTTTTCTTTGTAATCAGTGAAGGGGTGAAACCTAAAATAATTCGTCGGCGAATAAAGGTCCAGTATGATGATGCATGCCTGTCAGTCCAGCAAGTGTATGAGTGGAATAGGAAGTTTCAAACCGGCGTGACTTCTGTGACAGGCATTTCGGTCCAATGAAAAGTTATAGCAGGTGGTACATGAGTGGTTACACACGCGACCAGGATAATATTTTCAACAGGGATCCAAGCACTTTATCGGCACTAGAGGACTTACATTGAACGCAGTGGTGACTACATCGAAAAATGATATATTTGTTATTTACTTTTTCAGAATATATTCACCAAAATAACACACACACACACACACACACACACACACACACACACACACACACACACACACACACACACACACACACGCACACAGAGTTAAGGTTTTAATTTGAAGCCTCCTCTTATTTACACCTTATGTTAATTTTTTTTTCCATTCGAAGACTGGTATATAGTTTGTGTGTATGTGTGTGCGTGAGTACGTGCTAAGATAGAAAGAAAGATCGAATGACAGAGAGACAAACAAACAAGACGAGACGAGACAAGAAAGAATGTATGTGGGTGTGTGTGTTCGTACGCGCGCGCGCGTGTGTGTGTGTGTGTGTGTGTGTGTATGCGTGCGTGTGTGTGTGTGTGTGTGTGGAAAATGTGTCCCGAAGTAGTTCCGTGCAAAGGCAGCCAATCATCGTCCGCCGGCGCTCATGACATTATCACCGACGTTTCATATCGACTACACTAACGCGCCAACTATATACAGTGTGTAAACTTCCCTATACATTTATTGATGCAGCTTTCCCTAATTACCATTCACAACTTTAAAGATGTTATTATTTTATGGTGGGTTGCTCCTTATTATTTTATTGTTAATATTTTACCACAATAGCGTTTCTCAGGCTGGAAAACTCTTAACGTGTGAAAACAAGGTTTCTTATGACATTAACCAAAAGAAATTTGTTAGCAACTATGTTTCTCCAACTCGCTTATACTGATGCCTAGGTATTTCAGGCTGAATTATACAAATATAGTTATTTACTCATTCAGTTATGTTATGCTCTGTTCTTTCTTTCTGTCTTTCTTTCTTTCTTTCTTTCTTTCTTTCTTTCTTTCTTTCTTGCTTTCTTGCTTGCTTGCTTGCTTGCTTTCTTTCTTTCTTTCTTGTCTCGTCTTGTCTTGTTTGTTTGTCTCTATGTCATTCGATCTTTTTTTCTATTTTAACACGTACTCACATCATGAAACGACTCTCGGTGCATTGTTTTGCGATAATTAGTTTTCAAGAGTAAACTTAACTTTCAAAGACACACAAATAAACGCAACCGCACATGAAGAAGAACAAGAGAGCAGCGGAAAGGTAGAAAAGCAGAAATTTACAAAAACAGAATTGTCAGATTTTTAAACATGTTTGAATAAACAGTATATGAAAATATGATATTTGATATACAAATTGTATAGATTAAGCAGTATGAAACATAGAGACAAAAGAAACAATGAAAGAGAAAGAACTCTTCTGCGCATGCGTTTTCTGAATAAAATATCTCTACTTGCCATCAAAGATCATGTGACCGGATGTGAAATATCACGACCCTAATACAGCGAGACATTTTTAAGCAGTGGGTTGTTTGACACTGCCGTAGCCATCTTTTGAAGCGAAGGAAGCAACGGCATAAGAAATGAATAACTGACAGCTTGTGTAGAAGGCACCAAATAGGAAACAGTTTATAACTGTGTAGGCATTTCTTCTTCCTCCTCTTCCCGTTCCTCCTCTTCCGCCACGTTTTCTTTCTTTCTTTCTTTCTTTCTGCTTGCTTGCTTTCTTTCTTTCTTTCTTTCTTCTCCCTTCTCTTCCCTCTCTTTTCCCCTCCTCTTGTCCCGTCTCTTCCTCCCTCATCCTTTTCTTCTTGTTTCGTCCTCCTATTCCTCTTATTTACCCTTTCCTCTTCTTTCTCTTTCTCGTCCTCTTCTTCTGTCCCTTACTCTTGTTCTTCGGCCATCTTCAGACATCATTATGAATACATGCAAAGGATGCAAAAGTCACATGGAGGTCGACAGAGTTTGTCCTCAAACTGAGCGTGTGTATGCCAACATACTTCTGCAACAAGTGAACAGCTGTGGTTTTGCCAGTTCCACAGTTACAATCTCCTATCTTTAGGTGTGGGCATTTGCTCCAGTTGCCTTCCCAGGTAATCCACATCTCCCTTGTGTTTAGCCACTGCCTCTACTAAAGACTATTGTTGTGTTTATCGTAGTGGCATGCATTCTTTACAGTATCTTTAACTGTCTGTCGTCTACTGCCTATAATAACTTGCGGTGTAGGACATGTGTTGTCTTGAGCCTGAGAAATTAAGGCCACCTGGCTAGTGCAGTCACCGCGAACTGTGCAAGTTAAGGTTTTATTTTTGCCCCCGACAGAAATTTTACCGAAGATTCGAGTATCTTTAACAAAGCAACAAAACTGACGAAACTTTCTTACCGTCTGCGTTTTATCATTCTCACCATTTGTTTCATTGCAGGTTTATTTTCCGTCTTCTCTTCTGATGTATCGTAGTGTAGACATTCATCTCCTTCGTCCTTACAGAGGTTTGTTGGGTTGTCTATGGTTTTGTTTTTCGTTAGCTGGCTCCTTTTGAACTCAATCGTTATCCAATATACATGCTAATACTTCTAGTAGTTGACTACTGAGGCGTGCACTGGACTGATTTTTGCGTGTGGAATATCTTTCCCTATTGCCAGTGTCCTTCGCCAACAGGCGAACCCACTCCGACTTCAATGGTACTTATAATTTACGTCCTTAACTCAAGGACGAGAAGCCAAAATTTTAGTCCAACTGACCGGTGTAGGGGTTGAACCCGCTACCTCGGCATCAGCACACCGGTTGTTTAAGAACATGCGTTCTTATCCATTCGGCCATGGTGATCTCAATCTTCAATTCTATTTTGTCAAGCATGCTGAAAGTAAGTGCGCGATTTCGTTTCCATGACAATGTGGCATGCTGGGAATATAGTGTCCCTCCTTATCTAACAATGTACTGGTATGTATTTCATAAAGCTGGACGATCCCGGGGGTCATGTGATTAATAGAGTGCGGTTGGAACTCTGGGCCAACTGCCCTACAGCTGACTGCAATATTCCAAGTGATACAGTGACTCCACAGTTTTACATTTGATCCTCAAACAGTATTGAAGTTAAACTAGCAATCATTCCTGTCTTTACGCATTCGTCTGCTCTATATTCCTGTCTATCTCCTTCTGTATTCTTTAAATTCCAGCGTTATTTATGTCTCTTTATTTCAACTCTCTTTTTTAAAATCCCACTACTCTCTTTATCTCTCTATTGCTTTCTGTTTTATTTTAAATATATATTTATGTCTCTTGATATCTCTGTCTTTTTTCGCAATCTCTTTTGCACTCTTATTTCTTTCATTATTGGTATCTGCACTTATCTCTTTCACCCCTCTCTCTCTCTCTCTCTCTCTCTCTCTCTCTCTCTCTCTCTCTCTCTCTTTATCACATTCTCTTTAAATCTCACTCTCTATCAGCCCATTTATCTCTCGCTCTCTATCTTTCTTTTTATATCTCTTCGCCTATCTATATTGTCACAAGGTTCTTTATCATAACTGAGTGAGATGGTCGTTGTCTAGGTTACACTGCTCCTTGTATGTCATTACAGAGAGCAAGTTGAGCTAGTCTCCTGTCTCATAATACAACTCACTCCTGCAGTGCACATTCACCAGTCATTAAACAAGATTGAGTTGGCGCACATAATCCTTTAATGCAGAAAGAACACGGACAAACGGAACATGTTTATACATCCAGAACACAATGTAATCCACCGAATAAATATATCCTCCTCACAACTTAATCCGCACACATCAATGCCTTCTCAAGGCCTCCTTAATCTCAAATCCACAAGACAGTTAATCCAGCTACTATCCACGGCTGGACCTCACACAATACAACCCACACACTGGGTCTAGCCTCCACTAACTATCCAACCCACTTTGGGTTCAGGCCTCCATTAACTATACAACCCACTTTGGGTTCAGGCCTCCATTAACTATACAACGCCCACTGGGTTTTAGGCCTGCATTCAAAACTGGGAGAACAACACAGAACGGAGATCTCTATCTAACTCCGCTCGGAGTCTAAACATCAACTGTCACCTGAAGTCCCCTGACTTTACACAACAATACACTGTCTCTCCCCCCATCCACCCTGGGGGTCTCCATCTACCCTCACCATTATTTCTCATGGCTGGTTGTTTTTCTCATAGCCCCGCTACAGGTCACTCGACTCAATGTCAATGACCCAGGCATATGTCATATATATCGTTTTTTTTCACTTTCTCTTGATCTCCCTCACTCTCCCCCTCTCTCAATCAATCAGTCTATCTGCCTATCTATCTGTACATCTATCCGTCTGCCTGCCCGCCTGACTAAATATCCATCTTTTTCTATATGTCTTTATGTCTGCCTATCAATCAATTTCTTTATTTACTTACCTTTATCACCCTAGTTTTGTGTATCACCACCACTCACTTTCTCACAATCTTTCTTCATCACTATTAATCTTTTCCTTTCTCTAGCATTATGTCTCCCCAGACTCCCTACGTGTAAGAGATCTCGTGAGCGACTTCCCGTATATGTCAAACACCAATAATCTTCATTCAATACGGTTAGTAGTACATATGTATTGTGGTTATTGGACTGAATAAAGCTCTCTTGTGCCTCCCACTATCTCAATATACATGTATATTTGTGTGTGTGTGAGAGTGTGTGTGTGTGTATATGTGTGTGTGTGTACACGTCAGTGTATAAAGAAATCCTTAAAAACAGACATCTCAGACAGACAGACAGACAGACAAGCAGGTAAGGAGGTAGACAGACAGACAGACAGACAGACAGACAGACAGACATACAGACAGACAGACAGACAGACAGACAGACAGACAGACAGACAGACAGACAGACAGATAGATAGATAGATAGATAGATAGATAGATAGATAGATAGATAGATAGATAGATGTCTCTTGCCCTATCATCCACTTAAGTGTCAAAGAGGTCGCCACATTATTCTTATTCTGTGCTCTGAGTGACATCATGCTCACGTGATCTCACTTTTGCCTTGAAGACAGCGGAATCAATTTGCAGCATGTTCCATTTCTGTCCATTTTCACAGAGGGGGGAAAGGCGATGGGGAAGTGAGCATATTGGGAACGGAGACTGTATTTAAAATTACATAGCAGCCATTGAAGTGAAAAGAAATGTTGATTAAATAAAAATGATGTAGAAACAAACACATATACTCACAGTAGGACGCATTTTTATGAATTAAATAAACGAAATCATTAGGGGATTATCAGGCCTGGGTGTATAGAGGCACACACTTGCATTGATGTAGACTAATTGTCGGTATATCCTGGCGTAGCAATATGATTCAATTAGCTGGGCAAACTTCCAAGTAGACTTGATCATTCAGCGTCACTTTGATGTGACTGGTCTGTCTCTAGTTCTGACGTTTCTGACTTAATTACACTTTTATCGTTTATTTGATTCTCTTTGTTTCTCGCCCCACTAGTTGCCTGGTTTAGATCCAGCTGGTAGTGTACTGCCTTTTGATTCCAGAGGTCAAGTAAACGAGGCTATTGCAAACTAGGCTTCTATACACATTGTCTAGGATACTGCTTCCGACTTTCCCTTATTTTGTGTGATATTATTGATCGTGCCTCTTTCACATAATAATAATAATAATAATAATAATAATAATAATAATAATAATAATAATAATAATAATAATAATTTTTTTTCCGCGTTTCCATCCTGTTTCAGGATATTGCGGTCAACATCAGCATCTTTCAGCTGTATGTTGATTCATAGGCTAGATTACGCTCATCAGCACGCCACGACTTTCCGAGCGACCGGCTCCATACTCTCATAAGTCACTGGCGCGACTCGAACCACTACTAATTCTCGCGCGCTCACGTCACCTACAAGAGTATTCGGGATTAACTGAGAAAGCTGCTAACTCCTCGGCCAAGGAGCAGGCAATAATAATAATAATAATAATAATAATAATAATAATAATAATAATAATAATAATAATAATAATATCATTATATAATGATTTGAATGCCAATATAAAGATTAAGCTACACACGCCAGTTTTGTGCAAACAGAAAGACATGATAGTCAGTTTAAAATTACCGTGATAGACAATTGATACTTCTGTGCCAACATGTGTATATTTCAGCTTGAAGGATTTATCTACTTATTTTTCTTTGTTGTATGAATTCTGCAGTATGTACCAGACGAGATGCAGCGAAATATTTCAATGTATTTGTTAAATTGACGCTAATGTTGCTTCATTGTCATGATCACATGACTTATCGTCTTATTCCTCTTTTACACATTCTACTAAAAAGCATTATAGAGCATTATACACAGGTATATGAAATAGATAAGATACAGTTCTTTGATCATCTAAGAAGACGATGAAAGGTATTGGAGAACATTTTGACGATTTGGGAAGATCAGCGCTAATAGAGGCAGATCAAGAGAAAGTATGCTTGATGGTAAAGGTTGTGACACGGAGGAACCTCACTTTGAGCAGCTTGGTATGACATTTATTTAAGTCTCCAGAAGTGCCCCGACTGCACCCTCTAGCGCTCTGTCCATGTCTTTTGACGACATTATTTATTATCGAAAGCATTCTTTTAACTGGCGCAGAAGTACCACGTGTACAAAGGATGCATTCTAAGATAGCACTACTCTGTTTTAATAAATGGTGTCTTTCTTTAGAATGTAAAAATAAGAATAACAGATAATTTCACAAAACGTTTTACCCCTTTTCTTATACTTCTAATTCTGCTTTGTCTAAACTTCTATTTGTAAAGCCCAAAAGCTCTTTGCTCTAACAACCTTATGAAACAATAAGTCAATATTTACTAATTGGTTTCTAATCCATCGGTTCATCTTAATTGCGCACTGTTCAACACTGGGTCAAGAAATGTCTTCCGAATTCTAACATATGGGTGCGAATCATGATAAGTTATTAAACAAGTAAACGAAATCCGTAGAAACTTTGAAGGTGTGGTTTTGTTGAAGAACGCTGAAAATTCCCTGGGCAGCAAACTAAGTAATCTAAATCCTTTCAGATAGACTATGACTCAACGATAACTTATTATAAAAACCGGAAAGGGGCAGTCATCATGTTTGACCACATTATATGAGAAGACGAAATTTATAACATATTGTGACAACTAGAATGATTTGTGGAAAGAGAGATAGATTAAGACAGTGAGAGAACATGCTTAACAGCCCTTTGTAATGGCACAGAAGGTTGTTTGCGCACAAAATGATACATTTTGGTGGAGATCACGATGTGGAGATGCATGATCACCCATATCAGTAGGCATGCCACTTGATGTTAACGATAATGATGATATATATTATTACCGGTTATTGTTCTGTACACAAAAAGGGAGCAGCGGTAGCTCAGCGACTAGAGGCTCCTCTGTCGTTCCAGTGGTAATAGGTTCAATCCGCATTAGGGTGGTTTCCAATGATAAAATCTGACCTGGGTTCCCAAGACCACCAAGCCTAACAGGGTTACCAGGAAATGACTTGAAAAGTCAAGGCAGTCGGTGTGATACGGACGAAATCATTCGTCTGGTCTCTATAAATATGGGTCTAGCTCCATTTGCCCAATTATCCGCAATCTTGAAACAGGAACTTGTACTTTAAAAAACAAAGAAGATATTATTACACTAGTTAGAAATCATGTGTATGGATCAAGACACCACAGTGGCTGATATTTTAAAGATAGGACGAGAAATATATAGTCTTTGACAGAAGACAGTTATGATAACCGCAAGGACATCATACAGCCAGCATTAAGCCAGAGACCGATACATAAATGTGGACTGCTAAATGACACGCATGATCGTGACACCCTCATCGCGTCATGTGTTAGAAAATACATTCTTTAACATGACACCACACTGGGCAAATTATAATGGTGGCGAGAGATTGAAGTTTCATATATTAACCAAATTCTGTTGAGACTTCTCTCCTCACTAATCCCCGCTTTCCAACTCCGAACCAGAATGTACCGTTACCAGTCTTTGCAGTCCACTTTCGACATGTTGATTTAACCCCATTCCTATCGCAACAATCCGACAAGGTTAGGTCCAGGAGATCAAGGAGGGCATGCAACATTAGAAATTATTGTGTTTTAAATAACATTCCCAGCTGTCTGCCGAGAACATGTCAATCTATCCCCATGCACTTTATTGAGCAGAGCACAGAATAGTTTCTTCGACATGTTAAGTAATTAGAGTCTTTCCATAATTCCCGTTTCTCGGGTAGTATTAATTCCCCACATTACGATCACCTAACTTTCGGAAGAATTATATTGGTAAAAATCTTGGTTTAAACTTAAGGTACAAATGTGTCCAGTTCACTAGAAGTAGTATCACGTGTATGGAGCACTCTTGAGTTCAAAGGGACCGAGAGAACGCAAATAACAAAACACACACAAAACCACAAAAGAGCTACCCCTCGACAGGATTCCTATACTTGACCATCGAGCCAGCCGTCATGGCTGCTAGTCAATGTGCTATCACTGATACCACAAGTTCATGATGAGATCTAGCTGCAATGTCATGACAGTTATTTTACATGGGATCCTCATCTCATGAGCTAATTATTTGATATGACATGCCTGTAACATTTAGTGTACGCGCTCTAAATTCACCTTTGTTTGGGCAATTATTGTCTGAGGTATGCTGTAACTTTTCATGATTGCGCTCTGAGATGACTTTTTCATCTTCTCCTGAGTTCGAGGAGGGCTTGTAACATTTAATGTAAGCTTTCTACATTCATCTTCTCATGGGCTAGTGGTTGGCTTGTAACTGTTAATGTACACGTTCTAAACTCATCTTCTCGTAGCCTAATTATTTTCTGTGGTGGGCTAGCAACTTTGAGTGTACGCTCTCTGATATGATGTATGAGTTCATATTTGGAAAACAACGTTAGTTTGTAACTGCTAATAATAATTTGAAGCTTCTGTTTTAGATGGACATATAATAGACAATTATAATACAAGTCAGCAGAAATAATCCGAGAAGTAACTTGTGCAAGTACTATAATGAATCACCGACCATAAATGTTAATTAATATGTAGCTTAGATTCTGACCCACTGGAGCAACGCTAAGTGTAGCCATGTACATGTGTGGTCAGTCAAGTACGGTAGGGTATTATCGGATCGATTTGATCTTCTTTTGAGTCAAGTATCCGCCTCGGTGGATCTTAATAACATGCCCTAGATGTGCTGAGTTCCTTTCCCGTTGAACAATATCTTTGATATCATCAGCTCATCGGCATGGACGTCTTTCTCGCGCTTTAACCCCAAACCCCTATAGAGCAGTAACTTGCACACTTGTCTGCTGGTCAGGTATTTATATGTTCCACTGCCCATCCAGGCTCCCAGGTTGATCCAGCATAAAATGGGTATCAGGAAATGTCCTGGATGCGAAGGCTACCGGTGTGATACTGACCACATTACCCACTAAGCGCCCATTATTCTGTAAAATATAGTGCTAGTAGCATATACTTAATGCGTTTCACTTTATTGACATGGATCCTTTGCTTTACTTATCAATCCATCGACATTTATGTCTTCCTTATATACATGTGTAGGTAAACAGGGGCCAAAGGTGAGGCTTTATTTATATACAATGACCGAGCCACAATATTTCCTGTCTCGCCTTATGTTCTGTAAGAAAATTGAAAATTCCTTGGGTAACCAAAATGAGTAATTTTAACGTTCTGAAAGGGAGGCTAGAACACAAAGACAACTTATCACAAACATCAGACCCCGACAGTCATCATTTCGTAACCACATTGACAACTGGAAAGATTTGTGGAAGAGATAGAGGAAGACAGCGAGAAAAATGCCTTGACAGTTTTGTTCGTGAAAGTGAAGGGTGTCAGAGCATTAACCTATTCATAGTGTTGGAGATGACAAGATGAAGAGGAGCATGATTCCTCCATGCCTGTTGGCAAGGTGCTTGATGATGATAATGATATGTTCCGTACATCACATTATTTCCGTGGCTTTTCTAATGTCACTGTTTCTAATTTTGTCCCGTGTATTGATACCTGACAATTGCTACCGCATATCCTATTTCACATCACATGTATATACAGTAAAACTTCAATTAATCGTCACCGTCCGGACACGGGTTGTGACGGATAACGGAATAGGTTGATAACTGCATAGACGGATAACAGAAATCTCTTAATACATATGCACAGTAACGTGAATTCACTGATGGCTTCGGACGAATATGACAATAAAATCGTCTAATAATGAATAATACATACATATAGTATTTAATTTTACAAAACGACTAATCTAAACTTCAATATAGAAGCAGTATTGTAGAGAAATGTATTGTAATATTATAAACCTACAGTACTTTAAAATAATCTGTCATCTCCCGAAACAACCAAATAAATAAATCTCCTTCTGTGTCTTTGAGGATCGAGCTTTCTGCACGGCAATGTTTTGTATCTTACGCAAAAGTAGGACCTGTGTTGCATTTTCCTCCTCTTACATTTCAAATCAGTTGATGCACTTTGATATCATTGTTTCTGCTTCTGAGTGGCTAGTTGTAGGTTTTTGGTTACGAACTAATCCTTCATCATCATCAATTTCTTCTTCTTTAATGGTAGTCACACTAGAAACAATTTCGTCATCGTTCAAAATTTCAAAGCCTTCATCCATTTTGTCACATTCCAACGAATCTGTTACTTCTTCTGGCGTAATGTTTTCACTGTTTGGTCCTACATTGTTGCACAGTTGCATAATTTCGTCAACTCTAGCAGTCTCGGTTCCTCCAGTTTCCTCAATAGGTTCAGGCAAGAGTTTCTTCCACCCATTCCTTAGATTAGACACTGTAAGGTCAGCCTAGGCAGTGGCGACATTGAAAATAGCGTCCTTTATGTTGTATCTCTTACAAAATTCTTTGACAGACATGGCATCATCAGACGTAAGCAAGCCTTCGATGAAAGCTTTTATGTAACGTCGCTTCCAATTTTCAATTATGCCCTGGTCCATAGGCTGGATAAGTGGAATTGTATTCGCTGGGAGAAAGAGGAAGATAAAATGAGATGCTGGGAGAAAATTAGTATTTTTTAAAATTTATAGACGATGACGGATAACAGAAACCGACATTTAAACGAGTGACGATTAATCGACGTTGTACTGTAAATGCATATACATGACAATATAGCTATCCACGACTGTGTGTGTGTGTGTGTGTGTGTATATATATATATATATATATATATATATATATATATATATGCATGATCATACGTATATACTTGGCCATATAGATGTAAATGACTATATAGAGATATATGACCGCCAAGAGATATACATATACTCTCCGAGATTTGATCGCTTGTCATGTTTTCACTTAAAAAATATAAATTAAGTTGTGACCGTGCATTTGCGTAGGACTTTTGGCCACATCTCAACTTTACCTTGGCAACGATAAGCAATTTTAATATGTTTCTGTTGAAATGTTAATTTACTTTACATTACTGGGAAAAAAGCGTGCACATTTCTCGAAGAAATCGAGACAGATTACTCTTTTCTGAAGAAAAAAAACAAAGCTTTGTGTGGGCAGGATCCAAAGTGATCACGGGGTGATTTACAGAGTTCTCTGCGGCGCCTGGAGTTAGGTCGGATAATAAAGACCATTTTCAATCTGAAAGGCTTAAGGAGAGTGCTGCTTCAGCTGCTATTTCGTCACGATTATATACCTGTTTGAAAAGGTCAGGAACAGTGAAGTGAAGCTTCCCTTTGTCGCTAAGGAACCCGCTTTTTCTTTACTTACAGTTTCTCAAGGCTTGACGTTTCAGTACATACGACTGTTCGTCAAAGCTGGTCTCAAACTCTTTGAGCCAAAATTTCATCTTGCGCCAACACAATTTGAAGCTAATGCCAAGGTATCGGGTTCAACCTGCACTTGTTAGCTGGACTAAAATATTTACGTCTTGACTTGGGGACGTAAATTACAAGTACCTCTTAAGTTGTGAGTTCGCCTGAGGGGCACGGGTAAAAGGGAAATATTCTCAGCACACTCAAAAATCAGCCCAGTGCTCTAGAAGTAAACACAAGAAATAAATGGGGAGAACCGTTGAGGCCACTAAGACGATTACACAAATAGACACACATAGTATTATTTGGCGCTCACAGCAGAAGAAGAAGGAAATAGAGATCAGAAGACGCACTAGACAACATACATTTTTGAAAGCTATAATAGTTACCGACCGGGATCGAACCTGTCGCCTCCAAATGACGACGGCGCCTGGCTGCAGGAACAAGTGTACTTCGACCATACGACCAACTAGACAAGAAGTAGCAGCACACGTATGGGTAACACTTGAGTTCAAAGCGAGCGATTGCAAAAAACACATATTGGGAGGACATGAAGGGGCTATAGGAGATAGGACATGAGAGGACAGCTTTGTGTGGCTTGGTTGAGGACCAATGCCCCAATGGAGGATAAGGGGCAGAAGAACAGGATCGCACATGCAATGTATGACCAGTCTCCCAGGCTTTACAGTTATTGATGTGAGATATAACCATACCAGTCTCCCAGGCTTTAAAGTTATTGATGTGAATTATAACCACAGTGTCACGAGCTCGCCATGAGTTAACCAGATAATAATACCGACGTTTGCTTGGCGTATATTTTCTAGGCCACAACAGTCGTACTAACAGAGTAAACACAGCTGCACAGGTACATCGTGTCAGCCCATAAACACATTTGGTGGTGAGTGAGAAGGAAGGGATACAATGCGTTGGCAGTTTATAAACATTTAGAATCACATAGCCTTGCCCGGCTCAGTACATGGAACAGCCCTGTCTGTCAGTTATAGTTCCGGACATCAGGCGAAATGGCTGCTGGGATTGTCACCACTGAACAGAAGCTTGACAGTTTGTCAACAGTCAGAGACAAACCGGAATTGGCAGCGAGAGACAGGAAACAGTACATCTGTCAAGTCTTGTTTCCGGAACATCGAGAAGATTGACAGCGTGTTGGGAAAAACTCTTTGTTGGAACTGTACAGTAACTCTCTAGATTGTTTTGGATGTCACAACCAGTGATGACAAATCTAACATTAATGGAGCCAGGGAGGATGGATCCCTGACAGGAGATGATCTGCCACTGTGCCACCTGTGTGGGGGCATAAAGGAGAACGTCACGTGGCCAACTTTGGTAGTTTGCCATATAAACCCGAGTTGGGATCAACTAGGGGGGAGTTGACCAAGAACCGTGGATTATGATGGACGTGTTTGTGGGAGAGCTCTACAGTGTTAGATTAATTTAACATTAACTAGCATGTGCCGTTATGGCAAAGTGTAGTAGCCATCCCGGGAATGAGGCGGTTTTTACATAAGGTAGTCAATATAGTCTATTAGTTCTAATTTATATAGACTGTGGCCTTGTTAAACTATAGTGTGATGATTAGCACTGTTAGTGGAAACTAGTTAGAGTAGAATAGTGATATTAACTCTGCTAGTTAAGAATAGATTAGTGAAGTGTTGATAAGCTTTACTAGTTGAGAATTGAGTAATGAGGGATAATTGGGATCTTCCCGTAGGTGTCCCTGGTGGGCGGGGTTCCGCATTCTGTTTGCTGATTTTTTCTTTGTCATAGCCTGATTCGGCTCTAGGTGGGTAGCTAATCTGCTCTATGACTAAGTCTAGTTAGCTAAAGATCATTAAGCAAGGTGATAGGCTTACACTCAGCCGAAAGGATCAGTGACTAGTACTATCACCAGATGTGTTGTTTCTATCCTAGGTTCCCTACCAGATCCAAGGAAACTCAACAAGTTTTTGGGAAAGAATCCAATCCCATTAGGAAGAACACCAGTTCAAGAGTCACTAGAGTTGCATACAGAACGTAACTTACGCTAGAAGGAAATTGATTCATCAAAGAGAGTGATGCATACTGATGCACCACACAGCATTAGACAGTAGTAACGAACCGAGAACCGGCTAAGAGTACCTAGTGTTAGTACAGCAACAATTAACATTAGAAATTAGCACTTATGGACTGAATGGTTCGATGTGCAACGAGGATGATCTGTCGACTAACTAACTAACTAACTAACTGCGTACACACTACAAAAGACTTGTGCAGTTTGTTAAGGAACGTTAGGAACGGACATTGTGTAGAGTGCAACCGGTCCATGATTAACTGTTAATACCACCGGTGTCTATTTCGGATGTTCATGAAATTGGATTACCAGAGGTCTACAGAGGCAAAGCAGTATCCGGCAAGATGGTTTCGGCAACGGGTGAGAAGTACATGTTCTGACGTAACGTGCTGTGGTCTATCTTTGCTGGGATCAGCTGACTGGGTTGCTGTCTGAGAGTCAGAGTCTACACACTTTATAGAACACGTCACACATTTTCTTCACATACACGTCTCATATACGTTACACTTTATTTTAATAAATTACTCTTTATTAATTTCTAGAAGCAAGAGTTGTTGAGTATGTTGCGTTGGGGAAGTATGAGAAGGGGGCATAGTACGACAGTGAGAGAGTGATAGGAAAAGGTGTCCATAGGCTGATGGAGTGTGTTGGACGGAAGCTGGTGGATTCTCCAGAATATTGAGAGGGAAAAAATATTATAATGTGGGTGTCGGCTCTCTTCACTCCAGGGACGACACTGTAAAGGAGGACACGACATTATTGGGGGCTCGTCCGGGATCTTTGGACAGCGGGATCTCTCGTAAACGGAATCTTTGGACAGCGGGATCTCCCGTAAACGGAATCCGTTGACAGCGAGATCTCCTGCAAACAGGAACCTTTGACAGTGGGATCTTCTGACAACGGGATCTTTTGACACGGGATCCCTAGTTATAAGAGGGAGATATCATTTTGGAGAATCCAGCTAGAGTGAATGTGGATAGGGGTTAGGACTAATATTTTACCTGTTCACACTTCACACGTCTGCATAGGTCTGTGGTCCTGATTCTACTCTTGTCACTGAGTGAATGTGCTGTGTGTGGTATATCTAGATTTATAGTACTTGTTCATATATCTGTATAGTAATTTGCAGTTATATTGTGCTAGACCTGCTAGCTTACCTTTCTGTATAATGGCCACCCCTAAACTTAGCACGTTAGAATTAAAGGCAAAGGGGGAAGAAATGGGATTGGGGGGTTCTGCTCTAACGGATTACATACAGGAAGTGGAGAGAGAGTATCGTCAAGCAGAAAGGGAAGATCGAAAGGCCGAGTTGGAATTGAGAAGGATGGAATTGGAAGCTGAGCAATCAGCTAAGAAATTGGAAGCTGAGCAAGCAGCTAAGAAATTGGAAGCTGAGCAAGCAGCTAGGAAATTGGAAGCTGAGCAAGCAGCTAGGAAATTTGAAGCTGAGCAAGCAGCTAGGAAATTAGAAGCTGAACAGGAAGCACAGAAAAGGGAGCACGAGTACCGGATGAGGGAACTCGAGTTGAAGAGTCAATCTAATGGAGAAACTGAGGGAGCAGTTGGAGGTTCCTCCATCCCAGGCTCAACACCAGTAGGTGGACATGGGTACCATGCTATGAAGTTTCCTTTAGCGGTCTACGAGGAGGACAAAGAGAAGATTGATCAATACCTTCAACGCTTCGAGGCTATGTCAGTTGCTATGGGTTTGGAGCGTAACAAATGGAATCTTAAGCTATCCCAGGGATTACGCGGGACGGGATACGAGGTTTATACTCGCCTGCCACCAGGACATGAGAACAATTATGATGAGTTAAAGACGGCTCTGCTGAAACGATTCGAGGTTACGTCACATACCTACCGGAAAAAATTTCGAGCAGCGAAACGAGAACCCGGAGAGTTGTTTGCCGCCTACAGTTTGCGTCTTAAATCTTATCTCCACAAGTGGATGGATTTGGCTGGGTTCGCACATGACTATGAGAGTCTGGAAGAGCTCATGGTGGTCGACCAGCTGAAGAAGCAAATGTCTAAACCTCTCAGGACGTTCCTGGGAGAACAAGGAGCGGAACGTATTGACCTCGTGAATAAATTAGCAGAACGGTTCGTCGAGGTACATGGGGAGGCAGGGGAAAACCTTTCCACCAACTCCAAAAGTCAAGAGAAACATGACAAGAAGAAAACCAAAAACTCAGGAACAAAAAAGTCGGAACCTTATGTGCAAAAATCAGAGGATAGTTCAGAGAAGAAGAAGGAGGGAAGCAAGAGCACTTCAAGCTCTACACCTAAAAGACCGTGGTCGGAGAAGTGGTGTTCAATTTGTAAGTCACCCTCTCACAATACGAGGGACTGCAAATCAAAGGCTAAGAACCCTCACTTCACAGCATGTCAAGTGACTTCCAAGGAGGTTGTCAGGGAAAATGCCAAGGTCAACAAGGAAGCTCGCCACCAGGAGAGCTCACTCAAGTCTGGCAATAGAAAATCTAGGACAGGGAAATGGTGCAACCAATGCCAGTCGAATACGCACAATGCTATTGACTGCAAGGGAAAGTCAGGAGACACTCAATTCGTCGTGTGCTCAGGAAAACCTAAGGTGGAGCCCACCGAACAGGTCGAGGCCGAGGAAGAGACTCCAGACCAGGAAAAACCACCTGTAGTGGAATTGGTAGAGGTTAACGGTCGTCAAGTGGAGTGTTTATACGACACAGGACTGGACGGGGAGGCCGTGATTTCTGCGGATCTGGTACATCCAGAACAATTCACAGGTGAAACCTTGGATATACAGCCTGCACAGAAGAGTGCTGTAACCATGAAGTTGCCCATTGCTAATGTGGAGATTCGGTCAAGGTACGTCACCGGCACCATCAAGGCCGCTGTATTGACCGATCCCATTTTCCCAGTCATCCTAGGTTGCCGGTATGTCTTTCTGGGAATGCCCAGGGAGCCAATCTATATGGGAGCAATGCAGACTCGCTCTCAGATGAAAACGGAAGAGGCAGACGCAATTGTGACTAACCCAATGCCGGGGGAGCTACGAACTGCCCAGAGTGAGGATGATACTGTACGTCCTTGCTACAAAAAGCTGCAGAAAAGTGCTGATCCACCAGGACGGGGGCAGTACTACATGAAGAATAGGATACTCCACAGGAGAGCAGGAAGGGGAGACAACCTATACGGTCAGTTGGTCGTCCCGAAAGCTCACCGGTCCCAGATTCTTCATATGGGGCATACCATCTCCTTTAGTGGACACATGGGTATTGTCGCCACCATGCAGCGGATTTCCTGCCACTACTATTGGCCGGGAATGACAGATGATGTGCGTCGGTATGTGAAGTCATGCCCTGAGTGCCAGAGGGTGGCACCAAAACACTGGACAGCACCGGTGGTGTTGGGTGAGATGCCCATCATGAACTCTCCTTTCGAGAGGGTAGCCATCGATATCGTGGGTCCACTTCCCAGGACTAGGAAGAGGAACATGTATATACTCACAATGGTGGATTGCTGTACAATGTGGGGTGAGGCGATACCGTTGACCACGATTGAATCGAAAAGAGTGGCGGACGCACTGATGGAGGCCTTTACCAGATTAGGCTTTCCGGATCAAATTCTGACGGACAATGGATCTCAGTTTTGTGGAAAACTCATGGAGGAGGTATTTAGGGTGTTTCACTCTAACCACATACATACCAGCCCTTATCACCCTCAAGCCAATGGACAAGTGGAGCGTTTCAACGGCACGTTGATGACAATGCTCAGGAAATTGGCGCAGGAAAAACCTGATAGGTGGGATGAATATATCCCAGCAGCACTCTTTGCCTATCGGGAAGTTCCTCATGGCTCAACAGGACTACCACCCGCTACGTTGCTGTTTGGTCGTCCAATCAAAGGACCGTTGGAAGCCATGTTGAGGAGTTGGACTGAAGAGGGGACGTCAGAAGAAGTGATCTCATCCTACAAATACGTGGAGGAACTGAAAGAAAAACTCCACAAGGGATGGACTCTGGCAAATCAAAACTTGAAAAAGGCCAGGAAAAGACATGCGGCTTACTACAACCGTAGGTCTAAAGAAAGATCTCTAGAGGTGGGAGATAAAGTCTTGTTGCTACTCCCAACGGGAAACAACAAACTGGAGATAGGTTGGCAAGGACCATTTCCCGTGGAAAGGGTAATATCCAGAACCAACTATCAGATCCGGATCCGGGGAAAGTCGAAGATTTTCCATATCAATCTCTTGCGGAAATACGAAGAGAGACCCGGAGACAAGGCAGCTCACCTCATGGCAATGGCAGTTGCAGTGGAGACAGAAGTGGGAACCAGCGAGGGCAGGGAATATCCCTTAGTACACCAGGAAACCTATAGGGATGTGCAAGTGAACCCTAATCTGACCTCCCAGGAGAGGGAAAGGATAACCCAGGTTCTCAAGTCTCATAAGGAGATACTGACTGATAAACCAGGACGAACGAGGTTGGTTGAGTTCGAGATGACTTTGACCACACAGGAGCCTGTTCGCCAAAAGGTTTACCCAGTGCCATTCTCTAAAGAAAAGGCCCTGGAGGAGGAAATACAGAAACTGCTGGAGGATGACGTGATTGCACCATCCACATCCCCATACAATGCGGGGGTAGTTTTGTTACGCAAACCAAGTGGAGAACACCGGTTGTGTATAGATTACCGACTTCTGAACAGTCATACACAGTTTCAGGTGGAACCTTTGCCGAATCCAACTCAGTTATTCGCTAGGCTCCATAAGGCTCGGTACTTTTCAAAGGTGGATCTGAGTCGGGGGTACTATCAGATACGAGTCAAACCGGAGATTCGACCACTGTTAGCTTTCAGTACACCCAGTGGACACTACGAATTCAAGGTCATGCCCTTTGGACTCAGCAATGCACCTAGTGTGTTTACACGCATGATGAGGACTTTACTAGATCCGTTACAGGATCCATCCATCATCTCATTCATGGATGATATTCTGATTTCCAGTGACAGCTTGGATGACCACTTACAATCCTTGGAGAGAGTGTTTAATAGGCTCAAGGAAGCAGGGCTTACAGCTCGTCCAACCAAGTGCATGATTGGTTACCAGACTCTGGAATTTCTAGGTCACACCATCACTCCAGGACACATTGTTCCAGAAGAGAAGAACCTGGAGAAAATCAGAAATGCACCAAGGCCAAAAACGAAGAAGGATGTGCGATCTTTTCTCTCGTTGTGTGGGTTCTACCATAAATTTATCCCACATTTCACTGAACTGGGAGCTCCGTTGACGGAAACCTTGAAAAAGGGATTCCCGGATCAAATCATTTGGACACCAGAATGTGAGAATGCCTATAGTCAGTTAAAGGAGGCCTTGGTCAGCAAACCTGTATTACAGCTCCCTGACCTTTCCAAACAACTTGTGTTGAGAACGGATGCAAGTGCGATTGGAATTGGAGCCGCTTTGTTACAGGAAGGAAAAGACGATGCTTCGGTTTTAAAACCTGTGGCATACGCAAGTAAGAAACTTCTACAGGCGGAGAGGAATTATTCAACCGTCGAGAGAGAGTGCTTGTCTCTCGTATGGGCAGTGCAAAAATGCCAGCCCTATTTGTATGGAGTTAAGTTTCGGGTCCAGTCGGATCATCAGCCTCTGATGTTCTTGGCTACTTCTCAGAAGCTCAACGCCCGTTTGATGCGGTGGTCGTTGTTACTTCAACCCTATAACTTCACAGTGGAGTACATTCCTGGGAAGGAAAATGTTGGAGCGGATTTCTTATCAAGACACCCAGTTCCTGAAGAAGAAGAATGAATCATCTGGATTTAACTCATGGTGGAGAAGAGTGAGATGGACTACTCTCTTAAGAGGGGGCCTATGTCACGAGCTCGCCATGAGTTAACCAGATAATAATACCGACGTTTGCTTGGCGTATATTTTCTAGGCCACAACAGTCGTACTAACAGAGTAAACACAGCTGCACAGGTACATCGTGTCAGCCCATAAACACATTTGGTGGTGAGTGAGAAGGAAGGGATACAATGCGTTGGCAGTTTATAAACATTTAGAATCACATAGCCTTGCCCGGCTCAGTACATGGAACAGCCCTGTCTGTCAGTTATAGTTCCGGACATCAGGCGAAATGGCTGCTGGGATTGTCACCACTGAACAGAAGCTTGACAGTTTGTCAACAGTCAGAGACAAACCGGAATTGGCAGCGAGAGACAGGAAACAGTACATCTGTCAAGTCTTGTTTCCGGAACATCGAGAAGATTGACAGCGTGTTGGGAAAAACTCTTTGTTGGAACTGTACAGTAACTCTCTAGATTGTTTTGGATGTCACAACCAGTGATGACAAATCTAACATTAATGGAGCCAGGGAGGATGGATCCCTGACAGGAGATGATCTGCCACTGTGCCACCTGTGTGGGGGCATAAAGGAGAACGTCACGTGGCCAACTTTGGTAGTTTGCCATATAAACCCGAGTTGGGATCAACTAGGGGGGAGTTGACCAAGAACCGTGGATTATGATGGACGTGTTTGTGGGAGAGCTCTACAGTGTTAGATTAATTTAACATTAACTAGCATGTGCCGTTATGGCAAAGTGTAGTAGCCATCCCGGGAATGAGGCGGTTTTTACATAAGGTAGTCAATATAGTCTATTAGTTCTAATTTATATAGACTGTGGCCTTGTTAAACTATAGTGTGATGATTAGCACTGTTAGTGGAAACTAGTTAGAGTAGAATAGTGATATTAACTCTGCTAGTTAAGAATAGATTAGTGAAGTGTTGATAAGCTTTACTAGTTGAGAATTGAGTAATGAGGGATAATTGGGATCTTCCCGTAGGTGTCCCTGGTGGGCGGGGTTCCGCATTCTGTTTGCTGATTTTTTCTTTGTCATAGCCTGATTCGGCTCTAGGTGGGTAGCTAATCTGCTCTATGACTAAGTCTAGTTAGCTAAAGATCATTAAGCAAGGTGATAGGCTTACACTCAGCCGAAAGGATCAGTGACTAGTACTATCACCAGATGTGTTGTTTCTATTCTAGGTTCCCTACCAGATCCAAGGAAACTCAACAAGTTTTTGGGAAAGAATCCAATCCCATTAGGAAGAACACCAGTTCAAGAGTCACTAGAGTTGCATACAGAACGTAACTTACGCTAGAAGGAAATTGATTCATCAAAGAGAGTGATGCATACTGATGCACCACACAGCATTAGACAGTAGTAACGAACCGAGAACCGGCTAAGAGTACCTAGTGTTAGTACAGCAACAATTAACATTAGAAATTAGCACTTATGGACTGAATGTTTCGATGTGCAACGAGGATGATCTGTCGACTAACTAACTAACTAACTAACTGCGTACACACTACAAAAGACTTGTGCAGTTTGTTAAGGAACGTTAGGAACGGACATTGTGTAGAGTGCAACCGGTCCATGATTAACTGTTAATACCACCGGTGTCTATTTCGGATGTTCATGAAATTGGATTACCAGAGGTCTACAGAGGCAAAGCAGTATCCGGCAAGATGGTTTCGGCAACGGGTGAGAAGTACATGTTCTGACGTAACGTGCTGTGGTCTATCTTTGCTGGGATCAGCTGACTGGGTTGCTGTCTGAGAGTCAGAGTCTACACACTTTATAGAACACGTCACACATTTTCTTCACATACACGTCTCATATACGTTACACTTTATTTTAATAAATTACTCTTTATTAATTTCTAGAAGCAAGAGTTGTTGAGTATGTTGCGTTGGGGAAGTATGAGAAGGGGGCATAGTACGACAGTGAGAGAGTGATAGGAAAAGGTGTCCATAGGCTGATGGAGTGTGTTGGACGGAAGCTGGTGGATTCTCCAGAATATTGAGAGGGAAAAAATATTATAATGTGGGTGTCGGCTCTCTTCACTCCAGGGACGACACTGTAAAGGAGGACACGACACACAGACAGCAAATTTAAGAGATTCTGTGCAAAACAAAAAGTAGTTTTGGACCAAACAGAAATAGTCGGGGGGAAATGGGAAGTAGGGGTGTGTCACAGTTGACTTAAACGTGGTTAATATGGCATTATAACGCAATGACAACATTTCGGCGATATATCAACCCATGGCAGATATGGAAGGCTTTAGACTATTAATCATTCCGTGGCTCTTAATCAGTTACATGAGTTCGGTAGCAGGGATTTGGGAAAACTATGTTGCGGAAATTACTGTCGTTCCAATGAGGAAATTAGTGTTAATGGCAGGTATGGTCATACAGAAAACGATAATAGTGATTACAGTGATAACGGAGATAAGTAAGCTCAAGTTTAATAATCAATTCTACATTCTAGACCACTTTTCAAAGCTTCAAACTAAGATAGTAAAAGAAATACGGCAGCAATTTATGTTAAATAATGGCACGGTTGTTTTTCAGTTAAAATCAAAATATCGACCTCATCATAACCATCCAGCAGTCAAGGGACAGCCTGTAGGGAAGATATGGTGATTGTTTTCTGACAATTCGAGTTGCTCTGCGCTACTGCCAAATGTGATTTTGATATGGGAACGTAAACAAAGAATTTACAAAATATATACATATGGGAAGTATGGAGAGTTCGTTTTCAATAAATGATAAACGGAATGTTGCATTTATTGTTGCATAAAGCATTCAGAGTGAATAGTGAAACATGGTCATTTAAACCTAATTAATTAATTTCTCCCGTGAGATCAATGTTTCAGAAATGATAGTGAAAGCCCAGTTGACGGGGAAATTTCTTTCCCTATTAACTAGAATTTACTCAATTAGCAAATCGAGTAGCAGAACATGTACTAGTGTGGATGGAAAAGAGAGTTAATTAGTTTTCAGGAAGCCATGTGCAGTCGATAGGCTATAAATATAAAACGTCCTCGTCGATTTCTCAACACCGCATAAAATATGGCCATAGCTTGAACAAAGAAACATCGTTTCATATAATGTATTTGACGAATAATTAACGATTTGCTTAAATATAGTGAGGCATTAGGTTTAGTGAAAAAGGAAATAGTTCGTGTTAAATTTGAAATTACGGTGAGGATAACAGATGCTCCGTATTCGAACTATACCTGTTTTTGACTATATGTTTTAATTGTTTTAGCTCAAGTATTATTAATTTATTCTCTTCATATGATATATAGCTAGGCAGTATGCGTCTGACGTGATGCAGAGAAATGTCCCAGGCAATAAATCGTGCAACATATTGTTTGTGGCTTCTATGTTTAAATTAACTCTCTCTTTCTCTTCCCATTCTTTCTCTTTCTCTCCCCCCCCCCTTTTTCTGCGCGCGCGTGTGGGTGTGTGTGTGTGTAACTATATCCATGTGTGAGTACGACCGCCCGCCTGCCCGCATACTAGCCTCTATCTGTCTGCCTTCCTGCCTGCTTGTCTAACTGCTTGTCTACCTACCTACCTACCTACCTACCTACCTAACTAACTAACTAACTAACTAACTAATAAACTATCTACTTACTAACTACCGTTTTGTCTGTCTGTCTCTCTGTCTGTATTATGTGTGTCTCCCTTTCTGTGTCACTGTGTTTGCATGTGTGCACGTAGGACGGCATCTTAAAGAAAAATCTGACATCTGCTATAGAAACAATATAGAAAGGCCCCGCTATACATCGCTTCGGTTTACGACGTTTCTCTAAAACGTCGTTGTCACAATGGGACATAACTTCACTTTACGTCGCTACCTTCCGCTATAACGTCGTCACCTGTGTTGCTATACTGCGTTAACTTCGCCAGTTTACAGTTTGTTCCGTGCGTTTTTCCAGGATTGTATCTTGTAATCACCCATAATTATGAGGTCAAAACGCACAGTACGTGCTGATACTATATCTGGTTGTAAGATAACCAGGAAAAGTGTTACTCTTGAGGTGAAGTTAGATTTGTTACGTCGTTTTGAGGCTGGCGATCGGGCTGTTGAATTCGGGAAAGTTCATGGTTTACCTCCAACCACGGTAAGGACAATTCGTGCAGGTGCTGACAAAATCAAAGAGGGTGCTAAAAACGTAACCCCTTTGAGTGCTTCCAAGATCACTGGTACCAGAAGTACTCTTATGGAGAACATGGAAGCACTATAGGCCGTCTGGATTGAAGACCAGAACCAACGGAATATACATGTGAGCAAGATGGCTATCCAAGAGAAAGCAAAGTCTCTCTATGAAGATCTAGCTAAGAAAGAGGGTGAAAGCAGTACTAGTAGTGCTGATGATAGTTTTGGAGCGAGTCGTGGTTTTAATGCCTCTACGTCCCAATAATTCTACCACTCGCTCTCCAACCCACCTCTATTTAGCCATAAATATCAACAACCATCAAAATAAACATTACATAATACACTGTATTTCATTTAATTCTATGGGAAATAATGTTTCGCTATATGTCGTTTCACTTAAAGTAGCGGTTTCCAAGAACGTAACCCCGACGTTAACCGGGACCTTCCAGCAGTCTATCATATACCTCTTGTCATTTCAGAATCCCTTGCTTCATTTATACATTGACTGGAGGCGAGCAATATCACAATGAACCTTTTCTCTATTGAATTTCCCTAGCTTTCACCACTTTATTGCTTACGGAAACAGATAACAGAATACGACTTCTTGTTTGGCGCACATCGCTGATGGCGTTCCCAGGTTGATCCGACCTAAAATGGTTGCTAGGAAATGTCCTAGGGAGTAAATGCGGCCACGGTGATACTGACCAATGCCGAGTGGTCTATGCCAAGATGATTCTAGAACCATATAATCATTACGTTCCAAGGCGTGTCAATCAAACAATCGGGTGCCGTCCCCACAATGAAGGTTGGCTTCAATGGATCTACAACATTGTCTGTCTCAAGCCTTGATTGTACATTATGTCAGACTGCTGTTCGTCCATCTCTTGATATTATCTTCCCAACTGTATTGTTTTCTACCTCTTGCTCTCATCCTCATGTGTAGTTTTTATAATTATCGTAGCCGAAATTTTCTGTTTTCATTTCTTTCATTAACTCTCTTTTTATTCCCACTTTTTCTAGAACCTCTGTATTTGATTGCTTTTGTTTCAATAAAATACGACATATAATTCCGTATATCCGCATTTCCAGGGCGTCTATTCCACTTTCTAATTGCTTGTTCATTATCCAAGCTTGCGCGCCATATAGTATAATAGTTATAAAAATAATTGACAATTCTCATGTTAACTGCGTTGTTAAGCTCTCTAGATGTTAATTCTGATTTCCTGATGTCGAAAACATTTTCGGTCATTCCTATTCTCTTTGTGATATCTGTTTCACTTGTGCCATTATATTTTATTACATAGGAGAAACTTGTTACTTGTTCTAGTATCTCCTCTTTGACTGTGATGTTCATTGATGACCATTTCTATCCACTGCTAATCGTCAAAGCTTTCGTATTAATTAATTTTTTTTTTTTTTTGGGGGGGGGGGGAGGGGGGAGTATTAATATCTAAGCCACATTCTGCACTATGCCTGTTTACTTGTTTCACTGATTTTTAACATTTGCTCGCTTACGATTGTATATAATTCTCCACTTATAGTTCTCTATCCTGTTTAAACATTCTTTCTGTGTAAAATTTGAAGAGGCCACTTGTTCCAAGTACAAGTTACTACTAAGTCTGATGTCCTTACCAAACACTCCTATATCTTGAAGGCATGCAATTAATCATTCACATTGTACTCTGTTAAAAGACTTCTTGTAGCCTGTAATATATATATATATATATATATATATATATATATATATATATATATATATATATATATATATATATATATATATATATATATATGCACTTTACAACACAATTTTCCTACCAACTCTATGTTACCAATGCCAAACCTGGACAATGACAGTAAAACAGAAATGAAAAATCACAACAACAGAAATGATTTTCCTGAGAAGAATACTCAATGTATCAAGAAGAGATAAGATCAGAGATGAAGATATCAGGACTAAAGTGGAGGTTATAGCTGCACTAGATTTTATTAAAAGGCAGCAAGTCAAATGGTTTGGCCATACAAGTAGGTTACCTACCAACTAACAGTATACCACACCAAGCAATGATGTACAGACCAGAGGGAAGCAGAGGAAGAGCCCGACCATGTAAACGATGGACGCAGGGAATAACAGAATCTATGGGAATATCGATACAAGAAGCCCATAAGCGGGCACTCTCCCGCTGTTTATACTTCACCTCGATACAGCAAGGTACAAGAGGACATGATGATATATATATATATATATATATATATATATATATATATATATATATATATATATATATATATATATATATATATATATATATATATATATATATATATATTACCCAGCATGTGAAGACAGGATTCGGCAGACTGCGCGGAAGAAATCATTCCTGATTCAACGGGCAAGACGCCGTTTACCTGCAAAGCTTTGTGGAACGTAATGAGCACGGCAAGGCACGTAGAGCGCCCTGGTCATCCACTGCACCTATATTCGTCTCCAGTCGTCTCGACTTGTCTTGCCACTGGATTCAGATGGACTCAGGTAAGGGAGTGAGGTCGACGAAATGCGCAACTCTTCCTCACTTTAATCCAAGTCATCGCGCAAGTCATTCTTTAGAACCCACGGCTCCATACTTTCAACCCCACTGGATAAAATGAATGGTCATCATCATTCTTGATGGAAAAACAACAACATATATATATATATATATATATATATATATATATATATATATATATATATATATATATATATATATATATATATATATATATATATATCATTACATAATTCTGTGATAGCATCTATGCCAGAGTGGATACGGATTCTATCGTTTCCGTTGTTATCTTGTCAGGACTTGCAGCCTTTCCTTGTTTCATCTTTTTAATAGCCTTCTCTACATCAGCCATTAATAAGGTTGGCCCATCATGAGTATTACACACTGTTAGTTTATTGCCTCTGTTGTCCTAGAATAAATATTCCGTGTATTCTGCCTATAGTTTTATTATATCGGTATTAACTATTATCAACTATAATTTCTTCATCTTTTCAGCTGATACAATTACTTCCCGTCATATTATCTTTCTCTTTTGTGTGTGGGTAAATCTGTTTTTATTTTCATCAATCCTTGTGAGTTTTGTTGTATTTACACATCCTCTATTACATTTTATCTGAATCCATGCTTCTTTTGCAGCAGCTCTTCATATATGTCGTATTTATCTGTCAATCGTTGTATATTCTAGAGTGTTCTTTGCTTTCTTTCTTTGAGTCAGTTTGCTTGTGATTTCATCGGTTATCCACAATTACTTTTTCTTATGTTTCTTCACTGATAAGTTGGTGAGAAATGGTCCTTTACTAACTTTACTAGCGGGGTGGACATTTGTACACCCCTGCGGAGTCGCAGGGGCAAAGGTTAAAGCACTCCCATGTTGAAATGGTGGTACGGATTCAATACCAAGTACAGAATGGACGGTTATTTTTTTAAGATTGGTATTGATCTGAGTTCGAACCAGCATCATAGAAACTGGTACCGGATAATTATAAGAATCTTCTGGAAACTGGCTGGATAGAGAAGGTGACGAGGAGAGGAACTGGCTAACACATGCCATGACCAAGAATACCTGAAGACTTAACATTTCTCTCCCAACGTCAGAATCTGCTATTGGAGTAAATTTGATTGTGATGTCACTTAGTGCAGCGTGTGATGTCACATAGTTCAGCTGTTGTTTGATGTCACATAGTGCATCTGCTTGTGATGTCACGCAGTTCAGCTGTTGTGTGATGTCACGCAGTTCAGCTGTTGTGTGATGTCACATAGTTCAGATGTTGTGTGATGTCAAGTAGTTCAGCTGTTGTGTGATGTCAAGTAGTTCAGCTGTTGTGTGATGTCAAGTAGTTCAGCTGTTGTGTGATGTCAAGTAGTTCAGCTGTTGTGTGATGTCAAGTAGTTCAGCTGTTGTGTGATGTCACATAGTTCAGCTGTTGTGTGATGTCAAGTAGTTCAGCTGTTGTGTGATGTCAAGTAGTTCAGCTGTTGTGTGATGTCAAGTAGTTCAGCTGTTGTGTGATGTCAAGTAGTTCAGCTGTTGTGTGATGTCACATAGTTCAGCTGTTGTGTGATGTCAAGTAGTTCAGCTGTTGTGTGATGTCACATAGTTCAGCTGTTGTGTGATGTCAAGTAATTCAGCTGTTGTGTGATGTCAAGTAGTGCAGCTGTTGTGTGATGTCAAGTAGTTCAGCTGTTGTGTGATTTCAAGTAGTTCAGCTGTTGTGTGATGTCACATAGTTCAGCTGTTGTGTGATGTCAAGTAGTTCAGCTGTTGTGTGATGTCATGTAGTTCAACTGTTGTGTGATGTCACGTAGTTCAGCTGTTGTGTGATGTCAAGTAGTTCAGCTGTTGTGTGATGTCACATAGTTCAGCTGTTGTGTGATGTCAAGTAGTTCAGCTGTTGTGTAATGTCACGTAGTTCAGCTGTTGTGTGATGTCAAGTAGTTTAGCTGTTGTGTGATGTCACATAGTTCAACTGCTGTGTGATGTCAAGTAGTTCAGCTGTTGTGTGATGTCAAGTAGTTCAGCTGTTGTGTGATGTCAAGTAGTTCAGCTGTTGTGTGATGTCAAGTAGTTCAGCTGTTGTGTGATGTCACATAGTTCAACTGCTGTGTGATGTCAAGTAGTTCAGCTGCTGTGTGATGTCAAGTAGTTCAGCTGTTGTGTGATGTCAAGTAGTTCAGCTGTTGTGTTATGTCAAGTAGTTCAGCTGTTGTGTGATGTCACATAGTTCAACTGTTGTGTGATGTCAAGTAGTTCAGCTGTTGTGT
>OY992880.1:39858907-39898907 GCA_963921405.1 Cepaea hortensis
ATATTAACTTTTTCTGCGTATTTTGACAGACAGGACAGACTCTTCCAATCATCTGGGACTATTTTAGATAATAAACTTCTAGAAAAAAGAATATACATCAATTTCGACGAAAATTTAGAATAGACAATAAATAAGCTACTAAATCTATGTACTCGCAGATTCCGGACTCACCAGAATCCAAACGATTGAAAACAGAAACAAACAATGTTCTGTAAATATAGGATTCAAACACTTACCTTCTCCTCTGTAGCCTTGGCCAGCAGTTTTGCGTGGTCTTCCGGGCTGACACCAAATGCTTCTTTCGCATACTGGAACAGATCCTGGATGTAGGGGGAATGGCCGCCGGAAGTTGTGCCAATCTTGTGCTTGAGTGTGTACAAAACCTCGATATATAGAAGCTCAAACTGAAAAGAATATAGGTGACATAACGTGTTAAAAGATGCACCATACAGGTTCACAGACGTTTCAAGCAATATATAAAAGACTGCAAACAATAATACATGAAACATTTTATAGGCCTGAATGCACACAGGAATAGGTGACAGGTCTTTTCTTCACTTAGGGAGACGCCGGATGCAGGTGTGGAACCCTCGTGCGACCGCGCCCATGACATCAACTACGCCACTGCGCCCGCGATCATCATCATCATTAAGTGTCCTGCCATTTGGCGTAGGCATTCATGACTCTCCACAGATCCCGATCTTTGATATTCTGAATCTACTCTACTGATGATATTCCTCCACTTCCCCCATCCCTAATCCATCCAGCATCATTTCTCTTGGTCGGCATCTGCCTCTCTTTCCCATGATCTTTCCAGTTGTCACGATGTTCTTCAATGCCCCTCTTCTCACCACATGACCGAAGAAAGCTGTTTGTCTCTTTCTTTTTGTTGTATACAATGTTCTACTTTTATTAGCCTCTTTCAAGTAACCGTTGTTACTTACTCTGGCAGTCTAAGGAATTGGCAACTCAGGCAGTTCAAGGAATTCACAACATTCGTGGAGATACAATGTACAATACATTCAAATGTGTGGCTTCTTTTTAGTTGTCTTCTTACACAGGCAAAGTAAAATTTACCCCACAACCCAGGAAGCTGCGGGTTATTCTCTATGCTATTTTAACACAGTTCTGGTTTTAAAAACTAAAGGGGTGGGGGGGGGGGACTTACAGGATGTTGCTATTAACCCTATCATTTATTGGGTATTTGTGATTTACTAGGCAATGTTATGTTCAGTAGTTATTCTTGCTCTCTGAACAGCAGATGCCTCATACCTTTGGAATCAACGCAAAACTATCTGTTTCCAAATCTTCATCTGCTGATTTCGAACCCTCAACTTGGTATGTTGGGGAATTGTAAAACTGTGCTTCACTAACCCCTAGGCCATAGACCTTGACGGTCATATGGTAAAGTAAAGTAAAGTAAAGTAAAGTAAAGTAAAGTAAAGTAAAGTAAAGTAAAGTAAAGTAAGGAACATGTTCCCATGTCTTGAGACTTATTGGTCATATTGTGATGACCCCATAATTTATAGACCAGCGGGCACTCAATGGGTGATGTGGTTAAAATCAGACCGGCCGCATTTATTTCCCAGAGTTTTTCATAGTAACAATTTTAGGCTGGGTCGACCTGGAAGCCTAGGTCAATTAAACATATACTTGCTTCGATGGGATTTGAACAAGTGGCCACAGGGGCGACAGGCGGAGGTGCTAGCCACTGCGGTACAGTGGTTGCCAGGCATATCTGGTTGACAGGTGTATGTCACATACCGAACATAAAACAATTATTCAAGACCACGAATGATATATAATCTGTTGACAGTCCCTGTTATAATTAAAGAACATTAAATATCCTTTAAAGGAAAGTGGCATCATCATCATCATCATCATCATCATCATCATCATCATCATCATCATCATCATCATCATCATCATCATCATCATCATCATCATCATCATAATCATCATCATCATCATCATCATCGTAATCATCATCATCATCATCATCATCATCATCATCATCATCATCATCATCATCATCATCATCATCATCGTCTTCTTGCTTTTCTATTTCTTTTCCTTTTTTCATTTCCTCATATTTCTCCTCGCGCTATTTGCCTCCCTATACTCCTACCCCTCCTCCATCTCCTAAACATCCTCCTCCAGATACTTCTCTTCCTTCTGTTTTCTTCTCCACCTCCTCTCCGTCCTCCTCCTTATTCTTCCTCTTGTTTGTTTTTTCTCTCACTCCCCCCTTCTGCTTTACCTCCTACGTCTTCATAATCGTCTATTTGTTTTTCATTTTTCATCTACTCTGATGTTATCTTAACAGTTGATATGGTATTAATTTATCAGATTGACTTTATGAGCGGAAGCCAGCCACTTGACTTCACAGACACGCCTAGCAAACGTCGAATAGTTTATCGAACGAATACGATCAATTGTCTGTCGCTTATCACATCCGCGGCCTAGTTCATATAAAAATTACTGAAAACAACCGTTGTTAGGAAACAAACATTAATATATCTCAGGAATTTGTGAGCGCGTTAGCGAAGTTGACAGTGACCTACGCTGATAAAGTCATGAACACGGCCAGACGCGGCTTCAACGCCTGGATTCGTCGCATGCGAAAGGAAGGATCACATTGAGCACCTATTCCTCCGTGCATTCAAGCCTACAGAATGTGATGGCACTATCACATCGCAGACTCTTGCAGGAAACTGCTTTGGGAAAATGGTTTTCTTTTATGTATATTCCAGAGTCAGGTTTACAGAAAATTCGTCCCACAAATTTATACCAAAATAACGGTTTAATCAAAATGATAAACTTTCATATGAATTCTTAAATTGTTCCATTATTGACTAGGTCACTAATCTGCCTGGATAACAGTTCTACCCATATTCCATATTTTCGGAAAAGGTGGGATCAAGGTGGGAAAAGGTAGATCAACAAGTGGTAGCAATTTTGGTCGTATCTCATAATTGATGAATAGATGTATTACAGAACAGGAAATTTTAATAAGTTTGCTGATATTCTATGTGTGAAAGATTGGTGGTAGATCAGCAAGTGGTAGAACTTATTCCCAAATTCCATAATTGGGGGATTTGTGTGTGTGTGTGTGTGCATATCCCTTACAGGACGTTGCAGTCAACATCAGCATTTGTCAGCTGCTGCTGATGTACTAGGCAAGATTTATTTCGCCTTCGAGGCTATCCTGAGAATGTTCTATCTACAGCTCTTCACCGCTGTCAGTCTATCAGTCGCACTGAAGCTCTCTCCTCCAGGCCGAAACCACGAAATAATAGTCCTGTCCTCTTACTTACTTACCATCCCCACAATATTGCTGCCAAGAATATCTTCTTGAGACATCTATCCATTCTCCGGGCGGACCCGACCACTCGTGATGTCTTCTCAGAGGCCCCTCTGGTGGCGTATTGGCGGTATCGTAACCTCAGGGGTGTGCTGGTCCACAGCAGTCTACCCCAACCTCACAAGTCTCTTCCTGGCACGGTGGCTTGTCTTCGATCGCGTTGCAAGACCTGCCCACACGTACTTCAATCCCAGAGTCTGACATTCACTAAGACGACCTTCCACATCCGTGAGGGTTTCTCATGCATCAGTCGCAACGTCATCTATGCGATTACCTGCACACGTTGCGACATAAGATATGTCGGTGAGACAGGCTTACGTCTTGGTGACAGATTTAAACAACATCTTTCTGATATTACCAGCGGCGCCGACAAACCAGTATCCATGCATTTCAACAGTCCTGACCACCGTGGCGAGGCCGACATACAGGTCACGGCCATCAAATCATGCGCATCCCACGAACGTGATCGGAAGACAATGGAACACCGTCTCATCTTCCAGTTGGGCACATTCACCCTCACGGCCTCAATTTTCGACACAGTTTCATTTAATGTCCTAACCCCACCCCCTAGTTTACAGTCCACCATCTAGGTACGTGCAGGTCCTTTACAGGACGTCGCAGTCAACTTTCTTGGCAGGTTTGTGTTCGGTGTTGTGCTATCGTTTTCTGAACGACCGCCACTCATGCCCCTCTGTGGGGACCAACACAGTGTAATTTTCCGCAGCTGTGTTTCGAGCGCTTAGCGGGAATTGCCAATTGTGAACTGCGTCCGCGACATCTTTGCCGGTCCTAATTTTCACTTTTTCGCCCACATAGGCGCTTCTCCACCCCCACTCCCCTCCCGCTTAACCTTTGACGCGTGTACCATACATCCAGTCTATTATCCACTGAAAGCCCTACACGTGTCAGTCTTTTCTAGCAAGGATGCAGATTCAGATACGCACCTTTAATTAGTTTAATATTGTCATGTAGTGTGCCATATTACTGCTTAAGGGTTGTTCATTAATTCCAACTGATAAATTATAACAAATGAACTTCGGCTCGCTCCAATAATCAACAGTAATATGAGCTCTGCGAGCTAATCAGAACTTGAATAAAGAAAGTCGATTCCTTGACCTTTGGCAAGTAAAATCGGCATTTAATTTCTTCCACAGTGTGCAAGGTTTGTTCATCACATAATAACATTCAACGCTTACAGGGCCTGTGTCGCCAGGGCCGGCAGTAAGTATTATTGAAATTAATATTAGTATAAAATCACAAACATGTGCTATCAAAAAATGTTTACATGTTGCCCTACTCGTCCTTTGGGATTCGTCTTTCTATCCATCAAGTATGTGTCTCGCCGATCTGCAACAATATACTAATTTCTCCTTTTGCAGGTTCGTTTATCCGTGGCGATATTACGTATCATTTCGGCAACCTATTCTTTCCCGTCTGCTATTACTATTCAAGACCCGTGTGTTGCCGGGGCCCATAAGGGAAGCAAAGAATAGCAACACTGCAGCCTACCACGCATGTCGTAAGAGGCGACTAAGGAGGCTTGATGGTTCCGTCGCCCTGCTACTGAGTGAGTGCGTGGCACGACACTGTGAGCTTTGAGTTTCATGTGAAATGCTTTTGAATCTGCCCGAGGTGTTTTGGAACGTGACTGCATGTTCGAAGCGATGGCAGATGGCTATGTCCCAGAGTTGACCAGTTTTTGCCTTATGCAGAAATGCGTGGCTACTGGGCTTCTGGTTGACTGCCACTACCATCGACGATGAACTGTATTTCGTGGACTGTATGGGTGAATATCTAGGAAACATCCAGATGGGAAAATGACTGCCGATTCCATCATAAATGAACTGGGTGTTTTGTGGGGGACTATTGTGTTGACATTCTGGCGGTGGCATTATGCACAGTGTATCTGTGCGGGCTGTTGTTTGTCGAGACTCCTGTCTTTTCCACTTTTCACATTGGGCAGTGGGGAGCATTTTGTGTGATATTCACTGGCACAGGAACGGAGCATAATGGGGACGACCCATTGCTGTGAAATTGGAACTGCGACTAACTAACTAACTAACTATTATTATTCAAGCCACTGATTTGATGTCAATCCAATCCTTAGCCAACTAAAGTTTTCTGATAATGAAATGCAACGCCGTCTAGTCCAAATCTTCCAGCAAGTTTGCCGTTGCTATTGTCATCTCCGTGTGACGTTTTGTTGTTGTCATGTCGTCTCTTCGATTTCATAGCGTTTTTGGTGTAAAGGATTTCTAACTTATTTATACCACATTATTCCGTCTCACTCGCTATTTGGCATAGTGTGTTTCATTTAGCTTTGTATCGGTTTGTGTTTGTTTGTCCTGTGCTGACGAAGGCTTCGGCCGCAACGTCCAATTTGTCTCTTGTAGTCGTGTCTTAGTAAAGCTCACAATCTACTTTTCGTTTTTTGAGTGATTCATTCATAGGCAAGATTACGCTCAGTAGTTTGCCATTGCTTTCTGAGCGACCGGCTCACATACCCCTAAGTTACCAACGCTGCGAGAATCGCTAAAGTTTCTCACACAGGTTACGTTACTCACGAGAATAATTGTGGGATAGGTGTATTATTTACCAGTAAGTGGTAATAATTCTGCCATATTCCATAGTTGTGGGAAGCGTGGATAGTTGATCAGCAAGTGTAGCAATTCTGCCCATATCTTATAGTTATGGGATAGGCGCATGATAGGCCAGCAAGTCTGTTAATATTTCATAGATTTTTGGATACGTGGATGATAGACGAACTAGTTGGAACAGTTATGTCCATATTCCATTTATGAGCGATAGACGAGCTAGTTGTAACAGTTCTGTTCATATTTCATTTGTGAGGGATTGGTGGGTGCTAGGCGAGCCAGATGTAACATGTCCTGCCCAGATTCCATTTGTGAGAGATAGGTTTGTGATAGACAAGCTAATTGTAACAGTTCTGTCCATATTCCATTTGTGAGGGAGAGATGGGTGATAGACGAGCTAGTTGTAACAGTTCTGTCCATATTCCATTTGTGAGAGAGAGATGGGTGATAGACAAACAAATGATAACATATTTTCTCAAGGGTTATCTAGACTGTAGAAGAGTGGCTGGCCGAGATGACAGGGTGCCCGACACACATATCTTGGAGTGTGTATTCTACCTCAATAAGTTTCCGGAGTTTTTTCTTTCTAAACGAGCTGAAATAAAAACCACACCCTATATCCGGCCTGGCGACTAAGGCAAACGGCTTAATTCCTCTCAGCTCTGAAAAACGTCTCGAATGTAAGATGGGCCTGCGTGCCCAATTTGTTACCCTTCGAAAATAAAGTTCCTTCGATCGTTCGTTCTCTACAGACGACAGTAGTGGTATAAATAGAGCAATGATGTGTTGTGGATTTCTTAGTGTAGCTGTCGCATCATATTTATACCTTTAGACAGATGCTGTCTTGATTTCCAGGTGAAAGAATCCAATCCCACTGTACTCATAGCTGTAAATTGTTCTGCGGATTTATGTTCTTTTTTATGTCCACTTCTCTCGTATTCTTCTAGAATAGCTAATCAATGCCTACGTACTTATTTCTCGTGTTATCTCACTAGTTCCCCTGGAACTGAACGAACACGGACAACCATGTCATCTGCGGGCGTGTTTGGCAACACTAAAGCCTAGACACTAATGAGTTCAAGAGAACATTTTAAAGCTTTGAGCGTCAATGTTAGAGATTGGTCCTCCAAGATTCCGCCTTGCTGCTGTCTGTGATTCCCTCTCCGTGTGAGATCGATAATTGATTAGATTAATCACCAATGAAAAGCCTGACAAATGAGATTTCAGCGTGTTAGAATGACAGGATCGTCTAGTGCTAATTTACCGCAGGGCTACACACAATGGAAAGTTCAGAAACTGTCTACTAGCGACTCATAAAGACATATTAAATCTATAGGTTGTATTAGAGTAAGCTAGATGTATTGTTCTGCCGCCAATTCGTAACGAGATCCTTTCATTGGATACCAGTATGCTGCGAAGATTAGTTTGTTATAGTTGTAAGGCGGTGATTTTGGTTTTGTAGTTAAATTGATCCAAGAACCAACATCACGACGTCACAACTCTGTGGATATTCCCATATGAGTTCCGTCCTCATCTTCAAACATAAATTATTTAGCACATTAAGTTAAGATTAGTCTTCAACATAGCATAGTGTAATGCCAGAATAGTCCTGCAACTGAAACTAACTCCTACTCCAAAATCTGTTTAGATTGACAGATGCTGTTCTTACATTCAGCTCTGTTGAGAGTAATAAAACCACAATGGTACTTAATAATGCATGACTACTTAAGACATATTGTGTATATCCTACAGAACAATGTTACACATGTCCGTCCCTACTTTTATATGACATGCGTTGATGATGGCACCAGCGTAACGAACTTATATGGGGAAGAGCATTCTGATTTTTTAAATACAATCTTAACAATTAAAAAGAACACAAGGTGATTCAGCTTTACAGAACGCAAGTACAAAATAACAACACCGACGTTTCTACGACTAGCCTTCATCAGCAAACAAAACAATGGACGAAACACTACATATAATCACGGAGAAGACATAAACCGCCCGCCTCGCGCTCTGTAGACCGCAGATTCATCCCCCGGACTGCGTCGTTCATGCCACGAGTGTATTTTTTTCCGGGGTCTTGTTGGGTGTCATCGCTGGAGCTACGGACTTCGTGCCATGCGCGATGCTCTAGGCAAACGGCTCGTCGTTCTACGAGAGAGACCTAGCCAGTTGAAGTATAGCCCGATGACGTGAAGTCGAGTCTCTCGACATTACCCTTATCTGTAACAGCTTCTGCTTTATTTTTTTCTCGTTCGCTTTGAACTCAAGCGCAGTACATGCACACTACTTTAAGTAGCCATTAATTCATTTATTCAGCATATCCTTTGCAGAACCTCGCTCCCATAACAACCTTCCGAAAAACCTCTAGGTCATAAGCAAGATGCCCCGCTTCTGATACACCCATCTGGAGATCATCCGCCGCATCCTGCAACCATCTCTTCTCTTTCTTTAGTATTCCCCTTTCTCTCTTCCCAGGCATACACCCCCTTCATTATTGTTCTCTTCAAACTTTCGTGACGTTTCAAGTGACCAAATATTTCAATTTTCTTTGCTTTATCGCCTTTAAAAGCCAACCGTCTTCAATATACAGCTCTTGAAGTATGGGTGCATTTGTTCTTTTCTTTACCCAAGATATCATTAGAACCCATCTATAACCTATATATTCACAGTAATTTATACGCTGTTCAACTTGATTAGTAAGAATCCAGGTCTCACAGGCGTACGTTGCAATAGGAAAAATGCATGCTCTTAAAAATCTAATTTTTGTAGTTTTATCTGTCCCTCTCCACAATTTATTCAGTTGTTTTAGCCTTTGAATAGCAATAGCTATTCGTCTTTTAACTTCTTTCATTGTGTCACCGTTGTTGGTTATCAATGACCCAAGATATTCAAAACTGTCCACCACCTCCAATTTTTCCTCATTAACATAACTTTCTTTCTCCATAGTATTTTTGTCTGCATGCATTATCTTTGTTTTTGTATTGTTAAGATATAAGTTGTGATTTTCACTATTCAACTGGGTTGAGGTTATTAGGTTTTCTATACCATTCTCTGTTGTTGATAGCAATACTGTATCATCAGCATATCGAATCTCTGGTATGTCATGACCACCGATATTTAGGACAACATATTGATCCATGTTTATATCATCTCTGACATTTAGCATTATATTTTCGGCTTGTAGGTTAAACAAATATGGGGACAGAACACAGTCTTGACGGACTCCTTGCTTGATGTCAAACCAATGTTTCTCCATCTATTCTAACCTCTGCTTGTTGATCTAGATAGAGCATTTTTATGAGTTGTTTTACATGTGACGGAGAGCCCATAAACCTCATGATTTCCCAAAGTTTATGATGTTGTACACAGTCGAATGCCTTTGAATAATCAAAAAAAAAAAAAAAAAAAAACATGAGAATAGATCTACAATAAAATCTCTGCACTTCTCAGTTATTAAAGACATGTTGAGTATGTGATCTCTTGTTCCTTTTCCTTGTCTAATTCCAGCTTGAACCACGTTAATTTCTTCTTCCGTTTTCTTACGAAGTCTTCCCATTATGATTTTAGTAGAATTTTACTTGCATGACTGATCAGGGCAACAGTTCTATAGTTGGCAACAGTTCTATAGTTGGAGCATAATTTCAAGTTGCCCTGTTTTTGGTATTGGAATGAAGACAGCTATCTTCCAATCTTTTGGCCATGTACCATATTTCCATATCTTTTTACATAATGCGAGATATAACTGTATGATTTCTTCTCCTCCTGTTCTAATTAGTTCAGCTGGTATCTCATCACATCCAGGTGATTTACCATTCTTCAGGTTCTTTATTGCCCATGCAATTTCATTGACTGGGGGTTCAGGTTCTGTCTCTGCTGTCGTTGGCTCATTCATATCCTCACTGCTATTCATATCATACTATCCACTGCAGTATTCCTGCCATCTTTCTAGAATTTGTCTAGATTCTGTTAAGGTATTTCCCAACTTGTCACAGATAACATTTAATTGAGGTTGAACATTTCATATTAATAACTTCATTTCTTTGAACATTTCGTAATCTCTTCCACTCTTATGATATTGCTCTATTCTGTTCTATACTTTAAGTAGTGCTGAGCGAGTGGATTAGCTTTCCCTATTACCAGTGTCCTTCGCCATCAAGCGAACCCACTCCGACTTCAGAGGTATTTGTAATTTACGTATCCAAGTCAAGGACTAGAGGTCAACATGTTAGTCCAACTGTCCGGTGTAGGGGTTGAACCCCTTACCTCGGCATCCGCATACCGGATGTTTAAGAACACGCGTTCTTATTTATTCAGCCATGCTGACTTCCTTCTGTATTTAATTTACTTCTAACATTTCCAAAAATTCTATTCATTTCACGAATATATTTACAACGATTAATAACAGTAGGGGAGGGCTAGTGAAGTTGAAGGTGGACTGGGCTGGTAATGTCATAAACATGGTGGGCGCGGGTTCGATGCCAGCGACCGTCGCCTGCGAACGTGATGGGAAAACGGGCTATCTATTTCTCCGAGCATTCAGGCCTACGCAATGTGAAGGCGCAAACATATCGGAGGCCTGCAGCAGGAAGCTCATCATCATCATTTGCCATGACGATAAGAATTGGCGGTCATGTTCTGCCATCTCACTCGATCACCAGAGTCGTGGATCAGCTCAATGTTCTTGTATCGATCATACCACGTCGTCAAGCCATCCATGTATTTACTTCTCTGCTCCCACTCCCTTGTTATCTTCCCCTCGATCTTGCCAGTTGTCACCAATTTATTTATTTCCATAACGTGGCCAACAAATGTTGACTGTCTACGTCTAATTGCTCTAATCAGTTTACGGTTTTCATTTGTTTGATGCAGGAAACTGCATCTAGACAATTTACTTATTTATTATTATTAATGAAAGTGTTTCCACTACGCCTGGCTATTATAAGCAAACCAGGTGTGCAAGAATGAGGAGATCATCGCACAATACGTCGTAAGATTCCTATGGCAAAGCTGCAGGTAGTGACAGGAGGATCTGGCAAGCTCTCAGAACTCCGAGGGGACAGATTGTAATCAGACTCTTCACTGGCTGATGCAGATGAGAACGAAGCTCGTATGGGAAGGTCATGAGGGGTTGTCGGTTCTTGACTCAACTTGTGGCAACTACTTACTGAGGATAACTACGAGAAGAGAAAGAGGCAAGATTAAGCCATCAATTATCGATGTACAATGTGGACTTGTAGAATGAAGTACAAGCAATTCCAAGTGCATTCTCAGCATGCCAGCGATCGCTGTTCATCGTGACAGTATAAATAAACTATGTTATATTGATGACACCGTTATAACAGCAACAATTCAGAAGGAACTATAGAAATGTTTATATACCGTGGTTGTAAAAAGTAATGTTAGTGAAAGAATTTCTGCATGTTACATAGAACAGTATTTAGCTATGGTTGTGAATCCTGGACAATTAGTTTTAAAACGTTAGTAGCAGGTCTATTACAGGACCTCAAAATCAACTCCAGTATGTTTGTGATTTACTAAACGATGTTTAAGTTCAGTAGTTTGCCATTGCTTTCTGAATGACCAGCTATTATACCATCGAAATCAACAAATCCTCTGCAGCTGATTTCCGACAGTCGACTGGGTATTACGGGGAACTGGGAAACGTATTCACTACCCCTAAACTATAGCGACGAGAACAATAAGTAAACAATTAGTAAGGAAGCAAATACATCCTTTGATGCCTCAGAGATGTGGTTTTACAGAAGAATGTCAAACATTACATTGACAGGCAAATTGCGAAATCTAAATGTTTGAAAAGAGGATAAGACACTAAAACAACGTAACGTATGCATAACAAAGATGCATTATGTAGCCATATTATAATAAGAGAACAACTGGAACATATTGTGACAACATGAAATATTCATAGAACGAGAGATAGAGGAAGTCAGTGGGAGATGATTCTTGACAGCTTTTTACCATGACATTGAAAGGTGTCAGCACACGAACTGATACATGCTGTTGCTGATCGCCAGATGTGGAGAAACATAATGGCTCTTGGCGATGATATTTCATCAGATTACAAGATTTCTACACATGTTTGAGAAATAACTTCGTATTTATGGACTGACACTCATGTAAGTACATGAAAGAAGTAGTAGATATAAGGAGATGCGGTAGGCAATTTTCGACTGTGAAGATTAGAGACATCGTGCAGGATAATACGATCTCTAAAACAATACATAGAATTATAACTTGGTTATATTTTATGAAGTCAATCTAGGTTATGTTATATCATGTCATCCCGGTGATGTTGAATTCAATAAATCTTGTATTTTGTCAGGTCAGCTCGGTTGTTTTATCATGTCAATCTCTGTTATGCTTCATGAAGTCAACCTCAGTTATTTTTTCTCAAGACAGTGTTGAATTCAATCAACAAATGTGGTTTATCAAGTCAACTCGATTGTGTTTTATAAATCAACCTATGTTATGTTTCATCAAATTAACCTTGGCTACTATATTCTATTAAGTCAATAGGCTGATGTTATGTCAAGTCAAATAGTTATGTTCTATCAAGTTACCTTGGCTGTGTTATCAATTCCACTCCGTTGTTTAATAAAGTCAACTCAGTTGTTTTATTAGTTCAAACAAGTGACGCTTTCTCCAGTTCCTGTGATGCTTTTACCTAGTCGACACAATGATTTTATTCAGATAATTCGGTTGATTGATCTAATCAATTCGGTTGTTCTATCTAGTCAAATCGGTGGCGCTTTATCCAGTCAATCCTGTGACACTTTATCTAGTAGAGTCGGTGAATTTATTCCAGTCAACTGTTGTTAGATAGAGTCAACTCGGTTGTTTGATTAAGTTAAAGTGGTGTTGTAGTGGCCCAGTCAATACTATGATGCCTTATCTAGTCGAGCCGGTGAACTGTATCCAGTTAACTCAGTTGTTTGATGAAGTCCGCTGATGTATTGGTCCACACAATACTGAGATGCTTTATCTAGTCGAGCTTGTGAATGTAATCCATTCAACTCAGCTGTTTGATCGCTTCAACTCAGTTGCTTTTATCAATTCAAAGCGGTGATGCTTTATCCAGTTGACCTGGTGGTGATTTATCAAGTCATCTCTGTTATAACGTATCAAGATTTACAAGAACGCAATCTCTCTCTCTCTATCTCTCTTCTCTCTCACACACACAAACACACTCACACCCACCCACACACACACACACACACACACACACACACACACACACACACACACACACACACACACACACACAAAAGAGAGGACGTTGAGGCTTTTTTGCAGTCTTGAAAAATATAAATCTTTAAGTAAAAGTCGCTTAAAAGTCGTCTGGGCCGACTTCATTGCACCAGGTTTTATCCCATATGGCTCGGTCCCTTTCCGTAGCACGGAAAGCGTCGCACAAAGCACGAACTCCGTAGCTTTTAGCGACGGCCCACAAGAGTCTCCGAAACATTTAACTCGTAAACCGAAGGGTGCGGCCCGGAATCGAACCCACAACCTTCGGAGCACGAGGCAAACGGCTTGACCACTTAGCTACAGAGACTCCCTTAGAGAAATCTTTAAGGAAACACGTCAATGGTATAAATTACGTAACGAAACCAAACAAAATTAATTCAGTATTCTGTAAGTTTAGAATACCTGTTAACCAGCAAATAGAGGAAACTGGAACATAGAAAATAGGAAAGACTAGAAACATTGACAAATATTTAGTAAACAAAAAAGGCTAGAAAAAGGAAAAGTCTAGAAAATACAGAACACAAAAATGTATAGAAGAGAAGAAATTATCAATAGTATGAAATTGGTAGTAGTATTTATGTTGGCAAAACCAGTTGGAGATTTCAATAAAGACCAGCTATTTTCCCAGAATTTGTGAGCTTGTTGAACTATACAATTAGCAAGGAAGAAATGCCCGAGAGAGAAAGAACCGTAAGAGTGAATGCAAAATCAATACGTAAACATAAACATCAGCAATATATACAATTTTGAAATTTTCCGAAAGAGACTGCACGTCTGCGGGTTTTGGTCGGAGCCAAATGGCGTTGGCATCTAGCGTACACTACTCGATCAATTACAAATCAGCGAGCCTTTTCATAAAAATTCATTTGGACAACGACGACATAAAGGAAAAAAAAACGCGAAAATATAAAACATGCTTTTAAAAGACAAAAAAGAAAAAATATATTAATATTTCATTGCTGCTTGTTTGGTATGCACCATGGATGATTATACAAATATTCCCTCTTTGGTAGCAAAATGTATGGTTATAAACAATATTCCTTGTTTGGTAGCAAAATGCTTGGTTATAAACAATATCTTCAGGTCAGAGAAGAGACATGTGGGGCCGCCATAGACTTAGAGGACGCATACAATAGAGTATCCTTCGAGCACTTGATGTAAACCCTCCTCAGACTGAAAGTGCACCCTCACCTTGTACGATGGATAGCTGCAGTCCTGCTCCAAAGGAAGGTGGTGCTAAGATGCGGGAGTTTGTCTTCTGAGCCGATAACGATATGTCCAGGAATGCCGCAGGGTTCACCACTGTCACCAGTACTATTCAACGTGTATACGGTGCCGATCACTGAACAACAGTTGGACGGGAGGGGTAGGACTCTTTCGTTGACGACATCCTCGTGTATCGACAGGGTCGAGATAGACAGGCGGTTGCCAATGATATGCAGAACGAACTAGACTGATTTCCCTCATAGTGTGCTGATGCCAGTACCCTTGTCAACCCTGTAAAGGCAGCGGTTACATGGTTCTCCCTAAACAACCATATTGTGAACACAGATCTGCTGGCAGTGAGAATGGATGGGAGTATTTTGAGTAGAACACAGTCGATGACATAATTTGGCGTCAGGCTTGATCGTAGCCTTCTTTCGGAGATCGTGTCGATTATGTCATAACGAAAGCTCGAAAAAGTTTGTCAGCAATGAGAGTCATGGCGACTGCCAATATCGAGCAAAGACTGCTAATACTTCTGTTCCAAGGACTGGTGCTTTCACCCATCGAGTTTGCCCTGGCCATCCTCACTGTGAGCACTACACAGATTGGAGGACTTGAAAAGGTACAAAACGAAGCCATGCGCATCATTTTGGGCTGCACGAAAGACTACAGCTGTGTAGCAATGAGATACCTCCTTGACTTCCCGACAATGAATCACAGGATCAAGATCTGGCGAGCATACTTGAAAATAAGTGCAGATGAGCGGCACCCTCTGCATGAAGCTATATTCAGAGAAAAGGGTGGCAGGCTAAAGAGGGGCAAATCATGGATGGGTCGGGCGGAAGATATCGTCAGACAGGTCTGCAGTCTTACCAGTATCAACCTCGGCAAGGAATGGGTGCCGGTGCCTCCAGCTTTTAAGTGCACTTTCTCCTGCATTATCACACTCGACAGTCGGTGCAGAGAGCAGAACCCTGTCGCTGTCAATGCAGAGGTCAAGGCGCTCATCTATGAACACTCAGATAGCCCCGAAGTGCTTATCTATACTGATGGATCTGTTGTAAAGCAGCAGAGAAGAGCGTGGGCATTTACAGCCCGTTCAGCGGGCCGAACAGTTCAAGAATCTAGTGGTGCCCACTCTATGACCACGAGCAGCATGACGATGGAGGTGATGGCAGTTACACAGGATTTCATATGGCTGGAATCACAGCATTATACCAAGGTGTGTGTACTAAGTGACTCAATGAGTATGATTCAGAAGGTCGAAGCTGGATCTGTACGTAGACAGTGGACTGAGTCGCTGCGGAAGTCTGTTGTCCGTAAAGTCACCGTCATTTCGTCCCTGGACATGCGGGAGTCGAGGGAAATGAATGCGCTGATAAACTGGCTGGCTCTGCACCCCTTGCAGATGGCCAGCCCATGGATCGTGCCGATGTTATTAACGTCCTTAAAGATATGTTGAGAACTGAGGATTTTGACGTCAGTGAATCCACATCGCTGTCCAGGATGAAAGACTTGAGAGTAAGAATCGGCACGGCCAAGCGCGAGAGGTTCATTGAGAAAACGAGGTGCCTCGTCAACCAACACAGAACTGGCACTATTAGCCACCGGACGCTGATGCATATGCTGGGGGGAGGATCTGAGCATCTATGAGCCTGTCTGGAGTGCAATGAAGATACCCCAGCTGATAGCTGATAACTGATAACTCAATATCTTTTGTGGTAGCAATGTGTATGGTTATAAACAATACTTATGTGTTATAGCAATATGTATGAGCCCGTCTCCCTGGCCTAGGTGTTAACGACTTTCTCCGTAATCCCGTATATTCACGTGGGTAACGCAACTGCGCGAGATTCGGTAGCGAATCTCGCCGCGTTGGTTACTTACGGGGTATATGAGCCGGTCGCTCAGAAAGGAATGGCAAACTACTGAGTGTAATCTTGCCAAGAACATCAACGACAGCTGAAAAATGCTGGTGTTGACTGCAACGTCCTGTAAGGGATATGCAACTTTTAAATACAAATGTATGACGTTAAACAGTATTTATTATGTGGTAGCAATATGCATGATTATAAACAATACTTATTGCGTGATAGCAATATGTATAGTTATAAACAATAGTTATTGCGTGGTAGCAATATGTATGGTTTTAAACAGTTTTTATTGTGTGGTAGCAGTATGTATGGCTTTAAACAATACCTATTGTGTGGTAGCAATATGCATGATTATAAACAATACTTATTGTGTGGTAGCAATATGTATAGTTATAAACAATAGTTATTGCGTGGTAGCAATATGTATGGTTTTAAACAGTATTTATTGTGTTGTAGCAGTATGTATGGCTATAAACAATATTTATGGTATTATCTATAGCTATAAAGCAATAGTCCTTGTTTGGTAACAATATGCTTTACCTCAGTGAGGAAGTGGTTAAATCTTCTCACGCTTCAAGGTCATGGGGTCGAGTTCGAAACTCGTCATTCAGAATGCGATTTACGACCCCTGGTGGCCGTATAGAAGCTGCGGAGTTTGTGCTCTGTGCGATACTTTGTGTGGCGGGCCATACAAAGGAAATAGGCCGAGTCATATAGGTTAAACCTCAGTGCAATGAAGTCGATCCCTTCGCTATTTAAATCCTTCCTTTTTATTGTTACAAACCTTATTCCTTGTTTTGTAGCAACATTTATGGATATAAACAATATACATTGTTCGGTAACACCATATATGGTTATGAACAATATTCCTTATTTGGTAGTAACCTTAAAGTTAGAAACAATATTCTTTGTCTGGTAGTAACCTTCATTGTATAAATAATATTCCTTGTTTGATAGTAACTTCATTGTATAAATAATATTCCTTGTTTGATAGTAACTTCATTGTATAAATAATATTCCTTGTTTGATAGTAACTTCATTGTATAAATAATATTCCTTGTTTGATAGTAACTTCATTGAATAAATAATATTCCTTGTTTGGTAGTAACCTTAAATCAAGTAAAAATATTCTTTATTTTCTGTTCTCATAGCATAGAAGGCATACCATTAGCCATTGTGACATGACATCATCATCATTATGTGTCACACCTATAAGCTTTGGCTATAACGATAATTTCCCAGGATCACGCAGATCTCTTAAAAGATATATGATTTTGTCCCTATGATGTCAGTTGGTTGTTATCTCTTTGTATTCCTCTGGTTATTTTCTCATAGAATTTCATAGTTGTCGCTAAGTTTTCAAGTTTAATTGTCCTCATGACATGCCCAAGAAACATGTATGTCTGCTTCTAATTTCTCTGTTCAACGTGTGGTTGTTTTCAGTCCCCTTTTGACGGATTGCCTCATTTATTGTTCTGTTATTTGGTTTCTTTAGATATCACATTTATAAATCCTGACTAAATTCAATCTCATGTTACACCATAATCATGCAGATATTCATTAATTGGTAGACTTCTGTATTTTGCATTTGCTTCACGCGCAGCCTATAATAACGGCCAACTCGTTGCGATTTTATCTATAGACAGATTACAAGATGCGTCACAGGCTAACACGACAATTGATATATAACATACTCCCGTCCTTGTCTAAATAACACTGACGGGCAGAAACAAGAAAGATAAGTACTCCAAGAAACAAATGAAACCCGTGAGATCATACGAGAAATCAGACGTAGACAGTTAAGATTCTTTGTGCATATTATGAGGAGAAGTAAACTCGAAAACTGGCAAAATTAATGGACGCAGAAGAAGGTGAATGCAAAGAGATAAAATCCAGCAACGCTTGTCTTCACGACATAATCGTAACAAAACCAGATCTGATCAACGACTCTGCTGATCGTGTGAAATGATCATCGATGATCTCCCACGCTTATTGCTATGGCACATCATAATAATGCAATTAGATCCACCAAAGCCGAAACAAAATAAAGACACAAAATGACTGTTTACCTCTTTCTTGGTTAACTTTGTTTTCTGTGGTTTGGTGGCGTACTGGATTTCTACTGGTGGCGGTTTGTCACTGTCCTTGTCATCCTGCAATGAGGAGACAAAAACACAAGAGATACACAATCCTGTAGCAAAATGCTACCAATAATGTAAACATCTATAAAGGGTTAGGCGTGGGTTAGTTTAGGGGCTGTAATCCATTAGAAAATTAACTGCTTAATAAGAAGAAACACAAATGTGATACTGGTGAATACACGACTGCTGCAGTAGAATAATGGTGTGAGTACAGGTGTATGCGACATCGTGGTTTGTGTAAAAGCGTGATTTTCTTAACAAATTATATTCTATGGGGACGCAGAGGTGTTTCCAAGGCACCAGGGCCAGCTTCTATACTGGTCAAGACCTATTGACGCATCCTCGATTAGCGTCCTGGGCAACAGGTCCCTTTGGGGTCCTGGCTAAAGTCAGTAAGATCGTTGATTCCTCCGAAGTCGGAGAGTGTCTGACTGCACGGCGAGGAACCACCAGTCTGCACACCAATAAGCCAGACATGGAACAACGCAAACCTCAGGTCCTGTATGACATCACACTGATGTTGGACAACAGGATGCCTTCATCCGATATACGGGACTTCGCGCTGGAGTTCACAGCCAGCGAACACAAGCAAGCATATTCTATTAAATATACTATACTATAATATACATATGGTTTGGTCATTGTTGTAGGCAATAATATAGGTTTGCGCACCCGGGTATCTACATCATAGTTTGTGTGTGTCCATATGTAGCATTATAGCTTGTTCACTGATTATTTAGCAGCATAGTTTGTACACTGGTGTAAGAGGCATCATAGTTTGTGTAATGATGTATAAGGCATCATCATAGTTTGTCCACTGGCGTACGAAGTACCATAGTTTGTACACTGGTGTATGGGACATCATAGTTTGTGCAGTGATGTATGAGGCATCATAGTTTGTACACTGTTGTATAAGGCATCGTAGTTTGCATACCGAAGTATGAGGCATCATAATTTGCACACGGATGTATAAGGCATCATAGTTTGTGTCACAAAATGAAACCGTGTGTTTATCCGGTTGATTATTACAGAGGATTTTCGGATTAAGCGGACGATCGACCAGCGACATCTATTTGTACTAACAGAGTAAACACAGTTGTACAGGTTACATCGTGTCAGCCCATAAACACATTTGGTGGTGAGGGAGAAGGATATGGAATGGTTCCGTTTGTCATCTATACTGCCGGACATCAGACGGAAATGGCTGCTGGGATTGTCACCACGGAACAGAAGAGTGACAAGTTTGTCAACATTTGAATGCAGATGGAAGCCGTGAGATCACAGGGGCAGATGTAAAACGGAAGTACCTAGTACGGAAAACAGTGCATCTGTCAATTCTTGGTTTCCGGAACATCAAGATGATTGGCAGCTTGGTATCGAAACTCTTTGTTGGGAGTTTACAGAAACTAGCTGGCTTGTTTTGAGAATCTAGGCAATTACTGACAACTTTGACAGGATTTAAGCCAGGAAAATAGTTCTTGACAGGGGATGATTTGCCACTGTGCCACCTGTGTGGGGGAGTAAAGGATAACGTCACGTGGACAACTTTGGTAGTTTGCCATATAAACTCGAGTTGAGATCAACTAGGGTGGACTTGAATAATGCTCTAGACAGAGTGCAGGGCACTGCAGTGCCAGTGGAAATAATATCTACCGTGTGTTAATTAGTGACTTAATTTTACACGTGCCTATATGGCAGATGTAGATATGATTTATAGGACTGCAGTAGTGCCAATTAAGGTATAACTTATTATAATATATTCGTTATAATTACTATAGACTGTGGCCTTGTTAAACTATAGTGTGATGATTAGCACTGTTAGTGGAAACTAGCTAGAGTAGTGAAGTGATACTTGGCTCTGTTAGCTAGAATAGATTAGTGAAGTGTTGATAAGCTTTACTAGTTGAGAATTGAGTAATGAAGGATAATTGGGATCTTCCCGTAGGTGTCCCTGGTGGGCGGGGTTCCGCATTCTGTTTGGTGATTTTTTCTTTGTCATAGCCTGATTCGACTCTAGGTGGGTAGCTAATCTGCTCTATGACTAAGTCTAGTTAGCTAAAGATCATTAGGCAAGGTGATAGGCTTACACTCAGCCGAAAGGATCAGTGACTAGTACTATCACCAGATGTGTTGTTTCTATCCTAGGTTCCCTACCAGATCCAAGGAAACTCTACAAGTTTTGGGAAAGAATTAAAAAACCCATTCTGAAGAACACCAGTTCAAGAGTCAATAAAGTTGCATACAGAAACGTAACTTACGCTAGAAGGAAATTGATTCATCAAAGAGAGTGATGCATACTGATGCACCACACAGCATTAGACAGTAGTAACGAACCGAGAACCGGCTAAGAGTACCTAGTGTTAGTACAGCAACAATTAACAGTAGAAATTAGCACTTATGGACTGAATGGTTCGATGTGCAACGAGGATGATCTGTCGACTAACTAACTAACTAACTAACTGCGTACACACTACAAAAGACTTGTGCAGTTTGTTAAGGAACGTTAGGAACGGACATTGTGTAGAGTGCAACCGGTCCATGATAAACTGTTAATACCACCGGTGTCTATTTCGGATGTTCATGAAATTGGATTACCAGAGGTCTACAGAGGCAAAGCAGTATCCGGCAAGATGGTTTCGGCAACGGGTGAGAAGTACATGTTCTGACGTAACGTGCTGTGGTCTATCTTTGCTGGGATCAGCTGACTGGGTTGCTGTCTGAGAGTCAGAGTCTACACACTTCATAGAACACGTCACACATTTTCTTCACATACACGTCTCATATACGTTACACTTTTATTTTAATAAATTAATCTTTATTAATTTCTAGAAGCAAGAGTTGTTGAGTATGTTGCGTTGGGGAAGTATAAGAAGGGGGCATAGTACGACAGTGTGAGAGTGATAGGAAGAGGTGTCCATAGGCTGATGGAGTGTGTTGGACGGAAGCTGGTGGATTCTCCAGAATATTGAGAGGGAAAAAAAAATATTATAATGTGGGTGTCGGATCTCCTCACTCCAGGGACGACACTTTAAAGGAGGACACGACATTATTGGGGGCTCGTAAACGGGATCTTTGGACAGCGGGATCTCTCGTAAACGTGATCTTTGGACAGCGGGATCTATCGTAAACGTGATCTTTGGACAGCGAGATCTCTCGTAAACGGGATCTTTGGACAGCGGGATCTCCCGTAAACGGAATCCTTGGACAGCGAGATCTCCTGCAAGCAGGAACGTTTGACAGGGGGATCTTCTGACAACGGGGTCTTTTGACACGGGATCCTTAGTTATAAGAGGGAGATATCATTTTGGAGAATCCAGCTAGAGTGAATGTGGATAGGGGTTAGGACTAATATCTTACCTGTTCACAATTCACACGTCTGCATAGGTCTGTGGTCCTGATTCTACTCTTGTCACTGCGTGAATGTGCTGTGTGTGTAATATCTAGATTTATAGTACTTGTTCATATATCTGTATAGTAATTTGCAGTTATATTGTACTCGACCTGCTAGCTTACCTCTCTGTATAATGGCCACCCCTAAACTTAGCACGTTAGAATTAAAGGCCAAGGGGGAAGAAATGGGATTGGGGGGTTCTGCTCTAACGGATTACATACAAGAAGTGGAGAGAGAGTATCGTCAAGCAGAAAGGGAAGATCGAAAGGCCGAGCTGGAATTGAGAAGGATGGAGTTGGAACAAGCAGCTAGGAAATTGGAAGCTGCGCAAGCAGATAGGAAATTTGAAGCTGAGCAAGCAGCTAGGAAATTAGAAACTGAACAGGAAGCACAGAAAAGGGAGCACGAGTACCGGATGAGGGAACTCGAGTTGAAGAGTCAATCTAATGGAGAAACTGAGGGAGCAGTTGGAGGTTCCTCCATCCCAGGCTCAACACCAGTAGGTGGACATGGGTACCAGGCCATGAAGTTTCCTTTGGCGGTCTACGAGGAGGACAAAGAGAAGATTGACCAGTACCTTCAACGCTTCGAGGCTATGTCGGTTGCTATGGGTCTGGAGCGTAACAAATGGAATCTTAAGCTATCCCAGGGATTACGCGGGACGGGATACGAGGTTTATACTCGCCTGCCACCAGGACATGAGAACAATTATGACGAGTTAAAGACGGCTCTGCTGAAACGATTTGAGGTTACGTCACATACCTACCGGAAAAAATTTCGAGCAGCGAAACGAGAACCGGGAGAGTTGTTTGCCGCCTACAGTTTGCGTCTTAAATCTTATCTCCATAAGTGGATGGATTTGGCTGGGTTCGCACATGACTATGAGAGTCTGGAAGAGCTCATGGTGGTCGACCAGCTGAAGAAGCAAATGTCTAAACCTCTCAGGACGTTCCTGGGAGAACAAGGAGCGGAACGTATTGACCTCGTGACTAAATTAGCAGAACGGTTCGTCGAGGTACATGGGGAGGCAGGGGAAAACCTTTCCACCAACTCCAAAAGTCAAGAGAAACATGACAAGAAGAAAACCAAAAACTCAGGAACAAAAAAGTGGGAACCTTATGTGCAAAAATCAGAGGATAATTCAGTGAAGAAGAAGGAGGGAAGCAAGAGCACTTCAAGCTCTACACCTAAACGACCGTGGTCGGAGAAGTGGTGTTCAATTTGTAAGTCACCCTCTCACAATACGAGGGACTGCAAATCGAAGGCTAAGAACCCTCACTTTGCAGCATGTCAAGTAATTCCAAGGAGGTTGTCACGGAAAATGCCAAGGTCAACAAGGAAGCTCGCCACCAGGAGAGCTCATTCAAGTCCGACAATAGAAAATCTAGGACAGGGAAATGGTGCAACCAATGTCAGTCAAACACGCACAATGCTATTGACTGCAGGGGAAAGTCAGGAGACACTCAATTCGTCGTGTGCTCAGGGAAACCTAAGGTGGAGCCCACCGAACAGGTCGAGGCCGAGGAAGAGACTCCAGACCAGGAAAAACCACCTGTAGTGGAATTGGTAGAGGTTAACGGTCGTCAAGTGGAGTGTTTATACGACACAGGACTGGACGGGGAGGCCGTGATTTCTGCGGATCTGGTACATCCAGAACAATTCACAGGTGAAACCTTGGATATACAGCCTGCACAGAAGAGTGCTGTAGTCATGAAGTTGCCCATTGCTAATGTGGAGATTCGGTCAAGGTACGTCACCGGCACCATCAAGGCCGCTGTATTGACCGATACCATTTTTCCAGTCATCCTAGGTTTCCGGTATGTCTTTCTGGGAATGCCCAGGGAGCCAATCCATATGGGAGCAATGCAGACTCGCTCTCAGACGAAAACGGAAGAGGCAGACGCAATTGTGACTAACCCAATGCCGGGGGAGCTACGAACTGCCCAGAGTGAGGATGATACTTTACGTCCTTGCTACAAAAAGCTGCAGAAAAGTGCTGATCCACCAGGACGGGGGCAGTACTACATGAAGAATAGGATACTCTACAGGAGAGCAGGAAGGGGAGACAACCTATACGGTCAGTTGGTCGTCCCGAAAGCTCACCGGTCCCAGATTCTTCATATGGGGCATACCATCTCCTTTAGCGGACACATGGGTATTGCCGCCACCATGCAGCGGATTTCCTGCCACTACTATTGGCCGGGAATGACAGATGATGTGCGTCGGTATGTGAAGTCATGCCCTGAGTGCCAGAGGGTGGCACCGAAACACTGGACAGCACCGGTGATGTTGGGTGAGATGCCCATCATGAACTCTCCTTTCGAGAGGGTAGCCATCGATATCGTGGGTCCACTTCCCAGGACTAGGAAGAGGAACATGTATATACTCACAATGGTGGATTGCTGTACAATGTGGGGTGAGGCTATACCGTTGACCACGATTGACTCGAAAAGAGTGGCGGACGCACTGATGGAGGCCTTTACCAGATTAGGCTTTCCGGATCAAATTCTGACGGACAATGGATCTCAGTTTTGTGGAAAACTCATGGAGGAGGTATTTAGGGTGTTTCACTCTAACCACATACATACCAGCCCTTACCACCCTCAAGCCAATGGACAAGTAGAGCGTTTCAACGGCACGTTGATGACAATGCTCAGGAAACTAGCGCAGGAAACACCTGATAGGTGGGATGAATATATCCCAGCAGCACTCTTTGCCTATCGGGAAGTTCCTCATGGCTCAACAGGACTACCACCCGCTACGTTGCTGTTTGGTCGTCCAATCAAAGGACCGTTGGAAGCCATGTTGAGGAGTTGGACTGAAGAGGGGACGTCAGAAGAAGTGATCTCATCCTATAAATACGTGGAGGAACTGAAAGAAAAACTCCACAAGGGATGGACTCTGGCAAATCAAAACTTGAAAAAGGCCAGGAAAAGACATGCGGCTTACTACAACCGTAGGTCTAAAGAAAGATCTCTAGAGGTAGGAGATAAAGTCTTGTTGCTACTCCCAACGGGAAACAACAAACTGGAGATAGGTTGGCAAGGACCATTTCCCGTGGAAAGGGTGATATCCAGAACCAACTATCAGATCCGGATCCGGGGAAAGTCGAAGATTTTCCATATCAATCTCTTGCGGAAATACGAAGAGAGACCCGGAGACAAGGCAGCTCACCTCATGGCAATGGCAGTTGCAGTGGAGACAGAAGTGGGAACCAGCGAGGGCAGGGAATATCCCTTAGTACACCAGGAAACCTATAGGGATGTACAAGTGAACCCTGATCTGACCTCCCAGGAGAGGGAAAAGATAACCCAGGTTCTCAAGTCTCATAAGGAGATACTGACGGATAAACCAGGACGAACGAGGTTGGTGGAGTTCGAGATGACTTTGACCACACAGGAGCCGGTTCGTCAGAAGGTTTACCCAGTGCCATTCTCTAAAGAAAAGGCCCTGGAGGAGGAAATACAAAAACTGCTGGAGGATGACGTGATTGCACCATCCACATCCCCATACAATGCGGGGGTAGTTTTGTTACGCACACCTAGTGGAGAACACCGGTTGTGTATAGATTACCGACTGCTGAACAGTCATACACAGTTTCAGGTGGAACCTTTGCCGAATCCAACTCAGTTATTCGCTAGGCTCCATAAGGCTCGGTACTTTTCAAAGGTGGATCTGAGTCGGGGGTATTATCAGATACCAGTCAAACCGGAGATTCGACCACTGTTAGCTTTCAGTACACCCAGTGGACACTACGAATTCAAGGTCATGCCCTTTGGACTCAGCAATGCACCTAGTGTGTTTACACGCATGATGAGGACTTTACTAGATCCGTTACAGGATCCGTCCATCATCTCATTCATGGATGATATTCTGATTTCCAGTGACAGCTTGGATGACCACTTACAATCCTTGGAGAGAGTGTTTAAGAGGCTCAAGGAAGCAGGGCTTACTGCTCGTCCAACCAAGTGCATGATTGGTTACCAGACTCTGGAATTTCTAGGTCACACCATCACACCAGGACACATTGTTCCAGAAGAGAAGAACCTGGAGAAAATCAGAAATGCACCAAGGCCAAAAACGAAGAAGGATGTGCGATCTTTTCTCTCGTTGTGTGGGTTCTACCACAAATTTATCCCACATTTCACGGAACTGGGAGCTCCGTTGACGGAAACCTTGAAAAAGGGATTACCGGATCAAATCATTTGGACACCAGAATGTGAGAATGCCTATAGTCAGTTAAAGGAGGCCTTGGTCAGCAAACCTGTATTACAGCTCCCTGACCTTTCCAAACCATTTGTGTTGAGAACGGATGCGAGTGCGATTGGAATTGGAGCCGCTTTGTTACAGGAAGGAAAAGACGATGCTTCGGTTTTGAAACCTGTGGCATACGCAAGTAAGAAACTTCTACAGGCGGAGAGGAATTATTCAACCGTCGAGAGAGAGTGCTGGTCCCTTGTATGGGCAGTGCAAAAATTTCAGCCATATTTGTATGGAGTTAAGTTTCGGGTTCAGTCGGATCATCAGCCCCTGATGTTCCTGGCTACTTCTCAGAAGCTCAACGCACGTTTGATGCGGTGGTCGTTGTTACTTCAACCGTATAATTTCACAGTAGAGTACATTCCTGGGAAGGAAAATGTTGGAGCGGATTTCTTGTCAAGACACCCAGCTCCTGAAGAAGAAGAATGAATCATCTGGATTAAACTCACGGTGGAGAAGAGTGAGATGGACTACTCTCTTAGGAGGGGGCCTATGTCACAAAATGAAACCGTGTGTTTATCCGGTTGATTATTACAGAGGATTTTCGGATTAAGCGGACGATCGACCAGCGACATCTATTTGTACTAACAGAGTAAACACAGTTGTACAGGTTACATCGTGTCAGCCCATAAACACATTTGGTGGTGAGGGAGAAGGATATGGAATGGTTCCGTTTGTCATCTATACTGCCGGACATCAGACGGAAATGGTTGCTGGGATTGTCACCACGGAACAGAAGAGTGACAAGTTTGTCAACATTTGAATGCAGATGGAAGCCGTGAGATCACAGGGGCAGATGTAAAACGGAAGTACCTAGTACGGAAAACAGTGCATCTGTCAATTCTTGGTTTCCGGAACATCAAGATGATTGGCAGCTTGGTATCGAAACTCTTTGTTGGGAGTTTACAGAAACTAGCTGGCTTGTTTTGAGAATCTAGGCAATTACTGACAACTTTGACAGGATTTAAGCCAGGAAAATAGTTCTTGACAGGGGATGATTTGCCACTGTGCCACCTGTGTGGGGGAGTAAAGGATAACGTCACGTGGACAACTTTGGTAGTTTGCCATATAAACTCGAGTTGAGATCAACTAGGGTGGACTTGAATAATGCTCTAGACAGAGTGCAGGGCACTGCAGTGCCAGTGGAAATAATATCTACCGTGTGTTAATTAGTGACTTAATTTTACACGTGCCTATATGGCAGATGTAGATATGATTTATAGGACTGCAGTAGTGCCAATTAAGGTATAACTTATTATAATATATTCGTTATAATTACTATAGACTGTGGCCTTGTTAAACTATAGTGTGATGATTAGCACTGTTAGTGGAAACTAGCTAGAGTAGTGAAGTGATACTTGGCTCTGTTAGCTAGAATAGATTAGTGAAGTGTTGATAAGCTTTACTAGTTGAGAATTGAGTAATGAAGGATAATTGGGATCTTCCCGTAGGTGTCCCTGGTGGGCGGGGTTCCGCATTCTGTTTGGTGATTTTTTCTTTGTCATAGCCTGATTCGACTCTAGGTGGGTAGCTAATCTGCTCTATGACTAAGTCTAGTTAGCTAAAGATCATTAGGCAAGGTGATAGGCTTACACTCAGCCGAAAGGATCAGTGACTAGTACTATCACCAGATGTGTTGTTTCTATCCTAGGTTCCCTACCAGATCCAAGGAAACTCTACAAGTTTTGGGAAAGAATTAAAAAACCCATTCTGAAGAACACCAGTTCAAGAGTCAATAAAGTTGCATACAGAAACGTAACTTACGCTAGAAGGAAATTGATTCATCAAAGAGAGTGATGCATACTGATGCACCACACAGCATTAGACAGTAGTAACGAACCGAGAACCGGCTAAGAGTACCTAGTGTTAGTACAGCAACAATTAACAGTAGAAATTAGCACTTATGGACTGAATGGTTCGATGTGCAACGAGGATGATCTGTCGACTAACTAACTAACTAACTAACTGCGTACACACTACAAAAGACTTGTGCAGTTTGTTAAGGAACGTTAGGAACGGACATTGTGTAGAGTGCAACCGGTCCATGATAAACTGTTAATACCACCGGTGTCTATTTCGGATGTTCATGAAATTGGATTACCAGAGGTCTACAGAGGCAAAGCAGTATCCGGCAAGATGGTTTCGGCAACGGGTGAGAAGTACATGTTCTGACGTAACGTGCTGTGGTCTATCTTTGCTGGGATCAGCTGACTGGGTTGCTGTCTGAGAGTCAGAGTCTACACACTTTATAGAACACGTCACACATTTTCTTCACATACACGTCTCATATACGTTACACTTTTATTTTAATAAATTAATCTTTATTAATTTCTAGAAGCAAGAGTTGTTGAGTATGTTGCGTTGGGGAAGTATAAGAAGGGGGCATAGTACGACAGTGTGAGAGTGATAGGAAGAGGTGTCCATAGGCTGATGGAGTGTGTTGGACGGAAGCTGGTGGATTCTCCAGAATATTGAGAGGGAAAAAAAAAATATTATAATGTGGGTGTCGGATCTCCTCACTCCAGGGACGACACTTTAAAGGAGGACACGACAGTTTGTACGCTGGTGTATGAGGCATCATACTTTGTACACTGGTGTATGAGGCATCCTAGTTTGTGCGCAGAACCAGGGTTTCTATACTGGTTTATGAACGAACATGTTTATTAATCGTTCATCCCCCAATACTCGCAAATATGATCCTTGATTTAAAAAAAATATAAGTGGGGTGAAATCGGATTTGTCGGCCGATAGTTGTAAATATTGCTACTCTGTAAAAATACACAACGCAGGCGTGAGCTTTCAGTGAACGAATGTGCGAACTCAAAACGAAGAAGAAGAAGCAGAAGACCAAGAAGAACAAGGGAAAAAAAAGAAGAATAAGAAAACAAAAGAAGAAAAAGAAGTCCACAGAAGGAATAGCGTTTTCCTTACCAGCGCAGACTTACATTCGACCCGCCTAGCTGGTGATGTTTTAATCCCGTCGCTTAGTTTTTTATTCACTGTTGTATCTTCTCTTTCTTTCTTATTTTCTTTTATTACTTTTGCGGCGAAGCATCGCTAAGACATGATAACTTGGGTATTGGGATCCGACCTTCGGAAAATGTACACCAGAGAATTTCTGAGAAAAGAGGCACGGTGAAGAAATGGTAGCTCCGCGCCATCACACGGAAAATAGATATATGTCAAGTCCTATCACTTTACATCTTGAGGCAGTATTTGCCAAGAAAGTACATTTAATAGAAACCAGGATTCTTCATGTAGCGAGCGTATATCAAATGCCTTTAGATTTAACTCTGCAGCTTACATAGGCGTCATGCAATTAGTCTCTCTTACTCCAGACGTATAGACTCTATTCATCACCGGAATAACAACGTAAAATGAAACCACATGTAACAGAGTATTGATCAGTGAAGTAAGTTCTTGTGGGAAAGACCGGTTCGTTGGCTGATTGGTTGATTATGTATTCTCTGGGAAACAGCGAGTTTTAACTCTGCAGTCTAATGCACTGAAGGTCAGGTGGTCTGAGTCCTGAAAAAGCCGAACATCTATTGAGGTGAGACTGGTGTGGAGGTTTTTTCTCGAACAGGAAGAATATCATGGGGGTGGGGGGGGGGGGGGGGGGGGGATAAAAAATAATGAAAAGAAAAAAAGAAGTAAGCAATTAAGTAACACCAAAGATGAAGAAGAAATATAAGAAAGAAAAAAAAAAATAAAGGCAAACATATAGAAAAAAAAGGAAATAAAGAAAAAAAATGAAAAACAACAAATAATTTTTTAAAAAAAGGAAAAAAGAAGAAACAAATTAATAAAAAAGAGACAAGAAAATATATGAAGTTTTAAAAAAGGGAAGGGGGTGGTAAATATGTAATGGGTGGAAATAATAAAAAAAAAATAAACAAATAATAAAATAAAATAAAATAATAATGTGGAATTAATAAACACATTATTGGCTAGTAGTGGTAGCAGTCATGCGGTTTCAATTTCATAGCAACGGTCACCCCATAAGTTCCCTGTATTTGTGTCAGCGATAATCACACTAATTGCATATTATTGCCCCACGTAAACTCCTGATGGAAACAAGTCGTTCATTACATGGAAATGTAGTTAATTGTCGAAAGTGACAGCCATGCGAGCAAACCTCCAGCAACTCGCACACGCATTATCGCATAAAACAGTCACCGAAGTGTCGGCAAAAAGCCGCCCGTAAATTTCTTAAATTTACTCTTCACACTTCAGTAAACGAGGACACAACCAAAATGCATTCCGACAGGAATCCACAGCTCACAGTGTCTCACCAATCACTCAACTCAACTGGACCACGAAACCGGGTCGTGCAAGTCATCATCTCTCTAAGATGTTACCTGTCATGTCTGCCTAGCAACCATGTTGTCCATTACTGATTGAGATGAAGGTCATCAAGTAACAGATTCTATGCCAAACAAAAAGTAAATTTGGGCCAAACAAAAATGAAAAACGGAAAATGGGAAGTGGGGTTGTGTCATAGTTCTGGCTTTAAATTTTTAATATGGTAGCAGACATGTTGTATGTTGACAGCATTTCGGCGAAATATAAGCACATGGCAGATATGGGAAGTCTCTTAAGACGATTAATTATGCCACTTAATCAGTTAACTTACTTTGGTCTGTAATAAGACGCACAAAGTACTACGTAAAGTCATACGTACCTAGATACATAATACATTCATACATACATACTAACATGCATGCATACATACATGATTTTCCATTTAAAATAGCGTTGCTTAAATATTGTAATCGTGTCTGAAGGTTCTGCAAACAAATAGCTGGAAATACAAATAAACAATCTTATCTGTTTTCTTTGAAGACAATTGCACATGCAAACATTTTGTTCTATCGATCTAAGATCGTTATGTTTGTTTGTTCCATCAAGCATTTATTATAACGAGTCACAAACGTTGTTTTATGGTTAGAGCAACATAAAACACGACAGGTGGATAAATAACAGAAGAGTGGAGCATTAGGAGAAAGAAACATGAACATTTGGACAGCTCAAAACTTGTCATCGTCATCTTTAGTTGCATTTTCATCATTATCCAGTAGGTTGTCTTCACAGAGCTGTCGCGTTGCTGTAATCGCTGGAAGGTTATGTTGATAATGTTACAAACGCGCTCTAACGATGGTTCAACGCCTCTGTTCATCGTGAGGTTTAAGTGAGGTAAAGATTGGCCACCTGGTCCCCTCTGTATTCAGACTTTAAAAAATCGATATTTTTGGGCGCGTTCTCTCGCTTTGAACTCAGGTGTAGTCCATACACACTAATTCTAGTAGTGATGTTTGCGTGTGGGTTAGATTTCCCTATTACCAGTTTCCCTCGCCATCAGGCGAACACACTCCGACTTCAGAAGTACGTGTAATTTATTCCCCCAAGTCAGGGACGAGAGGTCAACATTTTAGTTCAACTGAACGATGTAGCGGTGGAACCCACAACTTCGTAATCAGCACACCGGATGTTTGAGAACGAGCACTCTTATCTATTCGCTCATGCTGACCACTACACAAACAAGATATGATGGTCTTAATATCTCACAGACTCATAGCAAGTTCCTGCTTTAACCACAGTGCAGAATTGTCCCCCTTATCTATGGGCATTTAAACCCAATGCAGAATTGTCCCCCTTATCTATCGACATTTAAACCCAGTGCAGAATTGTCCTCCTTATCTATGGGCATTTAAACCCAGTGCAGAATTGTCCCCCTTATCTATCGACATTTAAACCCAGTGCAGAATTGTCCTCCTTATCTATGGGCATTTAAACCCAGTGCAGAATTGTCCCCCTTATCTATCGACATTTAAACCCAGTGCAGAATTGTCCTCCTTATCTATCGGCAGTTAAACCCAGTGCAGAATTGTCCCCCTTATCTATCAGCATTTAAACACAGAAGCCGCAAAAACATGTTGCACGATTTATTGCCTGGAATATTTCGCTGCATCTAGTCAGGTGCATACTGCAGAGATATATATCATACGAAGTGAATAGTATATTTATCTATCGACATGTATTTTTATTTTCCGTGTTTAATAATAATATAAGATATGTGTCTTGTTTCTGTTGCCGCCATGTGTACATTATCATATCTCGATTCCATATCTCGATGCGGTCTTCTTATTCTCTTCCTTTCCTTAATGTCTCTCCATGGGTATCTTTTCCAGACACTCAAGTCTTTTTCACTTTCCAAAATATTTAACTCTCCTCAGTTATTTTGGCCTTACTAACGTATCTTCTTCAGCTCTGAGTTTTTGTTATGTAGATGCTTCTGTTTTCTTTGTCATTAAGTCATTTTTAATATTGTACTGTAACACGTATGTTCAAATATGCATATTTGCTTTTCATCTGTAAAAAATGTTGCTTGAGGAAAAACGAAATGCTCTCTGTTCTCTGACTTTTGTTGCCTATCTTTTGCAATCCAAAAAGGTTGTTATTGCTTTAGATTTGGGCAATAAAGTATCTTTTCTTCTTTTAATTCCCTGTCTGTCATATTTCGCTGCATCTCGCCATGTTCATACTGCAGAGTTATATATCATATTAAGTGAATAAACAAATAATACTTCAGCTAAAACAAGTTTAACAATGTCATAAGTATTGTTCAAATGTGGAGCTGTTTTTATCCTCACGGCTATAACATTTTTCACGTATTCACGTATTTATTCTATACGATATATATATCTGCAGTATGCACCTGGCAAGATGCAACGAAATATGCCAGGCAATAAAACGTGCAGTATATTGTTTATGGTTTCTGTCTTTAAATTCACTAAGGGAATACACTTCTGTTAATTCCTATCAGCCCATTTTCGTCTCTTGCCTGTAGTGACTCCAGATATTCATGTGATAATTACAAGGTCAGTGTCAGGCGTGCGTACCTTTAGCTGATTCTTATATTATTAAAATCATATAGATATAAATAAAATAAACACGAGTGAGCATATCATCATAATCATCATCATTATCATCATCATCATCATCCTGACTCGGTGGCTAGACGCTTGCCTGACAGACCGTGTTCATGGACTCTAATCTCCAATTCCAATTCCAATCCCAATTTTCGAAACAAAAATTTCAAATTCAGTCTCATTAAACCTGTCTCTTCAGCTTTGGTTATTGTTGAGATCCGTGGTTTTTTTGGGTATATTTACCCTGTTTCTTGTCTTGTGCGCTCTTACGAGTAAGTCCTACCTCGGACTGGTTGCATAACGTTTGTGTCTGTGACTTTAGCTGGGGATTTGGTCGGGTGCTATCCTTTGTGCCCGTCTCCTCTTGTGGTTTCCTTTGCTGGTGAAGGTTCTTGGCTCGGCTGGTTGCAGTCCCCTCTAATCTACATCGGGCTGGATTTATAAAAATTGACCTGGACTCCTAGGTTTACCAGCCTAAAATGGATATCAAGAAAACATTGGGAGATTTAAGCGACCGGCTTGATACTAACCACATCACCCAACGATTGCCGACTGATCTATGAAATGTATTTATCTAGCACCTTATGCCCAATGCACCAAAAAGTACGAAAAACGGTCATGTACCATTGTGTGCTGGCTCTAGGCAGGTCTATTATGTTACTGGTATTCAAATCTAGAATATATATACAGACTTCCAGAATGAACACTTGTGAGCTTAGATCCCATCTGCACCACGCGTGACGGAATACGCATATCAAACTGCCATAGGAGAAAAACGGCAGATTAAACACCCAAGCATGTTTATAAATTTATACATTTCAAGTATATCAACAAAGTATCGATCATATAACAAACATACACAAACATGACGCAGTTATTCTGAATTCTAACGTCAAGCCAGTTTAAATTAGGTTTCATTTCTAAGTGACCCAATAAGTGTTGTCAAGCTAAAGTGCTGTGAAACAACGGCCTAATTGACAAGCTTAGTCCAAGCGTGGAATATAGGCTTGTACTAAGGGCTCTCGCCTGTCTCATCGCTTTGTAATAGCTGCGGAAATAACTTTAATACTAAGCGAGATCTTTTTCTATATGTTGTTTTCTTGTCATTCCTTTGCTAGCTAGTTTATAATTTTCAGAACACCGATATTTCAGTGGCTGGATAATTGTAATCAACATTGGGGGACGATACATCAATAACGTTAGATATGCAAATGATACAGTCTTGATTGCAGACAATGAACAGGACCTGCACAATTTAGTAGATGCGGTTGTTGCACACAGTGAACAACTAGGGTTAGAACTGAATATTAAGAAGACACAGAATATGGTCGTCACTGGGAAAAAGGAAATACCACAATGTGATATACGGATAAATGGGCATATTCTTAAGCAAGTGAATCGATACAGTTATCTCGGCACAGTCATAATATCCGATGGGAGATGCCTTGAAGAGGTTAGAACAAGAATTTCCATTGCGAAGGTAGCCTTTTGCAAGATGAAAAACATACTGACCAATAAAAGGATATCAACTGAAACGAGAAAAATAATGTTGAAGTGCCACATAGAACCTGTACTTTTATATGGATGTGAAGCGTGGACAATGAGCAGTCAAGCTGAAAACAGCTGATGGCTGTGGAAATGTGGTTTCTGAGGAAAATGCAAAGAATACCATGGACAGACAGAAAAACCAATGAACAAGTCCTTCAAGAAACAATTGACGATCGTAAACTGATTAGAGTCATTAGACGTAGACAGTCAAATTTGTTGGGCATGTTATGAGAAGAAATGAATTGGAGAACTTAGGACGACTGGCAAGATCGAAGGGAAGAGACCTAGGGGAAGACCGAGAAGTAAATACCTGAATGGCTTGGCCACGTGGCATGGTCGAGACAGGACACGGAGCTTATCCATGACTCTGGTGATCGAGTGAGATGTCAGAACATGACCGCCCACGCTTATCGGCATGGCACATGATGGATGGGTGGAAAATTCTTCAGGATATTTGATATAATCACCAATCATGTCTCTGGCAATGTAGTAGTGGAGCATATTTCTCTCTATATATCTGTCCTTGATGTTCTAGATCCAGTCTGTAGCATATCTCAATGTCACCCTCTTGGACAATCAAGCATCGTTTTTCATTCTGATAATGCCATCGTTGTTCTTTCCATTGGTCACAATGTCATTTAATGTCTCTCTTCTCATTATATGGATCAACTAACATTGCGTGTCTGTATCTTATAGCTGTATATTGTTTGTCTCTTTGTTATAACTGTATATTGTTGGTCTCTTTGTTATAGCTGTATATTGTTGGTCTCTTTGTTATAGCTGTATATTGTTTGTCTCTTTGTTATAACTGTATATTGTTGGTCTCTTTATTATAGCTGTATATTGTTTGTCTCTTTGTTATAGCTGTATATTGTTGATCTCTTTGTTATAGCTGTATATTGTTGGTCTCTTTGTTATAGCTGTATATTATTAATGTCATTGTTATAGCTGTATATTGTTGGTGTCTTTATTATAGCTGTATATTGTTGGTCTCTTTGTTATAGCTGTATATTTTTGGTGACTTTGTTATAGCATTATATTGTTTGTTTCCTTCTTATACCTGTATATTGTATTTCTCTTTCTTATAGCTGTATAATCTTTTTCTGTTTCTCATAGCTGTATATTGTTTGTATCTGTCTTATAGCTGTATAATGTTTTTCTCTGTCTCATAGCCGTATTCTGTTTTCATCTTTCTTTTAGCTGTATAATGGTTTTCGCTTTCTTATAGTTATATAATGTTATTCTCTTTCTTATAGTTGAATAAAGTTTTTCGCTTTTCTTATAGCTGTATAATGTTGTTCTCTTTCTTATAGCTGTATATTGTTGGTCTCTTTTCTTTTTTAGTTGTTCTTCTTTATATGGCCTTTATCAGGCACTGGCTGTTAATTACTCTGGCCGTTCAAGGGATACCAACATTCGTCTCACAAACCACTCTGGCCTTTCAAGGTATACCAATATTCGTCTCAAAAACCACTTTTCCATTGCCTCCAAGCTCTTTTAGTGTGATCATCATTTGGAAGCCTCGAGTTCGTATTTTAGGTGTGCTTAAAGCTGTCAGTGTAACCGTTGTCTAGTGTAACTGTGGTCTGGTGTATCTGTTGTTCTCTACGTGTTTCTTGTGCGTCTGTTAACGCTGAACAATGACTGTGAATTTATTTGTTGCTAGGGACCAGATGGTCGTGAGCAAACAGTTTGTTATTTTTAAGGTTGATTTATAGGTCAGTGTCTCGGAAGGGATTGTCCAGCTTAACTGTAAACTTCATGAGAACTGTTGGTGCGGTAACAGGTTCATTTCTCACCAGGTGAGATGGATTTAAACATTATTTCTCGTTCAGAAAGAAGTGGCGAACTTTTTGTTTTTGCATATTCATTTTACTGAACATCACTGTCAACACCAGCATTTTACTGCTGTTGTTGATGTCTTGGCAAGTTTACGTTCAGTAGTTTACCATTACTTTCTGAACGGCCGGCTCCAACACTAACACGTTAAAACCCAGAGCAGCAATGGCAAATAATTGAAGGTAAAATTGTCTACAAAATCAACCTGTGGTTGATCGCGACGTCCTGCAACGGACAGGCGGTATTATAAACATGTCTCGAATGTTCTCTTGCTAGTGCAGAAATGTACCCGTCAGGGCTGCAGGGATGCTAATCTTCTACTTCAGAGAGAGAGAGAGAGAGAGAGAGAGAGAGAGAGAGAGAGAGAGAGAGAGAGAGAGAGAGAGATTCTAATCTCGAAAAAGCAAAGGACTGTTGTTTGTCGAATGTAAACCACAACCACGCAGGCAAACAAAACGACTATCGCAATTTAGACTGGCAGAGATTAGGCATCACCCTCCCCATTTTTGTTCGGGGTGGGTTTGGGGCAAGGGAGGTGAGAAATGACTGTAAACACTATAGGGTTCATTTGTCTGCCTCACCATTGCGCATGCGTATAATAAACAAACACTGTTGAACATATTCTTCGGGATTATCGTCTGTACAGCGAGATCAGAAAGATACACTGGTTCATTAAATGAACAATTCCTTGCAAGCTCTTCTATGGAGGCGGCACTATTTTATATTGACTTGGTAATCCTTTGTAGGCTGAGTCGACACTGAAGCCCGAATCAACAAAACAGCTTATCGCCTCAAAGTCGATTCTAATGCGTAACCACCGGTGCGGAAGGCAAGAGTTCTGGCACACAAGTCTCCCCACAGTAAGTAAGAGAACACACAAAACATGCCCGAAGCAGTTTTCTATTATGGGTCTGTGATGTAAAAGTGCCGTCACATTTTGTAGGCCTGAATGTACAGAGGAACAGGTGACCAGACTTCTCCTCACTTTAAGAGAGCGTCACTTAACGAACGCAAGTGCCGAACTCGCGTCAGACCGCGTTTCCGATATTATCAGCATAGCTCCCTATCAACCATTCTAAGTCACCCGTTTGCAGTAATGGTGTTTGTAAAGTTCCACTACACCTTGGCAGATTAGCATGGTCGAATGGGTAAGAACGCGTGTTCTTAAACATCCGGTGTGCTGATGCTGAAGTAAGCGGTTCAACCCCTACACCGGACAGCTGGACTAAAATGTTGACCTGTCTTCCTTGACTTGGGAACGTACATTATAAGTACCTCTGAAGTCGGAGTGGGTTCGCCTGATGGCGAGGGACACTGTTAATATAGAAAACTATTCTACGCGCAAAATTCAGTCAATCACTACTATAAATAAAATAGTGTGTATGGACTACGCTTGAGTTCAAAGCGAGAGAGCGCAACAAAAATTACTTTGTATGTAGAACAAGTTTAAAACAAACTTCCACTGATATCATCATTCTGTTTGGAGTGCAAAGAAGTACTCCAGCAGACGACATCCATTCCTTGCATATTGCTTCACGATGGAATGCGGAGCATATTTTTATGACATCATGTACTTCATTTTTTTTTTTTTTTTTTTTTTTTTTTTGGGGGGGGGGGGGGGGGGTCAAATTTGTTCTACATACAAAGTGTAGTGAGACTTTAATAACACCCGGTAAACAGTAAATTATATTTGTCCACGCTTAACTGATTCAGTGCTAAAGGATGATATTATCGCCAAATGTGACCTGCCATGTGAACAGTAGGACGATATACCGACATACTAGTCATCGTGTTATTTGTTTTGTATCTTAAATTGCATCTTCCGCAATTTAAATACTCAATGAATATAAATTTACATTATAATACTCGTTCAAAAAGTCGCTCAGAAATCAATGGCAAACTACTGAGCCTAATCTTGCCTAGTACATCAACATCAGCTGGTAAATGCTGATGTTGACTGCAACTTCCTATAGGGGATATGGGAAAAAAAAATAATTTAAAGACGTATTCAATATAGAATGCTAGCCCCATTATTGTAGATACCAATCGCCACCACGTGAGTGATGTTGTTAACAATTTTAACAGTGCTCTAGCCACTTTCACTTTCCAGAACATTTTTCAAACTGGGAGCCCAGGTCGAGTTTAAAAAATCCCCGCATGGAAGAGCGATGTAAATACACAACAGGCAGTTCTCGAAGCTAACATCGGATCAGATACCGGGTCTTCTTGTTTTAAAATCTCATTTCTCCACCAGCATCCTCCGCCTACACCCAATAACATAGCGTAGCAATACTCATATGGTCGGGCGATGTCGATATCTGGAATCGATTACTTCTTGTCCAAACATCCAGAACAACACAAATTATTAAGTGGAAACTGATGACCATCCGGAACAAGCTCGATGGAAAATCTGTCACCGACATTTCAACCTATTAGCCTTTGTGGTAAAAATGTGAACATCACCGTAAAAAAAATCGATTGACGTTAAGGAAGACAACAACGTTAGTAATCAGGCTAACGGAAATTTGAAAAATCCCAAATCTGTTTGATGGAATACGTGCTGTAAATGTCACGTAAGTATTAGGGAATTAGCGAGCGGAAGACATCGCTGTTGTGTGTGGAATTTGACAAGATAGTTGTAGTCAAACTACCTGTTCCACACTGGGTAGTTGCAAATATAACTTTACTTGTGGTTTGAGTTTCGATGTGTTGTCCTTAGCAGTTTGATTTTGTTTATCTATATCACCAGCATGTGCCATCATGTAAAGCATGGGCGCCCATGGGCTCAGTTGTTGTCATGACTATGCCCAAGCCATCCAGGTATTTATCTCTCTGCTTTCCCCCTGCTCATTTCCCGTCGATAGTCCCAGTTGTCACTAAGTTTGCTAGGTCTCTCCCCGCCCCCCCCCCCCCCCTTGAAAAGGGCTTAAATAATTTCGATGGTCTACGTCTAATTTATGTAATTATCTTACGTTTTTCGACCATTTCTTGTTGAACTGTCTCATTAGTTTCTCTGTCTGTTCACAATATTATTTGCAGTTTCTGCAGAAATCACATTGTCACGGTCATTAGGTGTTTCACAGCTTGTCTGCCTTGTAAGGTTTTTGGATACACGAACACGTACATAATCAACAATATGGACATAATTCGAAATGTTGACATTAGAGATAGTATAGTTGCCACCTCATGCGTTGAATGTGTAGAAACGGAATTTGAAAATGAGGCTGAACTGAGAGACACGAGCTAGGAGGTTTGTACGCGAAGGTGAAGAAGAAGAAGAAGAAGAAGAAGAAGAGAAGAAGAAGAAGAAGAAGAAGAAGAAGAAGAAGAAGAAGAAGAAGAAGAAGAAGAAGAAGGAGAAGTAGAAGAAGAAGAAGAAGAAGAAGAAGAAGAAGTGATTTGTACAAAAAAAAAAAAAAAGCAAGTGCGGACATCATGAAAAACTGAAGCTCAGTCAGGTTAATCCGTGTACCTACCGGCAAAGACTTTGACTATTCAGAAATAGACATAGACCAAAAACCAGAGGATATATTAAATGAATTTAGTTGCATATCCTTTACAGAAAATTGTAGT
>OY992880.1:39903907-40106407 GCA_963921405.1 Cepaea hortensis
TCTTAGAGTTGGCGACAGTGTAAAGAAATATAAAATCTTCAAACTTGATAGAGATAAGGTAACTATTATTTATTTATTCTTTAAGCATAAAAAGATGAGTTACAATGTTATGCATTATGTATTATTTTTATGAAAAATTTGAAAATACCTTAAAGATTGTATCATTATTTATTATAACTCATATGCCGGTACATAACTATGGACAAAGAGTTTATAAATCTTTGAAAACGATGCCACAATATGACTATAAGTTATACAGAAAAGTTATGCCCCTTGAAATAACTGTTACAGAGTTAAGTCCCCTGAGATATATGAAATTATAATGAAAAATGAAAAATGAAATAATATTGGGTAAGCAGCCGATTTCACACTAAATAATGACAGTTGGCTGCGCTAGAATGAAAGGAAGACGTGTAGAAAATTTCATCTCAATCGGATGGGCCGTTCGCGAGCGCATAAAGGACATACGGACATACAGACAGACGGAGATCGCCTTTTATATATAAGATGTGGCCCAGACACATTGCCTGGGTAGTCGTAAGTATAAATCCAACTTACTCTAGCTACCACCCTAAATAATACATCAAATGCTCATAGTACACTCCCGTTTCCCCACACATCAATACATCCAACTTTCTATCTTGTGTACCAATGCATGAACTAATACATCACATAATAATAATACATCCTAGGAAACATCATATCTGTGTGTGGGCAGGTCTCTTACCACTTCACGACCACACACCACTATTTGTGTACCGACCATATATCAGGTGGTTCTGTTCTTGATTTAACCCTCCTCTGATTCCTGTCGATGATGTTTCTACCTTTCACGTACCCATGACTCATGGTATCTCTACAATTACAACATCTGTTTGATATCCCTAGCCCTGGATCAGTAATGTCGCGAACACTATTTTGACCTGACTCAACTTTCCTATCTGCATATTGCACCGTTACACTTGAGTCTCTGTTTAGTCTGAACTCTTTATTCAATCTTGGCCCATATACCTGGCACCTTGATTTCTGCTGCATACGCCTTATGCCTATGTGCCCTGCACATGCACTATCCTGAGCTGTTTTAGTATATCGGTCTCTGTGTGCTAAAGGTACTGCTACTTGCCCACGTGCAGTTCTGCTATCTGAAAACCTGCGAGTGAGAACATTGTCCTTCCTCTCGAAGCACCATCTACCCTTCTTTGAACGCCTATGTTCTACTCTCCTACACCCTTGGGAACATTTCTTCAGAGTAGTATCTTGTCTCTGGGAGCCACTAGCACTATATTTGGGATCCATTCTCATCTGCTTAGCTGTACTATCCTTGTCCTGAGTTCCTGTTTCTACTTCAAGTGCCTCTTCTACCTCAGCTATACTCTCTAATTTAGGTTCTCTTGTGGTAACTACCTCATTACTGCTTACACTATATTTTTTGTCCCAATAAACTACTTCCTCTTCTGTACAATCTTTAACTCCTATAACATTTCCTATGATCAAATCAGCCACTGGTGAGTCCAAAACACACGCTGTCACTCTTCCAGTGATATATGGTGTTTTTACTGTTATTATGGCTAATGGGTAGAACTCTACTGTGCCGTTGAATGTTATGCATCTAATCTTTTTCCCTGTATAATCCGAGGGATCTATTAAACTTTTCCTCACTCCGATAGACGTACATCCGGAATCCCTAATTGTTAACGCTGGTCTATCATTGACGAATCCCTGATGCAGCTTCAGACTTCCTCCTTCATGCACTGCTGATCCTGCTTTCACTGTATGACCACATATTAGGACTGGCTGACTGTCTTTTTCAAAAAGAGGTTTGCACCCACTACAATCTTCATTGTTCAGCGTCTCAATTACTTGCGCTGCATTTGAGTGCTCTGTTTCTCTCATCCTACATTGATGGCTGACATGCCCCTTCTTTCCACATTTGAAACAGATGATCTCCTTCCTTGCGTTACTTGTTGGCTCACTGGCTGGCTGCACGTCACACTCCGCTGCCTTATGTCTCCAGCTTCCACAATTCCAACATCCGGCATAATTTGGACGTCTCTGGAAGTTCCCTCTTCTATATGGGTACCGTCCTACTCTACCAACATTGTTTCCTCGGAAACCATTATCTTGAAGTTCTTGCTGCTCACCTTTCTGTTCTGAATCCACACTTTTCGCCCTTGGTCTGATGACTGGATTCTGGTCCTGTTTAGTGTACGCTGCACAGACTATTTCCTCACTCATTAGTTTCCCAATAGATACGTTAGGATGTGCCGTCATGCAGTTTTGCCCTAACTGAGACATTGTGTCTATGTCCTTTGGCTTACATTCCTCAAAGAAAGCTACTAAATTGGTATTACGTGAAGCTAATACTTTGTCTCTTAACACTAAATCTACTAATTTGTTAAAATCTTTCCCTACTTCTGCGAGCTCCATCCATTTGTTAAATGTGTTCTTTACTGTGTTAACAAAGTCTGTGAAATCTTAATTTGTCTCTGGCGCTAACTGTCTAAACTTTGTTCTATATCCATGTTCAGTTAGTTGGAACTTTGTCAGCAAACGTTGACGTAAGATAGTGTAGTTGTTTCGTTCTTCTACAGTTAAATTGAACATGGTGTCTAGTGCCTTACCCGTAAGAAACTCACCAAGTCGCATCGCATACTCTTTCTCTGGAATACCTAACACTTTCGCTGATGCTTCGAACCTGGACAAATAAGTTTCAAGTTGGTCCCGGTCTGTAAAATATGGCAGTTTTAATCTCTGTGACGACTGCGACGGTCTTCTGCTTTCCTCACTTTGACCCTTCGAAGATAGTTCTAATTTTCTGAGAACAATTTCAGCTTCCATCTTAATCTTCTCTTTCTCAATTTCCATCTTCATTTGTGTTTCTTCCTGTAGACGCTTGTTTTCCATTTCAGCTAGTTTTACTTGTGTCTCTTTCTCTTCCTGTAGACGCTTGGCTTCAGCTACTTTTTCTTCCTGCGGACGTTTTGCCTCGCGTTCATTATGCCTCTCCTCTCTTTTCGTCTGTTTTTGTTCTTTTGCTTCTGCATACTCCTGTAACTCTTTACCTTTCAGGCCTATTCGTTCACCTGCTTCAATATATTCCATTAAAGTAGGCATCTTGTACTTGTGGACACTTTGCTGTCTGTCAGCCAACTATAAATGTGACGACTCTGCTGTTAGTCTTTGTGTCACTTCCCTAAGTACACCAACACTCCCTGTGTACGTAAATTCGTAGTGCTAAAATATCACTCTGTACTCACCCAGTCACTCTATAAGCACTAGGTAGTGAGGGGAATATCACCTATGCTCCCTTATATCTATATATCTATGACCACAAGTTCATAAAGTCCCTGGAAATATTGTTAAACATACATATAAATACATATACAAACAAATGGATGATAACAGTAAGTGGTGCCTATCAAACGCTAGACGCATAGGCTAGTGACACGCATACAGATGATTACATAGAAATAAAAACCACTAACATTGACATGCCCATGTAAAAACACAACTGTGCGCGTAATATATAAATATAAACTGACACCGACCACTAGACAGTAGAAATGACGAAAGATCACAATAATAACATATATCCGACCACAACAAATATCATATGTAAATTTAACGAAAAGAAGACAGAGAAAGAAAAATATATCCTCAAAATATACACAGCTGTGACGTCAGACAACACGTCTCTAGATATTAGTTAGGACTTCAATGCCACTGCACGACACGTTAACTCATTAACGTTTTCCATACAAAAATATCGTAAGCACCAGGAAAAAAAACCACGTTTTGCAATGCCTATCCTAATGTAGATAGAGATCGCAAAAAGTGCCTATGCAACAACTACATGTAATTAAATATATATATATATATATATATATATATATATATATATATATATATATATATATATATATATATATATATATATATATATATATATAAGTAGACAAACGATAACGACAGTTAAGACGATGAGAGCAACAGAATGTTCAACTGGTTGGCCGATAAATCTGTACTTATAATCCGTCGCCAATAGTTCGTATTTAATAATTTTTTTTTTTACAATAGGATGGAAGTGTTTGTTTGTTAAAACTCCGAAATGTCTACGACGCTAGATTTCAAACGACTTCTTGTTTTGTTGAGTGGTTCTTGACTTCACGTGGTGATCACAAGTTCTAACTGTCGACAAAAGTTGAAGATGATGATTGATTATCCAAAATGTTCTGTCTCGACACAGTCCGTCATGTTATTGTACTTTCTCTGGACGTGGTGGCACCACAGTAATAATCCAAACGTCTTTATACTATCGTTGTGGAGATGGCGCTTCGCTGTATCATTTATGTGATAGACTCACGTTTAACGGCAAAGTTCAGCAACCAAAAAAAAAATAATGCCACCAAATATCCAGCGCTTTAAATTTTTATATATAAATCCTTATTGGCAAAGAAATACGACCATGGTTGCGATGACGCCACGTTAAAAATGTTTGCTCATAACAGAATAATGATGACAAAGGGCTTGAACAAAGACGAAACATCAAGTCTGGCTTTCTTTCAAAGCAACCTTGTTTTGTTCATTCACAATGAGTCATCTTGACCACAATAGGCCGTGGAAATTTCCTCAGTAACTGCTTACTGTTAAACAGCCTTGCCTCCTAAGGTCAACCTTCTCAGCCCCACCCGGCTGCTCTCGTAACTCCGTGGAAAATACACTTTACACCACTAACCCGCCCCAACTCTGGCGGTAGGGGCACTGTTTCCACCCACTTATGTCACCCCTCCCGGTGAATCAGCAAATGTCAATTCTGTGTATCCTACACATCCATGATAACTCTCCTTCCCGAGAGTTGACTGTTCTCAGTACTTTACCTGTACTATGCACTGTCCTCGTAAACAGCGCTGACCCTCTCTCAACCCGGCCTTGATTCGGCTGTTTTCATCCTTCTTGAATTCATCGTCCCCACACACCAGACGTGAATATGTTACGGGCAAAACAAAATTTCCACAATATTCTTGATCAATTCGCCCCACCCTTCCTTTTCGTGTGGCCGAAACTCTTGACCTGTAGCCTTGTGACCATACAGCGCGATTACTTCGCCACACACACCTGTCAATATCTTAGAATTTTTCAATCCTGTCCTGTCCTACACACACCTAGGACTGACCTCTTCTTGTCGCAAACAACTCACTGTCCACGCGACATTTCATCTGTGCTGACTGCTATCACCGACTTTTCTGTGCCGCTGTTTTCTCGCGCGCTGTTTGTGACTAGTGACTCCCCGTCACCTCACACTCTCCGTTGACCTATAAACACAGGCGCCTGTCTGCGTTAATTCTCTGACGTCCCCGCTAGTTTCAGCAATAACGTGTGCTGACCGCCGTTAATTTACCTGTAGTGTGATCTTCACGTAAACCGTCTGCTAGCTTGCATGTTTAATCCCGTCTGTCTGTGTGAATTATCTGGCGCACACACCGAAGAGTTCACATTAATTTCTTTAAGCAATAATATAAAATTTGTCAAGGGTTTGTTAGTTTGATGGAACGAAGTCACCCGATAATAACTCCTCTCTCAGCGAAGAGCCCACAGATATCTCAGAATGACAACAATGTATATATTGTTCTTGACCGTACGTAGCCTTCCAGATAATCAATATATCCCCGTCATCCTTGACCGGAGAGACCCCAGATGTCACACGACGTTCTTAATGATAAGTTCAATGTTCTTGATGATCTTTGCGTGTGATTGTCGTGTGATGGTCGTTGTCTAGTTAACGATACTCCTGGAGTGTCAGTTGAGCTATCTGTCTTGCTATATAACTCACCCCCGCAGTGCACATTCACCAGTCATTAAACAAGATTCAGTTGGCGCACATAATCCTTTATTACAGAAATAACACAGACCCACGGACAAACGGGACATGTTATAAATCCAGAACACAATGTAATCCACCGAAGAGATATATATTCCTCACAACTCTACACGCACACATCAATGCCTTCTCACGGCCTGCTGAATCTCAAATTCATAGACAGGTAGTCCAGCTACTATCCACGGCTGGATCTCACACAATACGACCCACCCACTGGGTCGGAGCCTCTGCTCTCTTATGTAACCCACTCTGGGTTTTTAGGACTGCATTCACAGCTCGGAGAATCACACAACACAGTTCTCCGTCGACTACCGGACTACCCACTCGTTCGGTGTCTAAAACTCAACTCCCAGAAGTCCCTTGACTTCACACAAACTGCACTGTCCTTCAGCGACCCGACTCCCAGTCGGTCCCAGCTTGAACTCCCTAGTCAATGTTTGTCCCTGTCTTTATAAACCATTCTATGTCCTCACAATCTTCCACACACCACACACAACTGTCTGCCCCTTCTTGCAGCCCCTCTATCTTACACCCTTCCCCGTTTATCTCCTTATATTTTCTTTCCGGTGAATGCCCTTTTCACCTCGTGAACTGTTTATATTGTACGGCCACTCACCTTAATGCCATTGAACACAGGCATGTGTCACCCTTCTTTACTTCAAATAGTTCCCTTCTCTACTTCAAACATTTCCCTTCTCTACTTCAAACATTTCCCTTCTTTACTTCAAATAGTTCCCTTCTCTACTTCAAACATTTCCCTTCTCTACTTCAAACATGCCGCTCTGTGGCGAAGGGGATAGGGACGCAATTCGTGATCCTGAACCCCGCGTTCGAAACACTGCTGCGGCGATTTGGAAGCAGACCGTCCTGCGTTAATTCCTTATACAAAGAAATGAGTGCCGGTCGTTCAGAAAGCTCTGGCAAATTGCTCAACGTAAATTTGCCAAGAAATCACGAACAGCAAAAATAAAACAACAACAACAAAAATCAAATTATTATGTTGACTGCGACGTTCTGTGAAGGATATTCAACTAACTTTTGTTTAAAACTTCAAACATGTCCCTCCATTACTTCAAAAATGATTCTTCTTCAAACATGTCCCTCCCCTACTTCTAACGCGAAGGTAGAAGACGTACAAAGAGCAGATCTTCTTCACACTTGATGCTAAGAAAGTGTTTCTTTCCTCAATGAAACTGATAAACATGTTTAAGATAACATTAACAAATTGTGGATGATTCCAATGATATGTGCCCGCATGTTCAAGCCGTTGTAAAACTATGCGAACAGTGAAGAGGTCAGTATATCCAACGTATCAAGCACGATGACCTACGTCAGAAACAGAGAGACCAGTATATCCTATATATCAAGCACGATGACCCACGTCAGAAACAGAGAGACCAGTATCCTATATATCAAGCACGATGACCCACGTCAGAAACAGAGAGACCAGTATCCTATATATCAAGCACGATGACCCACGTCAGAAACAGAGAGACCAGTATCCTATATATCAAGCACGATGACCCACGTCCGAAACATAGAGACCAGTATATCCTATATATCAAGCACGATGACCCACGTCAGAAACAGAGAGACCAGTATCCTATATATTAAGCTCGATTTTTTTAGATTTAGTCGTTGGATCAACATCACGGCACACGGTTTAACCCATAAGTGCTCCGTTTTCTTCCTAACTCAAACCTGAGTCTGGAGAAACTCAGCTCAATGCACGAACTCCATTGCATCGCCGAGGATCCTGAAATACTCCCGTGTGAAGTTGGAACTACGACTAACTAACTAACTAACTAAGCACGATGACCCATGTCATAAACAGAGAGACCAGTATATCCTATATATCAAGCACGGTGACCCACGTCAGAAATAGAGAGACCAGTATATCCTATATATCAAGCATGGTGACCCACGTCAGAAACAGAGAGACCAGTATATCCTATATATCAAGCATGGTGACCCACGTCAGAAACAGAGAGACCAGTATATCCTATATATCAAGCATGGTGACCCACGTCAGAAACAGAGAGACCAGTATATCCTATATATCAGAGGTTCCCAACCTTGTGGCCCACCAGATGTTAGTAAGTGGCACGCGAGGCCTCGTTATTTAAAATAATATATTTTAATAATTTCCAGAAATGCACTCGGAGCTTCCCGTCCGCGTGCGATAATTTACTCTGCTCGTGGTTGTTATATTCAGATATTATCGAATTCGCCTGTTCAGTTCGCAATCTTCAGCTGGTCATACGATTTCATTCTGGCTACTATTGTCTGTCGAACAATTTGAACACTTGTGTTCATTCGCTCAAAGATACATTTGTCGTTTTATTTCGACTTACAGATGCGAGCAGTTATTTTCCGCAATGGCTGTTATAAAAAAAACAAGCTACGTTCTAGACTCACCAACAGTAACCTAGCTGCGCTTATGACTTTGGGCACAACAGATTTGTACCCAGACACTGACAAACTGACATCTTAACTTAAGTAACTGATTATGAAGAACAGTTACAATTGTAAATTAATTATATTAATAGCGATTTTCGAAACTGATTTAAAATTTATTACTAGATTAACTTTTGATTTTAAACCTAAAAATGACCGCAGGGTAGTACTGACACTGACTGTATTTAAAGTTTTAGAATTTTGTTGACGAAAGTTAAGAAAGGTAAGAATGATATTGCACGAATTTTATAATTTTATAACGCTGTGGCCCGCTTAACTACCGAAAATAGTAGAAATGGCCCTCAGCTTGAAAAGCTTGGGAACCACTGACATAGACCATGACACCTAACATCTTCTCATTTCTTTCTTAATGATATTAAAGTTTGGGGTCTCATCTCATCATGTCCCTCTTGTACCTTGCGGCGTCGAGGTGAAGTATAAACCGCGGGAGAGTGCCTGCTTATGGGCTTCATGTATCGATATTCCCATGGTCTCTGTTATTCCCTGCGTCCATCGTTTACGTGGTTTGCCTCTTCCTCTGCTTCCCTCTGGTCTGTACATCATTGCTTGTTGTGGTATGCTGTTAGTTGGTAACCTACTTGCATGGTTAAATCATGTGACTTGCTGCCTTCTAATGAAATCTAGTGCAGCTATAACCCCCACTTTAGTCCCGATTTCTTCATTTCTGATCTTATCTCTTCTTGATACATTGAGTATTCTTCTCAGGAATCTCATTTCTGTTGTGATTTTTCTTTCCTCTTTTTCTGTCATTGCCCAAGTTTGGAATTGGTAACAGAGATGGCAGGAACATTGTGTTGTAAAGTGCTTTCTTAGTAGTTATTGATACATGTTTGTTCTTTAGTATTGGTACCATTCGTCCAATGAGTTGGTTTGCCTTATTGCATCTATTTTCGATCTCGTCTTCTGATTTGCCATTTGATCATATTATGCTTCCTAGGTATTTGAAACTCTTTATTTATTTCAAGGGAGGTTCGTTTAGGTGAATTGTTTTTTTCTTCTTTAGTTATAGTCATTACCTCTGTTTTACTTATACTAATTTTCATGTAATGTTCCCTAAACATTTCGTTTAGGTTATTCACGTGGTTGTGCAATTTGGCTTCTGATTTTTCTATTAGTGCTTGGTCGTAAGCAAACAGGAGTTCTCTAATGGTGTAATTTGCAGAGGCTCTTCTTCTGTGATCTCGTCTGCCGTGTTCTTGCGGTCTCTGTTTGGCTGGTTCACTACTGTCACCAGTACTATTCAATGCGTATACGGTGCCGGTCGCTGAACAACAGTTGGACGGGAGGGGTAAGACTCTGTCATTTGCTGACGACGTTCTCATGTATCGACAGGGTCGAGATAGACAGGCGGTTGCCAATGATATGCAGGGCGAACTAGATCGAATTTCCTCATGGTGTACCGAAGCCGACGCCCTTGTCAACCCTGCAAAGGCATCGGTTACATGGTTCTCCCTAAACAACCATATTGTGAACACAGACCTGCCGACAGTAAGAATGGATGGGAGCATTTTAAGTAGAACCCAGCCAATGACATATCTTGGCGTGAGGCTTGATCGTAGCCTGTCCTTCAGAGATCATGTCGATTATGTCATAGCGAAAGCTCGAAAAGGTTTGTCAGCAATGAGAGTCATGGCGACTGCCAATATCGAGCAAAGACTGCTAATACTTCTGTTCCAAGGACTTGTGCTTTCACGCATCGAGTATGCCCTGGCCATCCTTACTGTCAGCCCTACACAGATTGGAAGACTTGAAAAGGTACAAAACGAAGCCATGCGCATCATTTTGGGCTGCACGAGAGACACCAGCTGTGTAGCAATGAGATACCTCCTTGACTTCCCGACAATGGAACACAGGATCAAGATCTGGAGAGCTCGTGCATACTTAAAAATAAGTGCAGATGAGCAGCACCCTCTGCACGATGCTATATTCAGAGAAAAGGCTAACAGGCTAAAGAGGGGCAAGTCATGGATGGGTCAGGCGGAAGATATCGTCAGACAGGTCTGCAGTCTTACCAGTATCAACCCCGGCAAGGAATGGGTGCCGGTGTATCCGGCTTTTAAGTGCACTTTCTCCTGCATTATCACACTCGACAGACGGTGCAGAGCGCAGAACCCTGCCGCTGTCAATGCAGAGGTCAACGCGCTCATCTATGAACACTCAGACAGCCCCGAAGTGCTCATCTATACAGATGGATCTGTTATAAAGCAGCAGAGAAGTGCGTGGGCATTTACAGCCTGTTCAGCGGGCCGAACCGTTCAAGAATCCAGTGGTGCCCACTTTATGACCACGAGCAGCATGACGATGGAGGTGATGGCAGTTACACAGGCTTTAATATGGCTGGAATCACAGCATTATACCAAGGTGTGTGTACTAAGTGACTCAATGAGCATGATTCAGAAGGTCGAAGCTGGAGCTGTACGCAGACAGTGGACTGAGTCGCTGCGGAAGTCTGTTGTCCGTAAAGTCACATTCATCTTCGTCCCGGGATATGCTGGGGTCGAGGGAAATGAACGAGCTGATAAACTGGCTGGCTCTGCACCCCCTGTAGATGGCCAGCCCATGGATCGTGCCGATGTTATTAACGCCCTTAAAGATATGGCAAGAACAGAGGACTTTGACGTCAGTGAATCCACATCGCTGTCCAGGATGAAAGACTTGGGAGTAAGAATCGGCACGGCCAATCGCGAGAGGTACATTGAGAAAACAAGGCGCCTCGTCAACCAACACAGAACTGGCACTATTAGCCACCGGACGCTGATGCATATGCTGGGGGGAGGATCTGAGCACCTATGGACCTGTCCGGAGTGCAATGAAGATACCCCAACTGATCTGTTTGGATGGTATCTTGTTGTCTATATGTGTTATGAATAAGAAAGGGACAAGAGAGGAATTTGTATGGTTAATTTCCTGTACATTTGTTGTAGCCCTAAGAGGCCAGCAAAAAATTTTCAATCACAGTATGAATAGGTGGGTATTACATTAAAAGTATACAAACACATTTAAAACAATAAATGTATAAAGAAATAATCTATTATAAAATGTAAGTATGTAAATATTAAACAAGTTTTCTTTAAGAAATCTAAAAAAATTATATTCTTATTTAAAATATTTCATTAACATCTTAATTTTCTTATTTCTAAAAAAATACAAAAGAAGTTTAAAGTTATTTTGTAATATTATCTGTAGTATTATTATTTATATTTTTAAATTTAAAGTAATGTCCCTTGCATCAATATTAGATGTTTATGTCCCCTTTTTGTTGCTTATTTAGCTGCTTTTCTTTTAGAAATCTTGTCATTCCGCAGAATGCTCGAACATAATTATTAAGTGTAGTGATCAATGTTATTATGATCTTTTAAATATGCTCTAAGCAACTAGGGAAATTAATGCACAGTTGAATTGTATGATTTATTATTATATGTTGGAAGATATTAACATTGATGGGAAAGATTTAAGAATAATAACGAATATTTACTGGAACGAAGTAGCAGCAATTGAAATAGAAAATAAAGAGGGAAGTTACGAACAGATAAAGCTAGGAGTACGACAGGACTGTCTTGTCACCAGATCTCTTCTTCCTATATAGCGAAGTAATAATGAGAGATATCAAAGAGACGTCAGGAATACTAATCGGAGGTTACAATATAAATATTGAGCATAACCCACTACTGGCAATGCCGATCGCATTCTGGTATGAACCTAAGGCCTATCCACGCCAATATGGAAGCACTAGACTCGAGTTTCACCCTCATTTGAGCTCGTCAGTAGTGCACATCCCTGACCGGATCCGGAAACAGTCCCGGATCACGCGTGTGAAGCGGGTGTGTAACCACGCGGCACACACTGGACACACCAAATTATCACAACAGAATACCACAACACTACCCATCGTAGGCTATGCTCAATATATTATATTAGGTTACAATATAAACAATAATAATAATAATATACGCTATGCAGATGACACAGTAGGCCTATTGGTAGCGGATAATTCAACAGACCTACAACAATTGTTAGACATTGTTTAGTTTAGTTTAGTTTAGTCGATGTATCAACATCACGGCACACGGGTGCAACCCATAAGTACTCCGTTCTCCTCCTAATTCAAATCTGAGTCTGGAGAAACTCAGCTCAGTGCACGAACTCCGTAGCACCGGCGAGGATCCTGAAAATACTAGGGTAGATTTTTAACTCTAAATTTTTGCCCGGGCAGCGCCGTTAGGCTACTATTTTTCGATTTCCAACTGCCAAGGGATTTTTTACGTGCGCAACAATACACACGGGCGTCCGATCTCACTACCCAGAGACCAGGGGAAATTTTATTACTAGAACCCGGGACCTCCAGCACTCTAGGCGGACACCATACCTCGAGACCACGCAGCCCCCGACCAATATTGACATATTACAAGACAATGACATGGTTATGGTAATTTTTATCACACTTTTAAGTGTTTTTTTTTTAATTTGAAATCCCCCATATATATTTTTTACGAAGTGACTATTCGCAATAGAATTGCGAATAGAGAAAAATTATATTCGCAGTAGAAGTAGGTCACGTGATTATTCCTATGCGTGTGGCTATATTATAATATTTCGTTGTTGTATTAACGTGTCTTCAGTAACAAAGTGGTAAGTGTCTCCGCCAGTTACGCGGGAGCTCGAGGTTCGATTCCCCATCAGGGATGCAATATATGTTTTTGTTTTTTTCATTTTTAGCACCCAGGGAGCGACGGAGTGATAGAGTGTCGGACCCAATAGATGTCTTTGTTTAACGTTAATTTTATTTGCCAACTGAAATATCCAACCAAGTGGATCATTTTAAATACCTAGGGGCACTTATAACATCGGATAGAAGATGTACAACAGAGATTAAAAGCAGAATAGGGCAGGCAAACGCCGCATTTCAGAAAATGAAGGGTATCTTATGCAATAAGTCACTATCAATGAATGTAAGAAAGAGAGTGCTAAAATGCTATATAGAACCAGTTTTGCTGTATGGCAGCGAATCTTGGAATGTAAATGAACAAATTAGGAAGAACTTAGAAGCAACAGAAATGTGGTGTTTGAGACGAATGTTGCGAATTCCTTGGACTGCCAGAGTAGCTAACAACGATTGCCTGAAAGAGGCTAATGAAACTAGAACACTACATACAACAATAAGAAAGAGACAAACAGCTTTCTTTGGTCATGTGATGAGAAGAGAGGCATTGGAGAACACCGTGACAACTGCAAAGATCGAGGGGAAGAGAGGCAGAGGCAGACCAAGAGAAATGATGCTGGACGGATTTAGACGGTGGCATGGAGGAATATCATCAGCAGAGTGGACCCAGAACACCAAAGATCGTGATCTGTGGAGAGCCATGAACGCCTACGCCAGCCGGCACGGCACTTGATGATAAACTGAAATATCGCCACAAATTAACCACCCTCATACTGGCTCAAGCTAAAATTGACTAGTGAGCGGACGCTGTGACGCTTTCACTGTACAGGGAAAAAAGATCTAGAGACATTACACATCCCTGTCTAACGCCTCTGTTAATAGGCTGATATTGACCTACATCGTTATCAATTCTGATGACAGTTTGTTGTTTCCAATATATGTTTTTTTTTTACATTTTTATTTACACATGGATGCCTGGTAACAGTAAGTGTACAGAAACGAAAGTTAACAATTCTTGAATTCACCTGGGGACACAATTATTTGGAGGGATCGTTATTTGTATTGGGGATACAATTTCTGGAAAATTATTTTTGATATTTCAACAGCACTAACGTAATGTAAAAATAAAACGGGATGCCAGAAGAATGGACAGAAGTCTATTGCGAATATAATTTTTCTCTATTCGCAATTCTATTGCGAATATAATTTTTCTCTATTCGCAATTCTATTGCGAATATAATTTTTCTCTATACGCAATTCTATTGCGAATAGAGCCTCCCTATTTTTTAAGTGTTCAAACACCTAAGTTCAAAGCACCATTTTCTTCTGCCTTACATCTCCCAACGAAGCCTAGGCCGTCAACCAACTCAGGCCAAGCCATGCAATGTAGACTTGTTTGTGCTTGTTTGGGTTTCGCAGCTCAAGTGTTCTCCAGGCTGAGGGTTCTAAGCCTCATCCAAACCCTCTTTAGTCACCTCTAACAACACACTCGGTAGTTTACACTGTTATAATTCTTTGCATCCCTAAAGGGCTCCAGTAACTCAATCACTGCTCCGGGCATCTATGATTCCAACATCCTTTTTGAAATACCCCCTTATAACATGCAGTAAACCAATTGGAGAATATGACATGTGCCATAGCTTGAAATCTATCGTCCAATATGACATGTGCCATAGCTTGAAAACTATCGTCTCTTGAGCAGATATCAGAAAAATAACAGAGTTACCACGCAAACAATTCTCATGCTTTAGTGTATAAAAATCAACCAAGAAAACAAATGCAACACTAAATGCTTATTCAAAAGTGAAACTGTATACATAGTTGAAGTATGAATAAAGTGATACTTTATACATAGTTGAAGTATGAATAAATGGATACTTTATACATAGTTGAACTGTGACATTACGTTAGTCCTTTCTGGCTGTTGAAATATCAAGAATAATTGTTTGTGTCCTTTCATCCGTTTCATTTCCGTTAGTCCTTTCACTTGTATCACAAGAGGCGGCATCAGACATAAAATGGAGTGTCCTTGAGGATTATATAAGCGACCACCTACCCTGCTCTGTACTGATACCTAAGTCCAGTACAATCAGGGCTCAAGAGGAAAGACTAACTAACTAACTTACACTCACTTTAAACAACACAATTATAAATATAAAAAGTTTGCATATAACCCCACAAACCCAAAGAGATAAAGGATACTAAGTTCCTCTTTCTCAATGTGTTCCTGCCCGTTATAATTAATTTAGCTGTTACTGGCCCATTGGCTTGAGATCATAAATGTGTATGGGTTATGCTGAACACAGTTCTCTTGTGATTGACATGACATTGCACATCAAAGTTGCCTTCTATCATGATATTGACATTTGACTTTCACCCAATTAATTGCTGAACAATTAAAAAAAAATTGTCCTGCAATTAGACGAGCCTCGAGCTCCCACCCATCAGGCGGAGACACTAACAACTATGCTACTAACGACACGATTTTGAATCAACACCATCAACACCATCATCACTGTGACGAAACGCGTTTATCTGTCTTGGGTCGTCAAGATCCCGCACTATTTTGGCGCGTCATCGGGGACTTTCCCAGCTAAGAATAGACTGAGGGAAGCCGATGGAGGACTTATTATCTAGAATCTTCTCGAAACACCGGAATTCGAGTAACCCGTGATGTTGGGTATCGCTCTAAATTCTCGTGCAGAGAGATCTAGAAACTCTAGGCGGGGAATAACGGTTTCCCGAGAAAGTGTATTTTCTCAAGAAGCACTCGCTTCTAGTGCGCATTGAGTTGGCACGAAGCGGGAAATTGGCTAAACCAGTCATTCACTTACTTTTGTTCGAAGAGAACAGACGCAGGCCTGATGTGAGCCAATTTTGTGTTGCGTCTCACCTCAACCATGAGTCGGCTGACTGTTATGGAAAGGAAGCTGAGAAGCCCTTGAACAGTTCGGAAGCTGACTGGAGAGCTGGTTTCTACCCATTCAGGTAGATATTTGTTTAAATCATTTAACTTTGTACGTGTGTTCCACACGCCATTGTTCTAACCTCATTACCTATGCGGATGCCCTTGCATACTAATTAGCAAACCGATCGATAACGCAGGTGACAATTAAGCGTGTGTTTGTTTACCGTGTGCTCGCGAATCAGCTGTTAGGAACGCCGTAATGTGATGTGGGCGATTTGGGTTCCAAATATATGTACTATATATTGCCAATCGTTGCATCTATTAGGTTGCTGTGTTAGAATAAAACATAGTTACTTGTGCCGGATGGAAACTTAGATTATGTCAGTCAGTTGCTGAAGCCAGAAGAACGGTTAGAAAACCAGGTAAGTTGGTAGGTGGAGATTCAGACAAAATTGTGCTTAGTTACTAAGTAAAGGAAGAACTTAGTTCTGTGCCACCAGGAATGATGTAACTATTGTGTAATAACTTAATAGTGAATTCATTGAGTGGAACAGCGGATTTCTGTGGAAAGGTAAGTGGCTTTGGTGCTATATATATATATATATATATATATATATATATATATATATATATGATGTGACATTGTGTATATATATTAGGTCATGGCATGTGATACTTCCTGGGGTAATTCCGAACGCCGAATAGCTCGACGCGTGATAACACTGCGTGCCGTCGCGATATAAATATGCGTTCTGAAATCTTGTCTGAGCTATCCTGTTTCTTTCATACTGGCGCTAGTGCGAGTGAATGCTAAGGTGCTGGAAGTATGGCAGGATGCAAGGAGGCTGTAGGAGACTGGGGAAATATAGAATATGGGGGATGTGAAAGCAAGTTATGAAAGTATGTGTTGGTAGACCAAACCAACGATGAAGTTCAGTCCAGGCCAAGGCTAAACCACTTGGGAGGACAGAACTGGAACAGTACCCTTGGAACATGTGGGGAACATGTATTCTCAAGAAGGCTTCTTGACTCTAAGGCAGAGTCTGATAAGAAGAGTTTGCTATGGGTGGGCAGGTGGTCCCACCAGCAAACAGGCTTGTGTACATATTGGATGTGATCACGTACTATTCCTATATCCCGAGGGATGGTATATTGATCAAGATTATGTTTCTTAATGTACATTGATGATGTTAGGAACGAGTCTAGGGACTCTTTACCTATTTGTTTAGTTCGATTAAATTAGAACAATAACAGCCTTGTATCATTACTGACGTTAGCGACGACTGGTAGATGATTAGGGATAGGTGAGACCTATGATCAGACTCGTCATTCTGAATTCTTGCTCTGTTTGACGGGCTGTTCTGTGAGGCCAGCTGACATTTGTGAACCCATGCTTTACTACTCTCCATATAGAGATAATGCTTTGGTTATATGAATAACTAACTAGCATGACTGAGGGTTGAGTAGTTTTGGTAGGATGCATGTGAACTAATGTTTGGGCCAGTATACTCTCACCGGTCGCTCTTCCTTTTCAGGAGTTTGCCTGTTGAGGAACCAGTCAACTATAATTGTTGTTGGCAGAAAACCACTTCGTGTGACAGAGCGAAGGGTTCAGTTCTTTACTTATCACGCCAGACTTAACCCCACCAGGTACCCAATGTGATTCACCATGCGTGAAGTTTGCTTCAAGACATACAACTGCCCTGAAGGTGCACGTGTGGGAAGTGATGGTTTGTGATCGTTTTAAAATAGAAGATACTCTGGTTTGCCAGGAACATTTCAGCATGTTGAGTAATCATGCTCACTGAAAGGAAACACCGGTCCGTCTATTTTGACGGGGGTTCTGCCTAAACGCAGAAGTAACTGATCTTCAGACACTTGAATGGTTCTTTGGACAGCTCTAGGGGCAGGTCTTGAGAAGAACTACACCAGTTATTGACTTGGGGGCAAGTGTAACCCGGTGGAAGGGACTATGGATTATAGTCCAACCTGAATTGTTTCCGTGAAATAGATGTCTGATTCTATTAATGTACTGTTTCCGTATCCAGATTATCAACTGTGTTCTAGAAGGACTCAGTAACATTTCAGTAGCCATATCTGATTATACCAGCAGTGTGACTGTAAGAGACCATTGAATTGGTCATAGACATTTTTCCATTCAGGTTCCGGTGCTGTGACGAAGGGACCATTGAATTGGTCAATGCCATAGCTGTTCGGCAGTGGGACTGTGTTACGAGTGACAGACCATTAGATTGGTCAGTGATTGTTTGAGTTCATCGAAGTAACCAATACTTGGAGCCAAGTCCAGGAAGATTGTCTCCAACTCGGTAGTGTTCGAGAACTGTATTACCAGTGACTCCGTGGGAGTGTTATAGATGCAGTTGGTCCAGTGAAGTGTGGTCCAGCAGTGACTTTATTGTTGTGGTTCCACGTTCGGGAGACGGAGTGGTCTCCAAGGTTCTAGTCATCTCACTGGAAGGAAGCCGGGTGAGTGGTGGACCGACTGGACGGGACATCTGCATCCACTCTACTTCTCAACACGATGAAGACACCTACATCTCTGATTCTATCTCTACTCTATTTTCTATTTGTGTAAATAGATTCTTCTATCAGGATGTTCATTTCAGTTCTATATTCTCAAGGGTAGAATAAACTTTATGTAAGTTGACTTGCTCTTTGTATAATGATTGAGTGTGGTCTCGGACGATGCCTAAGTGTTCATTGTTCAACAGGTGTAGGTAGTTAGTGGGGGTCTAGAATCTGGAGGGGCTTGTAGACGTAATTAACTAATATGAGATCAACCACAGAGTAAAAATGTGTATCTGCTCGTCCAACCCCTGGGGCTAGAATACACGGGAGTGCCAGAGACACCTCGGGTGTGGTTCACTCTCACTACCCAAGGTGAACCCGAAACACTCCGTTACAGAGTGGGGGCTCGTCCGGGATTATTCCAAGATCTTTGTGTGTTGTAGACCTCTCACATAGGGATAGGGACTTTGTCTTTATCCTCTACTTCAGTCTACATAAGATTCTACTACTTCTACCTATCTCCTAACTGTCTGACGGACATTTGTGTTGTGGTGATTAGTTAGTACTATTGATTATTGATTCATTGTATTGCTTCACCCACACATACTTGAGTACCCACCTATCATAGTCAACATGTCTACCCAAGAGTTAGACTTGGACAAAGTTCAGGAAACTGGACGGAAGTCTGGTCTTGAAGGAGATGCTTTGAAATCCTATGTCCAAGAGGTGGAAAGAAATTTTCGCCAAGAGGAAAGAGAGAGGAGGAGAGCAGAAAGAGAACTGGAAGCCAGTAAAGTGGCTCTTGAGGAAAAGAGGATAGCGGCTGATACTGAAATGAAACGGCTTGAGTTGGAAGCCGAGAAAGAAAAACGTGACCATGAGTATCGAATGAAGCTACTTGAGGCACAAGTGCCTGCTACAGGTGTAACTGATGGAGCTATGGGAGGAGGTGTACCTCCTGGCTCAGAGTCAACCAGTAGACGTGACTACCAGGCTATGAAATGGCCTTTACAGCCGTTCGAACCCGAGAAGGAACGGATAGACCAATACTTAGAGAAGTATGAAGCCATGTCTATTGCAATGGGTCTAGACAAACAGAAATGGTGTTTGAAACTCTCCCAGGGACTCCGTGCCGAAGGTTATGAGGTGTATGCACGCTTACCACCGGGGTTACAGAATGATTACCCGGCATTGAAAGCGGCTCTCTTGAAGAGATTCGAGATCACAGCGCACTCATACCGAAGGAAGTTTCGGACAGCGAAGCGAGAACCCGGTGAACTGTTTTCAGCATACAGTGTGAGATTGAACTCATACCTTCTTAAATGGATGGCCTTGGCCGGATTTAAGGAGGAGTATGAAAGTTTGCGTGAGTTGATGGTTGTAGATCAGATGCGAATGCAAATGTCTAAACCCTTGCGAAACTTCTTAGGTGAGAATGGGGCTGAGAGATTGGATATAGTCACCAAGTTAGCCGAAAGATACGTTGAAGTCTATGGCGAGACTGGGGACACCAGTCCAACAGATCCGAGATCGAAAGATAAGGATCAAGGTAAGTCCAAGAAGTCAAAGAAGAACAAAGGTTCTGATGAACCAAAGAAACAGGTAAACTCTTTAGAGAAGATCTCTAACGTCAACCAAGGTAAGAATAGCCCACCTAGTTCTCCAAAGAGGAAGTGGAGTGAACGATGGTGCAAATTCTGCAAGTCCAGCACTCACAATACGAGTGAGTGTAAGAGTAAGCCCAAGGACTTTCACTTTGCTTGTCTTGCAGAGGTTAGGGATAGATCTTGCAGGAAAGTGAAGTCGGTTGATGGGAATGGAGAAACTAGACGACCTCCAGTGGTTGAGAGAGTAGAAGTGAATGGGCGACAGGTGTTGTGCCTCTACGACACGGGATTGCAATTTTCCGCTGTAATTGCATCCCACCTGACAGGCCCAGAGCAACTCACCGGGGAGATGACGGAGATACAGCCAGCCAGTAGGAGTGCTGTAGCGCTACGTTGTCCGATTGCCAATGTGGAGATTCGGAGCAAGTACGTTACTGGACGCATTCAGGCGGCAGTCGTACCGGATCCTCTCTATCCCCTAATTCTTGGCCGGAAGTACGTGTTTCTGGGCGAACCAGAACACCCTAGCATCCATAAGTCTAGGCAGGTCAGAGATACAGAGGAAGAGGGTCTTGAAAAGGTAAGTCTCCGAAATACTCACCCGGATCAAATGAGTAATGCTCGGAGCAAGGATGCGACGGAGTGTCCTTGTTCGGAATGGTTGCCCAACAATGAAAACCCGTTAATTCAGGGTAAGTTCAACTCTGATAACCAGTCACCGTTAATTCAGACTGGAACAGAGAAAAGGCAGAGGGAACGTAAGTTGGTTCCTGAGAGCTTCAGAGCTAATCTGCTGCGAACGGTACATGTCAGGTCCCCAACCGGACATCTGACGGTAGGGACAACCAGTAAATGTCTATCCCGGTACTATTGGTGGCCGGGAATGACAGGCGACGTGCGCAGGTATATTAGGTCTTGTCCGGAGTGCCGTAAATGCACACCTGAGAAACGGACGAAGACGAAGATATCCTTAGAGGTTGGAGACCGAGTTCTAGTACTCCTCCCAGTCGAGGGGAACGAATTCGAAATCGGGTGGCAGGGCCCATTCCTAGTGGATAAAGTGGGGCTCCACAAGCACTATGGAGTGGTGATCCTGGGAAAGTCTACTACTTTCCATTCCAGTGTCCTCATGCGCTATGAGGGGAAGCCCGATGATAAGTCCACCAGCCCAAGGGCGCAGAGATTCGCTGAAAGAACGGTTCTGGGTTCAGGTAAGGTAGCGGAAAGCCTGTCACACCATAGGAAGTCCTATATGTATGTGCAGGTACCTTCTTCGGTTCAGCCCGGTGCTCGGGGGAACATGACCGGCCAAAGGAACACCCGCAGTGCTAGCGACACTGAGAACTGTGGTCGGAAGAGGTGGGTTGTGTCGGAACGGACACAGACCCTTGGTCCCTCAATCCGACCGACTGCAGTCCAGCTGGGTCCTCGAAAGGGGAAGCTGGAGTTGCAGAAGTCCAGTAAACTCTGGCAGGAACGATCGTTAAATCAGGTCGAGACGGGAGCTCTGGTCCGCAAGATACTGCGAGATGCCCGATCGCAGTAGCGGAGTAGGCGTTGATCACCCGTGATACTGAATAGCTTGTCACCCCACCGAATGTGGTAAAAGTATTCTATACAATATTGACGGGTTAGACTTCCTCACCCGCCATCCGGTCTCTTAGAAAGAAGAACGAACGACATAGACAGCTTCTGCGTAGAAGTGGAACGACGGGGTCGATCCTCTTAAAGTGGGGGCCTATGTGACGAAACGCGTTTATCTGTCTTTTGTCGTCAAGATCCCGCACTATTTTGGCGCGTCATCGGGGACTTTCCCAGCTAAGAATAGACTGAGGGAAGCCGATGGAGGACTTATTATCTAGAATCTTCTCGAAACACCGGAATTCGAGTAACCCGTGATGTTGGGTATCGCTCTAAATTCTCGTGCAGAGAGATCTAGAAACTCTAGGCGGGGAATAACGGTTTCACGAGAAAGTGTATTTTCTCAAGAAGCACTCGCTTCTAGTGCGCATTGAGTTGGCACGAAGCGGGAAATTGGCTAAACCAGTCATTCACTTACTTTTGTTCGAAGAGAACAGACGCAGGCCTGATGTGAGCCAATTTTGTGTTGCGTCTCACCTCAACCATGATTCGGCTGACTGTTATGGAAAGGAAGCTGAGAAGCCCTTGAACAGTTCGGAAGCTGACTGGAGAGCTGGTTTCTACCCATTCAGGTAGATATTTGTTTAAATCATTTAACTTTGTACGTGTGTTCCACACGCCATTGTTCTAACCTCATTACCTATGCGGATGCCCTTGCATACTAATTAGCAAACCGATCGATAACGCAGGTGACAATTAAGCGTGTGTTTGTTTACCGTGTGCTCGCGAATCAGCTGTTAGGAACGCCGTAATGTGATGTGGGCGATTTGGGTTCCAAATATATGTACTATATATTGCCAATCGTTGCATCTATTAGGTTGCTGTGTTAGAATAAAACATAGTTACTTGTGCCGGATGGAAACTTAGATTATGTCAGTCAGTTGCTGAAGCCAGAAGAACGGTTAGAAAACCAGGTAAGTTGGTAGGTGGAGATTCAGACAAAATTGTGCTTAGTTACTAAGTAAAGGAAGAACTTAGTTCTGTGCCACCAGGAATGATGTAACTATTGTGTAATAACTTAATAGTGAATTCATTGAGTGGAACAGCGGATTTCTGTGGAAAGGTAAGTGGCTTTGGTGCTATATATATATATATATATATATATATATATATATATATATATATATATATATATATATATATATATATATATATATGATGTGACATTGTGTATATATATTAGGTCATGGCATGTGATACTTCCTGGGGTAATTCCGAACGCCGAATAGCTCGACGCGTGATAACACTGCGTGCCGTCGCGATATAAATATGCGTTCTGAAATCTTGTCTGAGCTATCCTGTTTCTTTCATACTGGCGCTAGTGCGAGTGAATGCTAAGGTGCTGGAAGTATGGCAGGATGCAAGGAGGCTGTAGGAGACTGGGGAAATATAGAATATGGGGGATGTGAAAGCAAGTTATGAAAGTATGTGTTGGTAGACCAAACCAACGATGAAGTTCAGTCCAGGCCAAGGCTAAACCACTTGGGAGGACAGAACTGGAACAGTACCCTTGGAACATGTGGGGAACATGTATTCTCAAGAAGGCTTCTTGACTCTAAGGCAGAGTCTGATAAGAAGAGTTTGCTATGGGTGGGCAGGTGGTCCCACCAGCAAACAGGCTTGTGTACATATTGGATGTGATCACGTACTATTCCTATATCCCGAGGGATGGTATATTGATCAAGATTATGTTTCTTAATGTACATTGATGATGTTAGGAACGAGTCTAGGGACTCTTTACCTATTTGTTTAGTTCGATTAAATTAGAACAATAACAGCCTTGTATCATTACTGACGTTAGCGACGACTGGTAGATGATTAGGGATAGGTGAGACCTATGATCAGACTCGTCATTCTGAATTCTTGCTCTGTTTGACGGGCTGTTCTGTGAGGCCAGCTGACATTTGTGAACCCATGCTTTACTACTCTCCATATAGAGATAATGCTTTGGTTATATGAATAACTAACTAGCATGACTGAGGGTTGAGTAGTTTTGGTAGGATGCATGTGAACTAATGTTTGGGCCAGTATACTCTCACCGGTCGCTCTTCCTTTTCAGGAGTTTGCCTGTTGAGGAACCAGTCAACTATAATTGTTGTTGGCAGAAAACCACTTCGTGTGACAGAGCGAAGGGTTCAGTTCTTTACTTATCACGCCAGACTTAACCCCACCAGGTACCCAATGTGATTCACCATGCGTGAAGTTTGCTTCAAGACATACAACTGCCCTGAAGGTGCACGTGTGGGAAGTGATGGTTTGTGATCGTTTTAAAATAGAAGATACTCTGGTTTGCCAGGAACATTTCAGCATGTTGAGTAATCATGCTCACTGAAAGGAAACACCGGTCCGTCTATTTTGACGGGGGTTCTGCCTAAACGCAGAAGTAACTGATCTTCAGACACTTGAATGGTTCTTTGGACAGCTCTAGGGGCAGGTCTTGAGAAGAACTACACCAGTTATTGACTTGGGGGCAAGTGTAACCCGGTGGAAGGGACTATGGATTATAGTCCAACCTGAATTGTTTCCGTGAAATAGATGTCTGATTCTATTAATGTACTGTTTCCGTATCCAGATTATCAACTGTGTTCTAGAAGGACTCAGTAACATTTCAGTAGCCATATCTGATTATACCAGCAGTGTGACTGTAAGAGACCATTGAATTGGTCATAGACATTTTTCCATTCAGGTTCCGGTGCTGTGACGAAGGGACCATTGAATTGGTCAATGCCATAGCTGTTCGGCAGTGGGACTGTGTTACGAGTGACAGACCATTAGATTGGTCAGTGATTGTTTGAGTTCATCGAAGTAACCAATACTTGGAGCCAAGTCCAGGAAGATTGTCTCCAACTCGGTAGTGTTCGAGAACTGTATTACCAGTGACTCCGTGGGAGTGTTATAGATGCAGTTGGTCCAGTGAAGTGTGGTCCAGCAGTGACTTTATTGTTGTGGTTTCACGTTCGGGAGACGGAGTGGTCTCCAAGGTTCTAGTCATCTCACTGGAAGGAAGCCGGGTGAGTGGCGGACCGACTGGACGGGACATCTGCATCCACTCTACTTCTCAACACGATGAAGACACCTACATCTCTGATTCTATCTCTACTCTATTTTCTATTTGTGTAAATAGATTCTTCTATCAGGATGTTCATTTCAGTTCTATATTCTCAAGGGTAGAATAAACTTTATGTAAGTTGACTTGCTCTTTGTATAATGATTGAGTGTGGTCTCGGACGATGCCTAAGTGTTCATTGTTCAACAGGTGTAGGTAGTTAGTGGGGGTCTAGAATCTGGAGGGGCTTGTAGACGTAATTAACTAATATGAGATCAACCACAGAGTAAAAATGTGTATCTGCCTGTCCAACCCCTGGGGTTAGAATACACGGGAGTGCCAGAGACACCTCGGGTGTGGTTCACTCTCACTACCCAAGGTGAACCCGAAACACTCCGTTACAATCACTTCTGCCGTTAAGCGTCGGAAGGAGAAATAATTTGCGTTCCAGCGGCCGGTGGGCGGCACTGGATAGTGTCATTTCGTTTGGTTGTACAATGTCTTTGATGTCGTCAATCCATTTTCTTCTTGGACGTCCTCGTGGTCTCGTCGCAGATGATCTTGGATGTAAGGCCAGTGATGGTAGTTGCTGGTGTTGCATTCTAACGACATGGCCAAACCACTTGATCTTCTGTCTTTCAATAAATGTGGCACAAGGTGTTGATACCACTGTCTCTTTGATAATAGAATTTCTTACTCGGTCTCGGATTGTTAAGTTGGCAGCTCTCCTCAGGCATCTCATTTCGCAGGTGTTGATTTTGAAAAGGTGTAATTTGGATAAAGTCCAGGTTTGAGATTGGTAGCATAGGGTTGGTGTGAATATGCTGTTTATTATCTGTTGTTTTGAGGACATGGGTGTTTGGATGTTTCAGTAAGGGTGGTAGTTGATATGTAAGTGCACTAACTAGCTTTTTGACATCTGATTTCAATTTCTCTGTCCAATCTGCCATCTTCTGTGATCATACTTCCAAGGTATTTGAATTCTTTAACTTGTTTCAGAGTTGTGTTATTTATCTGTATACTTTGAATTAACAAAAATGTATAATATAGCCACACGCTTTCGCCGATGACGTCACGTACGTTAAGTCATGTTGCTTGGCAAATCACGTGACCAGCCGGGACATTTCAACTATGTATAAAGAGATACTTTATACATAGCTGAAGTATGAATAGTCACTTTGCATTTAAAACTGAGTAAACAAATTTAGGTTCGGGTTCTAGATGGTGGTGTAAACCGCGTCGCTCGATTCAGAGATTAATTATGTGTTCTGTGCGTGTTTCCTAACATCAACCTGTTCAAATAAGGATGAACCTACGACAGGTCCAGCAAACCGGTAGGGAATTTATTTGTTCAAATACTATTGCCCGTGAATTATGGAGGAAATTGAAAGAAAAAGGTAACTCTACGTTCACGCCGGAAACAACACACCCAAGCCGAACAACAACACGCGACTAACAACAACTGTTAAGCTTCAAAATACTTCAAATAGAAAGGAGATTTTCTCGACTTGGAATGTTACTGGTCTAGGATATAAGGAACCAGCTGTCGTAGAGTTTATGAAAAAAATCAAATATTCAATTATTAGGACTCGCAGACACTAGGAAAAAGGGGCAGAACACGAAACGAACACATAAAGGTTACGTTCTTATATGGAGTTGCGTCGACCAGCGAGCTACAGCTAAACATGGAGTGGGTTGTTTGTTACATCCAGACAAAGCGAAAGCCATTATCAACACTAAATTTATTTTGTATAACGAAGACACAAACAATAAATTGCACGATTTATTGCCTGGCATATTTCGTTGCATCTCGTCAGGTACTGCAGAAATCACACAACGTAAAGTGAATTAACTAGATAAATCCTTCAAACTGAAATATACACATGTTCGCACAGTAATGTCGATTGTCGTAGTAGGCAGAACTGTGTGTGCGCTTGAGGTTGGCCAGCTTAGACTGGGTTTCTTCTATCTGGTTTTTTGTCAGTCGTCTCAGGTTTTTTCTTGTTGGACATATTCTGTCCGCCCTGAGAGATCTAACATACTAGTGAGGGAATATTCCCGTCTTTAGGCATTCCTCGAGAAATCTCAATCGACACTTCGGTACCGATATTTTACACTTCAGCTTGAGTAATCCATCCAATGGCTTCACAGTCGGTAATGGGAGGCAACGTTTCAGAAATTCAAAACAATGTTTTCCCGTATTGTCAAGGAGACAGATGAACTAATTGTGATGGGTGATTTTAACGGATGAATTGGCACACGAAGAACACCGTGGGATGATTGCATGGGGCCATTCATTCAGCGACAAAGAGACTGATTGTAACAGCAATGGTCAACATCTACTCAACATATGCTCCGATCATGGACTAATAATAGCAAATAGGTTTTTTCAACATCGTCGTAACCGCACCAAAACCTGGTATAAATGGAATGACATAGACCAGAGGTTCCCAAACTTGTGGCCCGCCAGATGTTATTAAGTGGCACGCGAGGCCTCGTTATTTAAAATAATATATTTTAATAATATCAAAAAATGCACTCGGAGCTTCCCTTCCGCGTGGGATAATTTACTCTGCTCGTGGTTGTTATATTCAGATATTATCGAATGTGCCTGTTCAGTTCGCAACCTTCAGCTGATCATACGATTTCATTCTGGCTACTATTGTCTGTCGAACAATTTGGACACTTGTGTTCATTCGCTCAGAGATACATTTGTCGTTTTGCTTCGACTTACAGATGCGAGCAGTCATTTTTCGCAATGGCTGTTATAAAAAAACAAGCTACGTTCCAGACTCACCAACAGTAACCTAGCTGCGCTTATGTCTTTGGGCACGACAGATTTGTACCCAGACATTGATAAACTGGCATCTTAACTTAAGTAACTGATTATGAAGAACAGTTACAATTGTAAATTAATTATATTAATAGCGATTTTCGAAACTGATTAAACATTTATTGTTAAATTAACTTTTGATTTTAAACCAAAACATGACCGCAGAGTAGTACTGACACTGACTGTATTTAAAGTTTTAGAATTTTGTTGACGAAAGTTAAGAAAGGTGAGAATGATATTGCACGAATTTTAATATTTTATAAAGTTGTGGCCCGCTTAACTACCGAAAATAGTAGAATTGGCCCTCAGCTTGAAAAGCTTGGGAACCACTGCTATATATCAACCACGATAACCTACGTCAGAAACAGAGATACCGTTATATGCTATATATCAACCACGATAACCTACGTCAGAAACAGAGATACCGTTATATGCTATATATCAACCACGATAACCTACGTCATAAACAGAGAGACCAGTATATCCTACGTGTCAAGCACGATAACCCACGTCAGAAACAGACAGACTAGTATATCATATATATCAAGCACGATGACCACGTCAGAAGCAAAGAGACCAATATATCGTATATATCAAGCATGATGACCCACGTCAGAAACAGACACTTTGTTCCCAAATTTAAGTGCAGATATGTCGACTCAGTCCAGTTAGAAGAAAATTATCTGGTAAGAATGTGACATAGTCAGTTAGATTTAGACAGAAAAGATATGACGAATCAGAATAATGCAGATACGATCTGCCAAAATTTTCGTTGTGTATATTTCATCGGCTTGTCTCCGTGGCTAAGGCCTTGCGGACACGATTCGTGAGCCCGCTTACTTGCGTTCGAAATACAGCTGCGACCGATTTGGCAGCAGACCGGGTCGCGATGAGTCTTAACGTGTTGGTATGCGAGCCGGTCGTTCAGAAAGCAATGGCAAACTACTGAACGCAAACTTGCCAAGACATTAACAATAGCAGTAAAATGCTGGAAAAAAAATATTTCATAGAGTTTAAAAATATGTTTGCATCAGTAACATTTGTAAGCAGGTTGCTCCAAAAAAATGGAGGTTGATTGCAATATATTTATCATCAGACGATGAGAGAGAGAGAGAGAGAGAGAGAGAGAGAGAGAGAGAGAGAGAGAGAGAGAGAGAGAGAGAGAGAGAGAGAGAGGATAAGTTGATGCCCAAAGGATAGATAACAGAACTGTGCAGTGTAAATAATTACATTCAGCCCCAAATCTGGACATCTGCCATTTAAGACAATTCTCAGATGACTTCAGCCCACGCCTTGTCAAATTGTCCAACATTTTCTAGTAATCTTTATTGACATCCTATTTTTGCGTCCCTTTGAAATATTTTGACCATGTTCTTGACGACATGTTTCCCATTCAACTTGCATGACCAATAGTGCATGTTCCCCGTTCAACGGGAGCTAAATCTATGTTAGCCAGCCATTGTGGTCAGTCAAGTCAGTCAAGTCAAGTCAGTCAAGTCAAGCACGCTTTTACACGCTGTATGAGCATTGGGGTTATGGTGGTTGTCACAGAGAACAAACACATCATTACCGACTACAGAACAATAAAGACATTGGCAGTTTGAGAGCCTTATATTTGTTTAATTTATTCTGAATAATTAATGCTGATTTAGGAAACACTTTGCTGCACTTGGGACATTTCCACAAGTTCCCCTTTACCTCTTCAAAAGCCACCGAAGAGTTCCCATGTTGACGATTCCAGTAGCAATTTGATTAACATTCCACCTGGTTTTTCCTCTAGTTAATTGATACACGAAATATTGATGATTGGAAAGGTCGAATGTAAGACGGGCCTGCGTGCTCAATTTGTGACCTTTTGAAAATAAAGTTCGGTCGGTCCTTCGTTCTACACTTTGAGTACCTTCCAGACCCTCTTCGCAATCTCATCTGGGCCGGTCTTTCCAGATATGGATTCTCCGTTTCTTCAGGCGTACACTTCACCCGATTCACACCCGATCTATTTATAAAATAAATAATAAATAATAATAAAATAAATATTAAAAACTAATTTTTTTAAAGTTGGTTGCATATCCTCTACAGGACGTAGCAGTCAACCCCAGCATTTTTTTCTCTTCGTGATTCCTAGGCAAGTTTATATTCAGTAGTTTGCCATTGCTTTCTGAACGACGGCACCCATACCATTTCATAATCGATCCAACGTAAGGCGGCCTGCTGCCAAATCATCCACAGCTGTGTTTCGAACACGGTATGCAGAATTACGAACTGCGACCCTAACTCATTCGCCACGGAGCAGGCTATAATTAATAACAAGTCATTGTTGAAAACTACAATCAATGAAAGGGGGCTGCCGCAGCAAAGCGAGTTGCCGGCTCAGGTGTCATAAATTCACATCCCTATCCAGACACGGATCGTTTTTGAAAAAATTAACCTCCCTACAAGAATGTCATGGTACCATCTACCACACACAGCCACATTGAAGAAATATGATGGCTGCAGAGCAAGAGCACGGCAAGATGGAGTGATGGTATCAAGCATAAAGTTAAAGAAATGAAGACCAACTTGCTTTGGAAACAAGTAAACAACGTAAGGGTAAAATTGAAGTTTTATGAATGTGGCTATACAAAGGAATTTGATGCATATTATGGCCAGAAAAGAAAGGTATTGCCAAAGCTATGAATGAAGAAAACCCATTTGTGAATTAGATGAAGGTCAGGCAATTTGCTTCGACTATATGATTGGTTGGTTGTGCAGACTCGTCAAGACTGTAAGCATTTACTCTTAGTCCGATGCACTCACGTTGAGGAATCCGAGCCTGAAGATAGCTTGCATCTATTGCAATTATGAGGATGGTGTAGACTGTAGAGAGAGAACTTTCACCGACCCGGTATCAAAGTACCATTTTCGCAGAGACTGATTTTCAGAACTCGCTTTCCGCTTTCCAAGCTTCGAAACCAACGAGGTATGAAAAACCGGCACGGAAACTTCACAACCGAGGAAAGGCACATTGGGAAGTAACTGTCCTGCTTCAACACAGCACACATGGACCGGCTGTGATTCGCTTTAGACTGCTAATGTTTCCTCCACACGTTTGAGCTATTTTGTTGTCGACAGGCTCCAATCCAAAGCCCATGGGGAATACTTAAAAGTTGTACTGGGTGGAAATGTGCAGGTGAATTTGTGAAAGGAAGACAATGCAACATGTGTGTTGACAACATCAAGAGATAGATTTTAAAGGTGTTTTGTGTGCACCGTGAAGAAGCATGTCAGATGCTGTAAAAGGATCTATGTATCCTAACATCGTTGCATGGATAGGTCGAAGTCCAGCAAATATCAACCCAACAAATGACCTTCCCCTCTTGAATCCAAAGTCATTGGATTGAAATTATCACCACTTCAGATGGCGTGCGGTAGAACAAGAGTTAATCCCTGTCCAAGAAGGCGACGTGTTCTAATCTCACAACACTACATCTCTCGGTTTCTGGTTTCTGTCCTTTGCTTTGTAATCTCGGGGGAACGACCACGAGTGGCTGTCTTCCGAATCCTATAATTATTGATCAGATCGGCTTATATGGCAGTCTGTGGTTGTTAGAAAATTGCTGGTTGTGTCTATTACAACAAACGTATGGTTTGTTCTTTTTTTGGGGATTCAGGAACGGGTTTTAGATGAGTTGTAGGTGTAAAAGTTGCCAATGTGTTAGCAAGTACGTCTTACACAAGGTACCAGAGATCAAATCCCCTTTAAGACCAAGGGGAATATATTCATCATCACCATGTGCCATGCCGATAAGCGTGGGCGGTAATGTTCTGCTATCTCACTCGATCACCAGAGTCGTGGGTCAGCTCCGTGTTTCTGTCTCGACCATGCCATGTGGCCAAGCCATTCAGGTATTTAATTCTTGGTCTTCTCTTCCCCTTGGTCTGTTCCCTTCGATATTGCCAGTTGACACCAAGTTCTCCAATTCATTTCTTCTCATAACATGTCCAAAAACATTTGACTGTTTACGTCTAATGTCTCTAATCAGTTTACGATCTTTATTTGTTTCTTGAAGGACTTGTTCATTGGTTTTTCTGTCTGACCATGGTATTCTTTGCATTTTCCTCAGAAACCACATTTCCACAGCCATCAGATGTTTTTCAGCTTGTCTGTTCATTGCCCACGCTTCACATTCATATAAAAGTACAGGTTCTGTGTAGCACTTCAACACTCTTTTTCTCGTTTCAATTGATATCTTTTTATTGGTCAGTATGTTTTTCATCTTGCAAAAGGCTACCTTCGCCATGGCAATTCTTGTTCTAATCTCTTCAAGGCATCTCTCATCAGATGTTAATGACTGTTCCGAGATAGTTGTACCGAATCACTTGTTGAAGAATATTCCCATTTACTTGTACATTACATTGTGGTATTTCTTCCTTCCTAGTGACGACCACAATCTGTGTCTTCTTACAATTCAATTCTAACCCTAGTTGTTCACTGTGTGCAACAACAGCATCTACTAAATTTTGCAGGTCATGTTCATTGTCTGCAATCAAGACTGTATCATCTGCGTATCTATGTTAATGATGTATCCTCCCCCAATTTTGATTCCTTCCATATCTTCTATATTTCTGAAAATATGTTCACTGTGCAGGGAAAACAAGATCTGGACACTTTACACATCCCTGTCTCACACCTCTCATAATAGGCTGATATTAACCTACTTCATTATCAATTCTTATGGCAGCTTGTTGTTTCCAATATATGTTTATTACAAGTCTAAGTTCTTTTCCATCAATTTGTAGATCTTCAAGCATCCTTATCATGTCGACATGTCTCACTTTATCGAAATCCTTTGTGTAGTCAATAAAGCAGATCTTTGTTTACTTCTATAGAACGTTCAATTGCTGTTCTCAGTATGTACACATCATTTACTGTACCCTTGCCTTCTACAAACCCACATTGTTCCTCTCCTATTTCAGGTTGTATTTTCTTCCTAACTCTTTGCATGATAATTCTTAGCAAAATCTTCGTGGTGTGACTCATTATTCTACTTGTTCGATGTTGATCACATTCCAAGGCTCTTGATTTATTTGAGATTGCAATAAATACAGAATTACATAATTCATGAGGTATATCTCCAGTATCATATATGGTATTCAGGAGTCTGGTAACTTTATCTATTCCGTATTCGTCTAAAGCATTAATCATTTCTGTTGTGATGCTGTCTGAACCGGAGGTCTTGTCAGATTTCAAATGGTTAAGAACATTCTGAACCCCCATCTTCAGAATTGATGGTCCTTCATTTTTATTTTGAATATCATATTGTTCTTCTCTTTTATCATCATAAAGGTATTTCACATAATCTGACCATACATGTAAAATCTGATCTTTTACTATTATGATTTTTCCATCTTTTGTCTTTAGGCAGCCTGCTGATGTATGTGTTCTTTGATTAGTAAGCTCCTAAATGTTTGTGTGCATTAGTTTGATAATTTTACTGTTGTGTTGTGTTTCAATTTCTATGAAATTTTTCTGGAGCCATGCTTCTTTTTCCTCCTTACATAATGTTCTGACTTTTCTGGGAATTTCTTTATATTTGGCAGGATTATTTTTTGTTCTGTCTTCTTGTTGCCATTAGCTGTAAAATGTCTTCAGTCATCCATGTCGGACGACTCACTTTCTTTAATTTTGGAATAGTTTTTTTCTGCAGCTAAACTGATTGAATTCTTCAACATTTCCCATTGATCATCCACATCCTGAAATAGGATCTCTAGATCAGACAATACATCAAATTCGTTCATTACTTCTATGTTAAAATTATCTTGTATTTCTTTGTCAGTTTTCAATTTGCACAAATCATATTTAGTGTTTCCGGTTGTATACTTGATTTTCTTTAACTTTACCCTCAGTCTGCTTGTAATTAATCTGTGATCACTATAACAGTCTGCAATGGGAATATTTTTACGACCCTTAGCGCATTTCGAAACCTTCTGCTAATCAGGATGTAATCTACCTGGTTTTTAAACCTACTGTCTGGACTCTTCCATGCCCATAATCTTATATGATGTTGTTTAAACCAGGTGTTTCCTACAACCATTTTTTGATCTTTTGCCCATTCTACAAGTCTGTATCCTCTTTCGTTTCGCTCTCTCAAACCATGGTTGCCTACACAGCATTCATCGCCTTGATTTCCCACCTTTGCGTTGAAATCACCCATTATAATATTTATTTCTGATTTTTTTTTTACATTTCTTCAAAGCAAGCTCCATGTCATTATAAAATGCATCTATACTTTCTTCACTGCATTCACTTGTTGGAGCATATATTTGAATGACATTTATTTTAAAAGGTCTTCCGTTTAATTTTACTAATAGAACTCTGTCCGACACAGCCCAATAACCTTTAATAGAATTTGATGTTTGTTAAAATTTTGATGTTGGGAATGTACTGTTGGAAGGAAATTCGAAACATTAAAAAATCCTGCGTGATCAGTGCTAAGCGAATGCTTGAGCACGAGACCTGTGCTTTCTCATCTGTAACCAAAGCCCTTGAGGCATATATGCGTAATGGTTCTTCTTCTACTTTTGTCCTGCAGGTTTTGTCGTGAAGGGTAGCAGAAGCAATGACACTAATTGCTGCCTTTGTCATGTTTTGTACTTTCCTAGCGGGAGAAGTCACTGACAAATAGAGTAAAACAGATGTGCTTACATCTCAGAACAACATCCATGGCATACAGCTTACGCTGTAGGAATCAAATATAGTAAAACAGATGTGCGGGGGCTGATGTGGGTAGGAGATATAGTAAAACAAATGTGAGGTGGCTGACGTCGATAGGAGATATAGTAAAACAGATGTGTGGTGGCTGATGTGGGTATGAGATATAGTGAAATAGATGTGTGGTGGCTGATGTGGGTAGGAGATATAGTAAAATAGATGTGGGTATGAGATATATTAAAACAGATGTGGGTATGAGATATAGTAAAACAGATGTGTGGTGGCTGATGTGGGGGTTAAATATAGTAAAACAGATGTGTGGTGGCTGATGTGGATATGAGATATAGTAAAGCAGATGTCTAGTGGCTGATGTGGGTAGGAAATACAGTAAAACAGATGTGGGTAGGAGATATAGTAAAATAGATGTGGGTATGAGATGTAGTAATACAGTTGTGTGTATTATATATAGTAAAACAGGTGTCTGGTGGCTGATGTGAGTATGAGATATAGTAACACAGATGTGGGTATGAGATAGAGTAAAACAGATGTGTGGTGGCCGATGTGAGTATGAAATATAGTAAAACAGATGTAAGTTAGCTGATGTGGACATCAAATATAGTAAAGGAGATGTCTGCAGGCAAAGTGAGGTCAATATCTGATATGTCCACTCCAGCGACAGGAGAGCAAGCTTGTCATATTACAGTAAGTAACGGGCTCTGTAACAAGTCATACCATGCATTGCGTATATGGTTCTAGACCTATATTTTGAGAGATAAGCTGTCCACTCGGTGATTGACGTGGTCAGCATTAGGTCGGTCGCTTTTACTATCCACAATGTTTCTTGGTTCCCATGTTGAGCTGGGTCAATCTGGGAGCCAAGGCAAGTTCAAAAATTTGAATGTACCCCGATGGGGCTCGACCCCATGACCACGGGCGCAGACACGCGTCTAGCCACTATGCTACCGCGGCTTCCGTGTTTTTAAAAGTCAAAGAAGATTTATAGCTGAAATAGGCCTTACCAGCCATCTTAGAACTCATAGCTCCATACTTTCAACCCCATTGGAGGGAATGAATAGTCATCATCATTCTTGATGGACAACCACCATAAGTCTTCTTTACTGACATAACGTCTTTTGTATTATCAGCAAAGAAACGTACATGCCAACCAGACATCACTATGACAAATGAAGAGCTAAAACTGTTTACAAACTTTGAATATATTGGCACCATACAGCAGCTATGGTGACGGTTCAAGAGAAGTCAGATTGAGTCTGGTTATAGCAATGCACAGAGTAAATGACATTTTTAGAGTATTATGGATAAAGAAGATGTAAATACTGAAATTCTACAAAATCTCAACGTGGGAGAAACCTTTTTTTAACAACAACAACAAAAACAACAACAACAACAACAACAACTAACAACAACAACAACAACAACAACAACACGGACAACCACTCACGCATGCAGGAACATCACACACACACTCTCTCACACACACACCACACACACACACACACACACACACACACACACACACACACTCACTCACTCACTCACACACGCCATGGCTCGGAAACGTGTATACTGTGACCATATTAAACGTCACGTTAGTTTCTGGAAAATAAAAAACAAAAATAATAATAAATGGTGTAAGATAAAGTTTCTGAAGAAGAGGCAGAAATGGAGCAGCACGAAGATGGACGGGATTTAGAAGGCCCCAAGGACATGAGCTTGTAAGAGATTGGGGAAGTGGCGAACAATGTACAGTCTTTATGGCGGGCCGTCATGGAAGCAATATTATTCAACGATAAGCTGCTTAATGATGAATCACAAGTGTTTATGACGGGATAATTGTCAACTAAACGGAGAGAGCAAACCCAAACGAACCTGGTCTATAGTTTGAAGAATACTGTTACTCGGTGGCTACCGTGAGAAGTATCGTATTTCCCATACTCAAAGTTTTTTTTTTTTTTTTCCCCCGCATTTCCATCCTATTTCAGGATATTGCGGTCAACACCAGCATCTTTCAGCTGTATGTTGATTCTTAGGCTAGATTACGCTCATCAGCACGCCACGACTTTCTGAGCGACCGGCTCCATACTCTCATAAGTCACTTTTGCGATTCGAACCACTGCTAATTCTCGTCGCGTCACGTGACGAGAGTATTCGGGGTTAGCGGAGAAAGCTGCTAACTCCTCGGCCACGGAGCCGGCATACTCAAAGTACCCTAACTAAAAATCAATGTACTTGGGCCGGAGGAGATAGCAAAGGTACACTACCTCGTGGCAGGCTCGCCCATCGTCTGTATAGAAGTTGTTCTGTGTATCATAAACCGGCGCGATCGAAATATTGGTAGCTTTTGCACAAGTATCGAAATGCATGTTATAAAGAGATGGATTCTGGCTCGTCCATGGGAGTACTTTAATATACCCGGGAAGAGATTCGAGACACCAAATCCATCAAAAGCCTTCAACACTGGCATGGACGATCATGCCTCTACACAACGTCGGTTATCTGGAAATGTGTACAATTTATATTCTGAAATCTACTCATGTCACAATGCAATACCGACCAAAATAATACTCTCTCTCTCTCTCTCTCTCTCTCTCTCTCTCTCTCTCTCTATCTCTATCTCTCTCTCTCTCTCTCTCACTCACTCTCTCTCTCTCTTTCTCGCCCTTTATTTCTGTCTGTCTCTCTCACTCTGCCTCTCTCTCTGCTTCTCTCTATCTCCCCTGTCTCTCTCTGTATATCTCTCTTTCTGTATCTGTCTGTCTCTCTATCTCTCTGTCACTCTCTGTCTCTCTCCTCTCTCTCACCCTCTCTCTGTCTCTCTATCTCGCTATTTCTCTCTCTCTCTTTTCCTTTGTCTATCATCATCACGTGCCACGCCGATAAGCCTGGGAGGTCATGTTTCGCCATTTCACAGGATCACCAGAGTCGTGGATCAGCTCAGCGTTCTTATCATAACCATACCACGTGGTCAAGCCATCCAGATATTTACTTCTCTGCTTTCCCCTTGTGTTTTTTACCCTCAATCATGCCAGTTGTCACTAGGTTTTCTAGTTCTCTGGCTATACTTTCCATTAATCTTACTAGTCATCCTTTTTGGTCATATTATGAGAAGACACAAATTTGAACATGTTGTGACAACTGGAAATAGTTAGGAAAGGAGAGACAAAGGAAGACAACGAGAGAAAATTCTTGACAGTCTTGTATATTGGTTCGGAAAGGAGTAAACGCACGAATTATGTCGCTGGAGATCACAAGATGTGGAGAAGCATGGTTGCTCGCGCCTGTCGGCCAGATACTTGAAGGTGATGCTGATGATGATCGTGGTGGTGGGTGTTCACACAAGTGTTGCCATTCTTTCGTAAATGTGTTCATTTTCTTGCACGTTTCTCTGTACTGTCTTCCAGCCTCAGCTTAAGAAGAAGAACTTTAGTTGTCTTTAATCGTCAGATTAAGAAGAACTTTAGTTGTCTTTAATCGTCAGATTAAGAAGAACTTTAGTTGTCTTTAATCGTCAGATTAAGAAGAACTTTAGTTGTCTTGTAGCACCAGGTTAAGAAGAACTGTAGTTGCCTTGTAGCACCAGGTTAAGAATAACTTTGGTTATCTTGCAGCACCAGGTTACGTTTGCCTAATTTGTCTTTCTAGGACAGAATAGCTTACTGGTACAATTCTAATTGTCTCACTTGCTGTGATTAAGTAATTGTTGCAATTCTAATTGTCTTACTTGCTATGATTAAGTAATTGTTGCAATTTTAATTGTTTCACTTGATGTGATAAAATAATTGTTGCAATGCTAATTGTCTCACATACTATGCTAAAGTAACTGTTGAATTATAATGGTCTCATTTGCTGTGATTAAGTAAGTGTTGCAAATCGAATATTATCGCTGCTGTTATTGTTCATTTAGTTTTACAATTAATTCTACGTGTATCGCTTGATGTCATTGTTCATATGTTTAAAAAAATATGATTATAAGGATTTAAAAATTTATGAATGGATTTATTACCGTCACCGTTCGGTTGTAACAATTCTTAATTTATCTGTTGCTGTCATATTTAAATTTTTGAAATTCTAATTATATTGCTTGCTGTCATTGTGTAATTAATGTTACAATTCTATTAGTATTGATTGACTGACCGTTCCTGGTTTGTGCGGGGAGCGTCCCGTGGCAAACGAAATGCCCAATACATGGAAGTAAGGAATTAAAGCAGCCATGTGCAGGACGTGGCGATTCCTTGGGTGAGCCCAGTACTAGAGCGCTTATTGTCGGTTCTGCAATTATGGAAGTCTCCTTGGATGGAGAATCATGCCCGTGGACTGCCCCTGCCTTCCCTTGAGAGCTGACCATCAAGTCTTCGACCGTTCTAGCTTGACCAGCTAGAATTTGGACGGCACCACAACAGCGAGAGACCCCCCCCCCCCCCACCCCCGGGAAGGCCAACCCGGAAAAAAATGCCCGCTAAAGTCGGATGTTTTGGCCTCAGGGCGAATAACCTAACACACCGCAATTACTTCTTCTGATGAACACAGAAAAAGAAGTAGTATTGATTGCCGTCATTGTTCATTTGACTTAATGTGAATGGCATCTCTTGTTATCATTGTTCACTTGCTGTTATAATACGAATTATGTCACCTGTTGTTATTATTCATTTGTTACAATTCGAATTATGGTACTTCTTCTTCTTCTTCTTCTTCTTCTTCTTCTTCTTCTTCTTCTTCTTCTTCTTCTTCTTCTTCTTCTTCTTCTTCCTCTTCCTAATGTTCTTCTTCTTCCTCTTCTTCCTCTTCTTCTTCTTCTTCTTCTTCTTCTTCTTCTTCTTCTTCTTCTTCTTCTTCTTCTTCTTCTTCTTCTTCTTCTGCGTTCATCTGGAGTTTTTTTCTTCTTCTTTTTTTTCGTTGTACCTGTTTACAGAAGAGCTGCGTTCTTGCGGCGTTAGGCCGACACATTCGACCTCTGCGGGCATTTGTTGACCGGTTTAACCTTCCCGGGGCTGTTATTATTCAGTTGTTATGATTCGAATTGTGTCACTTACTGTCATCGTTATGTTGTTACAATGCAAATTGTCTAATAAATTAATAATGTTATGTTAGTACATATTGGTAACACCGTGCTGTAATAACAACGTTAATTTTAACACAGGGCATTGTTGTCTCTACCTGACATATCACCACAAACCACTATAATCACGATAAGATGAAATAACAGCAGCAAGCTATATTCAACCTTACAATTTGTTTGCAACTAGTGGGGACATTCCCGTAGGATCAAAGGCGCCGCTAGTCTATGAAGATTCCCCGGAGAAACGGGAAAAGAACTTCCCGGTTGTCTTGGACAAGACTCAAGATGAAAGGAAAAGTGCCGCCGTGATTCGGTTGCCACATGTTGTTGACAGGAGAATGAAGTCACGAGGACAATCCAAGACTGAATGAATACAGACCTGTTGTCTGGAGTGTGCACAATAACGTCGACCTAGGTTAACGTGTTGAATAGCTCAGTGCTCGTAGTGAAAAGAATCCCGCATGTTTACTATCAGTGTATTTGAGAAAAAAACATGTGTCTTTCATGGCAAATTGGAGATTCAATTCGGATTGTGAGCTAGGAATTCATAGGGTATCTATACTTAGCATTTAAATGTTAATAATGTAGAATAGTAAAATGTTAGTTAGAGTTTAGAACTTTAACGTAGTGGTTGCTTTGTAGTCAAGTATAAAAACAGTGTCGGCGACAGTAGACAGTCGCAGTGTTAAATTAACTAGTGTGAGATGTAAATTAGCTCAGCTAGTTGAGGATAGTGAAAGGGGATGATATTTAGTGTGAATGGGAATGGTTGGGGGATAGGGGAAATGTCCAATGGTGGGATCTTCCAGTGGGGGTATACTGGGGTTCTACACTTTGTGTATTGGTCTTTCCTTGTCTTGCCCTAACTAAGGCCCGGGTGAGGAGCTCCTCTGACATGACAGAGATTGGTTCACTGTCATGGATCTGAGTAAGACTGTAGGCCTACACTCATCTAATAGGAGTCAGTATCAGATTGCTCTCACCGAGTCTGTTGTGTCTCTTTCACAGGTTCCCCTCGGGTTTTCAAAGAACAGATGCTGAATTGTTAGTATCATGGAGAACTTGGTACGAGGAGATCTGTTCAGTGGCCTGTGCATTTGGCCCATGAGAAAAGGGTTTATTATGTCACACCACTCGTGAAAGAAATAATGGAGTGTTATTATGTCACACCACGGGTGTAAGAACAATATCGTGTTTGATTTCACACCACAAGTGAAATAACATTAGAGTGTTTGACTTTACACTACAAGTGAAATAACATTAGAGTGTTTGACTTTACACTACAAGTGAAATAACATTAGAGTGTTTGCTTTTTACACTACAAGTGAAATATCATTAGAGTGTTGCTTTTCACACTACAAGTGACATAACATTAGATTGTGGTAACATTTTCACACCACCTGGGAAATATTAATAGGAATTAATTCAAAGAACGAGAACAGTGTAATAGTGAAAACGGTAGGACTTGTAAGAATGAGTCATTTATTCCAAGGAACCGTGATACTTGTTTTCACTAGGCAAGGAAAGTTTATGTTTCGGAACCATATAGACATTTATTAACAGGGTGTAGGATCGCTGCCAGATCAATATCAGACTATATTCGTGATTGGTGACCAGGTATCTGGGTTATCAAAGGGGCTACCGGAGAGAGTCAACATCGAACAAGAGGGACACGGCGTTTAGTGAGATGTTTGTTTACTGATCCGTGATGATGTGGTGTAACTCGTACAATGATGATCAGACTGTGATCCGGAGCTTTGTGGTCTGAATTCTACATATACACCCGAGAATATGCGACACACATTCTACACATCACACATACATACACACTTCTCCCACATATACTCTTAGCTTTAATAAATTTGTTGTATTTATTTGTTGAGGCTAGACTTGTCAAGTATGTTATGTTGGAGAAGAATGAGAGGGGGCATGATCCAGGGGTGAACAAGAGTGAGAAGAAGGTGTCTTTGGACTGAGGGAGTGTTGTGGACGGAGTCTGGTAGATATCTGTAGATTAGTGATATGAAAACTGAAATAAATGTGGGTGTTGATTCCCCTCACTCCAGGGACGACACTATAGAAGTAATATCTCTCAAGACACTATAGTAGAGAGTGAGTACTTATCACGACATTATTGGGGCTCGTCCGGGATCTTTGAACAGCGGGATCTCTCTTAAACGGGATCTGTCGACAGTGGGATCTCTCGACAGGGGGGATCTATTGACATCGGAATTTCTAGACGACGGGATCTTTTAACACGGGATCTTTAGTTAGAAAACGGGGATATCCTATTAGTGAGAATCCAGCTAGAGTGAATGTGGATAGGGGTTAAGACACATATCTTACCTGTTCACACTTCACACTTCTGCATAAGTCTGTAGTCCGGATTCTACTCTTGGCACTGAGTGATTGTGTTGTGTTTTGCTGTGTGTTATTAAATATATAGATTAATTGTACGTGTTAATTATCTATATATTGATCTTAGGGATAAAATCTACACTCTATCTGCTGACGTTCGTCTCTGAAATATGGCCACTCCTATACTAACTATGGCAGAACTAAGGGCAAAGGGGGAAGAAATGGGCATGTTGGGCTCTGCTCTAACAGATTACATACAGGAGGTGGAGAGGGATTATCATCAAGCAAATAGAGAAGATCGGAAGGCCGAATTGGAATTGAGGAAGATGGAGCTAGAAACTAAGAGGATAGAAGCTGAGCAACCACTAGAAGGATGGAACTTGAAGCTGAGTAGGCAGCTAAGAAACTGGAAGCTGAGCAGGCAGCTAAGAATCTTGAAGCTGAACAGGCAGCTAAGAAACTTGAAGCTGAGCAGGCAGCTAAGAAACTTGAAGCTGAGCAGGCAGCTGGGAAACTTGAAGCTTAGCAGGCAGCCAAGAAACTGGAATTTGAAGCTGAGCAGGCAGCTAGGAAACTTGAAGTTGAGGAAGCTACTAGGAAACGGGAAGCGGAGCAAGAGGCTCAGAAAAGGGAGCACGAGTACCGGATGAGGGAACTCGAGTTGAAGAGGCAATCTAATGGGCAATCTGAGGGAGCAGTTGGAGGTTCCTCCATCCCAGGTCAACCCCAGCAGGTGGACATAGTTACCATGCTATGAAGTTTCCTCTAGCGGTCTACGAGGAGGACAAAGAGAAGATTGACCAGTACCTTCAACGCTTTGAGGCCATGGCTGTTGCTATGGGTCTGGACCGTGACAAATGGTGTCTTAAGCTGTCCCAGGGATTACGCGGGACCGGCTACGAGGTTTATTCTCGCCTGCCACTAGGACATGAGAACAATTATGACGAGTTGAGGTCGGCTCTGCTGAAACGATTCGAGGTTACGTCACATACCTACTGGAAAAAATTTCGAGCAGCGAAACGAGAACCGGGGGAGTTGTTTGCCGCCTACAGTTTGCGTCTAAAATCCTATCTCCATAAGTGGATGGATTTGGCTGGGTTCACACATGACTATGAGAGTCTGTAAGAGCTCATGGTGGTCGACCAGCTGAAGAAGCAAATGTCGAAACCTCTCAGGACATTCCTGGGAGAACAAGGAGCGGAACGTATTGACCTCGTGACAAAATTAGCAGAACGGTCCGTCGAGGTACATGGGGAGGCAGGGAAAACCTTTCAACCAACACCAAAAGTCAGGAGAAACATGACAAGAAGAAACCCAAAAACTCAGGAACAAAAAAGGGGGAACCTTATTTAAAAACTTCAGAGGAAAGTTCAGAGAAGACGAAGGAGGGAAGCAAGAGCACCTCGAGCTCTACACCAAAACGACCGTGGTCGGAGAAGTGGTGTTCAATTTGTAAGTTACCCTCTCACAATACGAGGGACTGCAAATCGAAGGCTAAGAGCCCTCACTTCACAGCATGTCAAGTGTCTTCCAAGAAGGTTGTCACCGAAAATGCCAAGGTTGACAAGGAAGCTCGCCACCAGGAGAGCTCACTCAAGTCCGGCACTAGAAAATCCAGGACAGGGAAATGGTGCAAACACTGCAGGTCAAACATGCACAATGCTATTGACTGCAGCGGAAAGTCAGAAGACTCTCATTTCGTCGTGTGCCCCGGGAAACCTAAGGTGGAGCCCACCGAACCGGTCGAGGCCGAGGAAGAGACTCCAGACCAGGAAAAACCACCTGTAGTGGAATTGGTAGAGGTTAACGGTCGTCAAGTGGATTGTTTGTACGACACAGGACTGGACGGGGAGGCCATGATTTCTGCGGATCTGGTACATCCAGAACAATTCACAGGTGAGACCATGGAGATACAGCCTGCACAGAAGAGCGCTGTGGCCATGAAGTTGCCCATTGCTAACGTGGAGATTCGGTCAGGATATGTCACCGGCACAATCAAGGCTGCTGTATTGGCCGATCCCATTTTCCCAGTAATCCTCGGTTGCGGTTGCCGGTATGTCTTTCTGGGAATGCCCAGGGAGCCAATCCATATGGGAGCAATACAGACTCGCTCTCAGACGAGAACGGATGAGGCAGAAGTAATTGTGACTAACCCACTGCCGGGGGAGCTACAAACTGCCCAGAGTGAGGATGCTACTTTACGTCCTTGCTACAAAAAGCTGCAGAGAAGTGCTGATCCACCAGGACGGGGACAGTACTACATGAAGAATAGGATACTCTACAGGAGAGCAGGAAGGGGAGACAACCTATATGGTCAATTGGTCGTCCCGAAAGCTCACCGGTCCCAGATTCTTCATATGGGGCATACCATCTCATTTAGTGGGCATATGGGTATTGCCGCCGCCATGCAGCGAATTTCCTGCCATTACTATTGGCCGGGAATGACAGATGATGTGAGTCTGTATGTGAAGTCATGCCCTGAGTGCCAGAGGGTGGCACCGAAACACTGGACAGCACCGGTAGTCTTGGGTGAGATGCCCATCATGAACTCTCCTTTCGAGAGGGTAGCCATCGATATCGTGGGTCCACTTCCTAGGACTAGGAAGAGGAACATGTATATACTCACAATGGTGGATTGCTGTACAATGTGGGGTGAAGCCATACCGTTGACCACGATTGACTCGAAACGAGTGGCGGACGCACTGATGGAGGCCTTTACCAGATTAGGCTTTCCTGATCAAATTCTGACAGACAATGGGTCCCAGTTTTGTGGAAAACTCATGGAGGAGGTATTCAGGATGTTCCACTCTAACCACATACATACCAGCCCTTACCACCCTCAAGCCAATGGACAAGTAGAGCGTTTCAACGGCTCGTTGATGACAATGCTTAGGAAACTGGCGCAGGAAAAACCTGATAGGTGGGATGAATATATCCCAGCGGCACTTTTTGCTTATCGGGAAGTACCTCATGGCTCAACAGGACTACCACCTGCTACATTGCTGTTTGGTCGTCCAATCAAAGGACCGTTGGAAGCCATGTTGAGCAGTTGGACTGAAGAGGGGACGTCAGAAGAAGCGATCTCATCTTATAAATACGTGGAGGAACTGAAAGGAAAACTCCACAAGGGATGGACTCTGGCGAATCAAAACTTGAAAAAGGCCAGAAAAAGACATGCGGCTTACTACAACCGTAGGTCAAAAGACAGATCTCTGGAGGAGGAAGACAAAATCTTGTTGCTACCCCCAACGGGAAACAACAAACTGGAGATAGGTTGGCAAGGACCATTTCCCGTGAAAAGGGTGATATCCAGAATCAACTATCAGATCCCGATCCGGGGAAAGTCGAAGATTTTCCATATCAATCTCCTGCGGAAATACGAGGAGAGACCGGGAGACAAAGCAGCTCACCTCATGGCAATGGCAGTTGCAGTGGAGACTGAAGTGGGAACCAATGAGGGCAGGGAATATCCCTTGGTACACCAGGAAACCTATAGGGATGTGGAAGTGAACCCTGATCTGACCTTCCAAGATAGGGAAAAGATTACCCAGGTTCTCGAGTCTCATATGGATGATATTCTGATTTCCAGTGACAGCTTGGATGACCATTTGCAATCCTTGGAGAATGTTTTTAATAGACTCAATGAAGCAGGGCTTACAGCTCGTCCAACCAAGTGCATGATTGGTTACCAGACTCTGGAATTTCTGGGTCACACCATTACTCCAGGACAAATTGTCCCAGAGCAGAAGAACCTAGAAAAAATCAAAAATGCACCAAGGCCGAAAACGAAGAAGGATGTGAGATCGTTCCTCTCGTTGTGTGGGTTTTACCACAAATTTATCCCGCATTTCACTGAACTGGGAGCTCCGTTAACGGAAACCTTAAAAAAGGGATCCCCGGACCAAATCGTTTGGACACCGGAGTGCGAGCGTGCCTACAGTCAGTTGAAGGAGGTATTGGTCAGCAAACCTGCGTTACAGCTCCCTGACCTTTCCAAACCATTTGTGTTGAGAACGGATGCGAGTGGGATTGGAATTGGGGCAGCCTTGTTGCAGGAAGGTAAAGACGATGCTTCGGTTTTGAAACCTGTGGCATAAGCCAGCAAGAAATTTCTCCAGGCTGAGAGGAATTATTCGACCGTCGAGAGAGAGAGAGAGTGTTTGTCTCTCGTATGGGCCGTGCAGAAATTCCAGCCCTATTTGTATGGAGTTCAGTTTCGGGTCCAGTCGGATCATCAGCCCCTGATGTTCCTGGCTACATCTCAGAAGCTCAACGCCCGTTTGATGTGGTGGTCGTTGCTACTTCAACCATACCATTTCACATTGGAGTATATACCTGGGAAGGAAAATGTTGGAGCTGATTTTCTATCCAGGCACCCAACTCCTGAAGAAGAAGAATAAATCATCTGGATCGGGCTTACAGTGGAAAAGAGTGAGATGGACTACTCTCTTAAGAGTATGTCACGAAACCACTATAATCACGATAAGATGAAAGAACAGCAGCAAGCTATATTCAACCTTACAAATTGTTTGCAACTAGTGGGGAAATTCCCGTAGGATCAAAGGCGCCGCTAGTCTATGAAGATTCCCCGGAGAAACGGAAAAAGAGTTTCCCGGTTGTCTTGGACAAAACTCAAGATGAAAGGAAAAGTGCCGCCGTGATTCGGTTGCCACATGTTGTTGACAGGAGAATGAAGTCACGAGGACAATCCAAGACTGAATGAATACAGACCTGTTGTCGGGAGTGTGCACAATAACGTCGACCTAGGCTAACGTGTTGAATAGCTCAGTGCTCGTAGTGAAAAGAATCCCGCATGTTTACTATCAGTGTATTTGAGAAAAAATCATGTGTTTTTCATGGCAAATTGGAGATTCAATTCAGATTATGAGCTAGGAATTCATAGGGTATGTACACTTAGCATTTAAATGTTAATAATGTAGAATAGTAAAATGTTAGTTAGAGTTTAGAACTTTAACGTAGTGGTTGCTTTGTAGTCAAGTATAAAAACAGTGTCGGCGACAGTAGACAGTCGCAGTGTTAAACTAACTAGTGTGAGATGTAAATTAGCTCAGCTAGTTGAGGATAGTGAAAGGGGATGATATTTAGTGTGATTGGGAATGGTTGGGGGATAGGGGAAATGTCCAATGGTGGGATCTTCCAGTGGGGGTATACTGGGGTTCTACACTTTGTGTATTGGTCTTTCCTTGTCTTGCCCTAACTAAGGCCCGGGTGAGGAGCTCCTCTGACATGACAGAGATTGGTTCACTGTCATGGATCTGAGTAAGACTGTAGGCCTACACTCATCTAATAGGAGTCAGTATCAGATTGCTCTCACCGAGTCTGTTGTGTCTCTTTCACAGGTTCCCCTCGGGTTTTCAAAGAACAGATGCTGAATTGTTAGTATCATGGAGAACTTGGTACGAGGAGATCTGTTCAGTGGCCTGTGCATTTGGCCCATGAGTAAAGGGTTTATTATGTCACACCACTCGTGAAAGAAATAATGGAGTGTTATTATGTCACACCACGGGTGTAAGAACAATATTGTGTTTGATTTCACACCACAAGTGAAATAACATTAGAGTGTTTGACTTTACACTACAAGTGAAATAAACTTAGAGTGTTTGAATTTACACTACAAGTAAAATAACATTAGAGTGTTTGCTTTTCACACCACAAGTGAAATAACATTAGAGTGTTGCTTTTCACTCTACAAGTGACATAACATTAGAGTGTGGTAACATTTTCACACCACCTGGGAAATATTAATAGGAATTAATTCAAAGAAAGAGAACAGTGTAATAGTGAAAACGGTAGGACTTGTAAGAATGGGTCATTTATTCCAAGGAACCATGTTACTTGTTTTCAATAGGCAAGGAAGGTTTATGTTTCGGAACCATATAGACATTTATTAACAGGGTGTATGATCGCTGCTAGATCAATATCAGACTATATTCGTGATTGGTGACCAGGTATCTGAGTTATCAAAGGGGCTACCGGAGAGAGTCAACATCGAACAAGAGGGACACGGCGTTTGGTGAGGTTTTTGTTTACTGATCCGTGATGATGTGGTGTAACTCGTACAATGATGATCAGACTGTGATCCGGAGCTTTGTGGTCTGAATTCTACATATACACCTTAGAATATGCGACACACATTCTACACATTATACACACACACACACACACACACACACACACACACACTTCTCCCACATATACTCTTGGCTTTAATAAATTTCTTGTATTTATTTGTTGAGGCTAGAGTTGTCAAGTATGTTATGCTGGGGAAAAATGAGAGGGGGCATGATCCAGGGGTGAGCAAGAGTGAGAAGAAGGTGTCTTTGGACTGAGGGAGTGTTGTGGACGGAGTCTGGTAGATATCTCCAGAATAGTGATATGAAAACTGAAATAAATGTGGGTGTTGATTCCCCCCACTCCAGGGACGACACTATAGAAATAATATCTCTCAAGACACTATAGTAGAGAGTGAGTACTTATCACGACAGTCTCTACCTGGCATATCACAACGTATGCGCATCGTTGTCTCTAAATGGCATATTACCACAATAACGTATCAGTGTCTCTACATGGCATATCACGGCACAAATCAGAGGTTACCAAACCACGGCCCGCGGGCCACTTGTGGCCGGCCAGCTGTAAGAAAGTGGCACGCGAGGCCTCATTGTTTAATATAATATGTTTTAATAATTTTAAAAAATGCAGTCTGAACGCCCCGTCAGCGTGCGTTAATTCACCCTCCTCGTGGTTGTTATGCTTAGATATTATCGAATGCGCCTATTCAATGCGCCTATGAAGTTTCAATATATCCCAGCCTTGTCGACCAATCAGAGTGCGCAAGGCGCCGTGTTGTCGTCTGTTACAACTGTTTAGCAGAGTCGGTAGTATTGTGTTGAAATTATATTTTTTTTCAAATAAAAATTTTCCGTAGAATCCTATAAACATGAGTGTGGAAAATCTAAAATCAACAAAGGTAAAAAGCGAAAATGGGAAGATGTTGCTTGATTTGAATTCAACGAAGATTGGACGGAAAAATTTATGTTTATGCCTAGCCGTAGTGGTAAACCAGTTTGCTTAGTCTGCGCATTTTGTGTTTCTGTTATTTAAAAAAAATTTAATCTGGAACGACACTTCACGACCACACATTCAGGCATAAATGCTCAATAACCGATCAATTCGGCGTTAAAAAAAAGATTTCATTGAGAAAGTTCTCTGACTGAGCAGCAGTCGTTTTCACCAAGGCTAACGAACAGAGCAAGAGTGCTGTTGTTGCGTCGTACGAAGTCGTTCTTCTGTTGGCTCGCAAAAAGAAGACATTCACCGATGCAGAAGAAATAATTAAGCCTTCCCTTAAAATTGCTACTAGAATGCTTGGCGATAAAATGTGTGAAACAAAATTTGATCAGATTCCTTTGTCCAATAATACTATGGCCAGGCGAGTTGAAGACTTAGCCAATGATGTTCATCGTCAAGTAGCAGCACATATCAAAAATTGTAATTTTTTCTTTCATTGGCAGTGGATGAATCCACTGTCAATTCTGACTCAGCTCCGGTGGCAGTTTTTGTTCGAGCAATAAACGATACTTTTGAAGTCATTGAAGAACATCTAGGACTTGAATTAATGTATGCAACTACCAAAGGGACTGATCTGTTTGAAACTCTGAAGTTGTGTATAGAGAAAAACAACGTAGAATAGACCAAATTGGACAGTGCATGTAATGACTGTGCTCCGGTTTTGACGGGTAAAAAGTCTGGATGTCTAGCATTATTGGAACAGTTCCTTGGCAGCACTATATATAATATCGTTGTGTCATTCACCATGAAGCTCTGTGTGGAACGAAATTAACCCTGAAACATGTCATGGATGTTGTTCTGAGATGTGTGAACAAAATTCGAAGAAAGGCGCTGAACAGGCGTTAGTTCAGACAGATTCTATCATACCTGAACGAGGAATACGGTGAGCTACTGTTACACTGTGATGTCAGATGGCTGTCTAAAAGGAAAGTTCTCTCCCGTTTCTGGGCACTGAAAAATAGTGTCTATCTGTTTCTGTCTGGAGCAAAATAAAATGCATTGCCTACAGAACGAGGATGTCTACTGAACGTTGAGTTCAGCTGAGTTGAGTTGAGTCAAGAACCGACATCACTACACTCAGGACATTCCCATACGTGCTCAGTCCCCTCGTTCAACTGAACGATGACTGGCTTAATGACTTGGCATTGTTGGTGGAGATCCATCCATCATGTGCCATGCTGATAAGCGTGGGCGGACTTGTTCTGCCATCTCACTCGATCTCCAGAGTCGTGGATCAGCTACGTGTTTCTGTTTCGACCATGCGTCTCATTTAAACTCTTTAAATGCGAGGATCCAGGAAAAAAAAAACTATTCAAAAATTTGTGCGATGACATTTCTTCATTTAAAATGAGGCTACGACTGTTTATCGGACAGCTTACTGAAGGGACTTTAGAAGCGTTTCCAACTTGTGGTGAAAAAGAAATATGACTTGTTACAGTACAAAGTAAAAGTTGGAAGTCTTCTAGATATCTTTCAGTCAAGATTTCAAGATTTCACAATAGAGGAGGTTAATGTTGTTCTCTTCATAAATCCTTCGTATTTCCCATTGCCAAGCTCTGTGAATTACAGCAAAACCTTCAGCACGAAGTAATTGATTTGAAATGCAATTCTGCACTGAGACGTAAATTGTTTCACCTTCAGCTGATCATATGATTTCATTCCGGCGACTATTTTCTGTCCTACAATTTGAAACTTGCGTGCATTCGCCCAGAAATACATTTGTCGTTTTGGTTCGACTTAACAGATGCGAGCAGTCATTTTCCCCAATGACCATTATAAAAACAAGCAACGTTATAGACTCACCGACAATAACGTAGCTGGGCTTATGACTTTGGGCACAACATATTTTTTTGCCCAAACATTGATAAACTGGCATCTGAACTTAAGTAACTGGTTATGGAGAACAGTTACAATTGTAAATTAATTAAATTGATAGCGATTTTCGAAACTGATTAAAAATTTATTGTTGAATGAAATGAAGATTGTAAACAAACCCCACCCCCCGAAAAAAAATTACCGCAGTGTAGCACTGATACTGACTGCCTTTAAAAGTTTTATAATTTTGTTGACCAAAGTTAAGAAAGGTAAGAATGATGTTGCATGACTTTTATATTTTTATAACGTTTTGGCCCTCTTAGCTACCGAAAATAGTAGATATGGCCCTCGGCTTGAAAAGCTTGGGAACCACTGCTCTAAATGCATATAGCTACACAAACGTATAGTTGTCTCTACCTGGGATATCCCCATATAAACAGTATCACTGTGTCTACTTGGCATATCGAGACATACAGGGTATTGTTGTTTCTACTTGACATATTAGAACATAAACGACATCCTTTGCTCCACCTGGCATATCAACATATAAACAACATCGCTTGACTTACTTGACACATCAATATATGCACCACATCGTTTACTTTTCCTGGCATTTCAATTCACACAAACACACACAACAACACAAACACACACACACACACACACACACACACACACACACACACACACACACACACACACACACAGACACACACACACGTAAAGCATCGCCTGCGCACACAAATCATACAATAGACATGTCCGTCACATTAATGATTAATCGATCGACTGCAACAAACAAAACCCAAACAAATAAATTCAATGACGCTCCTGATTGATTCCCGTTCTATACATTCTGACACATCTACTGGAGCTTAAGATCCATTCATAAAACTGAACAATATTCTACAAACGTGCACGATTGTTTCAATCTGCGATTACTCAACTCCCCACATAAACCCACACTCACACAGACACACCGTGTGGTGATCAAGCCTTGCTTCCGCCCCACATAAATCGCTTTGTTGAGTAACACAACCACTGAGTCACACCAGCTGATAATGTGGTCCATTGTGACAGCGATAAAATGCCGACCTTAATATTACATCATTTCCGGACAAATGGGCAGGGGCAATGAAACTGAACTCTGCCGATGACTCTCATAATTTCTGCTCTAAGGGCAATATGGCCTTGCGGGCGATAATGTCTCCCTGACACTTGAATGATGTGAGAGCTTGCTGGTGTTAGGTCTTCTGTTGCCCTTTGTCCTCTATCCGCCATTGTGGCATAAGTGTTAGGTCTTCTGTTGTCCTTTGTCCTATATCCGCCAGTGGAGCATAAGTGTTAGGTCTTCTGTTGCCCTTTATCCTATATCCGCCACTAGAGCATAAGTGTTAGGTCTTCTGTTGCCCTTTGTAACCTTTCCGCCACTGTGACATAAGTGTTAGGTCTTCTGTTGCCCTTTGTAACCTTTCCGCCACTGTGACATAAGTGTTAGGTCTTCTGTTGCCCTTTGTAACCTTTCCGACACTGTGACATAAGTGTTAGGTCTTCTGTTGCCCTATGTCCTATATCCTCCACTGGGTTATAGTTCCCCAACCAACTAACCCCAAGTCCCCCTATCTTTAGCTATCCCATGCAGCTATGTCCGTGTCCCCCAACTCACCCCAAGTCCCCCTATCTTTAGCTATCCCATGCAGCTCTGTCCGTGTCCCCCAACTCACCCCAAGTCCCCCTATCTTTAGCTATCCCATGCAGCTCTGTCCGTGTCCCCCAACTCACCCCAAGTCCTCCTATCTTTAGCTATCCCATGCAGCTCTGTCCGTGTCCCCCAACTCACCCCAAGTCCTCCTATCTTTAGCTATCCCATGCAGCTCTGTCCGTGTCCCCCAACTCACCCCAAGTCCCCCTATCTTTAGCTATCCCATGCAGCTCTGTCCGTGTCCCCCAACTCACCCCAAGTCCCCCTATCTTTAGCTATCCCATGCAGCTCTGTCCGTGTCCCCCAACTCACCCCAAGTCCTCCTATCTTTAGCTATCCCATGCAGCTCTACCCATGTCCTCAACCAACTCACCCCAAGTCCCCCTATCTTTAGCTATCCCATGCAGCTCTACCCATGTCCTCAACCAACTCACCCCAAGTCCCCCTATCTTTAGCTATCCCATGCAGCTCTACCCATGTCCTCAACCAACTCACCCCAATTCCCCCTATCTTTAGCTATCCCATGGAGCTCTACCCATGTCCTCAACCAACTTACCCCAAGTCCCCCCATCTTTAGCTATCCCATGCAGCTCTACCCATGTCCTCAACCAACACACCCCAAGTCCCCCTATCTTTAGCTATCTCATGCAGCTCTACCCATGTCCTCAACCAACTCACCCCAAGTCCCCCTATCTTTAGCTATCCCATGCAGCTCTACCCATGTCCTCAACCAACTCACCCTAAGTCACCCTATCTTTAGCTATCCCATGCAGCTCTGTCCGTGTCCTCAACCAACTCACCACAAGTCCTCCTATCTTTAGCTATCTCATGCAGCTCTGTCCGTGTCCTCAACCAACTCACCCCAAGTCCTCCTATCTTTAGCTATCCCATGCAGCTCTGTCCGTGTCCTCAACCAACTCACCCCAAGTCCTCCTATCTTTAGCTATCCCATGCAGCTCTGTCCGTGTCCCCCAACTCACCCCAAGTCCCCCTATCTTTAGCTATCCCATGCAGCTCTGTCCGTGTCCCCCAACTCACCCCAAGTCCTCCTATCTTTAGCTATCCCATGCAGCTCTGTCCGTGTCCTCAACCAACTCACCCCAAGTCCCCATATCTTTAGCTATCCCATGCAGCTCTACCCATGTCCTCAACCAACTCACCCCAAGTCCCCCTATCTTTAGCTATCCCATGCAGCTCTGTCCGTGTCCTCAACCAACTCACCCCAAGTCCCACTATCTTTAGCTATCCCATGCAGCTCTGTCCGTGTCCTCAACCAACTCACCCCAAGTCCCCCTATCTTTAGCTATCCCATGCAGCTCTGTCCGTGTCCTCAATCAACTCACCCCAAGTCCTCCTATCTTTAGCTATCTCATGCAGCTCTACCCATGTCCTCAACCAACTCACCCCAAGTCCCCCTATCTTTAGCTATCCCATGCAGCTCTGTCCGTGTCCTCAACCAACTCACCCCAAGTCCGCCTATCTTTAGCTATCCCATGCAGCTCTGTCCGTGTCCTCAACCAACTCACCCCAAGTCCCCCTATCTTTAGCTATCCCATGCAGCTCTGTCCGTGTCCCCCAACTCTCCCCAAGTCCTCCTATCTTTAGCTATCTCATGCAGCTCTACCCATGTCCTCAACCAACTCACCCCAAGTCCCCCTATCTTTAGCTATCCCATGCAGCTCTGTCCGTGTCCTCAACCAACTCACCCCAAGTCCCCCTATCTTTAGCTATCCCATGCAGCTCTGTCCGTGTCCTCAACCAACTCACCCCAAGTCCCCCTATCTTTAGCTATCCCATGCAGCTCTGTCCGTGTCCTCAACCAACTCACCCCAAGTCCCCCTATCTTTAGCTATCCCATGCAGCTCTGTCCGTGTCCTCAACCAACTCACCCCAAGTCCCCCTATCTTTAGCTATCCCATGCAGCTCTGTCCGTGTCCTCAACCAACTCACCCCAAGTCCCCCTATCTTTAGCTATCCCATGCAGCTCTGTCCGTGTCCTCAACCAACTCACCCCAAGTCCCCCTATCTTTAGCTATCCCATGCAGCTCTGTCCGTGTCCTCAACCAACTCACCCCAAGTCCCCCTATCTTTAGCTATCCCATGCAGCTCTGTCCGTGTCCCCCAACTCTCCCCAAGTCCTCCTATCTTTAGCTATCCCATGCAGCTCTGTCCGTGTCCTCAACCTACTCACCCCAAGTCCTCCTATCTTTAGCTATCCCATGCAGCTCTGTCCGTGTCCTCAACCAACTCACCCCAAGTTCCCCTATCTTTAGCTATCCCATGCAGCTCTGTCCGTGTCCCCCAACTCACCCCAAGTCCCCCTATCTTTAGCTATCCCATGCAGCTCTGTCCGTGTCCCCCAACTCTCCCCAAGTCCTCCTATCTTTAGCTATCTCATGCAGCTCTACCCATGTCCTCAACCAACTCACCCCAAGTCCCCCTATCTTTAGCTATCCCATGCAGCTCTGTCCGTGTCCTCAACCTACTCACCACAAGTCCCCCTATCTTTAGCTATCCCATGCAGCTCTGTCCGTGTCCTCAACCAACTCACCCCAAGTCCCCCTATCTTTAGCTATCCCATGCAGCTCTGTCCGTGTCCTCAACCAACTCACCCCAAGTCCCCCTATCTTTAGCTATCCCATGCAGCTCTGTCCGTGTCCTCAACCAACTCACCCCAAGTCCTCCTATCTTTAGCTATCTCATGCAGCTCTACCCATGTCCTCAACCAACTCACCCCAAGTCCCCCTATCTTTAGCTATCCCATGCAGCTCTGTCCGTGTCCTCAACCAACTCACCCCAAGTCCCCCTATCTTTAGCTATCCCATGCAGCTCTGTCCGTGTCCTCAACCAACTCACCCCAAGTCCCCCTATCTTTAGCTATCCCATGCAGCTCTGTCCGTGTCCTCAACCAACTCACCCCAAGTTCTCCTATCTGTAGCTATCCCATGCAGCTCTACCCATGTCCTTCCCATATTGTTCATTTCTGTTTCTACTTTTCTCCGAGAGTTTCTTTTATCTTCCTCTTTTTCTCTTGCATCGTGTGTTCCATACTTAAGCTTTTCTAATACTATTTATTCTCAGGTTTTCTCAGCGTATGGTCTACCCAGCACCAGCGAATTTTTTTTTTACCTCTTCTGTTCATTGGTATTTGTCTACTTCTCTCCATGAGTTCCACATTGGTTATGTTGTCACGCCATTTTATTTCTTCTATCTTGCGCAGGAACCAATGAGTAAATGTTTCCGATCCATACAGTAGTAGTGATTCACAGTTAGACTTCACTACTCTACATTATGTGCTAGTTTAATTACTTGTGATGCCAAAACTTTGAGAGATGTATATTTTGTTACAGCCTAACAGTCAGTTATCTCAATGTTATTTTATACACTATTTTCATGTTCTATTGGTTATGTCTGCACTCATTATTCGCTAGTTGAGGAAAAGACTGGTCACCTATTCCTCCCTTCACCCAGGCCTTACAAATGTGATGGTCGTAACAGTTCATGAACCCACAGTAGGTTCCTGTTGTGCATTATTTTGCTTATTAAAACATGTATATGATAATTTCTAAAGGTGTCATTCTGTGGCAGCGTCGTGCAGCTATAATGCTGGTGACGTAAGCAGACTGTTTGATGTCGACTTGCATGAGCAGAGTAGTCAACATTATAAATCTTCCTAGAAAATTGATTGAAGGACTTCTGTACCAAATTCAGTACTGGCGATTGCTTTAACCAACACATTGTAACTGCTATCCTAAGCATGTTAGTAACAGTTACTACTTTAACATGTTATAATAGCTACTACTTTAGCCAACATAAGAATAACTATAACTGTTCCAACTTAGTAATAATAGCTACTAATGGAACCAAATTAGTAATAAGGTCATTTTTTACATGCCTGGGGCCTCTTTAGCATATGGTGCTAGCCTCATATGTGTATACACTAATCGACACTGGAATGCTGATATGGTCAATGTCAATCTGGCAACGTTTACTTTCGAAGATATTTACTGGTACCCAATTTAGGATGGATCGACCCCGGTGAATTTTTAAAATCCACCTAGATGCGAATTCGAACCTATAATCACCGATCCGGCGGATTCCACTGCGCTATTGCAGCTTCCAACTTAATAATAGCAACATCTCTAATTCATGGTTTTTCATGTGGTTGATAACGTGAACTAGTGGTTATTTACAGTGTTGATAACGTGAACTAGTGGTTATTTACAGTGTTGATAACGTGAACTAGTGGTTCTTCGCAGTGTTGATAACGTGAACTACTGGTTCTTCACAGTGTTGATAATGTGAACTATTGGTTCTTCTCAGTGTTGATAACGTGAACTATTGGTTCTTCTCAGTGTTGATAACGTGAACTACTGGTTCTTCACAGTGTTGATAACGTGAACTACTGGTTCTTCACAGTGTTGATAACGTGAACTATAGGTTCTTCACAGTGTTGATAACATGAACTAGTGGTTCTTCACAGTGTTGATAACATGAACTACTGGTTCTTCACAGTGTTGATAACATGAACTATTGGTTCTTCACAGTGTTGATACCGTGAACTATTGGTTCTTCACAGTGTTGATACCGTGAACTATTTTTTCTATACAGTGTTGATAACATGAACTAGTGGTTCTTCACAGTGTTGATACAGTGAACTATTGGTTCTTCACAGTGTTGATACCGTGAACTATTTTTTCTTCACAGTGTTGATAACATGAACTAGTGGTTCTTTACAGTGTTGATACCGTGAACTATTGGTTCTTCACAGTGTTGATACCGTGAGCTACTGGTTCTTCACAGTGTTGATAAAGTGAACTATTGGTTCTTCACAGTGTTGATAATGTGAACTATTGGTTCTTCACAGTGTTGATACCGTGAACTACTAGTTCTTCACAGTGTTGATACCGTGAACTACTGGTTCTTCACAGTGTTGATACCATGGACTATTGGTTCTTCACAGTGTTGATACCGTGAACTATTGGTTCTTCACAGTGTTGATAACGTGAACTATTGGTTCTTCACAGTGTTGATACCGTGAACTACTAGTTCTTCACTGTGTTAATGCCGTGAACTACTGGTTCTTCACAGTGTTGATAACGTGAACTATTGGTTCTTCACATTGTTGATAACGTGAACTACTGGTTCTTCACAGTATTGATACCGTGAACTATTGGTTCTTCACAGTGTTGATACCTTGAACTACTGGTTCTTCACATTGTTGATAACGTGAACTATTGGTTCTTCACAATGTTGATACCGTGAACTATTGGTTCTTCACAGTGTTGATAATGTGAACTACTGGTTCTTCACATTGTTGATAACGTGAACTACTGGTTCTTCACAGTGTTGATACCTTGAACTACTAGTTCTTCACAGTGTTGATACTGTGAACTACTGGTTCTTCACATTATTGATACCATGAACTACTGGTTCTTCACAGTGTTGATAATGTGAACTACTGGTTCTTCACATTGTTGATAACGTGAACTACTGGTTCTTCACAATGTTGATACCGTGAACTATTGGTTCTTCACAGTGTTGATAATGTGAACTACTAGTTCTTCACATTGTTGATAACGTGAACTACTAGTTCTTCACAGTGTTGATACCGTGAACTACTGGTTCTTCACAGTGTTGATACCGTGAACTATTGGTTCTTCACAGTGTTGATAATGTGAACTATTGGTTCCAGCAACTTCGTTAACTGACAAATGTTGCATGTCCTTTGCAAACCATTGCGATCAACCCCCAACCTCTGGTTGATTTACAAGGCAAGTTTACGTTCAGTAGTTTGCCATTGCTTTCTGAACATGAAATATACCTTGAAGTGCAGCTGACAAGTGTAGGGAATGAACTCTGTACCCAACCTTCGGCGGACTGGAAGTTTAAGCGCAAGAGCATTACGCCCCGCGCCCATGATGAATTCTACTTCGTATAGCTGTATACAAGTGACGGAAATGTAGGTCAGAAACAGTGGACGTTCTCGTAACTCTCTCAACACCCATTAATCAAAGTCTGGTGGCATTCAAAGCATTCATTTGTCCAGACAAAATTGAAGTAGATGCCAATAATTGGATCCCTCAAGAGATCTGCGTTTGCATGGCTTGTAAAGCTAGATGTGTCCATTCATCTAGCCTTGGTTAAACAGCCATACATAAGATATGAGCGATTAGATTTACTTCCCCTTGATATTACAAAGCCAGTTGTATAGAAGATAATCTAGTGGGTTATTTATCTTTGGAGGAGATAAAAAGACACTTTAAGATACGACTGCTTGCTGACACAACGTCAAGACAGGATGTATGTGTATATATGTATAAGTATTAATTATGTATGTACGTACATGTATGTTGTGTATACATGCGTATATGCGTATATCTGTGTATGTCCGTGAATGTGTGTTTGAGTGTATGTGAGCCGGCTCCGTGGCGAAGAAGTACGGACGCAGTTCTATATCCCGTACATCCGTGTTAGAAACACAGCTGCGTGGAATTTGGTAGCAGACCGCATTGCGTTGGTTTTTTTACGAAATGGTATGGATGCCGGTAGTTCATAAATCAATGGCAAACTACTGAAAGTAAACTTGCCAAGAGATCACAACAGCAAAAACATGCTGGCTTTGACTGCAACGTCCTGTAAAAGGATATGAAACTTTTTAAAATGAGTGTAAGTGTGTATATATGCATGTGTATATATGTATGTGTATATATGTGCGTGTGTAGATGTATGTGTATATATGCATGTGTATATATGTATGTGTATATATGTATGTGTATATATTATTTGTTTACACTCGTATGTGTGTATGTCTGTGTATGTTTGTATGTCAGTGTATGAGTGTATGAGTGTACGTGTGAATATGTCTATGCGTGCATGTATATTACGTGTATGTGTGTATGAGTGTATGTGTGTACGTGTGAATATGTCTATGCGTGCATGTATATTACGTGTATGTGTGTATGAGTGTATGTGTGCACGTGTGAATATGTCTATGCGTGCATGTATATTACGTGTATGTGTGTATGTGTGTACGTGTGAATATGTCTATGCGTGCATGTATATTGCGTGTATGTGTATATGAGTGTATGTGTGAATATGTCTATGCATGTATATTACGTGTATGTGTGTATGTGTGTACGTGTGAATATGTCTATGCGTGCATGTATATTACGTGTATGTGTATATGAGTGTATGTGTGTACGTGTGAATATGTCTATGCGTGCATGTATATTACGTGTATGTGTATATGAGTGTATGTGTGTACGTGTGAATATGTCTATGCGTGCATGTATATTACGTGTATGTGTGTATGTGTGTACGTGTGAATATGTCTATGCGTGCATGTATATTACGTGTATGTGTGTATGTGTGTACGTGTGAATATGTCTATGCGTGCATGTATATTACGTGTATGTGTGTATGTGTGAATATGTCTATGCGTGCATGTATATTACGTGTATGTGTGTATGAGTGTATGTGGGTACGTGTGAATATGTCTATGCGTGCATGTATATTAAGTGTATGAGTGTATGAGTGTACGTGTGAATATGTCTATGCGTGCATGTATATTACGTGTATGAGTGTATGAGTGTACGTGTGAATATGTCTATGCGTGCATGTATATTACGTGTATGTGTGTATGTCTGTGTATGTTTGTATGTGTGTATGAGTGTATGTGTGTACGTGTGAATATGTCTATGCGTGCATGTATATTACGTGTATGTGTGTATGAGTGTATGTGTGTGCGTGTGAATATGTCTATGCGTGCATGTATATTACGTGTATGAGTGTATGAGTGTATGTGTGAATATGTCTATGCGTGCATGTATATTACGTGTATGAGTGTATGTGTGTATGTGTGAATATGTCTATGCGTGCATGTATATTACGTGTATGTGTGTATGTGTGTATGTGTGAATATGTCTATGCGTGCATGTATATTACGTGTATGAGTGTATGTGTGCATGTGTGAATATGTCTATGCGTGCATGTATATTACGTGTATGAGTGTATGTGTGTATGTGTGAATATGTCTATGCGTGCATGTATATTACGTGTATGTGTGTATGTGTGTACGTGTGAATATGTCTATGCGTGCATGCATATTACGTGTATGGGTGTATGTGTGTATGTGTGAATATGTCTATGCGTGCATGTATATTACGTGTATGAGTGTATGTGTGTACGTGTGAATATGTCTATGCGTGCATGTATATTACGTGTATGTAAGTGTATGAGTGTATGTGTGTACGTGTGAATATGTCTATGCGTGCATGTATATTTCGTGTATGTGTGTATGTGTGAATATGTCTATGCATGTATATTACGTGTATGAGTGTATGTGTGTACGTGTGAATATGTCTATGCGTGCATGTATATTACGTGTATGAGTGTATGTGTGTACGTGTGAATATGTCTATGCGTGCATGTATATTACGTGTATGTGTGTATGAGTGTATGTGTGTACGTGTGAATATGTCTATGCGTGCATGTATATTACGTGTATGTGTGTATGTGTGAATATGTCTATGCATGTATATTACGTGTATGTGACATGTTGGGAGTTGGAAGCAGTACCCACTCTGACTTACCCCACAATGAAGTACAGCTATGAGGATGGGACTGATTTCATTTGGAGGGGATGGGTTCTTGGAAGCCAAAGTGACCCATAATAGCTCTGGAAATCTAGGGGTTTTCCCAGGAAAATTAATTTCTTCCCTCCAAAATCTTCCTTCCTGAAAAGAGAACCTTAATTAGCTCAAGCGTCCCCCACCTATGAACATTTTCCCTTTTAGGTGAAATGGTCATAGGAATTAATAAAATTTAAAGTTCCCTTTTCTGAGTAAACTGGAACCTGGGAGATTACAATAGAACAGAATTTAGCTGTCTATTAGTGTTTACCCAGTCACCTGTAGTTCCAGATACTACCTTTATGTGAAGTAGTTACATTAACTAAACACATAGATAATAATGAAAAGTTTTGTCACACCACAATGAACTGACAGAAAAATGCAGAAACAGTTAATTTTGGTTTATTACTCAAAATTAAAAAAAACCTGTGGAAGTAAACCAGTGATGCATTATGGCATATGAACTAAACCACTTTGGTTCCAGAATACTTTTCTAAGACACAATGGAGATTAGAACTCCTGAAAACTCTCATGGCAGTTCTGGCATTTCATCACTGTACCCCTTCTGATTTCCTAACAAAGTCTCTGCACTACACAAATGTTCTGTTTGTGAACTTTCAGTTGAGTTATTAAGTGAAGCTTGGAATTAAACAGTCTACACATATCCCGGAGAACTTTCTGGAATGCATAACTATATGACACAGTCTTTCCTTATAAAATTGTCTATCAGACTTCAGCCATGATATTAAAAATTTTCAAGTCTTTTGTGAATGATAAAACTGATCCTAATGATCTTAGAAAGTCTCCCCAAATCACTTATGTTGTTACTTCTCCAGGAAGCAAAGCTCAAAGAAGACTTTTGATCAGATCAACTCCTGACAACAGATCTTACTGAGCAGCTCATGATTGGCAGTCCCATGGTACATTATTGGACAATGATCTGCAACTCTGGATCATGAGTACATTATTGGACAATGATCTGCAACTCTGGATCATGACAATCTGCGAACACCGCCATCCTCACCTGACTCAGAAATAAACAAACTCAGGCATGATTTCGTCTGAAGCTTTCCTTCTGAATCAGGATGAGGGACATACAGAGACCTAAACCACATCTAGATGCTTGGCCGGTCGCTCTGCAAGTGCCGAAATTTAGCGTCGCTGGATCCAGAATATTTCGCGGGCGAAATGGTTAACCAATGGACAGAACGGGCTTAAACCACATGATCTGTCCATCATTGGGTGTCACAGCTATTAATACTGTTGACGCCACATTCCTAGCATCCCAATTCTCTCTAGTGCAAACCCTTAGTGAGAAGTGTGTTTTGAAATTGTGATGTGCAGCAGTGAACAAGACGGAGTGCGCAATCATGCGACAGAGCCCACCTCCAGATTGATCTCTGTGGAGAACTATCGTCTCAGTCGTTCACAGCTGACACGGTTCCTTTTGTGATCCCTCTTGTTGGTTTTCCCCTTCATCCGAAGTTGATGGTTCATCAGGAACTGGACAACGACTCAAGAAGTCGGCGCCTACGTTCATTTTCCCAGGAACGTATTCGATTTGGAATGAGTATGGTTGCAACAGCAGCGACCATCGCATGAGTCTTGCGTTCAGATTCCGTGACGATGCCAGAAACATCAAGGGTTGGTGATCACATTGCATTGTAAAATGTTTACTATACAGGTATGCCTGAAACTTTTCCACAGCCCAGATTAGACCAAGGCACTCACGCTCGATCACCGAGTAGTTCCGTTCAGAAGCATTCAGTTTCCTGCTTGCATAAGCTACAGGGAATAGCTCTGAGTGATCATCTCCTTTCCTCTGGAGTAAGGTGGCCCCTATTCCAATATTACTCGCATCTGTGCGGAGCACGAATGAGCGGTCGAGGTTGGGTAGATGTAGGATCGGTTTGGCTGTTAAAGCTTGTTTGAGAGCTGTAAAAGCCTTCTCACAATCAGCTGACCATATGACTTTCTCTGGATTTCCCTTTTTGGTAAGATCCGTTAAGGGTGCAGCCAGTGTGTTGAAGTCTTTGATGTATCTTTGATAGAATCCACATAAGGAGACGAATGATCGAACATCCTTTTTGGTCCTTGGGCGAGGTGCTCTCTGAAGTTTCTCCACATTTCCTTCTTGAGGTGTTATGAAGCCTTGAGATACCTTATGGCCTAGGAAGTCCAATTGTTGAAATCCTATTTGACACTTCTTGGGTCTTGCTGTCAAACCTGTTTCCTTAAGTCGCTTGAACAATAGATGCAATGTTTCGACATGCTCCTCAAATGTTTCAGTAGCAACTAAAATATAATCCATGAAGTGGCTGATGGCCGGATGATGTAATGGGTCAAGTAATCTTCTCATCATGCGTGTAAATACACTTGGAGCGTTACTTAATCCAAATGGAAGAACATTGAACTCGTAGTGTCCTCCAGGAGTACTGAAAGCTAACCACGGTCTGACTTCCGGTTTCACAGGAATTTGGTAATATCCCTTACTGAGATCAATCCTGGTGAAGTATTTGGCTGTGTTGAGACTAGTGAACAGCTGATTCTGGTCGGGTAGAGGTTCTGCCTGAAATTCAGTAATCGCATTGAGCTGTCGATAATCGATGCACATTCTGTGTTCACCATTAGGTTTTCTCAACAACACCACACTAGCACTGTATGGAGATTCAGATGATGATATAATTCCTGATGAGAGCATCTGCTATATCTCTTCCTGCAAAGTATTTTGCTTGGCATAAGGAACTGGGTACGTCTTGACTCGCACAGGTGTATCATCTGTTAGCTTCATATCAAATTCCACTAAATCAGTAAGACCTGGTTTGTCGGTAAGTATTTCTGCATACATTGCCATAAGATCTCGAATTTGCTTCTGTTGATCTGGAGATAGGTTGGGATTGATATCCACATCCTGAAATGTCTCTTTGGCTTGCAGTGTACATTCTGTTCCCATGGTAATTCCTTGTTCTACTTCAGTAGCAACAGCCATAGCCATCAGGTGGGCCGTTTCGGAGGTTGCGGACCTTTCATTCCATTTCTTCAAAAGGTTTATGTGAAACACTTTCAAGTTGCCTTTGACAGAAATTTTGTAGTGAGTGCGAGATATTTTCTCTGTCACCTCAAATGGTCCTTTCCATCCAATTTGCAACTTGTTCTGACTGGTTGGAAGTAGTAGCAGCACTTTTTCACCCACTGTCAGCTCTCTATCTTTTGCCTTCTTGTTGAAATTGCGAGTCATTCTTCGTCGAGCTTGACGCAGATTCACATTCGCTTGTCTCCAACCATGTTGTAGACGTTTCTTCAACTCAGCAACATAAACAGATGCAGTAACAACTGTATCATCTGCATGATCATCAGTCCATGTTCTCAGTAATACTTCCAAGGGTCCCTTGATTGGCCTCCCAAACAACAGTGTTGCGGGCGCAATCCCAGTAGAGTGATGAGGCACTTCCCGGTATGCGAATAATGCAGCAGGAATATATGTGTCCCAATCCTCTGGTTTTTCATGAGCTAACTTTCTCAGAATACTGATGAGGGTACCGTTCCACCGTTCTACACTCCCGTTCGTTTGAGGCAAATGGGGAGATGAATAGATATGGCGAGCATGAAATAGCCGAAAGACTTCTTCCATGAGTTTACTGCGAAACTGTGATGCATTGTCGGTTAGGATTTTGAGGGGAAATCCAATCCGAGTAAATATCTCAAGTAAGGCTTCAGCAATATGCTTGGAGTCACTTGATGGCATTGGAATACTTTCTGCCCACATTGAACAGACGTCCACCAATGTTAATATGTATCGATTCTTCCTCCGCGTCCTGGGGAGTGGTCCGATAATGTCTACAGCAACTCTCTCGAAAGGAGATCCAGTTAGGGGCATCTCACCAAGCGGGACAGGGGGTGTCCTATGTCTTGGGGTCACTCTTTGGCATTCAGGGCATGACTTGACATATCTGGTGATGTCAGAATTCATTCCGGGCCAAAAATAGTGCATGGAAATTCTTTGCATAGTAGCATTTATTCCCATATGCCCACTTAAAGATAAGTTGTGTCCCATATCCAATAGTTGAGCACGATACGTAGACGGGACAATTAATTGAGAATATTCTTGTCCACTTTTACCTGCCTTGCGACATAGAAGTCCACCCTTCATATACATGTCGCCTCTACGTGGAGGTGAATGTGCTTTAGGCAGTTTGTTGAAGCATGGCAACAAGGTGCTGTCAGCACTCTGTGCTTTCTTCAAATCCTCTGATCGAGGGTTGGTCGGAGTCGACGATGCCGGAGTCTTTTCTGTCTGCGAATTAGTCGTCAAAGCAGCGACTATCACAGGCTGTATAGGTTCTCCTAGAAAGACGTAACGACAACCGAGCAGGACTGGATACACGGGATTTTCCATCACCGCTGCCTTGATTGTTCCAGTAACATAACGCGAAGCTATATGTACTCGAGCCACAGGTAGTGACATCTTGGCTGAACTTTTCAAGGGTCCCTGTATAATCACCATTTCCTCAGTCAACTGTTCTGGCTGAACTAAGGATGTTGCTACGACGCAGTCATAATTTAGACCTGTATCATATAAGCAAATGGCGGGGTATCCATTTAGCAAGATGGATTCCATTACCGGAATTTTGGAGTGGGTGTCTTCATGAGTTGTCACACTGGACGTTTCACTAGTGCTCACCTTACGTTCCTTCCGGCGAGTCAGACATGCAACTGTGTGAGGGGTAGGAGGTTTCCTCCGACAATCTTTTGTGTGATGTCCTACCTTCCGGCAATTGGTACAGTAGTCCTTCCCACTCTTCTTGGCAGCCTGAATATAAGTTTGACTGGTGCTCGCAGATTTCTTCAACTTCTTATTGGGGTTGGTGTGTTCTTTTTCTTTGGTCTTGAGTGATTGGTCTGGGGGAGAAGCTTTGGTCATCCGACTCTTACTTCCCACCTCCTTCTGAGATTTCTCCCATCTCTCTGCCAAAAGAATAATTTCCTCAAGTCTATCAGCTCCATTCTGTGTTAAGAACGCCCGAAGTTCTGATGACATTTTATCCCTTAATTGGTCAATCAATATCATCTCTCGGAGTCCTTCAAATGTTTCTTCAAACTTTCCCATCTCTGCCCATTTGTGCAGGTAGGATTTTAATCTTTCAACCCATTGGCCGTAACTTTCCCAAGGCTCCTTCTTAGCTGATCTGAATTTCCTTTTATAGTTAGAAGCGAGTTAGTAAAGCTCTTTTGAGAACATCGTAATCCTGTCGTTCCTCATGACTAAGTCTAGAGAAAATTTCAAAAGCAGTAGTTCTTAAACCCTGGGATAGTTTCACCGACCATTTAGATTCATCAAGCCCACATGTAGAACACATAAGTTCGAACCTGGAAAGATAGTGATCAATCCCTTCAGCGTTCTCATTATATGGTTCTAAAGGAAATGCCATCGCTCCAGTGTGATGGTAGTTTTCCTCTGTCTGTATATCTGTAGTTGGCCTGCGTGTGGAAATGGAGGGGGTGGTAGGAACACCACTCTCCAGTCTCCTCCTCTCCAACTCATTATCCATGCGCCTAATCTCCAACTGATGTTGTCTCTCCTTTTCTCTATTATCCATCTCAGCCTGCAGCTTCCTATCCTCCAACTCTAAAGCTATCCGGCTTTCTCTCTCTTTCTGAATCATTTCAGCCTCTCTGTCTTTTTCCTTCTGAATTATTTCAGCCTCTCTGTCTTTTTCCTTCTGGGTTATCTCAGCCTGTAAACGCTCATGTCTATCGAATTCGTCAGAGACGTATTTCGCGAGCTCAGGACCCTTTAACCCACATGATTTGCCTACATCGACATATTGTTTCCGTAGTAAAGCTGTTTCCGCCATGCTAAATTTTAGATCTTTCCCAAATATTTGAAAAAAATACTAAGTGTCGCCTCTGTCTGATTCAGATAGGAAAACCCCTGTATCTGAAACGGTACAAAGCATGCAATGGCGAAATACAAACAACAAATCAACAATGTAATGTTGCAGGAAAATCTTGCACAAAATCTGGAGTTTTCGACTATTGAGAGAAAAACACCAAACACCCGAAGTCAACCTCACTAGACAATAAAGATTCTGATTTACCCCTCTGATCTACACCTGGTAACATAAGACCTAAAGTGATTTCTAATCAGTGGTTCTGAATCTTGAATTACACAAAGTCCACCTAGTGGCCTTGCAAATGCGGTCCTTAAAATTGTAAATAAAGTTCCGCAAAAAATGTAGAGTTCTGTTTCACTTCAAAAACCTGAAAGAAAATATTCACATATTTCAAGCAATTGTGGTGTGAACAAAATTAACCCACCATGTGGTACCAACAATAAATGTTGTATGGTTACGAGAAAGCACGAGTTCTATCCCGAGACGAGCCTAACAGTAAATGTGACATGTTGGGAGTTGGAAGCAGTACCCACTCTGACTTACCCCACAATGAAGTACAGCTATGAGGATGGGACTGATTTCATTTGGAGGGGGTGGGTTCTTGGAAGCCAAAGTGACCCATAATAGCTCTGGAAATCTAGGGGTTTTCCCAGGAAAATTAATTTCTTCCCTCCAAAATCTTCCATCCCGAAAAGAGAACCTTAATTAGCTCAAGCGTCCCCCACCTATGAACATTTTCTCTTTTAGGTGAAATGGTCATAGGAATTAATAAAATTTAACGTTCCCTTTTCTGAGTAAACTGGAACCTGGGAGATTACAATAGAACAGAATTTAGCTGTCTTTTAGTGTTTACCCAGTCACCTGTAGTTCCAGATAGTACCTTTATGTGAAGTAGTTACATTAACTAAACACATAGATAATAATGAAAAGTTTTGTCACACCACAATGAACTGACAGAAAAATGCAGAAACAGTTAATTTTGGTTTATTACTCAAAATAAAAAAAAACCTGTGGAAGTAAACCAGTGATGCATTATGACATATGAACTAAACCACTTTGGTTTCAGAATACTTTTCTAAGACACAATGGAGATTAGAACTCCTGAAAACTCTCATGGCAGTTCTGGCATTTCATCACTGTACCCCTTCTGATTTCCTAACAAAGTCTCTGCACTACACAAATGTTTTGTTTGTGAACTTTCAGTTGAGTTATTAAGTGAAGCTTGGAATTAAACAGTCTACACATATCCCGGAGAACTTTCTGGAATGCATAACTATATGACACAGTCTTTCCTTATAAAATTGTCTATCAGACTTCAGCCATGAGATTAAAAATTTTCAAATCTTTTGTGAATGATAAAACTGATCCTAATGATCTTAGAAAGTCTCCTCAAATCACTTATGTTGTTACTTCTCCAGGAAGCAAAGCTCAAAGAAGACTTTTGATCAGATCAACTCCTGACAACAGATCTTACTGAGCAGCTCATGATTGGCAGTCCCATGGTACATTATTGGACAATGATCTGCAACTCTGGATCATGAGTACATTATTGGACAATGATATGCAACTCTGGTTCATGACAATCTGCGAACACCGCCATCCTCACCTGACTCAGAAATAAACAAACTCAGGCATGATTTCGTCTGAAGCTTTCCTTCTGAATCAGGATGAGGGACATACAGAGACCTAAACCACATCTAGATGCTTGGCCGGTCGATCTGCAAGTGCCGAAATTTAGCGTCGCTGGACCCAGAATATTTCGCGGGCGAAATGGTTAACCAATGGACAGAACGGGCTTAAACCACATGATCTGTCCATCATTGGGTGTCACAGCTATTAATACTGTTGACGCCACATTCCTAGCATCCCAATTCTCTCTAGTGCAAACCCTTAGTGAGAAGTGTGTTTTGAAATTGTGATGTGCAGCAGTGAACAAGACGGAGTGCGCAATCATGCGACAGTGTATGTGTGTATGTGTGAATATGTCTATGCGTGCATGTATATTACGTGTATGAGTGTATGTGTGTATGTGTGAATATGTCTATGCGTGCATGTATATTACGTGTATGTGTGTATGTGTGAATATGTCTATGCGTGCATGTATATTACGTGTATGAGTGTATGTGTGTATGTGTGAATATGTCTATGCGTGCATGTATATTACGTGTATGTGTGTATGTGTGTATGTGTGAATATGTCTATGCGTGCATGTATATTACGTGTATGTGTGTATGTGTGTATGTGTGAATATGTCTATGCGTGCATGTATATTACGTGTATGTGTGTATGTGTGTACGTGTGAATATGTCTATGCGTGCATGTATATTACGTGTATGTGTGTATGAGTGTATGTGTGTACGTGTGAATATGTCTATGCGTGCATGTATATTACGTGTATGTGTGTATGTGTGTATGTGTGAATATGTCTATGCGTGCATGTATATTACGTGTATGTATATTACGTGTATGTGTGTATGTGTGTATGTGTGAATATGTCTATGCGTGCATGTATATTACGTGTATGTGTGTATGTGTGTATGTGTGAATATGTCTATGTGTGCATGTATATTACGTGTATGTGTGTATGTGTGTATGTGTGAATATGTCTATGCGTGCATGTATATTACGTGTATGTGTGTATGTGTGTATGTGTGAATATGTCTATGTGTGCATGTATATTACGTGTATGTGTGTATGTGTGTATGTGTGAATATGTCTATGCGTGCATGTATATTACGTGTATGTGTGTATGAGTGTATGTGTGTACGTGTGAATATGTCTATGCGTGCATGTATATTACGTGTATGTGTGTATGTGTGAATATGTCTATGCGTGCATGTATATTACGTGTATGTGTGTATGTGCGTATGTGTGAATATGTCTATGCGTGCATGTATATTACGTTTATGAGTGTATGTGTGTATTTGTGAATATGTCTATGCGTGCATGTATATTACGTGTATGTGTGTATGAGTGTATGTGTGTATGTGTGAATATGTCTATGCGTGCATGTATATTACGTGTATGTGTGTATGAGTGTATGTGTGTATGTGTGAATATGTCTATGCGTGCATGTATATTACGTGTATGTGTGTATGAGTGTATGTGTGTATGTGTGAATATGTCTATGCGTTCTTGTATATTACGTGTATGAGTGTATGTGTGTACGTGTGAATATGTCTATGCGTGCATGTATATTACTTGTATGAGTGTATGTGTGAATATGTCTATGCGTGCATGTATATTACGTGTATGAGTGTATGTGTGTACGTGTGAATATGTCTATGCGTGCGTGTATATTACGTGTATGTGTGTATGTGTGAATATGTCTATGCGTGCATGTATATTACGTGTATGAGTGTATGTGTGTATGTGTGTATGTGTGAATATGTCTATGCGTGCATGTATATTACGTGTATGTGTGTATGTGTGTATGTGTGTACGTGTGAATATGTCTATGCGTGCATGTATATTACGTGTATGTGTGTATGTGTGTACGTATATGCTCCGCGACACAGTCACCGTGTTGATTTTACTTTGATACCGGGTCGGGAGGGACGTCTACACCAACCTAATTCCGTTTATTCCATTATTGCAGAAGATTCACAACCACTCACACACTAAACAACCTTTGACCGATAAACCAAGCAAATAACACTTTTTACGATTATTTCAGAAAGCAGAAATGATCGTCTCCATTTCATCTGATTTTATCCCACACAACTCTCTTTTGTGGCAGAGCGGTCTGCCGAAAGCATCATATAGAACACAAACTCCGCATCCTCTCTGCGACGACCCCCGGGAATAATCGAAACAAATGCACTTGCGTACCGAATGATATAGACCAAAATTGAACCCACGACTGTCGAAGCCCCAGGCAGGCGGTTTAACAGATTGGCCACGAAGACCTAATAGACAACATTGTTCCAAGCACCAATGGCTACGTAATCGGATGAGGTGAAAAGACCTCTCCCGCACGAGGTCGTCTTGCTACCGTTGAAAGCACGATCAATGGGATGACGCTTCCACTAGTGGACAGAAACAGACGGAGATGAAACTGCTTGCACCCAATCTAGCAGATGGTTGACTGACTGCTTTAGTGGGGGTAATAGTATTGTGCTTTTTTTCTGATAGCACTTCCTTTTCTAATCGCATTAGGCCACTGCGTTGTTTGAGTTGCTTGTTCATGCTCTGGCTTTCAAGCGAAGGACGTGAACAATTGGATACACTAGGGGACGACAATGTAATAATATTAATACATGTAATGGCCCTTTTTATCGCTAATAAGAAATGCGTAGCTGTTGCTGGACGCACTAGAATATATGGAGGCGATATTGTTTAGTGGCTAATGTCCTGGCATGTCTATTTGGTTCAAATAAACTCAAAGGGGGAGAGGGATATATATATATATATATATATATATATATATATATATATATATATATATATATATATATATATATATATATGTGTGTGTGTGTGTGTGTGTGTGTGTGTGTGTGTGTATGTGTTTTGCCAGTTCCGAAGCGGAGGGAATCAGGACGCAGTTTGTAATCCCTCACACCCGCGTTCGAAACACAGCTGTGTGCGATTTTCCTCAGCAAACCGTCTAACGTTGTTTTTGTTTTTGTTTTGTTAGTTTTTTTACGAAATGGTATGGGTGTCGGTGGTTCAGACAGCAATGGCAAACTACTGAACGTAAACTTGCCAAAAGATCACCACAGAAAACTAAAAATACGCTGGTGTTGACTGCGACGTCCTGTAAGGGATATGCAACTAACTTAAAACAAAAATATGTATGTATGTGGTCTAACCAGCGGCACGAAATTAATACATTACAATTTTCCGAGATATAAGAATTGAATCGAGTTGATTCAAAAACCGACAACACAGCACAGTGGACATCCTCATCTTCAGCAGCCAGCGAAGAGTCTAAATACCAGTGGTGCCAGCAGCAGTCTGGAACCAGACAATCATGCCTCTTTATTAAATGTTCATTACTATATTAGACATAACAGTACGGTCCGGTATTTTTGTCCGTTTGTGTTTTGATCCATTCAAAGTTTTGGGACCATGGATTACATCATATCATATTCAAATAATGATGACGCCGTGTTAAAATAAACGTGTGCTAGAATATCCGACCAGCGAAGTAATAAATAACAGCTTGATGCATAGTGAAAACGTTTTTGAAGATTCTCTGGATTACGGCTGTTTGAGTGGTAACTCGAGTATAGAACGTGTGACTCGAGTGTGGGACTGTTGAATCCTGCATTGATTTGGTGAATCGAAAATGGAAATGGTGAATCAAAAATGGAACTGGTGAGTGGAGTAATGAGCTGGTAATATGAGCATGGAACTGATAAATCGAATACGGAATTGTTAAACGGAGCATTGAACTGTTAAATCGAGAATGGAAAAGGTAAATCGAGAATGGAAATGGTAAATCGAGTGTGGGGTGGTATATCAAGTATGAAACTTATGAATGGTGGTGGTAAATAAAGTATGGAACTGATTAATCTAGTATGGAACTGGTTAATCTAGTATTTTTTATTCGCATATCCTTTACAGGACATTGCAGTCAACACCAGCATTTTTCAGCTGCCGTTGATATCTTGATAAGTTTTACGTTCAGTAGTTTGCCATTGTTTTCTGAATGACCGGTTCACATATCTCCGTTAATAACCAGCGCGACGCGATCCGCTGCCGAATCTCGCGCAGCTGTGCTGCACACGTGGGTATACGGGATTATGAACAACGTTCTTAACCTCTTCGCCATAGTGATCGGCTAGTCTAGTATGGAACTGGTTAATCTAGTATTGAACTGGTTAATCTAGTATGGAACTGGTTAATCTAGTATGGAACTGGTTAATCTAGTGTGGAACTGGTTAATCTAATAATGATCTGTTTAATCGAGTATGAAACTGGTGAACTGAGCCTAGAAATTGTGAATCGAGTGTGGAACCAGTAAATGGAAAATGGAACTGGCGAAACGGGTATACAAATGGTGAATAAAGTATGAAACTAGTGATTCCAGTATGCAACTGGTGAAACGAGTATAAAATTGGTGAATAAAGTATGAAACTAGTGATTCCAGTATGCAACTGGTGAACTGAGTATAAAACTCGTGAATAGAGTATGGAATTTCTAGCTGTGAAGACAGGCTAGGATTGTTCAGGCGTGAAGTTAGCTAGCTCTCAACAAGGATAATAAACAGTAACCTTCTAGAGGGCTGCAAGAGAGGCTGAGCCCGTACTGGCTTGTCCTGATTAGTCATTATAATCATATTCATACTCCAAACATCCAAACTCATATGAATATGAGTTTGCAGTTTACACATATTGTAATACATATCTAGGTTCTCTGTGTTATTCAGTTACACATTGTATACTTTTTGTTTCTGTCTATTTTGAAACCTGAAGTGTGGACGTATCCTGCTCATTTATATAATGTATTGTTACAATACCACACTAATTAATTTTGTAGAATATTAATCAATAAATCACCTCACCCGGAACCGATCCGTGCATGGCCATTTTAGTATGCTTAGGTCCTACCGGACTACCACGAACGCGATCTAATTGCGTTTTCTTCATTAATTATGTAGTCGAAGCCTTTCGCGAACAACAGATAACGTCAGACATTGAGAATAATTTGATACCGGATTCTTTGTGATGAAATAGCACGAAAAGGAAAATGGAAATCAGTTATTTGTGAGAATAACAAAAGCAAAATATGGGTTAAAACGACCTTTTCATGTCTTTATGGGCAGTTTCTTATTTTGCTCACTCTTGTTCTTCTCCAGATCTATTTCCTCCGTCTTCTTAATCTGCATGTTATTTACCCGGCCTTACAGTCTGCTTCATTTTACTTCTGCATTTTGGTTCATCCGCAAAGAGCATTGGGCCATCCTCATTGTATACTAAGCTCTCATTTAATCTGAAGATCTGTTCGTGTTTGTCGCAAATTATCCGTCTCTTTATAGAGCAAATAAATAATGATGTCATGGAAGATATTGTCGTAATACCAGCAAACAGCAGCAACTCAATCAGGTTTACGTACCGCGACTAGCACCAGACAGAGATTCACAGAAATCAATAATTCTCACATAAAAGGGGGAAAAAATGTCGTGCAGGGGGGTCATAAAGTAACCAGTCAACAGACCAACGAACAAACCAACCGACCGACCAACAACACGCCAGCCAGCCAGCCCGCCATCCAACCAACCAACCAAACAAACAACCAACTGACCAACCATCCAGCTAACTAAACAACTAACCAACTAACCCACTAGCCAGCCAACCAACCAATCAGCTAACTTAACAACCAACCAACCAACCAACCAAACAAACTACCAACCAGCTAACTAAACAACCAACCAACCAGCCACAGCCAGCTAACTAAACAACCAACCAACCAGCCAGCCAACCAGCCAACCATATTGTCAACCTAGGAAACAATCAAGCAACTATCACACCAATCACCCAACGGTCCTTAATGTACAGCATCAGTCGAACAAGTTTGTTCACAGACATTTGTCACGCGTGTTGCCAATTGTCTCCAGTAAATATTACTGTGTCACGATAATAAACTTTCCATAATCTGTTTACTACATCTCACTGTCTCATTTTCCTTCCAGCCTGAGTGTGGACAAGATATTTCCTTCCAACATAAGGATTGTCAGGATATTTGTTTTCCCTTTGTCAGCATTGTCACGATATTTTCTTCCCATATTAGCATTGTCACAATACTTTCTTCCAATCTTAGTATTGCCGCGATACTTCTTTCCGATCTTAGTATTATCAAGATATTTTCTTGCAATCTTAGTATTTTCGCGATGCTTTCTTTCAGTCTTAGTATTATCACGATATTTTCTTCCAACCTTAGTATTGTCACGATGTTTTCTTTCACTTTTAGTATTGTGACAACATTTTCTTCCAATGTTAGTATTGTCACGATATTTCTTCCATCCTTAATGTGATCACAATTCTTTTCTTCCAATTATATAATGTTATGCTATTTTCTTCCAAACTTAGTATTTTCACAATATGTTCCAGTATATTCCACGGTTAAGCGAATCTCGTGACATCCCATTTCTCATGATATGACCAAAGTATATATGGATCGTCTATTTTTGAGACAAGTATTTAGTTATGATTATTAGTTGTTTGTTTTAGACATCTACATTGTGTCTTTCACCTTCCCAAGATGTTCTTAGCATTCTTCGGTACATCTCAAGGGGGATCTTTTTCTTAAACAAATCTCAATGACCAATGCAAGTGTGTTAAATAATGTTCAATGACCAAACGCAAGTGTGTTAAACAATGTCCATTTCATGGAGTTCTACTTCTTCTTCTTCTGGGATCGTCCGGAATGTTGTTTTGGACGTAATTGCGTTGGGCCTATTTACAGAGAGCTGCGATATTTGCAACTTTCAGCCGACACATCCGATTCCTTCAGGCATTTGTTGACCGGGTTAACCTTCCAGGTTCTGCGTCTGATATTATAATTTCACGTCTTCAATACACCTTAAAGATTAACGGGCTTCCCTGGCCTATGGGGTAGTGAGACGGGGAGTTTCATAATTCTCCGACATAGAGAGTCCAGGGGTCGAAATCAGACACGGACGATTAAGAAGCAGGCCTATTTTGGTTGATTTCTACGATATGATACGTTCAGAAAGCTATGACAAACTATTGAACTGAAAGTTGCCTGAAGCTCTATATACAAACGAGAGGATGACCCCGGAAAAGATGGATGGCTAGATGGAGTAAAAAATATCAGGACATCGCTGTCAACATCAGCATCTTTCAGCTGATTGTTGATTTCTTGGCATGATTACGCTCAGTAGTTTGCCATTGCTTTCTGAGCGACCGGCACACATACCCCGTAAGTTACCAACGCTGAGAGAACCGCTACCAATTCTCACACACATCTCGTTACTGACGAGAGTAAACGGGATTACGAAGAAAGTCGTGTAACCCCTAGACCAGAGAGACCGGCATTTTATACATAACACACATAATGTTACAAAGAATTACAAAACAAGCAGCAGGCGCGCTGGCGGAGTTGATAGACAACTACACCGGTAATATTATGATCACGGTCGGGCGGGTGTTCGACACGCTGTCACAATGTGAACGCACTTTCACATTACAGATCCATACTGCGTTGGGACTATTAATTAACCCTTAGTGGCTTGCATGTTAGATGTTACTAACTACAGATACAGTCAGAGCTGATTGTGTTACTGGGTCTTTGATGCGTTTGAAACACGACAGTGTTAATAACTAACGCAGAAATTAATGGTTTCCTAAATGTAACTTCAAAGATAATGTGCTAGTCTGACACTAGCCAATGTACTCAAATTATTTGGGAACATGGATAACAACAGAGGAAGATGTAGTCCTCCTCCTCTTTCTACTCTTCTTCTTCTTCTCCTCCTCCTCCTTCTTCATCGTCTTCTTCTACATCGTCTTCTTCTTCTTCTACTTCTGCTTCTTCTCTTCGTTCTCCTTCTCCTCCTCCTTCTTCATCGTCTTCTTCTACATCGTCTTCTTCTTCTTCTACTTCTGCTTCTTCTTTTCGTTCTCCTTCTCCTCCTTTCCTGCTCCTCCTTCTTCTTCGTTGTCTTCTTCTCCTCCTTCTTCTTCTTCTCTTCCTTCTTTTTCTTCTTCTCCTCATCCTCTTTCTCCTCTACCTCTGCCTTCTTCTTCCGAAGCCTGGTCTGGAACACACATAGATAATCACGACTCTCGAATGCTCTCAGTCACCTGAAATTGTGACGTAGCTGGTTTTGTTTACATTTGATGTCACCTGATATTGTAATGTCGCTGGTGTTGTTTATATGTGTTGTCACCTGATATTGTGATGTAGCTCATGTTGTTTATATTGTTGTAACCTGATATTGTGATGTCGCTGGTGTTGTTTATGTTTGTTGTAACCTGATATTGTGATGTCGTTGGTGTTGTATATATTTGTTGTCACCTGATATTGTGATGTCGCTGGTGTTGTTTATATTTGTTGTCACCTGATATTGTGATGTAGCTCATGTTTATATTTGTTGTCACCTGATATTGTAATGTCGCTGGTGTTGTTTATATGTGTTGTCACCTGATATTGTGATGTAGCTCATGTTGTTTATATTGTTGTAACCTGATATTGTGATGTCGCTGGTGTTGTTTATGTTTGTTGTAACCTGATATTGTGATGTCGTTGGTGTTGTATATATTTGTTGTCACCTGATATTGTAATGTCGCTGGTGTTGTTTATATGTGTTGTCACCTGATATTGTGATGTAGCTCATGTTGTTTATATTGTTGTAACCTGATATTGTGATGTCGCTGGTGTTGTTTATGTTTGTTGTAACCTGATATTGTGATGTCGCTGGTGTTGTTTATATTTGTTGTCACCTGATATTGTGATGTCACTGATAATGTTTATATTTATTGTAACCTGATATTGTGATGTCGCTAGTGTTGTTTATATTTGTTGTCACCTGATATTGTGATGCAGCTGGTGTTGTTTATATTTGTTGTCACCTGATATTGTGATGTAGCTCATGTTTATATTTGTTGTCACCTGATATTGTGATGTCGCTGGTGTTGTTTATGTTTGTTGTAACCTGATATTGTGATGTCGCTGGTGTTGTTTATATTTGTTGTCACCTGATATTGTGATGTCACTGATGTTGTTTATATTGTTGTAACCTGATATTGTGATGTCGCTGGTGTTGTTTATATTTGTTGTCACCTCATATTGTGATGTCGCTGGTGTTGTTTATGTTTGTTGTCACCTGATATTGTGATGTAGCTCATGTTTATATGTGTTGTAACCTGATATTGTGATGTAGCTCATGTTTATATTTGTTGTCACCTGATATTGTGATGTCACCGGTGTTGTATATATTTGTTGACACCTGATATTGTGATGTCACCGGTGTTGTTTATATTTGTTGTCACCTGATATTGTAATGCCGCCGGTGTTGTTTATATTTGTTGTCACCTGATATTGTGATGTCGCTGGTGTTGTATATATTTGTTGTAACCTGATATTTTGATTTCGCTGGTGTTGTTTATGTTTGTAGTAACCTTATATTTTGATTTCGCTGGTGTTGTTTATATTTGTTGTAACCTGATATTGTGATGTCGTTGGTGTTGTATATATTTGTTGTCACCTGAAATTGTGATGTAGCTGGAGTTGTTTATATTTGTTGTCACCTGATATTGTGATGTAGCTCATGTTTATATTTGTTGTCACCTGATATTGTGATGTCGCTGGTGTTGTTTATGTTTGTTGTAACCTGATATTGTGATGTCGCTGGTGTTGTTTATATTTGTTGTCACCTGATATTGTGATGTCACTGATGTTGTTTATGTTGTTGTAATCTGATATTGTGATGTCGCTGGTGTTGTTTATATTTGTTGTCACCTGATATTGTGATGTAGTTGGTGTTGTTTATATTTGTTGTTACCTGATATTTTATGTAGCTCATGTTTATATTTGTTGTCACCTGATATTGTTATGTCACCGGTGTTGTATATATTTGTTGACACCTGATATTGTGATGTAGCTGGTGTTGTTTATGTTTGTTGTAACCTGATATTGTAATGCCGCCGGTGTTGTTTATATTTGTTGTAACCTGATATTGTGATGTCGCTGGTGTTGTATATATTTTTTGTAACCTGATATTTTGATTTCGCTGGTGTTGTTGATGTTTGTTGTCACCTGATATTGTAATGCCGCCGGTGTTGTTTATATTTGTTGTCACTTGATATTGTGGTGTCACTGATGTTGTTTATATTGTTGTAACCTGATATTGTGATGTCGCTCGTGTTGTTGATGTTTGTTGTAATCTGATATTTTGATGTCGCTGGTGTTGTTTATATTGTTGTCACCTGATATTGTAATGCCGCCGGTGTTGTTTATATTTGTTGTCACCTGATATTGTGATGTAGCTCATGTTTATATTTGTTATCACCTGATATTGTGATGTCGCTGGTGTTGTTTATATTTGTTCTAACCTGATATTGTGATGTCGTTGGTGTTGTATATATTTGTTGTCACCTGAAATTGTGATGTCGCTGGTGTTGTTTATATTTGTTGTCACCTGATATTGTGATTTAGCTCATGTTTATATTTGTTGTCACCTGATATTGTGATGTCGCTGGTGTTGTTTATGTTTGTTGTAACCTGATATTGTGATGTCGCTGGTGTTGTTTATATTTGTTGTCACCTGATATTGTGATGTCACTGATGTTGTTTATATTGTTGTAACCTGATATTGTGATGTCGCTGGTGTTGTTTATATTTGTTGTCACCTGATATTGTGATGTAGTTGGTGTTGTTTATATTTGTTGTTACCTGATATTGTGATGTAGCTCATGTTTATATTTGTTGTCACCTGATATTGTGATGTCACCGGTGTTGTATATATTTGTTGACACCTGATATTGTGATGTAGCTGGTGTTGTTTATGTTTGTTGTAACCTGATATTGTGATGTCGCGGTTTTTGTTTATATTTGTTGTAACCTGATATTGTAATGCCGCCGGTGTTGTTTATATTGTTGTCACCTGATATTGTAATGCCGCCGGTGTTGTTTATATTTGTTGTAACCTGATATTGTGATGTCTCTGGTGTTGTTTATATTGTTGTAACCTGATATTGTGATGTCACCGGTGTTGTTTATATTTGTTGTCACCTGATATTGTGATGTAGCTGGTGTTGTTTATGTTTGTTGTAACCTGATATTGTGATGTCGCTGTTTTTGTTTATATTTGTTGTAACCTGATATCGTAATGCCGCCGGTGTTGTTTATATTGTTGTCACCTGATATTGTAATGCCGCCGGTGTTGTTTATATTGTTGTCACCTGATATTGTGATGTCGCTGGTGTTGTTTATGTTTGTTGTAACCTGATATTTTGATGTCGCTGGTGTTGTTTATATTGCTGTCACCTGATATTGTAACGCCGCCGGTGTTGTTTATATTTGTTGTCACCTGATATTGTGATGTCACTGGTGTTGTTTATATTTGTTGTCACCTGATATTGTTATGTCGCCGGTGTTGTTTATATTTGTTGTCACCTGATATTGTGATGTAGCTCATGTTTATATTTGTTGTCACCTGATATTGTGATGTCGCTGGTGTTGTTTATATTTGTTGTCACCTGATATTGTTATGTCGCCGGTGTTGTTTATATTTGTTGCCAGGCTGATTAAGCTTGTGTATTCATCTTTCCATGTATTTCCACATAAGACTAGTGTCTCTGTTCTACCGCTTCTGTTAAACTTAACATTTTATCGATGTCATTATATACAGTTCCCCTTCAATACAACTGAAATTCTAGCTTGTAAGTAAAACAATAAACAATTACTGAACGAACGGGATTCCGAAGTGGCGTTTTTAAGGAGCTAAGATATCAAATGTCTCATTATGTTCATTGCCTCAGATCAAATCGATTGTGCCATTGACAATGAAAGTCGATTACAATAGATCGCCAGCAATCTTTGTCGTTTCTCGTATTTTCTCTGATAACGTGGTCTGTATCTGAATTTTATATCTGCGTATATGTTTATCCTGGTTTGTTTAGCTTTAATTTCGTCGAACATTATCACGTTCCCTGCCAAATGGCGGTCATGGCTCTCCGCATATCTAAGTCAATGGTGTTTTAAATCAATTCTGCTGATTATATCCCTCCATGTACCAGTCTCAGTGCTTCCAGCATAATTTCTCTCGATCTACCTCTGGCTCTTTTCTTCACTGATCTTTCCACCGGTATCATGACTTTCAGGTTTTATTTTGCTGTCTGAGCATCCGAATCCTTTACGACAGTTACAAGGTATGTATTCGCCTATGATTGTAATCGTTCCAGAAATTCAACGCTATGGGTGCTAGTATAAAGGCGAAAGTCATGCATCGGGTGCACCGTGATCTGCTGACATCTTACTGCACCTTTTGACTTAGTTGGGAGAAAGCCAGCTTCTTTCCTTTTTTTCTCCGGCCTTTTGGTCTCTGATGCCAACTCCACACACGAGTTTAGGTGTGTGGCCTTGTTAATGCATGCGAGAGATAGGTTAGAAGGCAACGTTATATGTGAGTAGATAATATCAAGCTAGAGACTGGAAGACAACGTTACATGTGGGTAGACAACCTCAAGAGATGAACTGGAATACAACGTTACATGTGGGTAGATAACCTCAAGAGATGAACTGGAATACACCGTTACATGTGTGTAGACAACATCACGTTAAGGACAGGAAGACAGCTTTACATGTGGGTAGACAACCTCAATAGATGAGCTGGAAGACAACGTTACATGTGGGTATACAACCTGAAGAGATGAACTGGAAGACAATGTTAGATGTGGGTAAACAACATCAAGAGATGACCTGAAATACAACGTTACATGTGGGTAGAGAACATCAAGACTTGAACTGAAAGACAACGTTACATGTGGGTAGAGAACATTAAGACGTGGACTGAAAGACAACGTTACATGTGGGTAGACAACCTAAAGAGATGACCTGAAAGACAACGTTACATGTGGGTAGACAACCTCAAGACGTGGACTGAAAGACAACGTTACATGTGGGTAGACAACCTCAAGAGATGACCTGAAAGACAACGTTACATGTGGGTAGAGAACATCAAGACGTGGACTGAAAGACAACGTTACATGTGGGTAGAGAACATCAAGACTTGGACTGAAAGACAACGTTACATGTGGGTAGAGAACATCAAGACGTGGACTGACAGATAATGTTACATGTGGGTAGAGAACATCAAGACGTGGACTGAAAGACAACGTTACATGTGGGTAGACAACATCAAGACGTGGACTGAAAGACAACGTTACATGTGGGTAGAGAACATCAAGACGTGGACTGAAAGACAACGTTACATGTGGGTAGAGAACATCAAGACGTGGACTGAAAGATAACGTTACATGTGGGTAGAGAACATCAAGACGTGGACTGAAAGATAACGTTACATGTGGGTAGAGAACATCAAGACGTGGACTGAAAGATAACGTTACATGTGGGTAGAGAACATCAAGAGATGACCTGAAAGACAACGTTACATGTGGGTAGAGAACATCAAGACGTGGACTGAAAGATAACGTTACATGTGGGTAGAGAACATCAAGACGTGGACTGAAAGATAACGTTACATGTGGGTAGAGAACATCAAGAGATGACCTGAAAGACAACGTTACATGTGGGTAGACAACCTCAAGAGATGACCTGAAAGACAACGTTACATGTGGGTAGACAACATCAAGACGTGGACTGAAAGACAAAGTTACATGTGGGTAGAGAACATCAAGACGTGGACTGAAAGACAACGTTACATGTGGGTAGACAACATCAATAATTTGATTGGAAGACCACGTTACATGTGGGTAGACAACCTCAAGAGATGACCTGAAAGGCAACGTTACATGTGGGTAGACAACCTCAAGAGATGACCTGAAAGGCAACGTTACATATGGGTAGACAACATCAAGACGTGGACTGAAAGACAACGTTACATGTGGGTAGACAACCTCAAGAGATGAAAGACAACGTTACATGTGGGCAGACAACATTAAGACGTGGACTGAAAGACAACGTTACATGTGGGCAGACAACGTTAAGACGTGGACTGAAAGACAACGTTACATGTGGGTAGACAACCTCAAGAGATGACCTGAAAGGCAACGTTACATGTGGGTAGACAACATCAATAATTTGATTGGAAGACAACGTTACATGTGGGTAGACAACCTCAAGAGATGACCTGAAAGGCAACGTTACATGTGGGTAGACAACATCAATAATTTGATTGGAAGACAACGTTACATGTGGGTAGACAACCTCAAGAGATGACCTGAAAGACAACGTTACATGTGGGTAGACAACATCAATAATTTGATTGGAAGACAACGTTACATGTGGGTAGACAACCTCAAGAGATGACCTGAAAGGCAACGTTACATGTGAGTAGACAACCTCAAGAGATGACCTGAAAGGCAACGTTACATGTGGGTAGACAACATCAAGACGTGGACTGAAAGACAACGTTACATGTGGGTAGACAACCTCAAGACGTGGACTGACAGATAATGTTACATGTGGGTACAGAACATCAAGACGTGGACTGAAAGACAACGTTACATGTGGGTAGACAACATCAATAATTTGATTGGAAGACCACGTTACATGTGGGTAGACAACATCAAGAGATGTTCTGGTTGAAGTGTGCATAAAAGCACGTTGAAAACGCAGGACAGAAGTGGTCAGAGACTCATTACAGCCCATCTTCAATGCAGATAGGACACTTGATAATACAGACTATGACGACACCTGATGGTGGTCCAGCAATATAGCAATGATCCAGTAACAATCCCACATACACGCACTTACACATACACACAGATAAACAAACACATTACCATCAAACTTCCAACCACGTCCCCATAGACTGACGGATGCCTCCATGGAAAGAGAGCGATGACTTCATGGCTACACACAAGCCCACAACAAGAGAACTTGTACACGCGGGGCTGTGTCACAGTGACACTTTTTGTTCCCTGATAAACAAGTCATTTGTCCTCACTGAAGATTGTTTCACACTCAGTATCCATCTATTTCTTGTGCTGCATGCCAATGTTTGCACTGGTCAAACATTGGTATTGTAAATACATCTCGACATGTCCGTTATTTGAGGTAATTGTTACAGTCACGGACGCCTGGGATGTTTTCCAACTATTCTGGTCGCTCTCGCGAGTATTCTTCTCTGACTTTATTCTAATCATGCCTGTCTTCCTTTATTTCCTTTCAACTTTGTGTCTCTTTTCCTGTTATTACTTTTTTTTTCTTTGTTTATTTTCTAGCTACTGATGTTGTTGCTGCTGCTGCTACTGCCGCCTCACCTCGCCGCCGCCGCTTCTTCTTCTTCTTCTTCTTCTTCTTCTTCTTCTTCTTCTTCTTCTTCTTCTTCTTCTTCTTCTTCTTCTTCTTCTTCTTCTTCTTCTTCTTCTTCTTCTTTCACTCCCACTTCTCCTTTTCTTCTTCCTCCTTTCCCATTGAGATTACTAATGGAGTATAGGCATAGAACCACTTTTCTTATTTTCTTCATTTTTTTCATTCTAGTTTTTCTTTCCTTTTGCATACTGTTCTTGCATATTTTTTTTTTTTCGTTTATTATTTATAAAAAATTTGTTAATTACTGTTATTCATTTAATTCGACCACACAATAAAGAATATAAATATAATAACACTACACACTCCAATGAAGAATGCGGGCCGGGATTTTTTCACGTGGACTTCTAGTAACAAAATTTCCCCTGGTCTCTGGGTAGTGAGATCGGATGTCAGTGTGTATTCTTGCGCACGTAAAAAATCCCTTGGCAGGTTGAAATTGAAAATGAATAGCTTAACGGTGCTGCCCGGGAAAATTTTCGAGTTAAAAATCTACCCAAATATTTTAGGATCCTCGACAGTGCTACGGAGTTCGTGCACTGAGCTGAGTTTCCCCGGACTCAGCTTGAGTTAGGACTATAACGAAGCACTTATAGGTTACACCCGTGTGCCGTGATGTTGATCCGTCGACTATACTAAACTAAAACTAAACATTATGAGGACCTGCGAACAAGGAGGAATAGGTTACCAATCTTCCCCTCGCTTTGACAAGCGACGAGCCTTGGAATCGCACGCGAGTCGGACTATACACATGAAATTGCCAGCGTAGTCTGCCGTCAACTTCGCTAGCGTGCCTGCACATTCATGTTAAATAAGCTTTCCTGCAGAAATAATAATTGGAGGAAACCAACTGCAGATATATTCGCATACACTGGTAATGTGCCAGCATAATCATCAGCTTAAAACGGATTGACTGATGTTGGCACATGACAGGTTTATCTAGTGATATATCCAGTTCATATTAGCATTTGTTGCCTGTTGATGATTTACTAGGCAATGTTTAATTCAGCCGTTTGCCATTGCTTTCTGAGCGGTCGATGCCTCATACCATCAAAATCAACGCAAAACGGTCTGCTTCCTAAATCGTTCACTGCTGATTTCGAACCCTTGGGAATGTATGTCCGGGAAGTATGAAACCCCGCGTCTCACTATTCCACAAGACGAAGCGCTGGTGAATGACTGTGGTAATGACGATTCCTGTATGGTCGCGATTGCTAGTGCAACATTGCCAGTGCTAATAGAACAGTATGGACCGTTGTTAAATACATGTTGTCATATATGTTTTATCGGTTGTCGTTATGTTTTTGTTTTTGTCGCGTTGAAATATGCATTTTGTTTTTCGCTTTGTATTTGCACTACCTTAATTACACTTTATCAAAACCAAGGCTAAAAGTTAATTCCAGGAATTATGTTTGTTGCTGGAGTTGTTTCAGGTCCCAGTTAGTGATGGGAATTATCGTGCAGCGCTAGTTGATTGAGCGGTGTGTTCACTTGTTATTTCAAATGTGCTTTTGTTATTGTTGTTGTTGTCTTCCATTTATGCCGTTAAGCGTCGTGGGTAGGATGAATTTAAGTTCCAGCGCTGTGACTAGCACCTTTCCTTCCGATTTCCTCCATGATTTGTGAGCAGTATTATCTAACACCAAGTAAATTCCCAACCGGTTCCCAAGACCTACCATAGGTTCTTTACCTACTTAACCCTACTTGTATTCATTCCAATTACGGGGCCTTGATTGAGTCCCGTCTTGATATTTTTCGTCACTATCTCCCCGTGTCGTGAGTGGGTAAGTTGCGCTCCTGCTGCCTTCTTTGTGTAATGATGCTAATAAAGCGATGAATAGCCAACTTAAAGTGTACACTTAAGAAACATAGATATGACCGAGCCACGATACTATGTATGGTCTTGTATTGCAGGGGTAACCTCCTCTAATCAAGCGATTGCTGACAAATGTGGATTAGAAACAAATAATACTCATCCACATGGAAGTAGATAACTGTCATTACTGTCTATCGTACGTTGCGGTGTAGGACAGGAGGTTGCCACCTCGCAAGTGTAGTTCCCACGAACTGTGCAGGTTGACGTTTCATTGTTTCTCTCGACAGAAAAAGAATCCATCACTTTACCAAGGATTCGAACCCGAGCATAGAACAACGGCATGTTTGATCTGTTTTGGTTTGTTGACAAAAGGTGCACGAGCGTTTTCACAACTGTATAATGGCGACGCTAATGCAGTATCTAGTTGGGTGACGCACTTGTTTACTTTAACTGGACAATGGTGGTGTTTGGTTTGACGAGTGTAACGTTTGGTGCACTCATAGATCTGAATTTTTGGTGATAAATATAGCACGTACTCTAAAATCTACATTCGTCCCTTTGTACCAGTGCCAAACATGCCTCCACGGTTGTTGATCTGTTGTTATTACTCCATGGCAGCACTTTGGAAAGACTCAATGCACAAACAAGTCCCAGCTGTTACATCCAATAAGGACAATACTCCTCAAACAGGATCTGTTTTCCGATGGCAGGTCACTAGATGTGATCGTTGCGGGAATTACATCGATTTATGCATCTATATTCTAGTCGCATAAAGGCATGCCGCAAGTCTAACACTGAACGTACATAACTACCGTAACTACACTGCTGGGGTAATTGTTTAATTGATTATCTGGAATGGACGTAGTGTCATCACTGGGGACAGATCCAGACGAGGTAGCCACGGTCGCACTGTGGATATTGGCAGTTTATGTGATCTCCGCATGCAATTCGGGCTGTTACTGCCACGAGAGATGCCAAACTAAATTTGTTGTGTTTCGTTCGCTCCCTTTGAATTCGATCATAGTCCACACACGTGCTGCTAGTGCTAGGAATTGCTACTTCTACTAGTGAGATTGGGGGTCGATGTGGGCGAAAGTATTAAAGAGTGCTCTCTTAACCTTCCGATGCGCTGATGGCGGAATAGTGGTTTCAAACCAGACAAGAAACAGTTGGGGTAAAATCTTGATTTCTTGTCCTTGACTTGGGGACGTACATTACAAGTCACTTAGAAGTCGGAGTGGTTTGCCTGATTGTTGGGGTGGGGTAAATGGGCGGGAGCACTGGTAATATGGAACGCTAATCTATATGCAACAATCAGTCCAGTGCATTTTAAAATAGTAGCAACTACTATTAGTACTATGTGAACTAGGCTTCAGCTCAAATCTAGTGAATGAGAAATAAAAAGAGTTCGACAGATGATGTGTGTTTCTCACTGAGATAATTAGAGGAAGAGAAGAAGAAGAGGAAATCTTCACGCTTAATTCCCTCAAAGCCGAAGCAAATTGCACAGAAATAGGAGTAAAAGGAAATGAATATGCATTTCCTATACAATGTTGAGCAACATCAATTTTATTCCAAAGAGTTTATTACCTCCTCTTAGAATACATTGCTATAATAAAGTAAAATATGAAATCATATTCTTTCTCGTGTGGCTGTTGTGGCAATAATATCCTGCTTTTGTTAACTATCACAAACGGGAGGACTGGGGTGACCAAAATTAATTACTTCCTGTACATAAAGCAGTTCGGAGACGAGTAGCTTGCAGCGGTCGTTGCGTTTCGAGCCAGACTGAGTTGCTGTCTCTGTAGCTGGCATAGTGTTGATAGTTAGTTAGTTAGTTATAGACAGAGATGGTTGCTTTTCTGTTGGTGTTATAGTGTTTATTATAGACAGAGATGGTTGCTTTTCTGTTGGTGTTATATTATAGACAGAGATGGTTGCTTTTCTGTTGGTGTTATAGTGTTTATTATAGACAGAGATGGTTGCTTTTCTGTTGGTGTTATAGTGTTTATTATAGACAGAGATGGTTGCTTTTCTGTTGGTGTTATAGTGTTTATTATAGACAGAGATGGTTGCTTTTCTGTTGGTGTTATAGTGTTTATTATAGACAGAGATGGTTGCTTTTCTGTTGGTGTTATAGTGTTTATTATAGACAGAGATGGTTGCTTTTCTGTTGGTGTTATAGTGTTTATTATAGACAGAGATGGTTGCTTTTCTGTTGGTGTTATAGTGTTTATTATAGACAGAGATGGTTGCTTTTCTGTTGGTGTTATAGTGTTTATTATAGACAGAGACGGTTGCTTTTCTGTTGGTGTTATAGTGTTTATTATAGACAGAGATGGTTGCTTTTCTGTTGGTGTTATAGTGTTTATTATAGACAGAGATGGTTGCTTTTCTGTTGGTGTTATAGTGTTTATTATAGACAGAGATGGTTGCTTTTCTGTTGGTGTTATAGTGTTTATTATAGACAGAGATGGTTGCTTTTCTGTTGGTGTTATAGTGTTTATTATAGACAGAGATGGTTGCTTTTCTGTTGGTGTTATAGTGTTTATTATAGACAGAGATGGTTGCTTTTCTGTTGGTGTTATAGTGTTTATTATAGACAGAGATGGTTGCTTTTCTGTTGGTGTTATAGTGTTTATTATAGACAGAGATGGTTGCTTTTTCTATTGGTCATATTCTGTTTATTATAGACAGAGATGGTTGCTTTCTCTGTTTTGCGCTATAGAGTTTATTATAGACAGAGATGGTTGCTTTATCTGTTAGTTCTATAATGTTTATTATAGACAGAACTGGTTGCTTTCTGTATTGGTTCTATAGTGTTTACTACAGATAGAGATGGTTGGTTGCTTTCTCTGTTGGTGCTATAATGTTAACATCTAGAAGTTGTTGCCTTCTCTGTAGAACTACAGCGGTGACAGTTAGAGTCTAATGCTTTCTATACAGAACCAGTTACTTACAGACAGTAGTGTTTTAAGCTTTCTCTGACGGTTAGAATGTATTTACAACTAATGTTTGTCACGTTATCTTGAGCACTATTTTCATTAAGTTTATACCACTGTTTTATTTTCTTAGCTCCCTCTATTTGAGCTCAACCATAGTCCTTACACGCTATTTCTAGCAACACTGGACTGAATTGTGAGTGTGGATTGGATTTCCCTATTACGAGTGTCCCTCGCCATCAGATGAATCCATCCCGACTTCAGAGGTTCTTGTAATTTACGTCCCCAAGTCATGGACGAGAAGTCCACATTTTAGTTCAACATTATGTTCACATCCACATTATGTTCACATCCACAGGCACTGGACAAGTAATTGTTCTGAGATTGTTTACTTTGATTTGTTTGCTGGTGGTGTGCCACAATGTGTTCCTGTCACGAAATACTGGAGGTCGTCGACCCGGATAATCAAAGGACAGAGACCGTCAGTCTATGCCGCTACAACTTGTTTGTTGCGGAGAACAGGTCCCCGATTAAACACCGTCAGATCTCTTTGAATGCGGTGAACGTATTTACCGAGAGAAACGGAAAATCGTCTATATCAAAGGAGATTGTCGGCATGTTTTTGTACAAGGATCTAAAGACGAGAGAAGAGTAGGGATGACTTGGTAGGGAGAAAAACCAGTAACGTCTTACAGGCAAATTCTATGCTGGCTGAAAATAACGTTTTACATTCAGTGTGCTAACGAGGATTAAACCGAGAGGAAGTGTTTACCCATTCTTTGTCCAATTAAAAAAATGAATTTCAATGTCCAGTGGTGTTTAAAGGCAACGGACATTTGTACAGGATGTGCATGTGTAATTCCAATTCAGGACGAGAATAGTTGTTATAAGTTAGTGCTCTAGCTTAGTAATCGAGCATAATGAACTTGCGTGTGTGACCGTAGTGTAGGAGTGTCGGCAGCAGTAGGCTGAGGCGTGAATTAGGCTGTGTAGAGTGATGTGTCATTGCACTTGGTAGGGTAAGAACCATGACATGAGAAGATATTCCGCAAGATTTAGAGGGGGTGGGGAGATGAAGGATAGGTCTATGCTTGGATATTCTGGTAGGGGTGTCTACTGGGGTTTCTGTGCTTTTCCTTTGGCTTTTCCTTCTTGCACCTCGTCTACGGTAATGTGATGAACTCCTCTGTCTTATGCCAGAGTCTAGTCTATGAGGATATAGATGTTACAGTCTGAGTACGGCCTTAGGCCTACACTCACATATAATGAGTCTGAGTAGGGTTGATATCACCGGGTGTTATCTCTTCGACAGGTTCCACTTGAAAGTGAAATTACCTTCCACTCTGAGAAGAAGAAAATGGCACTACTCTGGTGCAGTGCTAACTGACATCAAGCTTTGAACCCTGTTTCTCAAAGAAGGTCAGACAATGCATGAGCTAAATTGAACATAAGAAATGAGTCACGAGAAGAGAGACTGATCAGTGGATGTATTACAAACAACCACGACAGTATTAACAATAATATTTACCCTAAAAGGTGTAGAAAGGGAAAGACTATAAAGCAATAACATTTTCCCTGCTTACATGAACATTTCGTTGATGGATAGACAACAGTGTGTCGGCGATATATTGTTTGGACAGTGTTTGTGTGCGTTCATCAATGGACTATATTAAATACCGATATCGTTTGTGTAGAAATAAAGGACACGAACTAACAAAATCACTCATTGGTGACCAGACTTTCAAACGTTCCAGGACATTTTGGAAGAAGTCCAAAATCGGTCGGAGAGACACATCATCGGGTGAGCTCCTTCCAGTTCTGTGCTGTTTGTGAACTTGTATGGCCGTAGCATGATGAGGAAGGTGATGCTGATCCTAGACTGAATAGTCCTATCTCTCATACACGATAGAATACACCACAGATTTCTATACACATACACTACGCACACCTGACATATTTTCTTCATTAAATATTTTATGATTTGTTGGAAGACAGTGTTGTGTGGGTATGTTATTGAGGTATAGAAAGAGAGATAGTGATATCAAGACTGAACGGGGGGAGGGGGGTGTAGACAAAGGTCCGGCAGTAGACCAAAACTGAGAAAAGGGAATTTAAAAGGTGTGCTTGTTGATTCTGCCCCCCCCCCCCCCCCAGGGACGACAAGTGACAGTTCCCGCTATTTAACCCGGCCTGAGATTAGACTGGCCGTGCGGCGAATGGGTTACAAACGCAAGTGGAAATCCCGCATGCCGCGTTCGAAACACAACTGCGGGGGATTTGGAAGCAGACGGACTTAGACTGGTTTTCGTATAATGGTATGAGCTCCCATCGTTCCGAAAGCAAAGGCAAACAACTGAACGTAAGCTTGCCAACAAATCACAAACAGCTAACAAATTTCGGGGTTGACAGCGACGTCCTATAAAGGAGATGCAACTGACTTTGAGATTAGAGATACATATTACCCCAGTGGCGAGGTTGTTACGCCACCTACCTCGCGCTCCGAATGTCGTGGGTTCGATTCCGGATTACGTCATCCGGTTTACGAGTGAAATTTTCTCGGAGACGTCTGTGGGTCGTCGCTAGAGCTATGGTGTTCGAGTATTGTGCGACGCTTTCCGCAGGTGGCCCATAGGAAAGAGACCGAGCCATACGGGATAAAACCCGGTGCAGTGAAATGTATCATCCTGCTGTTTAATACCTTTTTAAATACATTCCACAGTGCCGTGTCTTGTGTGGCTCTCTTTAATACAGTGTATGTCTGCTACCAGTGGTAGCGTACCACTGATCTGGCCATGAGCGTATTATAAATGGTGTCCTTAGTCTACCCTTTCCAACATGTACAAACAGGTCAGAACAGATACACAGTGGAGTAATCATTATCTTCCATTTTTTGCCAACAAGCGTCGTGGGATAGAATAGTTGGCGCTCCAGCGCACCCGATGAGTGGCACTGGATAGTGTCATTCCATGTGATTGTACGATGCATTTGATGTGGCCAATCCATTTTCATCTCGGGCGTCCTCTTGCTCTAGTATCAGATCTTCTGTGATGTAGGACCAGTGCTGGTAGTTGATGGTCTTGCATTCTAACGAGATGGTCAAATCATTTGATCTTATGACTTTCAGTAAATGTGGCATAAGGTGTTGATCCCACTGTCTGTTTGATAACGTCATTTCTTACTCGGTCTCTGATAGTTAAGTTGGCAGCTCTTCTCAAGCATCTCATCTCACATGTGTAGATTTTGCGTAAGTGTAATTTGATTAAGGTCCACGTTTGACATTGGTAGCATATGGTTGACGTGAATATGCTATTTATTATCTGTCGTTTTGCGGACAAAATTATATTTTAATGCTTCAGTATTGGTTATAGTTGATATATAAATAAACTAGCTTTTTGACGTCTGATTTCTATTTCTCTGTCTATTCTGCCATCTGCTGTGATCTTACTTCCAAGATATTTTAATTTTTTAACATAGGGAAACATAACGGAGTAAACTGTATGATTTCTGATATGTAGTCTGGTAGGTAATTATGGAGGAAATTCAAAGAGAAGCGTGACTCTATCAGCGCTTTTGTCGGAAATACGCCGAAAAAGCGAACAACAACAGCTAATGTATGAAACAGACACAGTGAAGTAAATGAACAATTACCCGAAGGTGATGATCACATTTAGAAGAGACTGCAGATAGTGGTGAGATGGGAGGGAAGACCTGGGAATTATAAACATACTAGATTTTCATATGAGAGTGGAGGTCAGGGCTGCGGCATTGAAATCAATTGCCATTGCTTCGTATGCAAAGACCATAACCTTCTCTGAAGTTCACGTTTGGGAAAGTTCAGGATAGATGACAATTGCATGAGTGGAAGTCTCCGTCGCAAGTGGTAAAGCCGCTTGACTAGCGCTGGAAAGGTTGTGTGTTTGTTTCAGGTCTCAGTTTTTTGGTTCACGAGTGCAATTTTATTGAAGACTTCTGGGGGTCGTCGCTGGAGTTCGACCCTTTCAGCAGGCCGCTATGCAGAAAGAGATCGAGTTATATGGGATATATCCAGTTGACATGAAGTCGATCTTTTCATCTTTATATCTCTACTTCTATTTTGTTGTTGTTGCTTTCGCTCGTTTTGATCTCAAGCGTAGTCTGTACATACCACTTCTAGTACCACGTGGATTAAATTTTGCCTATGGATTAGCTTTCCTTATTACCAGTGTCCCTCGCCATCAGGTGAACCTACTACGACTTCTATTGTACTTGCAATTGTTCCCCCAAGTCAAGGACGATAAGTCAACATTTTAGTCTAGCTGTAGGGGTTGAACTTCTTATCTCGGCATCAGAACATTGAATGTTTAAGAACACGCATTTTTATTCATTCGGTCACGCTGACTTCTACCCCCTATTTTTCTGTGGATGCAACATGTGGGGTGTCTCAACCATTGGGGGATCTGTGTGAATACACTGCCAAGGTCATGCTGGGTTGCCCACAAAACGAGATAACCAATTTGCTGGCTTCAAAAGCACACACCATATTGACATTGTTGATGGATAGATGGAGTATACTGTGCAGTAAATGACAACATTAGCCAAGCTGACATTTCTTAATGAATGTTCTCGATGCTGGCTGTGGGAGTGAGGCACCCAGTATAGAACTGGTCGCAGATGAGGACACTCCCCTGGTATAGGTAACCAGCCCGTAAGAGGAACAATCAGCACTCCCATGACGCGACCTTTTCTTCGAGAGGTCATGCTTTAATGGGGTGTGTCTCAAGTGCAGTGACGTCAATTCTTCATCATAAATCAATGTTCATACAAGTTAGCACTCAAACACCGTATCATTGTGGACAGTTCACAATATCACACACGCACACACACACACACACACACACACGCACGCAAACACACACACACACACGCACGCACACACATACACACACACACACACACACACACACATATATATATATATAATATCAGTCTGCAGATAAAAATATACAACAATAAAATACAACACAACAGTGGTGTATTTTCATCCTCGATACCCACACTGATGTTTTCTACTGCCTAATGTTAACAGCACTCCAGGTGTGGGTAGAACTTTCTACTGGAACATGTGAGGAAATAATGTGCAGTTGTAGTTATCGAAGAGTACATAAATGCAACAGAAGCACTGGAAGTTCCGGGTACGTCATATCTTGATAGAATGCCCATTACTTGGTTCATAAACAGGCAGGCAGGCAGGCAGGCAGGCAGGCAGGCAGGCAGGCAGGCAGGCAGGCAGGCAGACAGACAGACAGACAGACAGACAGACAGACAGACAGACAGACAGACAGACAGACAGACGGACGGACGGACAGACAGACAGACAGACAGACGGACGGACAGACAGACAGACAGACAGATTTGTTGCTTTATTGATTGTGTCATTCTTCTGTCGATTTTCCAATAAATAGAGTTTAAATCACAAACTTTCCAAAAAGCCTCGAAATTAGAAGTCGCTTTAGTAATTTGCCCCTTTCGAATGATACTCCGCCAGAAGTAAGCAAATAATGCGCGTTTGGAAGAGATGGTGACCTTAGTTACTGATTCCATAAACAGAGCAAGCAGGATTGAGTGATATCTTAGAGTTATTACTTGTAATCATTTCAATGAGATTATTTGTGGTCTCCCTAGAGTTTTCGTGCTCCAACGTGCCAAGAGATGTGATTATTTGATCTCGTCTTTTCGGTTCGTAATGAGAAAAAACTAATTGAGTCTTTTTCTGTACGTACACAAGGGACCCCAACTGGTAATCTTCATTACATTGAGCTTCATCTCTGAAAGGAAGCTACAGATCCTGTTTTAGAGATGAAAAACGCCGGGTGAATCCACTTAATTGTAAAAATAGTACCGGGTCAAATATTGCCCAGGACAAGTTCAATGTTTTCTAGCTCAAGGAAAGCAAATTACAAGAAATAACACAGTGGAGACATAATTAGGCGCTGTTTTGTTGCCTCAGAAGTTAGAACACAACAGAAATGGAACAATTATTTTACTTCCATACGATATCTCACTGTTCACCAGTTTTTCATGAAGGTTCCACTTACAGAGATGTTAACAGTCATCATCATCATCATCATCATCATCATCATCATCATCATCATCATCATCACCTTGAGGTTAATGGGTGAGTTAGAATAGTTGATAGTCCGTGATCGGACAATCCTTCCACGCCTGCGTTCGTCGTCTTGCTATGTGAGGGGAAATAAAATTGGCTACCTATTTCTTCGTGCATTCAAGCCTACACAATTCGAGGCCCTTTCACATCACAGACTCATAAGCAGAAAACTGCTTCTGGAAACATATGAGGAAAAAAAGACAACAACGACAAAGGTGTGATGAATTCATCGGATATTTTCAATCACATTCGCTTCTACTTCTTGTGCACTGTATATCCCATTAGGGTAAAGGGCTACAACCAGCTCACTCCAAGTGATATTTCCTGCAACCCCCATTGTGTTCTCATCATATCTGTCTTTAATTCTCGTCTCAGTGTGTTTTCAGGTCTTTCACTATTTCATTCGCCCTGTGATTTCCTGACAAGGGAGTGTCTAATTACGCTAGTTATGGTGTCTCAATATATATCCTATCTCTCGCAAACGTCTCTTCCCTATCTCTAGATGTACTGGAATGTGATTAGTTTCCTCCATGGTCTCTAACTACGCTGGTGATTCTGTCATACCACTTCAATCCCACTATTCTGGGCAGACACCTATTAATGAATGTCTATAGTTTATTAGTAATTCTTATTTATTTTCCACCATGTTTCTTACCCATACAGAAGTAGTCGATCGGTATGAATAGAGAGTTCAAATTTAGCTATGGGCGATTTGGAATCAGGCCGCTTTGCATTGATTTCGACGGTATGGGGTGTCGGCGTTTAGTAAGCAAATGATATAGTATGATTTATGATTATACACTTGTAGTATAAAAATATGACAAATGATTTAGAAAGCAAAATGGCGGGAGGGGGGGGGGGGGGGCTGAGTGTATTTGCCTATGATTTCGTCGGTATAGGGTGTCGGCTTTTAGTAAGCGAATGATATAGTATGATTTACGATTTGTTTATGATTATAGTATGATAATATGACAGCATGAGAAGTGGGAACAGCATGGCTACATAGACTATTCAACCATGTTTGGGTAGAACAACAGACACCACAAGACTGGGGAAACGCCATAATTGTCCTAATTTGGAAAAACACAGACAGCAAAAGAGACTGCACACAATACATAGGCATTTCACTGTTGAGCCATACTGGGAAAATATTTTGCAAATTTTTTGAGAAAAGATTACGAACTGTTATAGAACCCCAGCTAAGCGAAACACAACTTGGATTTAGGAAAAAAAACAAATGATGCACACATGCCATTTTTGCTCTAAGACAACTTATAGAAAAATCAATCGAATTCAATGAAACACTATACTTAGCCTTTGTCGACCAAGAAATTGATAGAGTAAATAGAAATAAGCTGTGGGAAATCCTTAAACACTATGGAGTGAGTACACATCTAACAAACCTATTAGATACTTATACAACAACAGTGAATCCAAGGTGAGAGCAACTGGAGGACACTCAGAACCCTTCACCATAAGATCTGGAGTACGACAAGGTTGTGTCCTGTCCCCTCTCTTGTTCATAACATATATAGACAACATATGTAAAGAAACCAGCCAAACAGAGACCGCAGGCACACCACATGACGAGAACACAGAAGAAGAACCATCTGCAAATCTAACCATTAGAGCACTCCTGTTTGCGGACGACCAATCACTAATAGCAAAATCAGAAGCTGAATTACAAGACCACATGAATAGTCTAAACGAAATGTGTAGGGAACATAACATGAAAATTAGTACAAGTAAACCAGAGGTACTGACTATAACTAAAGAAGAAAAAGCAACAACGATTCACATAAACGAACATCCCTTTAAACAAGTAAAGAGTTTCAAGTATCTAGGAAGTATAATATCATCAAATGGCAAATCAGAAGACGAGATCGCGAATAGATGCAATAAGGCAAACCAACTCATTGGACAAATGGCACCAAAACTAAAGAACAAACATGTATCAATAACTACTAAGAAAGCACTTTAGAACACAATCTTCCTACCAACTCTATGTTACCAATGCCAAACCTGGACAATTACAGAAAAAGAGGGGGGGGGGATCACAACAACAGAAATGAGATTCCTGAGAAGAATACTTAATGTATCAAGAAGAGATAAGATCAGAAATGAAGAAATCAGGACTAAAGTGGGGGTTATGGCTGCACTAGATTTTATTAGGAGGCAGCAAGTCAAATGGTTTGGCCATGCAAGTAGGTTACCAGCTAACAGTATACCACAACAAGCAATGATGTACATACCAGAGGGAAGCAGAGGAAGAGGCCGTCCACGTAAACTATGGGCGAAGGGAATAATAGAGTCCATGGGAATATCTATACATGAAGCCCATAAGCTGTTTATACTTCACCTCGACACCGCAAGGTACAAGAGGAACATATTAAGATGAATTGAGATGAGATGAATATGACAAATGATTTAGTAAGCAAAATAAGAGGGAGGGGGGGGGGCTGAGCGGTCCCGAGGTATGGTGTCCGCCTCGAGTGCTGGAGGTCCCGGGTTCAAGCCCCGGTGAGGGCGGGGATTTTTTCACGTGGACTTCTAGTAACAAAACTGTTCCCTGGTCTCTGGGTAGTGAGATCGGACGCCCGTTTATATTGTTGCGCACGTAAAAAATCCCTTGGCGGTTGGAAATCGAAAAAGAGTAGCCTAACGGCGCTGCCCGGGCAAAATTTCGAGCTAAAAATCTACACAAAGTATTTAAGGATCCTCATCGGCGAGGCGTTCGTGCACTGAGCTGAAATTCTCCAGACTTAGGCTTGAGTTAGGAGTAGAACGGATCTCTTATGGGTTACACCCGTGTGCCGTGATGTTGGTCCATCGACTAAACTAAACTAAATTAAATTAGTAAGCAAATACAAACTACTGAACTAAAATTGCCTGGTAGATCATGCACGGTCAATAAATTATGGGTTTGACTGCAACGTCCTGTAAAGCACATGCAACTAACAATTTATTCAGCGCAGGCGCTGATTAAGCGATTATGTCACACTCGCTGCATTTCAATATATATATTGAGCTCTGAGAAACACCAATGTACTTGTAGCCTCTGTAATGTAGCTGTGTTTTTTTTTTTCCACGACCTCATTTTCTGTTCCTCTGAACGTTGCACTGTGTTGAACACAGATGAAACAAAGTAACAGGACAGGACAATTTAAACAAAGTAGCTAAAATAGAGACCAGAAGTAAATGGGAAATAGAAGTAGGATTAGGTAAAAAGTGAGATAAAAGGTCAAGGAAAAGAAGAATCACCCAGAAAATGGTGTGACAGTGGTTGAAGGCTTGGTTCCTGGGACATGGAACGGGGGTCGGGTACCAGGAAGTTGGACACGGGACATTGAAGCCACCTTGTGTATGAAAATGTTTAAGGCAGGGGAAATGGCAATGGATCAGGAATTCTAAAGGCGTTTGAGAGCGACTTTCTGCAAGGGAATTGCTACGTGATTATGCGATTCTCCGCAAGAATGGCTGTTGCGTATTCATGATATTATTACACATCAGATATGACTGAGCTACCGTTTCTGTTAGCACCGAATGTTAGGCGTCCCTCACCAAACCCGACATCCCACATTGTTTCAATGGCTTCGGACGGGGGAGCGCAAATCGGACAGTACAAACCTTACCCTGGTACGAGGAAATGCAGAATAAAGACTAAATATTATGGCAGGGCAGACAATGCCCTAAATCTTGGTTTGCTGCTAGTCTAAGATTGAAGCTCTGACAGGCGGATAGAATTGCTTTGCTGATCTGACAACTTCTGTAGATTGTCTTGTTCCAGATGTATTGGTATTACCTTTTCTCTGGCGTAAAGTAGGCAGGGAGAGAGAGAGAGAGAGAGAGAGAGAGAGAGAGAGAGAGAGAGAGAGAGAGAGAGAGAGAGAGAGAGTTCATCTGTATGGACAAGACAGTCTCTAAATTCAGTGCAGGTAGTGTGCTATGGGGAGGTATAAATCCACTTCACACACTATCATCTATCAAGACGGTCAGGTACCAGACAGTATGAGTGAATTACGGATGTGACTGACGTATTATTGGTGAGACTATGATGCTAGCCTGATTACATGAACTGAGGGTGAAGACTTGTCAGGTACGCTGATCCCGCCTTCGAGGACACAGTTAGCAGAAATACTTTGGGATGGATGTTGCTCTGTAGGATTGAGCACCCATGGGAATGCCCAATGTCAGTGGCGTCGTTCGACATAGCATAACATAGCATAACATAACATAGCATAACATAGAATGACATACCATAGCAAACATAACATAACAAAGCATTACACATCAGTAGATAGCACGTTTGTAGTGCCATCCTTGAGTGGTAATTTAAAAAAAAAGTAAAACAAAAGAAAAACAAAGTATTGAAAATGGTAAACTAAATCATATTGTATGCAGTCAGTTTTACCTATAATTGAGTTTTAAGCGTTCTGCTACTGTTTCAGATGTTTATTTCTGCCGTTAATTTAAATTACACAAGAATAATATGTATATCGTATCTACCATTATCTGGCAAATTAACACGTTCCTGATTTATTTAGTGTTATCTATTTATTACGTTGTTGCTGTTAAGTATTTACAAGGTGTGCAGCTGTTTATTAAAATGTAATTTACGTGTCATATTCTCGATGCATTAATCATGTGTATGCTGCTATCAGGCAGATCACTGGTTTCCAAAGTGACACGTACCAGTCCATTTGACCATGCAAAGATGTTGCTTGAATGTGTGTTTGTGTCTATGTGTCTATATGTGTACGTATGGTGGGGAAATTATGGTATGTTCTAGGCCAGTGGTTCCCAAGCTTTTCAAGCTGGGGGTCATTTCGACTATTTTCGGTAGTTAAGCGGGCCACAACTTTATAAAATTCGTGCAATATCATTCTTACCCTTCTTAACTTTCGTCAACAAAATTCAAACACTTTAAATACAGTCAGTGTCAGTACTACTCTGCGGTCATGTTTTGGTTTAAAAACAAAAGTTGATTTAACAATAAATTTTAAATCAATTTCGAAAATCGCTATTAATATAATTAATTTACAATTGTAACTGTTCTTCCAAAGTCATAAGCGCAGCTAGGTTACTGTCGGTGAGTCTGGAAAGTAGCTTGTTTTTTTTATAACAGCCATTGCGGTAAATAACTGCTCGCATCTGTAAGTCGAACCAAAACGACAAATGTATCTCTGAGCGAATGAACACAAGTGTTCAAATTGTTCGACAGACAATAGTCGCCAGAATGAAATCGTATGATCAGCTGAAGGTTGCGAACTGAACAGGCACATTCGATAATATCTGAATATAACTACCACGAGCAGAGAAAATTATCCCACGCGGACGGGAAGCTCCGAGTGCATTTTTTTATATTATTAAAATATATTATTTTAAATAACGAGGCCTCGCGTGCCACTTACTAACATCTGGCGGGCCACAAGTTTGGGAACCTCTGGTCTATGTCATTCCTTTTATACCAGGTTTTGGTGCGGCTACGACGATGTTGAAAAAACCTATTTGCTATTATTAGTCCATGTTCGGAGCATATGTTGAGTAGATGTTGACCATTGCTGTTACAATCAGTCTCTTTGTCGCTGAATGAATGGCCCCATGCAATCATCCCACGGTGTTCTTCGTGTGCCTATTCGTCCGTTAAAATCACCCATCACAATTAGTTCATCTGTCTCCTTGACATTACGGGAAAACATTGTTTTGAATTTCTGAAACGTTGCCTCCCATTACCAACTGTGAAGCGATTGGATGGATTACTCAAGCTAAAGTGTAAAATATCGGTACCGAAGTGTCGATTGAGATTTCTCGAGGAATACCTAAAGACGGGAATATTCCCTGACCGGTATTTCAGATCTCTCAGGGCGGACAGAATATGTCCAACAAGAAAAACCTGAGACGACTGACAAAAAACCAGATAGAAGAAACCCAGTCAAAGCTGGCCAACCTCAAGCGCACACATAGTTCTGCCTACTACGACAATCGGCATTACTGTGCGAACATGTGTATATTTCAGTTTGAAGGATTTATCTAGTTAACTCACTTTACGTTGTGTGATTTCTGCAGTATGTACCTGACGAGATGCAGCGAAATATGCCAGGCAATAAATCGTGCAATCTATTGTTTGTGTCTTCGTTATTCAAAATAAATTTAGTGTTGATAATGGCTTTCGCTTTGTCTGGATGTAACAAACAACCCACTCCATGTTTAGCTGTAGCTCGCTGGTCGACTCCACTCCATATAAGAACGTAACCTTCATGTGTTCGTTTCTTGTTCTGCCCCTCCTAGTGTCTGCGAGTCCTAATAATTGAATATTTGATTTTTTTTTTAACTCTACGACAGCTGGTTCCTTATATCCTAGACCAGTAACATTCCAAGTCGAGAAAATCTCCTTTCTATTTGAAGTATTTCGAAGCTTAGCAGTTGTTGTTAGTCGCTTGTTGTTGTTCGGCTTGGGTGTGTTGTTTCCGGCGTGAACGTAGATAGAGTTGCCTTTTTCTTTCAATTTCCTCCATAATTCTCGAGCAATAGTACTTGAACAAATAAATTCCCTACCTGTTTGCTGGACCTGTCGTAGGGTCATCCTTATTTGAACAGATTGATGTTAGGAAACACGCACAGAACACATAATTAATCTCTGAATCGAGCGACGCGGTTTACACCGCCATCTTGAACCCGATCCTAAATTTGTTTACTCAATTTTAAATACAAAGTGCCTATTCATACTTCAGCTATGTATAAAGTATCCCTTTAAAAATAGTTGAAATGTTCCGGCTTGTCACGTGATTTTCCAAGTCACATGTCTTAACGTACGTGACGTCATCGGGGCAAGCGTGTGGCTATATTATACATTTTCGTTAATTCAAAGTATACAGATAAATAACACAACTCTGAAACAAGTTAAATAATTCAAATACCTTGGAAGTATGATCACGGAAGATGTCAGATTGGACAGAGAAATTGAAATCAGATGTCAAAAAGCTAGTTAGTGCACTTACATATCAACTATCACCCTTACTGAAACATCCAAACACCCATGTCCGCAAAACGACAGATAATAAACAGCATATTCACGCCAACCCTATGCTACCAATCTCAAACCTGGACTTTTCCAAATTACACCTTTGCAAAATCAACACCTGCGAAATTAGATGCCTGAGGAGAGCTGCCAGCTTAACAATCCGAGACCGAGTAAGAAATGCTATTATCAGACAGACTGTGGGATCAACACCTTGTGCCACATTTATTGAAAGACAGAAGATCAAGTGGTTTGGCCATGTTGTTAGAATGCAACACCAGCAACTACCATCACTGGCCTTACTTCAAAGATTATCTGCGACGAGACCACGACGACGTCCAAGAAGAAAATGGATTGACGACATCAAAGACATTGTACAACCAAACGGAATGACACTATCCAATGACGCCCACCGGGCGCTGGAACGCAAATTATTCCTCCCCCCGACGCTTAACGGCAGAAGTGGAAGATCATGATGATGGTGTTGATGATGTTGATTCAAAATCGTGTCGTCAGTAGCATAGTTGTTAGTGTCTCCGTCTGATGGGCGGGAGCTCGAGGCACGTTTCCTTGCAGGACAATTTTTTATTTTTTATTGTTCAGCAATTAAATGGGTGAATGTCAAATATCAATCGTTCGTTTCCTTGCCGGACAATTTAAAAAAAAAAAATGGTCAGCAATTAATTGGGTGAAAGTCAAATGACAATCTCATGATAGAAGGCAACTTTGATGTGCAATGTCATGTCTATCACAAGAGAACATGTTCAGCATAACCCATACATATTTATGGTCTCAAGCCAATGGGCCAGTAACAGCTAAATTAATTATAACGGGCAGGATCACATTGAGAAAGAGGATCTTAGTATCCTTTATCTCTTTGAGTTTGTGGGGTTATATGCACACTTTTTATATTTATAATTGTGTTGTTTAAAGTGAGTGTAAGTTAGTTAGTTAGTCTTTCCTCTTGAGCCCTGACTGTACTGGACTTAGGTATCAGTACAGAGCAGGGTAGGTGGTCGCTTATATAATCCTCAAGGACACTCCATTTTATGTCTGATGCCGCCTCTTGTGATACAAGTGAAAGGACTAACGGAAATGAAACGGATGAAAGGACACAAACAATTATTCATGATATTTAAACAGCCAGAAAGGACTAACGTAATGTCACAGTTCAACTATGTATAAATTATCCATTTATTCATACTTCAACTATGTATAAAGTATCACTTTATTCATACTTTAACTATGTATACGGTTTCCCTTTTAAATAAGCATTTAGTGTTGCATTTGTTTTCTTGTTTGATTTGTATACACTAAATCATGAGAATTGTTTGTGTGTTAACTCTGTTATTTTTCTTATATCTGCTCAAGAGACGATAGTTTTCAAGCTATGGCACATATCATATTGGGCGTTAGTTTTCAAACTATGACACATGTCATATTCTCCAATTGGTTTACTGCATGTTATATGGGGGTATTTCAAAAAGGATGTTGCAATCTTAGATGCACGGAGCAATGATTGGAGCCCTTTAGGGATGCAAAGAATTATAACAGTGTAAACTACCGAGTGTGTTGTTAGAGGTGACTAAAGAGGGTTTGGGTGAGGCTTAGAGCCCTCAGCCTGGAGAACACTTGAGCTGCGAAACCCAAACAAGCACAAACAAGTCTACATTGCATGGCTTGGCCTGAGTTGGTTGATGGCCTAGGCTTCGTTGGGAGATGTAAGGCAGAAGAAAATGGTGCTTTGAACTTAGGTGATTGAACACTTAAAAAATAGGGAGGCTCTATTCGCAATAGAATTGCGAATATAGAAAAATTATATTCGCATTAGAATTCTGCCGAATTCTCAGTAATTTTTAATGAATCACCCTTCTTCTTACTTCTGTCCATTCTTCTGGCATCCTGTTTTATTTTTACATTACGTTAGTGCTGTTGAAATATCAAAAATAATTTTCCAGAATTTCTATCTCCAATACAAATAACGATCCCTCCAAATAATTGTGTCCCCAGGTGAATTCAAGAATTGTTAACTTTCGTTTCTGTACACTTACTGGTACCAGGCATCCATGTGTAAATAAAAATGTAAAAAAAAAAAACATATATTGGAAACAACAAACTGTCATCAGAATTGATAACGATGTAGGTCAATATCAGACTATTAAAAGAGGCGTTAGACAGGGATGTGTAATGTCTCCAGATCTTTTTTCTCAGTACAGCGAAAGCGTCACAGCGTCCGCTCACTAGTCAATTTTAGCTTCAGCTAGTATGAGGGTGGTTAATTTGTGGCGATATTTCAATTCATCATCAAGTGCCGTGCCGGCTGGCGTAGGCGTTCATGGCTCTCCACAGATCTCGGTCTTTGGTGTTCTGGATCAACTCTGCTGATGATATTCCTCCTTGCCACTGTCTCAATCCGCCCAGCATCATTTCTCTTGGTCTGCCTCTGCCTCTCTTCTCCTTGATTTTTGCAGTTGTCACGATGTTCTCCAATGCCTCTCTTCTCATCACATGACCAAAGAAAGCTGTTTGTCTCTTTCTTATTGTTGTATGTAGTGTTCTAATTTCATTAGCCTCTTTCATGCAATCGTTGTTAGTTACTCTGGCAGTCCAAGGAATTCGCAACATTCGTCTTAAAAACCACATCTCTGTTGCTTCTAAGTTCTTCCTAATTTGTTCATTTACATTCCAAGATTCGCTGCCATACAGTAAAACTGGTTCTATATAGCATTTTAGCACTCTCTTTCTTACATTCATTGATAGCGACTTATTGCATAAGATACCCTTCATTTTCTGAAATGCGGCTTTTGCCTGCCCCATTCTGCTCTTAATCTCTGTTGTACATCTTCCATCCGATGTTATAAGTGCCCCTAGGTATTTAAAATTATCCACTCGGTTGGATATTTCAGTTGGCAAATAAAATTAACGTTAAACAAAGACATCTATTGGATCCGTCGATTCCGACACTTGATCACTCCGTCACTGCCTGGGTGCTAAAAATGAAAAAAAAAACATATATTGCATCCCGGATGGGGATCCGAACCTCGAGCTCCCGCGTGACAGGCGAAGACACTTACCACTTTGCTACTGAAGACACGTTAATTCAACAACGAAATATTATAATATAGCCACACGCATAGGAATAATCACGTGATCTACTTCTACTGCGAAGTAGTAAAAAATTATATATAAAAATATTATGTATAAAATATATGTGGGGGATTCAAATAACAAAAAACTTAATTAAAAGTGTGATAGAAATTACCATAACCATGTCATTGTCTTGTAATATGTCAATATTGGTCGGGGGCAACGTGGTCTCGAAGTATGGTGTCCGCCTAGAGTGCTGGAGGTCCCGGGTTCTAGTAATAAAATTTACCCTGGTCTCTGGGTAGTGAGATCGGACGCCCGTGTGTATTGTTGCGCACGTAAAAAATCCCTTGGCAGTTGGAAATCGAAAAAGAGTAGCCTAACGGCGCTGCCCGTGCAAAAATTTAGAGTTAAAAATCTACCCTAGTATTTTCAGGATCCTCGCCGGTGCTACGGAGTTCGTGCACTGAGCTGAGTTTCTCCAGACTCAGATTTGAATTAGGAGGAGAACGGAGTACTTATGGGTTGCACCCGTGTGCCGTGATGTTGATCCATCGACTAAACTAAACTAAACTAAACAATGTCTAACAATTGTTGTAGGTCTGTTGAATTATCCGCTACCAATACTGTGTCACCTGCATAGCGTATATTATTATTATTATTTTTTATATTGTAACCTCCGATTAGTATTCCTGACGTCTCTTTGATCTCTCTCATTATTACTTCGCTATATAGGAAGAAGAGATCTGGTGACAAGACAGTCCTGTCGTACTCCTAGTTTTATCTGTTCGTAACTTCCCTCTTTATTTTCTATTTCAATTGCTGCTACTTGGTTTCAGTAAATATTCGTTATTATTCTTAAATCTTTCCCATCAATGTTGATATCTTCCAACATATAATAATAAATCATACAATTCAACTGTGCATTAATTTCCCTAGTTGCTTAGAGCATATTTAAAAGATCATAATAACATTGATCACTACACTTAATAATTATGTTCGAGCATTCTGCGGAATTACAAGATTTCTTTCTAAAAGAAAAACAGTTAAATAAGCAATGAGTAAGGGACATAAACATCTAATATTGTTTCAAGGGACATTACTTGAATTTTAATAATATAAATAAAAATACTACAGATAATATTACTACTTAACTTTAAACTTCTTTTGTATTCTTTTAGAAATAAGAGAAGTTATACGGAAATAAAATATTTTAAATTTGCATATAATTCTTTTTTATTTCTTAAAGAAAATGTGTTTAATATTTACATACTTATATTTTATAATAGATTATTTAGTTATACATTTATTTTTTAAACATTGATTGCATACTTTTAATGTACCGGTTTGATTTCTTCTTGGGATAATTAAAAATTTTTTGCTGGCCTCTTAGGGCTACAACAAATGTACAGGAAATTAACCATACACATTCCTCTCTTGTCCCTTCTCTTATTCATAACACATATAGACAACAAGATACCAGCCAAACAGATCAGTTGGGGTATCTTCATTGCACTCCGGACAGGTCCATAGGTGCTCAGATCCTCCCCCAGCATATGCATCAGCGTCCGGTGGCTAATAGTGCCAGTTCTGTGTTGGTTGACGAGGCGCTTTGTTTTCCCGATGTACCTCTCGCGTCTGGCTGTGCCGATTCTTACTCCCCGGTCTTTCATCCTGGAAAGCGATGTGGAATCACTGGCGTCAAAATCCTCTGTTCTCGCCATATCTTTAAGGGCGTTAATAACATCGGCACGATCCATGGGCTGGCCATCTACAGGGGGTGCAGAGCCAGCCAGTTTGTCAGCTCGTTCATTTCCCTCGGCTCCCGCATGTCCCGGGACAAAGATGAAGGTGACTTTACGGACAACAGACTTCCGCAGCGACTCAGTCCACTGTCTGCGTACAGCTCCAGCTTCAACCTTCTGAATCATGCTCATTGAGTCACTTAGTACACACACCTTGGTATAATGCTGTGATTCCAGCCATATGAAAGCCTGTGTAACTGCCATCACCTCCATCGTAATGCTGCTCGTGGTCATAAAGTGGGCACCACTGGATTCTTGAACGGTTCGGCCCGCTGAACGGGCTGTAAATGCCCACGCACTTCTCTGCTGCTTTACAACAGATCCATCTGTATAGATGAGCACTTTGGGGCTGTCTGAGTGTTCATAGATGAGCGCGTTGACCTCTGCATTGACAGTGGCAGGGTTCTGCTCTCTGCACCGTCTGTCGAGTGTGATAATGCAGGAGAAAGTGCACTTAAAAGCCGGAGGCACCGGCACCCATTACTTGCTGGGGTTGATACTGGTAAGACTGCAGACCTGTCTGACGACATCTTCCGCCCGACCCATCCATGATTTGCCCCTCTTTAGCCTGTTAGCCTTTTCTCTGAATATAACATCATGCAGAGGGTGCTGCTCATCTGCACTTATTTTTAAGTATGCACGAGCTCTCCAGATCTTGATCCTGTGTTCCATTGTCTGGAAGTCAAGGAGGTATCTCATTGCTACACAGCTGGTGTCTCTCGTGCAGCCCAAAATGATGCGCATGGCTTAGGTTTGTACCTTTTCAAGTCTTCCAATCTGTGTAGGGCTGACAGTGAAGAAGGTCAGGGCATACTCGATGCGTGAAAGCACCAGTCCTTGGAACAGAAGTATTGGCAGTCTTTGCTCGATATTGGCAGTCGCCATGACTCTCATTGCTGACAAACCTTTTCGAGCTTTCGTTATGACATAATCGACATGATCTCTGAAGGACAGGCTACGATCAAGCCTCACACCAAGATATGTCATTGACTGGGTTCTACTCAAAATGCTCCCATCCATTCTTACTGCCGGCAGGTCTGTGTTCACAATATGGTTGTTTAGAGAGAACCATGTAACCGATGCCTTTGCAGGGTTGACACTGGCGCCGGCATCAGCACACCATGAGGAAATTCGATCTAGTTCGCCCTGCATATCATTGGCAACCGCCTGTCTATCTCGACCCTGTCGATACACGAGAACGTCGTCAGCAAATGACAGAGTCCTTCCCCTCCCGTCCAACTATTGTTCAGTGATCGGCACCATATACGCATTGAATAGTACTGGTGACAGTGATGAACCAGCCAAACAGAGACCGCAAGAACACGGCAGACGAGATCACAGAAGAAGAACCTCTGCAAATTACACCATTAGAGAACTTCTGTTTGCTTACGACCAAGCACTAATAGAAAAATCACAAGCCGAATTGCAAAACCACATGAATAACCTAAACGAAATGTTTAGGGAACATAACATGAAAATTAGTATAAGTAAAACAGAGGTAATGACTATAACTAAAGAAGAAAAAAACAATTCACCTAAACGAACCTCCCATGAAATAAGTTTCAAATACCTAGGAAGTGTGACGAAACGGCTACAGATCGGCAGATCTCTGCATAATATCCCTTTGAAGGGAGTGCGATGCGTTGGTCTCCCTTGAATTAATATCAAGTAATAGGGGATTCCCCATCAAAAAGTAGTGCGGGGCGGAGCTATTCTAGTTATTTATAGAAGAATCTAGAATGTTCCCTCAAGTGCGTACGTGGTAGAGATCTCTAAGTTCACGAGTGCTACATGCAGCACGGGTTGGTGGAACTTATCGTGACTCTGGTTTTCTTCATGAATCATGAAAGTCACGCGGCCCGTGTAGGCGAGTGGAAGGCACTGACTTTGTCGTGAGCAGTCGCCCACCAAACCTCAGCGTAGACAGATCGCAGCTAACAGGCTGATGTAATTTTGATGTCAATATTCGCGGCCAGTGCGGACATCTGCAGTCAAGGTTGTGATTCTTCAATCACAGGTTAGTTGAATACTTATTCTATTATTTAATTGTTGTCGTGATGCCGTGCTGAGTTCCCGGAATGAATTAATTGCCGTCGCAAAATTGAGTTGTTGCGTAGAGTTATCCGTTACAGTTGGCGGTTTGCATATTTAAGTAGGCTTTATCGATCAGCAATGTAATGTGTTACCTGACGGAACAAGCCGTATTCCACAGCGAGTGGTGGGTAAATAAACTAGGCCGAACGATGTGCTTTACAGTGTGTAGCAGTTACGGGTTTGGTTTATTAATTACGCAGGCAAGGCGACAGTTTGTCACTCATTACATCAACATGCTAGACGCTGTAAATGATAAGGTAGAGCTTATTATTATTGATGTGTAATGTGCTGCGGGACATTAGAATGGTAACTTAATTGTGCTACCAGTGATGGTGATGTTTCGAGGAATCAAGGTGAGATCAGCAGTGGTGTATTTGCTGTGTGCAGATAGCAGTGTTATTCCGCGTAAGCCGAATGGTGTTGCATCGGTAGGATAACAGTTGATAAGAAGTATTCATGATACTATTGTTACTGCTTGTTGTCATGTCCGTCCGCTAGGATGACCGTGCGTGTTCCATCTTACGTTTGTCTCGGCAGCGGGAGGTAGGCCGGTACCCCCAACCCGATCGGTAATAGGTCCGACCCAATGCAATCGTGCATATCCGATGAGTGAACATACCCGATCGAGGGTGATGCGGCACTCCGTAATTCGAGGCCGAGGTGTCTAGATAGATCGAGGTTTGAACCTAACCGTTTCTGTCTCTAATATTCTACTCTTCTGGAACCCTGACTCGGTTCATGGAGTACTTGGAGTACTGCCGTGAAGTAGTAGTATATGAGGGGCATAATCCCCCCCAAAAAAGGTGGAGCCAGAGTTTGGTAGTGGAGTCTGGAGGTTTGCTACATTGGATGACGTGACTTAAGTCGTCACGGGACAAGGTACACGAGACCCACAGTAGCTGTGGGAAAGTGTAATGGTGGATGGCCACCACAGCTGTGCTCGACCGGCACAGGTATGACTGACCTGAAAGATAGTCAGTGAATACAAGGGCAACTCAGGATCTGGGGCAGGGATCCCAGACCTGACACTATGGCTGTGATATGATTTTGTTATTTAAGTGTAACAAGTCATGAGTTCTCCTTAGTTAATGCTATAGTAATGAATTATCAGGAGTATAATTCATTATGGACATATAGTTATTAATGTGTGTAATTCATCAGTCCATGGGTTAAGGGATTGATGAATTGATGAGTCTGTCAGGAAGGAGATGTCCGGCTGGACACCTTCTCGATACAGTAATCCCTACACTGAAAGGAAAGTAAGTGTATATGTTGATTGATGATGGAAGATGAAACCGGATTGGACTGGCACCAGGCGAAGGATGCTTGACAGAGTCATACAGTCGACTCTGGTGCTAGGGGTTATATGTAGCCCAGAAGTGTTACTTGACTGAACAGGTGTGCTATTGCTTTTTCTACCATCATTATGCCTATATATTATAGTGACTAAGTAGATCTATGATGTGATGATTTCATACTCATGTTGGTAGACATGAGGAATGTCTGAGAGGCAGGTGACAGGGTGGAGATGCGGGTAGTCTTTGTTGTAGTTGAGTACTCACACCAACCTCTCCGTGTTTCAGGATCTGTTATTACTATACAGTAGAAGATTCAAGAGCTGCACCATGAGCTCTATGGGCCCACTCATTCCAGTGCCTATCCAGAAGTTGATTGAGGCCATACTGGGAGTGGTCGTCTGAGTCTGCGAGATCAATGTTGGAAGGAGCTGAGTGCTGAATAAGTCGGTAGGTCTAGGTTAGGACCTCCGTCAAGAGTCCGACGAGTGTCATCCGATCCTGAGAGGATCCAACACTGAAACGTCTGGTGATTCTAGCCATCGAAGCACTGGTGACATTCAACCTCTGTGTAAACCTTGGTGATTGCAAGGTAGTGACCTTTCAAGTTGAGCAGAGTGATCAATTTTACTGGTCACCATGACCTGTGTTATATGCTTCTGGCCCGGCTGGGTTATGGGACACCATGTATCAGTTGATGCTTAAATAGTGTTTCTACATTGGTTAACTTTATGAAGCCAACATGTGGTCCAGTGAACTAGGACATTGATTACAACATTGGTGGAAACACCAGAGTGACAGGTTTGTTAAGGTAGGGAGCTACCTCATGCCAATGTGATGAACTGTTGACAATGTTTGTGAAGGTAGGGAGCTACCTCATGCCATCGTGGTGAACTGTTGACAGTGTATGCTAGGTTGTGAATACTACCCATTGATCAGGGTAGTTACATGATACTGTGTGAAGATCTATTGTCCAAGGACATGGAAATAAGGTGAAGTGTTTAGTCACCTGATAGACTTTACCAGTGACATTGTGTGTTCGTGTGGAGCAACCGCTCATTGTGTAGGTGACATATCAGTGTGTGGGTCACCGATGAGATAGAAGAGTGACCTGGCTCTTGTGTATTTTGAGACGGGGCTACATGTATTTTTTCTGCAAGTGGGAGACCGCTAATGTTCTAGGGTCGGCCCAGACTTCATCAGGAGTGGGACGAGGGAAATAGTACGACAGCAAGGAAGGATCCTTGTTCAGCAGTGCAGTGTCAGTCAGGCAGTGGTACTGCGCTTGATCAGCCCTTGCTTGGTTCTCTGTGTGAAGAGGGAACTTTGGAGAGGCAGCAGACCTTGGAGTTCCAGTCCACTGGAGGAGCCTGCGTGAGTCACTACCACGACTGGACAACCGCACGAGCTATCGTCCGCCTCCAGGATGAATACTCATCTGCATCTTTGATCTTGTACATAGTTCTTCTAGTCTGGCTTTCAGCCATCCTTCTCTGTGTTGTGGTTGACGTAGTTCAGAATTAAATTTTTGTTCTCTTAGCTATGACTTTGTGCAGTGATATGACTGGTGTCTGGTCCGAGCCCCCTTGGGGTTTGGAACCCTAGGTGAGGGAGGGGAGGTTAAGCTGTCCCGGCTTGTGATGGGCCTGGTAGATGTAGAGTGCTATTGAGGTGGTTGGAGCAAAGGCAGGGGATAGTATCTATCGTGGCAAACCAGATCAAGCCCCGGCGGTCTTGTTACAAGATAGAGTGGGGGCCCGTCCGGGATCTTCTCTTTGTTCTGACATCTCGTAGGAATAGGTTATAGGGTCATCTGTCCTATACCTATTGTCTACTTGACGAGTAGGGCTACTGATACCTTTCTCTTCGACGTGGACAGGCATTTAGTTAAGTTAGTATAGATACATAGTTACAGTGTTGGTTGGAGTACAGTTAGCATTGTGATTGTGTATTGCATATATATACTGATACTAAGTTACACTAAGCATGGCTACTCGTACTTTAGATTTAGCTAAGGTGCGGGCATCTGCAACTGAGATGGGATTGGAAGGTGAGGAGTTCAAAGCCTATGTACTGGAAGTAGAGAGAAACTTCAGAGCAGAAGAGAGTGAGCGAAGAAAATCCGAAATTGAGCTGGAAGCTCGAATGGTAGCACTGGAAGAGCAAAAGTTGGTGGCAGACCAACAGGCACAAAAACTGGCAGCTGACCTAGAGTCTAAGAAATTAGATGCTAGGAAGTTGGAAATGGAACATGAGTTCCGTATGAAGCAACTGGAGGTAGAGGCTAAATCTGTTGGTGAGTCTGAGGGAGCAGTAGGTGGAGTAGCTTTACCTAGCTCATCAGTAGCCAGCAGACCAGCTTACCATGCTATGAAATGGCCGTTTCCACCATTTGAACCGGACCAAGAGAAGATAGATCAATTCTTAGAGAAGTTCGAGGCAATGTGTAAAGCTATGGGTTTAGAGCCTGAGCGTTGGAATCTTAAGCTTTCACAAGGACTCCGTGGCACCGCGTACGAAGTGTATGCGCGTCTTCCCCCAGGGATGGAAAATGATTATCCAACCCTGAAATCGGCTCTTCTGAAAAGATTCGAAATGACAGCCCATGCTTACAGGCGGAGGTTCAGAACTTCCAAGAGAGAACCAGGTGAGATGTTCTCGGCCTATAGTGTAAGGCTAAACTCATACCTGTTGAAGTGGATGGCGTTGGTCAATTTCAAAGAGGATTATGAGAGTCTGAGAGAGTTGATGGTGGTGGATCAAATGAAAATGCAGATGTCCAAGCCTTTAAGGAATTTCTTAGGGGAAAATGGGGCGGAAAGGCTAGACATAGTAAATAAGTTAGCTGAAAGGTATGTGGAAGTCTATGGTGAGACTGGGGATTCCAGTCAGACTGATTCACAGAAAAGGCAGAAGGGGCTTGATCAGAAGCCCAAGACCAAAGGTCCCAAAGAATCATCCAATGTAGCAGATCATGTGGTAAAAGACTCTGGTAAGAAACCCGATAAGCCAAGCCCTCCCGCCTCCTCAAAACGGAAGTGGAGTAAGAGGTGGTGTAAGCACTGTAAGTCTCCTTCCCATAATACTGTAGATTGTCTGAGGAAGCCAAAGGACTTACACTTTGCCTGTCTCGCCTCTACTAGAGGTAGACCTAGCGAGACCACACCTAAGGGTCGGGAGAAACCAAAGTCTGAGAAATCACCTGTGATCGAAACGATAGAGGTGAATGGGAAGCAGGTGGAATGTCTATACGATACAGGATTGCAGTTTGAAGCTGTAATCTCATCCCACCTTGTGAGCCCAGGGCAGCTCACCGGCGAGACAAGAGAATTTCAGCGGGCCATGAGGAGCTCCGTAGCTATGGACTTGCCGATTGCTCGGATTGACATTCGGTGCAGGTACGTTACGGGTAGCATCCAGGCGGCTGTGCTGCCTGATCCTATTTACCCTTTGATCCTCGGTCGTCCGCATGTATTCCTGGGGGACCCCAGGGAACATTGTCTAGTGAGCGCTAGGCAGGCCAGGGCTAAGGATGGAAAAAGGCAGTGTGGTAAGGAAATAGACCATTCTCTTGCGAGGTTAGTGAGCAGTGCTCAAAGTAGGGACCAGACTTTGCGTCCTTACTTACTGGAGGTGTCCCAAAGTTCTGTCCCGCCAACTCCGGGTCAGTTCTATGTAGAAAACCGGTTGCTTTATCGTAGAGCCGGGCAAGGGGATAGCCAGTACGGTCAGATGGTAGTCCCTACTGACATGAGATCCCGCTTGATACATAGAGTGCATACCTTATCCTTAACCGGACATAAGGATGTGGGGACAACAGTCCAGTGTCTTTCCAGCCACTACCACTGGCCTGGAATGACAGGCGACGTGCGGAGATATATCCGGTCGTGCCAAACGTGTTGTCTGGCAGCACCAAAGCACAGGACCAGAAACGGTTTATCTCTGCAGATTGGAGATAGGGTTATCGCGCTTCTCCCAATCGAGGGGGCGGAATTCGAACTCGGATGGCAGGGCCCTTTTCCTGTGGAACGGATAAGGTCCCGATCCACGTATGAGGTGAAGGTCCGCGGGGAATTGCGTAAGTTCCATTGTACTCTCCTTCAGAATTTGGAGAGGTCCGAGGTAGTTTCTCCACAAGGTAGTGCGACTACCATCGCGCTAGATTCGGTTCTGGGTCCAGACGAGGGCGAGGAAGACTCAGTCCTACGCAGTACATCCTGGGGGAGGGTCTGCGGTCTCCTGAGCGTTCAACCGTAGATAGGGCGAACGGGCTCCGTCGGGAAGAGGCCCATGGTGTTAAGCACACTGGGAATCGAGGGCGGACAGGCGAAGTCACATCTGGCACGACGGGATCGTCGGGTGACTCGATACGCCGACAGGCTCACTGTCCTTACTCGCGGGAGAGAAGGCAGGAGCAAGGGTACTCCAGACGAACCTGGAGTAAGCGACCATTCATTTCGGTCGACATCCGCGAACAGTCCACGAAGGTGATGCCTAGTCGGGATAGGAAATATCCTATTGTCGGAAGGGACGAACGAACCTTCAGTAAAGTAACCGATGGCCTGCAAAAGGTGGATGCGGAACAGTCCAGTGTAGACAGATCCGGTAAGCCAATCACCAGGCCGTTACGTTTCGGGCCTAATCGCTGGAGATAACGTATGTTTGAGGCGGTGGTTGGTGATCCAGCATCCATACCATTCTGGTGGATCTCCGCAGGGAAAGTAAATGTTATGGAACGTCTTTTCCTGGGAATCCAATCTTGATAGAGTAGAGGTTCAGAGTTCAGACCGATCTTTGTCTAGTGAGTTCGTCCGGGTCGACCATCTTAAGTGGGGGCTTATGTGATGAAACGGCTACAGATCGGCAGATCTCTGCATAATATCCCTTTGAAGGGAGTGCGATGCGTTGGTCTCCCTTGAATTAATATCAAGTAATAGGGGATTCCCCATCAAAAAGTAGTGCGGGGCGGAGCTATTCTAGTTATTTATAGAAGAATCTAGAATGTTCCCTCAAGTGCGTACGTGGTAGAGATCTCTAAGTTCACGAGTGCTACATGCAGCACGGGTTGGTGGAACTTATCGTGACTCTGGTTTTCTTCATGAATCATGAAAGTCACGCGGCCCGTGTAGGCGAGTGGAAGGCACTGACTTTGTCGTGAGCAGTCGCCCACCAAACCTCAGCGTAGACAGATCGCAGCTAACAGGCTGATGTAATTTTGATGTCAATATTCGCGGCCAGTGCGGACATCTGCAGTCAAGGTTGTGATTCTTCAATCACAGGTTAGTTGAATACTTATTCTATTATTTAATTGTTGTCGTGATGCCGTGCTGAGTTCCCGGAATGAATTAATTGCCGTCGCAAAATTGAGTTGTCGCGTAGAGTTATCCGTTACAGTTGGCGGTTTGCATATTTAAGTAGGCTTTATCGATCAGCAATGTAATGTGTTACCTGACGGAACAAGCCGTATTCCACAGCGAGTGGTGGGTAAATAAACTAGGCCGAACGATGTGCTTTACAGTGTGTAGCAGTTACGGGTTTGGTTTATTAATTACGCAGGCAAGGCGACAGTTTGTCACTCATTACATCAACATGCTAGACGCTGTAAATGATAAGGTAGAGCTTATTATTATTGATGTGTAATGTGCTGCGGGACATTAGAATGGTAACTTAATTGTGCTACCAGTGATGGTGATGTTTCGAGGAATCAAGGTGAGATCAGCAGTGGTGTATTTGCTGTGTGCAGATAGCAGTGTTATTCCGCGTAAGCCGAATGGTGTTGCATCGGTAGGATAACAGTTGATAAGAAGTATTCATGATACTATTGTTACTGCTTGTTGTCATGTCCGTCCGCTAGGATGACCGTGCGTGTTCCATCTTACGTTTGTCTAGGCAGCGGGAGGTAGGCCGGTACCCCCAACCCGATCGGTAATAGGTCCGACCCAATGCAATCGTGCATATCCGATGAGTGAACATACCCGATCGAGGGTGATGCGGCACTCCGTAATTCGAGGCCGAGGTGTCTAGATAGATCGAGGTTTGAACCTAACCGTTTCTGTCTCTAATATTCTACTCTTCTGGAACCCTGACTCGGTTCATGGAGTACTTGGAGTACTGCCGTGAAGTAGTAGTATATGAGGGGCATAATCCCCCCCAAAAAAGGTGGAGCCAGAGTTTGGTAGTGGAGTCTGGAGGTTTGCTACATTGGATGACGTGACTTAAGTCGTCACGGGACAAGGTACACGAGACCCACAGTAGCTGTGGGAAAGTGTAATGGTGGATGGCCACCACAGCTGTGCTCGACCGGCACAGGTATGACTGACCTGAAAGATAGTCAGTGAATACAAGGGCAACTCAGGATCTGGGGCAGGGATCCCAGACCTGACACTATGGCTGTGATATGATTTTGTTATTTAAGTGTAACAAGTCATGAGTTCTCCTTAGTTAATGCTATAGTAATGAATTATCAGGAGTATAATTCATTATGGACATATAGTTATTAATGTGTGTAATTCATCAGTCCATGGGTTAAGGGATTGATGAATTGATGAGTCTGTCAGGAAGGAGATGTCCGGCTGGACACCTTCTCGATACAGTAATCCCTACACTGAAAGGAAAGTAAGTGTATATGTTGATTGATGATGGAAGATGAAACCGGATTGGACTGGCACCAGGCGAAGGATGCTTGACAGAGTCATACAGTCGACTCTGGTGCTAGGGGTTATATGTAGCCCAGAAGTGTTACTTGACTGAACAGGTGTGCTATTGCTTTTTCTACCATCATTATGCCTATATATTATAGTGACTAAGTAGATCTATGATGTGATGATTTCATACTCATGTTGGTAGACATGAGGAATGTCTGAGAGGCAGGTGACAGGGTGGAGATGCGGGTAGTCTTTGTTGTAGTTGAGTACTCACACCAACCTCTCCGTGTTTCAGGATCTGTTATTACTATACAGTAGAAGATTCAAGAGCTGCACCATGAGCTCTATGAGCCCACTCATTCCAGTGCCTATCCAGAAGTTGATTGAGGCCATACTGGGAGTGGTCGTCTGAGTCTGCGAGATCAATGTTGGAAGGAGCTGAGTGCTGAATAAGTCGGTAGGTCTAGGTTAGGACCTCCGTCAAGAGTCCGACGAGTGTCATCCGATCCTGAGAGGATCCAACACTGAAACGTCTGGTGATTCTAGCCAGCGAAGCACTGGTGACATTCAACCTCTGTGTAAACCTTGGTGATTGCAAGGTAGTGACCTTTCAAGTTGAGCAGAGTGATCAATTTTACTGGTCACCATGACCTGTGTTATATGCTTCTGGCCCGGCTGGGTTATGGGACACCATGTATCAGTTGATGCTTAAATAGTGTTTCTACATTGGTTAACTTTATGAAGCCAACATGTGGTCCAGTGAACTAGGACATTGATTACAACATTGGTGGAAACACCAGAGTGACAGGTTTGTTAAGGTAGGGAGCTACCTCATGCCAATGTGATGAACTGTTGACAATGTTTGTGAAGGTAGGGAGCTACCTCATGCCATCGTGGTGAACTGTTGACAGTGTATGCTAGGTTGTGAATACTACCCATTGATCAGGGTAGTTACATGATACTGTGTGAAGATCTATTGTCCAAGGACATGGAAATAAGGTGAAGTGTTTAGTCACCTGATAGACTTTACCAGTGACATTGTGTGATCGTGTGGAGCAACCGCTCATTGTGTAGGTGACATATCAGTGTGTGGGTCACCGATGAGATAGAAGAGTGACCTGGCTCTTGTGTATTTTGAGACGGGGCTACATGTATTTTTTTCTGCAAGTGGGAGACCGCTAATGTTCTAGGGTCGGCCCAGACTTCATCATGAGTGGGACGAGGGAAATAGTACGACAGCAAGGAAGGATCCTTGTTCAGCAGTGCAGTGTCAGTCAGGCAGTGGTACTGCGCTTGATCAGCCCTTGCTTGGTTCTCTGTGTGAAGAGGGAACTTTGGAGAGGCAGCAGACCTTGGAGTTCCAGTCCACTGGAGGAGCCTGGGTGAGTCGCTACCACGACTGGACAACCGCACGAGCTATCGTCCGCCTCCAGGATGAATACTCATCTGCATCTTTGATCTTGTACATAGTTCTTCTAGTCTGGCTTTCAGCCATCCTTCTCTGTGTTGTGGTTGACGTAGTTCAGAATTAAATTTTTGTTCTCTTAGCTATGACTTTGTGCAGTGATATGACTGGTGTCTGGTCCGAGCCCCCTTGGGGTTTGGAACCCTAGGTGAGGGAGGGGAGGTTAAGCTGTCCCGGCTTGTGTGGGGCCTGGTAGATGTAGAGTGCTATTGAGGTGGTTGGAGCAAAGGCAGGGGATAGTATCTATCGTGGCAAACCAGACCAAGCCCCGGCGGTCTTGTCACAGGAAGTATAATAGCATCAAATGGCAAATCAGAAGACGAGATCGTAAATAGATGCAATAAGGCAAACCAACTCATTGGACGAATAGTACCAATACTAAAGAACAAACATGTATAAATAACTACTAAAAAAGCACTTTACAACACAATGTTCCTGCCAACTCTGTTACCAATTCCAAACCTAGGCAATGACAGAAAAAGAGGAAAGAAAAATCACAACAGAAATAAGTTTCCTGAGAAGAATACTCAATGTATCAAGAAGAGATAAGATCAGAAATGAAGAAATCGGGACTAAAATGGGGGTTATAGCTGCACTAGATTTCATTAGAAGCAGCAAGTCACATGATTTAACCATGCAAGTAGGTTACCAACTAACAGCATACCACAACAAGCAATGATGTACAGACCAGAGGGAAGCAGAGGAAGTGGCCGACCACGTAAACGATGGACGCAGGGAATAACAGAGACCATGGGAATATCGATACATGAAGCAGGCACTCTCCCGCGGTTTATACTTCACCTCAACGCCGCAAGGTACAAGAGGAACATGATGAGATGAGACCCCAAACTTTAATATCATTAAGAAAGAAATGTGACGATGTTAGGTGTCATGGTCTATGTAGGCTTTCGGGAGAAATAAAATAAAAAGTAAAGGACTCTTGTACACGCGTAAGGCGCACTGGGTATATGGAGTTAGACCCAGGGGTTACTAGATTAAACGGCACCCAGAAGTGATCTGATCGGTTTCACACCGACCGTCTTTACTTCCCAAGACATTTTCTGGTACCTAATTTAATCTTGGTCGACAAGGAAGATCAGCTACATATTTAAAATTTTAAAGATTGCTCTGATGCGGATCGAACTACTGGTACAGCAATCCAGCGTGTAGTCGCTACGCTACCATGCTGTTAGGGAGAAAGGAACCCGAAAAAAAACCGCTTGGGAATTACTGATGTAGTTAACAAAATGCAAAACAAATAAAGAAAGTAGAAAGCACTGACCTCGCTGGCTGCTCTCAGGCGCTTGTTCTCTTGCCTCCAGGCCAAGGATGTGTAGTTCTCGAAGAAGCTCCCATCAGACTCCTGAACTCTGCAACGGGGAGAAGTAGATTTTTGGCAATAGGATTTGAGAATCTGAAGCATCTTAACCCCAGGCACAATCTTACTATTGGACTTGGACATGTTGACAGCTGCTATATCATTGTCTCTAGAACTGCATGTTAATCGATAGTCATTTTCTAGTGTGCGCCGACGCAGACATTGTTCACATGACACATGCTGTAAGCTGCATTTTCTACTGTTAAATTATTATTAGTTAACAATTCATCAAAGTGAACGAACATAAAAGCTGCTAAAGCTTTGCCGTTAACGCTGTTTCTCTTATCACACGAGGATGCTGGAAACCCCTTTAGATCAATCAACGAAATAAAGTGCCCGTAAGGCAACTAACTGTTTTACAAAGGCTATTTTACATGTCGTTAAGCCATAGGTGGGAATGGCAAAGGGGTGTACTGGTTTAACATCAATGTGTTCATCTGTAAGTAGAAAAGGGCCGGATACAAATCACTGTGTGGGTTTTTAATGCATAAGAAATCCAAAGATGTTTTTCATGCAATGTTTATTCCGAGGTAGGGAAGCTATGGCTTACCCATCTCCGATAAAAACAGTAAAAATAAGTGTGTCCTAGAGCAAATTATAATTCATCGACAGATGGAAACTTCAAAGAGTAGGAGGAATACACATTGACACCTTGCCGTCTTGACAGACGATAGTTTGTGCTTTAAAAAGGCATAATAACTTTTAACTATGGCGGTAGCGAGTGTGACTGATAAGGCCAATTTGCGCTGTAAATGTCCGTTCACAGTGGGTGCATGTGAACACGTGGTCATTTCCACCATCATGCACCATCTTACGTCTCAAACGCTTGGTGTGTGACTTTTCTGCAATAATTTTCTCCTTTGACTTTATTCCATTTAGGAGGAATAGGACAATTGTCAAAACTACAAAACCATCTCACAACACAATTTCTATAGTATAGCTTAAGGGAAACGCCACCCGAAAGGTATTTCTCTGAGCCCGTGAGAAACTTTCATGGTTCGCTTACATCGAGTGTTGATTCTTCCGTCAATGGTACCCAGATGTGAAATACAATGACAGTTTACTCTGAATGCTGACGCTTCCGTTATGTTACTCTGTCACGAATTGGCCGCCTTAACATCCCAGAATATTTTTCTCGGTCTCCAAATTTGAGAGACCAAACTGAGAAAGAATGAATTAATCACGCTACTCCACGGCTATCTAGTCGTGAGGTAAGATTATTCACAAAAAGCCTCTAGCCATGACGTAAGCTTGCAGATGGCAAGTAAAATGGGATACTTGAGATGGACACAACTAGATAATTTAAATTAGTCTACACCTTGGAGAACTGCTGACCCAGACGGGCTATGACACCACACAGACACATTGGCACCTTCTCGTCCAGGTAGACCCTGGCTGAATCAACAATGAACTGGGCCAGTGGTTGAATAAAGGCAATTAACGCCAGATGGAGATAATAGCCCCAGGGCTATAAACAAGCCCCATCCACTCTGACTGGCAGACCCAGGTAGGTGTGAAATCACTGATAAGACTGTGAAACTGATCTGGGGCTGGCAACGCAAAACCATCCAGGCATGACACCTGATAAGCATAGGTAGGAAATCGCCCAGGTGTGAACAACATTGACCCAGGGAGAGATAATGGCCCCAGGGCTGTAAACAAGCCCCGTCCCCTCTGACTGGCAGACTCAGGAATGTGTGAAAACAGATCTGATAAGACAATTAACACGGGGCCTGTAGACTGTACCAGACAGAGAGGAGCAAGGTGTGATGGCCAGGTTGCGGGGATAATTGCAATTACCGTCAGCGGGAGAATAGAAGAATTTATTACGGGAATGCCAAAGAGATAATAGTGTCTCGGACACTGTCTGCTTGACTCAGCTTAAATAAGGGTCCCTAGCCTGTTTTATTTTAGATTAAGTCTGAATTCAGAACAGGTAGGAACTATCTCAATGTTTGTAGTCATATGTAGGATTTCTTAGTAACTATGCAACAGTCTTTTAGACATATGAACTTTCAGTCTATATCTGATCTAGGTTATTTCAAGAACTATCTTTGGCGTAGGTTACTTGAGTGTTCTTTCTAAGTTCTGTGTTCAATACCATTGTGCTGTAAGTGCTACTCTTCTGAGAAGTAGAAACTTATGGAAGGCAGGTCTTGTCTAGATATACTTGAGGTCGTAGCAGATGCTTGCCATTTCTTTGTAAACTAGACTAGTCTCTTTTTGGTGTGTGCAGTTGTTGTACAGATTATAGTCAACTGACTATTTATTTAATTCTTACAACCGCAGTAACTGAGTTGTGATTAAACCGGGCAGCTCAGCAAATATGGCTGGTCTGTTTGGTCACTTCAATTTTGTTGTCATCAGACTTGTTGTATATCTCATTTTGTAGCTATACAATATTAGTACTCATTAATAATGCCTGATGCTATTATGTGAGTATTATTAGATGTCCATCTTGAAGTAATATAATGTTTACGGATATGTTGGATGTATGTATATGTAATTTCATAAGCTAACTAGTGCATTATGCTATGATGTTAAAGTATCATAATACGTCTAGTTTAATCAATATGTTTATGTGTATTGGATGTTTGATATATTGATTTGTCATATGCAAACCTACCAGTATGAAGTGTTATGCTATTGTCTGCACATAGGCCAATGATTGTGTTGGAAGCAGAGGTGTAATGGTACAGACATTACCCACAATTGGTAGTATAGGGTATATGGTGCTAAACTTTCTCAGTGTATTGTGGGCGTGCGTCCACGGTAATGCATGGAAACCTGGCACAGCTACTTGTCACGGCTTGCAAGCCCGGATGATCAGGCATTGTTATAATACCCTTACCGACCCTGTGAGCTGCTAAACTAACATTGGACGGAGCGGCTGTACGACACAGAATTTCTGCATTAGCGACATGGACATGGGGCGGCAGAAATGTAATCATTACAGGCGTGTGAGACAATTGAAAAGCCCGTCCCAGACTAAAGACAGTAGGGAGAAGGAGGATGGTGAACGCAGTCGAGCTGAAAGATAAACTTGGCCAGACTGGTCATTGTATATGTTTGTGTTATATGTTTTAATTAGGATTGCGCTGATGTAGAACTGATATAACACATTCTTGACTTTCTTTCAAGCTCTCACAAGGAGCCCTATGTTATAGATCTCAAGACTAGAGACTACTGACTAGGAGTGTCAGGACTGACAGGATCTCAGAATACCGGCAAGCTGTTCTTCTTCTTTTGTTGAGTCTACTGGAGAGTGGGGATCTGGACCACAGTTCCAGATAGATGAAGTAACAAGTAAAGTTGCGTAATGTTTGTCATCAATATCAATATGTATATGATTTCATCATCCTCATCTTGAACCATCAGATGTCTATGATTATGATTAGTAAATAAATGTTGTAGTATTGTAACTCATAGTTCTGTCGTTATCTTTTAATTCCAATTGTGCATACGTGTTGTGTGTGTACATTGGTGGGGGTTCACTTACACACCAAGGAAAGGAGCAGTCAGGGAGAAAACCTGTACTGGAATAGTTGTCTGTACACTTTAATTCAGACGTAAAAATCTATTCTAGCTAACCTTCTTCTTCCCATCCTTGGCGAATATTCAGCACAGTTCATTTCAATTTTGTAACGAGCCACTAGGAACTGTTCGTTGGATATTCAAGGGCTTAATCTGTAGTTCAGCCATATAGATTTTGTCCCTAGTCAGTTTCTGACTATCTGGGGTTGCTCGCCAGTGAATAATACATTCATCTAGCCGGTGGGGCACCCCGACTTCTGACATACTCCAAGGAAAACATCGAAAGTTTATACTGTTGATGTAGTTTATAATGTTGATGTTTTCATGAAGGCACCCCCATGCGAAATAAAATGATAGTTTGCTCTAAATGTTGATGCTTCATTTAGGCACGCCTCCGTGAAATACAATGTTAGTTTATCCTGCATGTTAAAGAGAGGAAGCTGGGCGGGAACAGGCCAGTAAAAGCTAAACCGACACCCACAGATCAAGCTAAAGACAGGAGATTATCAATAAAGATCAAAGTTTAAGGGAAAGCCAGTGTCTGCCCTTTAAAATACATCCCGAAGACGAATGGCAAGCTGATGGCGGAGAGAAGTCAGATTTTCCCAGAGATGGAAGAAGAAAGAAAGGAACAACCCCAAAGGACAAGTCCAGCTAAGGGCTACGCCCAGAGCCGAATAGAGCTGCAACTGACAGACTGAGAAGCACAAAAGAAACTGCACCAGCTGACATCACATGCATGAAATTTACCTCACGTGAAAAAAGAATTTAAACAACGCAAAAGGAAAGAATATAGGACCACACAACTCGTGCCTCAATTATAACCAATGTCGCATAAGATAGGTTGAACGAGGTCGAATTCTAAAAAAAAACTTTTTCTCAAACGAACGAACGAATGTTGATGCATCCGCCACGACAACCCCATGCCAAATATAATGATGGTTAACTTACACCGAGTGTTGATGCTTACGTCACAGTACAATTTCTCTCTTCCCCCCCCCCCCACGTGAACACAATGTCAGTTTACTCTGAATGTTGATGCATCCACCACAGTAACCCCACGCGAAATATAATTATGGTTAACTTACAATGAGTGTTCGTGACCCCGTTACTACTGGAGTGAGGTTTGTGTAGACTTTTCCCTCGACGAGGTACCAAATTGCCATCTGCGAGGGGACTGTGTTGCGGGGCTCCCTTCCCATTCTCAAGCTCAGAAACCAGCGGGGCGTGCAAAGCCAGACATGGAACTTAAATTATGCAGAGAGGCATAGATGTAACTAGACCATAATTCAGCATAACATATATCGACTGGCTGAGATGAGGCCTGGGCCGGAAATCTGGCCTTCACAGGTTTTTTTGTATCCCTTTGTTGACAGATTTCAGCACATGCCCAGAGGACGGACATGTTATTAAAAGAGAGCCTACATTTAAAAGCATGTCGTATTGCCAAGGCATAGAGATGTCGCGAATAAGGTGAAAAAAAGAATCACATTTACAATTTATAAGCATGAAAGCATTTTAACCAAATGAGATGAATTAATCACAATGTGTCGAATGTACGAGCATTTGCTCTTAAGGTGCAAAAAAATATGCGCATCCTTTAACGCCAACTCTGCAAGATAAATGATGATATTTTCTGTTGGCAGATAATTTGAGGAAATTAACGTAAACACAGATACACGCGACACACATTTACACTAATCTTTAATTATAAATGTATTCAGCAGTTTTGTACTTTAAACAAGTAGACACGTTGGCTGTAAGATATATATACATATTTGACAGTAATATCAGACAGAAAGATATATGGTAGAACGACTAGATGAGTGGACTGATGCATGGATGCATGGATGAATGTGTGTATGGATGAGTGAATGGAAGTATCATTAGATAGGTAGATAGACAGATCACACGTATTTATAAGTGGACAGATGGGTAGGTGGGTGGATGGCTGAAACGCTGGATGGATCAATACACAGACACACAGAATGACAAGTGACAGATGGTAATGTGTGTGCATAGGTAGATGGATGGCTCAATAGACAGACAGATAAAAGGGCGAGTGGATGGAGTAGACCCGGACAGACGAGTATACGGAGGCAGATAAGTTGGGTGAATATATGGACAGATGAATATATGGACAGACAGAAAAACAGACAGACTGACAGCGCAAACATGAACACTTCCCCAGGGGTCTAAATGTTTAGCCACACATGCCAAGTTTGATTTAGACATCCTTCAGACGACAACCGCTATGGCTTCCCACACTCTTCAAGCGCCAATGAATTACCTTGTTGGCCCTTCATAAGAAATTGTTTGTCTGACCTAGCATAAAAAAATTCGTGTAGGGTAATTTCGCGATGATGTTGCCCTATTGAAATAATTTGAATGAAGGCTGACCAGGTTCCCAACAAAATCCAAATACTTCATCGATCCGCTTCCCCTGAAGGCATCGCGTGACCTATATATTCTATTTGGAGCCGCAGTAACGCTATGGCAAGCAAATTTACCTGCCGGTTCGATGATATTCTGTTCGAGTTTCCACCGAGGGGGGTACTTGTTTATAGTGTTGGCCTGGGCGCAAACATTCAGGTAGCTTGAAATAGGCACCAGGGAATGTTAGGGGAAGTAAATACTGCGGTATGATACTGATCAAATCATAGAACGGGTACAGATAGACTTACAAGAATATGGGACTATCGCTATGTGCCTCATATGCGTCATGGTGTTGAAAAAGATCCTTTACTGCTTTTCTCTTTAGTCGTAAAATCTCCACCGAGGAGCAAGCACCACAGGAGGATTCCGATCACCAGAAGTCGTCCGGCCACACCGAATGTTCTGGCCCCTTTACCTTCATTACACTCTCAGAGGGCTGGCCTACCCGGGTCATGACTCCCGAGCGACTTTCTCCTGTTGTACATATCTCTTTCTAGACGTTAGTTTATCGTACTTATATTGTAGAACGAAAAAGCCATTGGGGTTGTCGTTTGAAGGATGTTTAAATCAAGCTTGGCATGCGTGGTAACAAGTTTAGACTGTTTGGCCAAGTGGTTGCACTAACGAGCTTTGACACGTGATGTTTTCTTTTTTTTCGGCGCTCGCTCGCTTTAAGCGTACTCCATAAATACTGTTACTAGTAGCTCTGGGCTGCATTTTGATATGTGATGATCCGGGTTCGCAAACCTGACAGGCAAATGGTGTTAGAGGTCACGTAAACCATTAGACTGACATACATCCTAGACGACGACGGTCTCACCATAATAATCATAACCATCACCATGTGCCATACTGATATGCTTCATGGTTCCCATCTGACACTATCATCACACTCTCACATCAAGGATGTGGTTTAGTTCGGATTGTGCCATTTGGCCAAGTCATCCAGGTGTTAAAATCGTTTTGGCATCCTCTTGCTCTTCTCCAAGCAAGCTCGCTAGTTGTCACCAAGTTTCAATTAGAGGTCAAGAGAAATGCATACATCAGCAAATTAAAACTGCATGCTATCATCAATAAAATAAATGTATTGCTTGGCGTTCATAGAAGGAGATGAAAGGAGTAGAGACTAGAGGACGCGCTAGACAATATAAAAAATGGACGCACTAGACAACATAAATCCATGGGGATGATAGAACTGGCTAATGAAGACCCTTTTTCGGGGATGTCTAGTACTAGTTGATAATGCTTCGAAGTGCACTTGTTCCTGCAGCTAGGCGCTGTCGTCATTTGGAGGTGACAGGTTCGAATCTCGGTCAGTAACTATAGCTTTTAATGTTTATGTTTTCTAGTTTGCCCTCTAGTCTATACTTCCTGTTTATACTTCTATGAGCGTCAAACAATACCTGTGTTTTTATTTATGAACTGTCTTAGTGGCCCCACACGGTTCTTGAGTTGATACTTGAGTGTAAAACATGTTATCATCAACATTATTTCAAACACACTGAATTATTCCAGGTCCCCTACATACAATACAAACAGACGTTAGCCTGAGGTGACCAGCAAAACATATCCCGGGTTGAACAGCTCATCATTTGAAGTCATAATACTTTGTTTTTGTTTTTCAATGTCATGTAACAGGAATCAACTTCGAATATGTGAAGTGTTAGCAAATTCTACATACTGTAGACCTGAGTGCACGGAGAAAAAGGTGGTCAGTCTTTCTCTCCAGTAGCGAACGTCGAGAGCTGACATTGAACCCTCGTCAGGCGATATAGCTCACATCACGCCCCCCGCTTTCACTTTCCAGAACTTTTCCTGGCATCTATTTTAAACTGGGTCAACGTGACAGCCTAGGTCAGTCATCCTGCCAAATAAGTGTTAAAACATAATATACTTTATGTTGTTTTTAAACACATCTTCTCTAACGAAGACATGTTGTTACTTGTCGATACGATCGACAACATATTATAATCTGCCCTTAAAAGTGCCAGCATTGTTGTAAGATATTTGTTCTGCGCATGCGTGAAAGGAAGTAAGGTATTCAAGCGTGAAAGTTCATGAAGATTAAATCAAGAAGAACATTGTTTTACGCTCGACTTGTTTACTTCTCTTATGAACGGTCTGTGAGTGGTGACATTCCCCTTTCTTTGAATTCGAGTTTTCGCAGTTATTTTGTTTTTCGACAGGTTAAGAGCAGGGCACTAGCCTTTAGGGAAAAGCTTTGAATAGCTAAGCGTAACCTTTATTCAATTTGCAGTTGTATTATACCAGCAGTAAGATTACACAGCCACACAATGCGTCACTGGCGAATTTACGCGAAAGTTCAATAACATACTACTTATACTAGTCTACATATGCATCCATCTATCTATTCACCCAAACCTACCCACGCACCCTTTAACATACATAGTTGTATGTCTGCCAGTTTATCATTCTAACTAATTATCAAGCCACGTAAACAGACAAGAACAGATACGGACGGATAGACAAACAGGCTTGAGGACAAGCGGACAGCCAGCCAGTTAGCCAGCCAGTCAGCCAGCCAGCCCAGCCAGGCTGGATAGCTGAATAGATGGATAGATGGATGAATGGATAATCAAACGGACAAACGGACGGACAGGGCGAGAGAAAGACAGACAGACAGACAGACAGACAGACACGGGGTTGGAGTCGGCTTGGCCGAATGGTTTTACGCTCGCGTCTAACCTTTCTCTGGTGACCGCTGTAAGGGGTTTATTCCACACGACGGTCAGTTGGATAAAATGTTACTTCTCATTCTTGACGTTGTGATCTTAATTACAAGTACTTCAGAAGTCTCAGTGGGTTCGCCTGATGGCGAGGGACACTAGTAATAGGGAAAGCGTGTCCATAAGCAAACATCAGTCCAGTGTCCTCCCTAGTAGCAGCAACTGCTATTAGTATTAGCTCGTAAGTGGACTACGCACGAGTTCAAAACGAACGAACAAATAAAACTAGTTTTTTTTTTTGTATTTTCTGGGCACAGCAGTCGCCACATAACTGTCTACGCAATTGCAGCATAGAGTACAGGATGGGATTCAAAGGATTGAAGACATATTGGACAATGTGTGAAGCGAACACTCTCTCATCACTCAGCCCACCGCCTACGGCTCCCTGGTGAAGTGGTTAGGTGAACCTCGCGCTACGAAGGTCTTGCGGGTCGTCGCTGGGTCAGTTGCGTTCGTACTCGGCGCGATGCTCTCGACAGACCGATATGCGGAAAGGGCTCGAGCCATATAGAATGAAACTCCATACAGTGACACCGGTTATCTTGTCTTCACAGCCTTTTAGAATGTATAGTGCAGTCTCAAGGAAGACACACCCATTACCGTTGGAGTCCCACTACGGAAATGGTACTGTTTGATGATGATCATCATCATGATAGTAGTGATGATGATGAAGACACTGATGATAATAATGATGATAGAGGTGATCATGATGGATATCATGGTGGTGCTGATGACGTTGAAATAATCCAGAGAATGATTGATTCATTGATTGATTGATTGATTGATTGATTGATTTATGAATCGACATCATAGCATTCGGGGCATTGCCATAAGCGCTCCGTCCCCATCCTCAACAGCCAGCGAAGAGTTCCAACACTAATAGTGTCAGTAGCAATCTGATTATATGTCCGTCTCGCCTTTCCTCTGAGCGTTGAGCGTCGGCCAGATCCCCTCATCACTCCTCGTTGACTCATTCTTGCCAGACCATGGTGATCCATTTGCTCCTCCGAGGTGTACACGTGCTCCCACAAGGCGCAACCACGTCTGCATTGTCATGTATCAATATTCCAACAAGTTCTGCAGAGCCAGCCAATCTGTCCGCCTGTTCATTTCCCAGCACACCGGCATGCCCCGGAGAAAAGATCCAGGCGATGCTTGTCACCCGTGACCTCCGAAGCTAAGCAAGCCACTCCGCACGAAGCCTGCCAGTCCTCACCCTCTTCAGCATGCTTTCTGAGTCAGTTACAATCACGATATGTGTGTGTGTGTCGTATTCTCCATCAAGCGGACAGCCTCAGTGACTGCCTCCACCTCCATTCTTAAGCTGGATGTTGTGGTATCATATGCCAGGCTCTCCTGCACCAAACGTCAACCATTAACTTTGGCTATGAACCCCCAGCCACTTCTCTCACCTCTTGACACCGAACCATCTGTGTAGATAATCACATCACCCGAGTGAGCATTGTCCTGAATTATTTGCTAGATTTCCACTTCCGTGGCCCCTGCTGGCCACTCCCTGCACTCCCTGCTGGCCACTCCCTGCACTCCCGGTTTAATGTGATTATAACTCTGCACAAGTCTGACTGCTCCGCTGGCACTCTGACCCACTCCTCTCCACGTGTAATGTTCTCCAAAGGGCACACCTGTCTGATAGTATCCTCCACCTGAGCCATCCATGATTTCCCTCTTATCAGTCGCTGACCCTTAACTGCGTCCAGCGCCTCATGCAGTGGGTGGATTTGGTCTGCAGCCACTCTGAGGTATGACCAAGGATGTAACGCATACACACTACTGGGGTGTCTCTGGTGCATCCCAAAATAACCCGCATAGCTTCGTTCTGTATGCGCTCTAACTTCACCAGCTGACTCTCTGAGACAGTGAGCAGTCCTAATCCATAATCAATTACTGAGAGGATCAAGTGCTGGTATAGTGTGAAAAGCATTCTCTGCTCTATGTCCATTGCAGCCATAGTTTTAAGTGCACTGAGTACCTTTTGAGATCTTGTCACAATCGTCTCCACATGGTCCTTGAAGGATAGGCTCCTGTCAAATGTGATCCCCAGATACTTCAGTTTGTTCTCTCTGTTGACATTGCTACCATCTATCCAGAGAACAGATTAGCTACATAATCATGCATATCATAATTTGATTCTACGGGGCCCTACCAATATCTGGCTTGCGGCTTTGGTTAACACTGATCTCCTTTATAGAATTCCTACAAAGCCCATCCATGCCCATTCTCTGTCAAGAAATGTCGCAGGATACATATGTTCTGTGCTGAATCAGGTTGGCTATAAACTCTTCGGATTCGCCCCACATACACCCTTCTCTATGAAAATCGCTCGCATATACACATTCAAGTGCCAATATAATACGTCCCTACCTACCCATCAGTTTTATATATCTTGTAATCTACACCGCCATCAACATGTCGCAGGTCCTTTGCAAAAAGTCTCTCTCAATCCTTGTCACTGAATAAGGGCTATACAAGGCAAGAAGATCCAGTTCATCGCCCCAGGTTTTATCCCACATGGTTCGATCTCTTTCCACACGTCGGCCTGACAAAAGCATGGCACAGAGCATGAACTCCGTAGCTCCAGCGACGACTCCAGGAAGTCACCGAGACAATTGTACTCGTGAACCGAACGACGAAGCTGGAATCGAACTCACGACATTCGGAGCACGAGCCAGGCGATGCAACCACTTCACCACAGGGACTCCCTACTCACCGAAAGATGCTCGATCCTGTGCCAATTAAACTGCCTCACCATGTTCATGCTCGAGGTGTCTTCAATATCTTGTGTTCTTCTTGGTGCAGGTCGACGTTTGTTTCTTGTCCCAGTAACCACGCCTTCCGTCATATTCTGTCCATGCACTGTGACGTTAAATATGGCGAAAGTATTTCAGTTTCCCATAAATGATGGCGTTCATGGGCCAGTTTTAATGTTCAAATCTGATTGAATTTCAGTCGTTTTCTTTTTCTTGTTTCATGATATACTAAAATATTTCGTATGACATTTAAGTTCAACAGTCCCAATTTTTTCTTTAGTGATTATGAAATGGTAAATGACATACCCGTAGGTTGAAATTGGAAAGATGTATTTCCTTAACAATTTTACTTTAATTTGTGTTAATTAGTTAGTTAGTTGGTCGGCAGATCCTCCTCATTGCACATCAAACCATTCAGTCCATAAGTGCTCGGATCCCCTCCTCGGCAAATCCCGCAGCGTGTAGCGGCTCACGACACCATTTCTGTGTTGGTTTATCAATCTTCTTTGGCTTCCTGCGTAGTGTTCTTGTTTGGCCACCCCTCTTTTAATTTGCAGTTCTCGCAGTCTGACCATGGTTGTAGATTCACAGTCATCACTTGGTTCTCGCAAAAGTCTTACTTCTCGTGGAGCATTCAGAATATCAGCCTAGTCCATGGCGCGTCCACCCTCCACAGTAGCCTTACCTGCGAGCTTGTCAGCTCTCTGTTATTTAATTTGTGCACTAGTGTCGTGCGATAGGTTCTTTATGCTTACCCGTATAACTAGGTTTAAAAATGTTTTGCGTATCCTTTTACAGGACTTAGCTGTCAACAGCAGCATCTTTCAGCTGTCTGTTGATCTCTTGGCAAGATTACGCTCAGTAGTTTGCCATTGCTTTCTGAGCGGCCGGCTCAGTATCCGCAAGTCACGAGCGGGGGTCGAACCACCTCAGTTCTCGCTCCGCTGCGAGACTCTGCGTGATAAACGGGATTACAGAGAGAAAGTGTTGTAACCCCACAGCCAGAGAGACCGGCATAACTAGGTTTACGTCCACATATTTGGTAATCCCTCTTCTCGCATATCATTCTATCTCTTTCTATCAATTTATGCGTCGATTTAACAATATGTTTGTCTATTAATTTAATTGTAGTTATGCTCGTTTATTAATTATGCTTAAGGATAAACACTTTTGCATATCCATTATCGCCAGCTTACAGTGTTCACATAACACTTATTGAAGATGATGATGCTGATGATGATGAAGTTGTTAAGTATACTGATGATGAAGATGATGATGATGATGATGATGATGATGATGCTACTGATACTGACGCTGATGAAAAAATGCAGAGAAAAAGTATTGTGTTATTCATCTGTTGGTATTCACTTGTCTGCCTACTGAGACGCCAGACTACAAGCTGTCTGATTTCATTTATTTTGGTTAAAATGCAAACCTTCCTTTTCTTGTGTCTGCTGCTGAATTCAGTTTGTTCAATGCAAATAGATCTAGCAGATACACACCGCTCACTTCTCATCTTGTATTCTCTAATTGCAATGTACATTCCTCTTAGACTTGTCACATGTTTGCACTAGAGAATGCTCTATTTCCCCATTTAGCAAGATTGCACACATTATAAACGTGGTTTACTTAATTTTTAGCCGATTGGATACAGGCACAGTTAGTGAACGTCTTAAAGACGTCGTAAAGAATACACAGAATATTAACGGGGAAAAAAAACGGTTTCAAAGTTTTTAATATAACTTTTACATCATATAGTAACGTTTTACAAGATGGAAAACATACTGGAAAAATTGTTTTTTTAATCTGTCAAATTCAAAGAGAAAAAGAGTGCTGAAGTTCTACATAGAACCTGTACTTTTGTATGAATGCGAAAGGTGGACAATGAGCAGACAAGCTGAAAAACATTTAATGGTAGTGGAAATGTGGCTTCTGAGGAGAATAGACAGACGGAAAAAACAAACAGAGCAAGTTCTATAATCAACAAATGAAATCCGTAAAATGATTAGAAAATTGAGACATATACAGCAATATTGATGGACACGTTACGAGAAGAAATAAACTAGTGAGCTTGGCAAGTTTGAGGCGAAAAGAACAAAGGGAAGGCAGAAAAATAAATATCTGGGTGACATGGCCCGATGGTATGGTCGAGCCAAGAATACAGAGCTAATCCACGATGCTGGTGATTGTTTTAGATAGTGAAACATGACATCCCACGCTTATCTACATGGCACATGGTCCTACATCACCAGGCACAGTTACCCTCCTCAGTGCAGATGGGGGGACATTGATCACCGATAAGAAAGAAATCCTTCAGCGCTGGGCAGAACATTTCAGCAACATCTTAAATGCAACTTCCTTCTTCGATGATGAAACCATCAACTGCCTTCCTCAAGTTCCCATCAATGATACACTTGATGACCCGCCAACCATAGTGGAAGTAAACAAAGCCATCCAGCAACTCTCCAGCGGCAAGGCACCTGGCCCGGATTCTATCCCGGCAGAGATATACAAGGCAGGTGGGCGGTCCTAACAAAGCAGCTTCACCAAGTCTTTACAAACATATGGGTGAACGAGACCATGCCACAAGATTTCAAGGACGCGTCAACAGTCCATCTTTACAAACGAAAAGGAAACCGCCAACTCTGTGACAACCACCGAGGCATCTCCTTGCTTTCAATTGCAGGGAAGATACTCGCCAGAATTCTTCTCAATCGCCTCACCGCCCATCTCGATCAAGGACTTCTTCCTGAAAGTGGCTTCAGAAAAGAACCTGGAACTGTTGACATGATCTTCGCTGCAAGGCAGCTGCAAGAGAAATGTCAGGAACAGAACTGCGAAATGTTCTCCACTTTCATTGACCTTACCAAGGCTTTTGATACAGTCAGCAGAGAAGGACTGTGGAAGATTATGGCAAAATATTTTGGAATAGACATCAACTACCGCATGGATGGAAAGTTATTCAATCTCAGAAAGCTGAAAGCAAAAACCAAAATTAACAGCTACACCGTCAGAGAGCTCCTGTTTGCTGATGATTGCGCTCTATACGCCAACTCAGAGACGGACATGCAACATAATGTTTCAGCTTTCTCACATGCCTGTGCCATCTTTGGGCTCAATATCAATTTGGAGAAGACTGTAGTTATGTACTAGCCAGCTCCAGCGAATAATCACACTGTGCCGAATATCAAAGTGAATGGTCATAGTCTAAGTGTTGTGGACAAATTCACCTATTTTGGCAGCACCGTGTCACAAACTGCCACAATTGATGACGAAGTGAATGCAAGAATCTCCAAGGCCAGTGTGGCCGTTGGCAGACTGTACAAGAATGTATGGGACAGAAATTGAATAAGTCTGCAAACAAAGCTGAAAGTCTACAAAGCAGTTGTATTATCCACACTGCTATAAGCTTGTGAAAACTGGACTGTTTATCAGCGACACGCTAGGAAATTAAACCACTTCCACACAGTCTGCCTTAGGAAGTTACTGAAGATTAAATGGCAAGACAAGATCTCAGACACTGAAGTTCTAGAAAGAGCGTCCATGCCCAGTATCCACACTCTACTAGTGAAAAATCAGATTCGCTGGGCTGGTCACTTGACTCGCATGCAGATCACAGGCTCTCTAAACGAATTTTTTACGGCAAGTTGCGCTGTGGTAAATGCTCACAAGGCCGCCAGAGAAAACGCTTTAAAGACACTATGAAAATCTCACTGAATGCTTTTGTAATTCATCATGACACCTGGGAGACTGCAGCCAGAGACCGAAATTCGTGGCGTGCATCATTACGCAAGGGTGCAGTCACTTGTGAGGCAAACAGGACTGCAAGAGCTGTAAAGAAAAGACAGAACAGAAAAACCACTGCAGGAAGTCCACCTCCAGAAACGTCAAGCATTCTTTGTCCATATTGTCAAAGAACATTTCGATCCCAAATAGGCCTTATCAACCATCTTAGAACTCACGGCTCCATACTTTCAACCCCACTGGATGAAATGAATGGTCATCATCATTCTTGATGGACAAACAACATTACATTACACATGATGCGCAGGTAGAACCGGTCTTTCTGTAGTCCACCACACCAAGTTACGAGGCGCCAATGCCTATTGCGAATGTGTGTTTAGTTAGACCCTGAAGTTTTGCAGTGGAAAAGCCAGAATTCTAGCTTAAGATTTTAGATTTTCCTGGGTTTTTAGTGGACTAGAAGTTTTTGTTAAATTAGTTTTAGTGGACTAGAAAATTTTGATGGATCAGTTTTTAGTGGATTAAGTTTTTGATGGATCAGTTTTGGTGGATTAAGTTTTTGATGGATTAGTTGTTGGTGGATTAGTTTTTGGTAGATTTGAAGTTCTTATTGGATTAGTTTTTGCTATACTTAGAAGTTGTTTTTTTTTTTTCACTTAGGAAATTTGTTGTTAGATTAGTGCCTTCGCTGTTTGATTTTTGCTGTATCATAACTTCTTTGTTGATGCTACATGTCTGTATATTATTGTGAAGTTTAGAAGTTTAATAAACAAATGATGCTTGTGTTACTCTTACTTTGTCGTTTAGTTGATAGACTCTTATTATAGTCATTGGTGTTAGAACAGCCCTCGGAGTAATTCTTTGTCTGGAATTGGAGAATATTGTTCCAATTCCCTGTCGACCCACCCTGAATCTTCTTAAACCTTAATTCTTTTCTATTCTTGTTAACCGGGGACGGTGAGAGGTTCTTTCTCTTTATTCATTTTCTTCTTTGGTCCTACGCAGTCAGGGTTGCGCTCTTCTCCTCACATCACCGTAGCAGAAGTAAGTGGTTCTTGCTCCAGTTTTTACCTCTGTTTCATATATATATCCTACCCGTCCTTTCTTCACTTGTTGGTTCACTCTCATTTGTCTAGGTCTCTTCATGATCTCCATGTTGGTGATTATGTTGTAGCATTTGATATCTTCTATTTTGTGCAGGCACCAATTATTCAATGCATGTAGTATATTTGTATGCAACGTTTGATTTTAAATACAAATCCCGCAATATCCAGACCGTTAACCGAACCAAGACTACTATAGCCAAAGGTGAACTCTTTAACATCTAAGGGACCCCGCCCCTCCTTATCTGGTACCTAGACTCCATTCTCACAAAATGCCCTATCAATCCTCTGCGCTGTATCTAGAAACATGTAATGCAGAAAGACATGTTTTTATAAAGCCAGCAGCATTAACGGATCATAGGTGTGCATGTTTTTAGCTAATGTTTTTCTACTGCCTTTCAGAACCTTCCAAATGCTAATAGTTTCTGACACAACAGAAAGCCTGATTACGCGTTCCATTAATGCGCTGTCAAATTTTGACGCAGGAAATGTTTTGCCGCGCATGCGCCTGCAATATAGCGGCACAGCTGGTGGTTCTTGTTGAGGGAGGGTAAAACAAAGTTCTGCTGTTTGTAGCTTGTCACAGGAAGCATTCCTAAATACGGTAATTTGAGACCAGGTCAGTATGGGCTCTTAGGTTGGAGCTAGAAGAGGAGCTCTCAACAGGGTCATCATCATCATGTGCCATGCCGATAATCTTCGACGGTCATGTTTTGCCATCTCACACGATCGGCATAGCTCTGTGTTTTGCCTCGACCATATCACGTGACCAAATCATCCAGATATGTACTTCTCTGCCTTCCCCTTGTTCTCTTCCCCTCAATCTTGCCAGTTGTCACCACGTTCTTCAATTTATTTCTTCTCATAGCGTGTCCAAAATGTGTGACTGTCTACGTCTAATTTCTCTAATCAATTTACGATTATCATTTATTTCTTCTAGGACTTGGTCATTGGGTTTTTCTGTCTTTTCATGCCATTCATTGCATTCTCCTCAGAACCACATCTCCACAGCTATTGGATGTTTTCAGCTTGCGTGTTAATTCAGTTATCAGTTATCAGTTGGGGTATCTTCATTGCACTCCGGACATGTCCATAGGTGCTCAGATCCTCCCCCCCCCCCCCAGCATATGCATCAGCGTCCGGTGGCTAATAGTGCCAGTTCTGTGTTGGTTGACGAGGCGCTTTGTTTTCCCGATGTACCTCTCGCGTCTGGCTGTGCCAATTCTTACTCCTAAGTATTTCATCCTGGACAGCGATGTGGAATCACTGACGTCAAAGTCCTCTGTTCTCGCCATATCTTTGAGGACGTTAATAACATCGGCACGATCCATGGGCTGGCCATCTACAGGGGGTGCAGAGCCAGCTAGTTTATCAGCTCGTTCATTTCCCTCGACTCCCGCATGTCCCGGGACGAAGATGAAGGTGACTTTACGGACAACAGACTTCCGCATCGACTCAGTCCACTGTCTACATACAGATCTAGCTTCGACCTTCTGAATCATGCTCATTGAATCACTTAGTACACACACCTTGGTATAATGCTGTGATTCCAGCCATATGAAAGCCTGTGTAACTGCCATCACCTCCATCGTCATGCTGCTCGTGATCATAGAGTGGGCACCACTGGATTCTTGAACGGTTCGGCCCGCTGGGCGGGCTGTAAATGCCCACGCACTTCTCTGCTGCTTTACGACAGATCCATCTGTATAGATGAGCACTTCGGGGCTATCTGAGTGTTCATAGATGAGCGCGTTAACCTCAGCATTGACATCGGCATGGTTCTGCTCTAAGCACCGTCTGTCGAGTGTGATAATGCAGGAGAAAGTGCACTTAAAAGCTGGAGGCACCGGCACCCATTCCTTGCCGGGGTTGATACTGGTAAGACTGCCGGCCTGTCTGACGACATCTTCCGCCCGACCCATCCATGATTTGGCCCTCTTTAGCCTGTCACCCTTTTCTCTGAATATAGCGTCATGCAGAAGGTCCTGCTCATCTGCACTTATTTTTAAGTATGCACGAGCTCTCCAGATCTTTATCCTGAGTCCCATTGTCGGGAAGTCAAGGAGGTATCTCATTGCTACACAGCTGGTATCTCTCGTGTAGCCCAAAATGATGCGCATGGCTTCCTTTTGTACCTTTTCAAGTCTTCCAATCTGTGTAGGGCTGACAGTGAGGATGGCCAGGGCATACTCGATACGTGAAAGCACAAGTCCTTGGAACAGAAGTATTAGCAGTCTTTGCTCGATATTGGCAGTCGCCATGACTCTCATTGCTGACAAACCTTTTCGAGCCTTCGTTATGACATAATCGACATGATCTCTGAAGGACAGGCTACGATCAAGCCTCACACCAAGATATGTCATTGACTGGGTTCTACTCAAAATGCTCCCATCCATTCTTACTGCCGGCAGGTCTGTGTTCACAATATGGTTGTTTCGGGAGAACCATGTAACCGATGCCTTTGCAGGGTTGACAAGGGCATCGGCATCAGCACACCATGAGGAAAATCGATCTAGTTCGCCCTGCATATCATTGGCAACCGCCTGTCTATCTCGACCCTGTCGATACACGAGGATGTCGTCAACGAATGACAGAGTCCTATCCCTTCCGTCCAACTGTTGTTCAGTGATCGGCACCGTATACACGTTGAATAGTACTGGTGACCGTGGTGAATCCTGCGGCAATCCTGGACATATCGTTATCGGCTCAGAAGACCAACTCCCACATCTTAGCACCACCTTCGTTTGGAGCAGAGCTGCAGCTATCTATCGTACAAGGTGAGGGTGCACTTTCAGTCTGAGGAGGGTTTGCATCAAGTGCTAGAAAGATGCTCGATTATATGCGTCCTCTAAACCTATGGCGGCCGCACATGTCTCTTCTCTGACCTGAAATCCTTCGTAAACATCTTGAGCAAAGACCGCCGCATTCAGCCATGACTCTTTGTTACGTCTGTATCCTCCAAGTGTGGGCTGGAAGCCGCTGAGTTGTTCCAAGTCACAAGCAAGTCTGTGTGCTACAATTTTCTCCAGTAACTTGCCAGCAGTGTTCTGCATCGTAATGATTCTGTAGCCGCTTATCTTGGAATGGTCTTTGTTCGGTTTTGGCAGCGGCAGCAAGTAGCTGTGTAGCCATTCTTCTTTGATCCGACCCCTCTGGATACTGGTGTTGAATTCTCTGGCCAGTTCTTCCATGTCATCCTCTGATATCATCAGTAGGTCACCATATCGGATGCCGCCTGGGCCTGGGGCGGTGTTAGGTAATTTCTTGAGCATCGCACGCACTATCTCAGCTGTGATTATCCATTCTTCGTCTGTCCCGACCCCCTCGCACAACTGAGAGAGTGTCGTTGTGGTCCTCTGTCTGGCGGGCTCATCTTCTGGTCAGTCTGTTCTATGTAGCGTGCAAGAAGGGCCTTACCTTTATGCGTGTTAATTGTCCACGCTTAACATCCATACAAAAATACAGTTCTATGTAGCACTTCAACAATATTTTTTTTTCGTTTAAATTGATATCTTTTTATAGGTCAGTATGTTTTCCATCTTGGAAAAGGCTTCCTTTGCCATGGCGATTCTCAGTCGGGTACATTTGTCCATATATTGAGTGCGTTGACACATCTGAGGCCAAGTGGTCAAGCCGCCAACCTCACGTTCCGAAAAAGCGGTTTCGTTTCCGGTCTTTGTCATTGGATCCACGAGTGCAGTTTTATCGGAGACCCCTGGGGATCGTTGCTGGAGTTGCAAGATTCGTTCTCTGTGCAACGCTTTCGGGGGAGTGCTCTACCGAAAAAGACCGAGCCATATGAGATAAAACGCGGCGAAATTAAATCGATTCCTTTAAACCCCTTTAATACTTGAGTATGCTATCACAACCATGCATAAATCATCTGCGGTAGCGGTTTGGCTTCTAAGCTTGCCTGCCGTCAAATACGTATTTTCAGAATTTACCCGGGCTTTTTATGTCATGGAGAAATATATATATGATACAGGCATTGACAATGCACATTGGGAGCATGTCGCCGCTGAACGTGTTGCATGGAGGGCAAATATCAGATACAGAATAATGACATAGGAGAAAATCATTGCAGATAAGTCACACACCGAGCGTGCGAACAAACGAACAAACAATCTTGACTTTCAGAGGGTTAAGAATTGGGCATGCAGGCCCGTCTGACATTCTACCCTTCCTCTCTATTTCCTCTCATTCATTATTTCATGCAACATCACATATGAAGCCAATCTTAGACAACAAATGAACAATAAGCATTATAACGCATGAAAAATTATCAATAATACATGACTCACTGAGGCAATGTTTAACATGGGCATTATAGTAAATACCTAAGAAAGCTGTAACGAACCATACATATGGGAATGTTTATTGGCTGGCTGTCGTTTGAGATAATTTTCCATTATTATTGTTGTTGTTTTGTTGTTGTTGTTGTTGTTTTGTTTGTTGTTTCTGTTTTTTCTTTTTTTGTTTGTTTGGTTGGTGGGGGGGGGGGGGGGCCGCATGTAATCTGTACTGAGGTAGTATTCAAACAGGTTGCGACTGTGCGCATAGTGATTGGTGGTGTCCTTGATTTCTTGTGGAAGATTGTTCCACAACTGAGCAGCAGAGTATGCAAAGCTTGTCTTACATAAGTCTATCCTAGGTTTAGGGACATGAAGTGTATTTAGTCGTTCGTTTTGTCTTGCGTTATATTTAAACAATAGCCAAAGGTAGCTTGAAGCATTCTGAATTATGATTTTGTGAATTAGTTTAGTCTTATTATAAAGTAGGCGTATGTAGAGTGGCAGTAACTGAACACGATCACGTAGGTTAAAATTGTCGGTAAGATTTTCAGCATTAATTAAACGCACTACCCTTTTATGAGGTGAAAAAAAAATGTTTTTTATTGATAACAAGCATCCACCCCAAATTGTGGAGCAATAATCAATATGTGTTTGTATGTGAGAGGTATAGAATACCTTTCTTGTGTTTTCGTCAAGGAAACTTTTAATTTTGACAAGTTGGTATACTTTTTTGTCTATTTCTTTAACGAGAGCATGAACATGATAATTAAAGGATAGAATTTGATCCATGATAAGACCCAGTGCTTTGTGCTTGATTAAACATTCTACAGGACTGCTACCAATGTGCAGTTTAAGTGTTCTCTACGAGTTTAGAGTGTGAAGTCTTTGCCTGGTTGCTATTAACATAGATTTTGTTTTAGAAATGTTAATTTGCATGCGGTTTGCATGACTCCAGTTAACTACACTGTTTGTGTCCTGTTGCAAGGATGATTCTAGCACATTACAATCTACAGCGTTTGTATATAATGTGCAGTCGTCTGCAAATAGGTCTCTTATATAAATGGCAAATAATAGAGGGCCAAGAATAGACCCCTGAGGTACTCCAATGTTAATGGTAATGGCTTGAGATAAAAATGTATTGTGTGAATATACTTGTTTTCTGTCTAATAAAAATGATTTTATTAATGTCACTATATTAAAGCTTACTTTCATTGTTTCTAGTTTTTTTTTTAAATTAGTATAGTATGATATATCGTATCGAATGCTATTCTTAAGTCTATAAACACCGTTCCACATAAGAGTATTGTTGTTAATATTTTGATGCCAGTTTTCTATAATATTTGTTAGGGCCGTATGAGAAGAATATTTTGGCCGAAAACCTGACTGAGTGTCAACTATAGTTTGTGGCGAACTATGTGTTAGTGTTGTTTTGTGGATGTGCTTTTCTAACGGATAATATGAAAATTGGCCTATAGTTACTCATGAGACGATCGTCTAATGAACCAGCTTTTAAATGAGGATACACTTTATCGATTTTAAAGGCTGATGAGAAGTGACCTTTGGTGAGACATTGATTATAAATAAAAATTAGTGACTCGCAGATCGCCGGCGTGCACATTCGTAACTGCGAGCGCTATCAAGAACAAGTTTCCTGAATAGTTCAAGAAGCCTGATACGGGGGAGGGAAATGTCACGTGGCAAGACCAACAACAAGAAATACCAGACTCACAAGATGTGAGCGTGAGAGCAGCCAAAACCGTCAAGAAGACGACAGGAGAGAGCCTGCCTGCGAGCTGCAGCAAAGAACCTAAACCTATAGATGCTACTGAAGCTACCTCGAGGAAAATCGACGACAACTCACCACAGACAAGAGCCAAGACAGCTGATAAGCAGAGAGAGGAGAAAGACACCAGAGTCGGAAACATCGACTCCAAGACAGTCAGATAGGCTGTCAAACGTATTCCAGTGGAGCTGACAGATGAACAGATCATGAAGCAGCTACAGCAGGAGAATCTCCAAATCAGAACTATGAGGGCGGAGCGGATCCTGACGTACTCCAAGATCCCTAACACACTAACGGTGGTGACGACTGAGGGCAGCGAGATACCAAGCCAGATATCGATAAACAAGAAAATACAATAACCTGAAAGATTCATTCCAAGAATCACTCAATGTTCAAGATACCAGAGAGGCGGCCACAGCAGAGCAACATGTCGCAGTAAGATACTACGCTGATCACCACGCCTTCAAGAAGTGTCCGCTGGCCAAATAGGACACGGACTTCCGAGCACCTAACAACAAGAGAAAGTGCGCCAACTGCCTGGGCAAGCATGGAGCAAGATACTTGGGCTGTCCGTGACTCCTAAAACACAGAGACATCTTAAAGATCGTCAATACCACAAAGACACCATATAAGGAAGCAACGTGGAGGCGCGAGACGGCCACGTGTATATCACAAGCTGAAAGAGATCAACTGCAAAACCAGATAGACAAGTTGAAGAAGCAAGTCAAGGCACTGCTGACGCTGATTTCGACCATCTACAACGAAAAACTGCTGGCGGAAATAAAGAAGATCCAACAAAACATCAAGTAAGAAGTGGAACATATGGCCGAGATTAAGAAGGAAAACGAAGAAATACTACGAACCATTAAATCAGAGAGAGAGAGAGAGAGAGAGAGAGAGAGAGATAGAGAGAGAGAGAGAGAGAGAGAGAGAGAGAGAGAGAGAGAGAGAGAGAGAGAGCTGCTAAAAGCTGAAATGGAATTAATTTGAAATAAGCCAGCAGAAGCCACGGAAAATACCACAGAGAAGTCGCAGGATGAAACCCAACAATAGACCGAGCCGGAACAGCAAGCTAAAGTCAGCAGCCCCACCACGACGCCCGAGAAACTCAAAGGGAAACCAATCGCCCGCCAGACATCGGAAGGAAACCGAGAGTGGTGCCATGTCGACGGCACAGTGTAACCACTTGCACTTACCCTGGAGGAGTGCCTAGAATGGGCAAGAAGGGAGGTATTCAGAAGGCACAAGGAAGAAAAGAAAAACAAGAAGCCCAAGAAATTCAAGGGGAAACCAATGTCTCACCATACCTCTGAAGAATACCCGAACACCCAGAATACCCAGATGGGTATTATATGGATGGCACAGAGATCGTCTCGTGGTTGACCACAGAGGAAGAAACTGAAAGGTAGCAGAAACTCAAACTCGAAGTGAAAGAAAAAAAATGCGCAAGGAGGAAAATGAAAACATCGAAAAAACAACATCTACAGACAATACACAAAAAAGGAGGCAAAAAGACAAAATAAAAAGTCCCTATAAGGATTGCAACCAGTCAAGCTAGGCGAGCCAGGAGCCTTCACCAACCAAGGAAACCACCTGAGGAGACGGGCACAAAGGACAACTGGACTACCAATCCCTCAGCTGACGTCACAGACACAAAAGCTTACATAACCAATACGAGATAGGACTCACTCGTAAGAGCTCACAGACAAAAACAGGGTTAAACCCACAAAAACCACGGACCTCAACTTTAATCAAAGCTGAAGAAGCAGGCTGAACGAGGCCGAATTTGGAATTTTTTGAATCAAGTCAAGTCAAGATCGCCGGTGCAGCGCAGCGAATGATCCAATTACTGACTCCACCTAATCCTGATGAGTTATTGTTTTGTAGGTTCCTAAATGATGAGTAAATACTTTAGTGGTCGTCATTAGCGGTATGTTGGAGGAATGTCTCTATAGCATTTGTTCTCACAAATGTTGACAATAAAGATATGTCTCGAGGAGAATCAGGTATTGCAGCCTTCAATTGGTTTATGTCGAATTGAAAGAAACTAGTGAATTGTTCACATGTAACCTGATTTGAAGGTAATTAATGTGATGACTTGTGTTTGTTTGTCAAAAGTATTAATTGCTTTCCATATATCTTTAGCGAGGGTCTGCAAAGGACATTGCTACTGAATAAATGAATGTATTTCATGTCGACGCATTCTAAAGTAGGTACCCGGAAATGTCCAAGAAGTATAGGCGGTCGGTGTGATATTGAGCACACTACCTACCGAATACTGCATGTCTCTAATTATCTGAAGCCATATGTCAAATACGCGAAGAGCGTGTAAAGAGGTTCTTAAATTACTTGTATACACACATGTACATGGGTGTATGTGTATCTGTTAGTGTTTGTGCTGTGAGTCGGAAGTATTAAGATAAACATGAAAGATGCAGGGGAAATAAGTACAGGAAACGGATAAGAAGATATAAAGTGAGACTTGAGACTACCTATACAATGAAATTACTATTCGTGTGTGCAACTAAATCAAGTAAACAGAACCAGGGGAGAGAATAAAGCGGCGGCAACACATTTACAATTAAATGACGAGTTGGAATGTTTGAAAGTATTTGTATCGTGTTTTCTATTTCTCATTCCAATATCTTTTCCATTGTTATTTGTTAGAGTGTAAGGCTTGTGTTCAACGATGCAACCTATTAATATAATACTCAAGCTAACACATTACGTTTGAAAAGACCGAAGCTATGTAAATAGTTGTTACAACAAGAGAACGTGATTTATAAGTCATTTGAAACAGAGAGATGTGGGTTGAAAGATCATCATTTTCATATATCACAGGCTTTCACGTGAGTGTCAGGTCTTATTCAGATGTGAATGGGCTACCTATGACAGTAGACTGTATACCTGCTGTCTGGTAGCGCCAAATGTTGGGCGTCTCTTATCAAACCAGAAGCCGACTTCTTCGGACAGAGGAGTGGAATTGGGAGGGTACAGGCCTTATCCTGATGGAAGGAAATGCAACCTAAAGACTAAATGTCGTGGCAGGGTTGACCATGCCCTAAGCCTTGGTTGGCAACTGGTCTAGGATCGAAGCTCCGATAGGAGGACAGAGTATTGCTTTGCTAATCCGGCAGCTTGTGTAGCTTGTCTTATTCCAGATTTGTTGATATTATCTTTCCTATGGAGTAAACTAGGCAGGCCGAGAGAGGGATCCTGTTGTATGGGCAACACATGTTCTCAAATTTCAGCCCAGGCTTTTTGCTATAGAGAGTTATAACATATGACCTGGTTTTATGCTTTTTTGCAGCACAAAGTAACAAACTATCCTCCGTCAAGACGGCAAGGTGCCAGTAGTATGAGCTTTCACGTTTGCTAAAGTTACACAGAAGTTACATGATCAGTTGTCTTCTCTTCTTCTATATATTTGCATAACCGTAGAACGTAATTAGAAACATAAACTGTACATTAGCATTAAAGAATACACACGAAAATAAAGCATCAGTACAATGGACTAGATGCTTAAGAGAAAAAGACCTATAAGATTAGTTAATGCTCTAGGGCAGGGGTGGGCAAACTTTTTATGCGGAGGGCCGCATTGACAAATGTAAAGCTATTGGCGGGCCGCATAATATTATGTCCACATCGTTTACAGCAACCTATCACAATAAGTAATTTTAATTATTTATATGTTATTAAGCAGTATAAATAACTAATTATTGCAATTTTATTTTACTTACACACTTATACATTGTGTTTGACAATATAGACAACAACTTTTACTAATTTGTTAACAAGATTTTACAACTTGTTATTATAACAAATATTCTTTACTATGTATCAATGGCTTTAATTTAGACACAAACCGACTACATTGTCACTATAATTGTTGCTTTCTAGTGAGATGTATGTAACTGCTTGCACTTTTTGACACTTGAAATCTGGAGCATGTTTACTTGTTGAAATTCGCATAACAGCATGTAAGTTGCAGTCCAACAATAAAGATCTATTCTTAGATTTGTTGATCTTCAACCAAAAGAATGCTTGTTCGCAAATGCATGTTGTTCGAAACAATAATAATAATTTAACTGCAAAGTTGTTCAAGTTGGGAAATGATTCTTGTGATAAAGATCCATAGAAATCCAGCAAACCATCTGACTTGAATTTCTCTTTCAGGTCATGATCTGCTTGTAAGTCAAGCTGCTCCAATTGTATGTCTTCTGTGGCTGTATCAGCTTCTGCACTAAAAGGGGGACTGAGAATATTGAACTTTGGCTCTAAGTTCTTGAATTCTTGGAATCTCCATCCAAATTCTTCAGTCAATGCATCTAATTGGGCTTTGTAATTTTAAGTCATTTCACCAGAATTGGTTTCTTGTTTCAGCAAAGGGAAGTGACAATTTTCCCCCACTTGCTTGTCTGGAGAACAAACAAACAAACAAACAAACAAAACTAGAACACATCTTTGACCAAGAAAAGGAAGCGTATATTGCTTGCAAGAAACTCACTTCAACGAAAATGAAATGATGTCTGGAAAATTGCCAGTACTAAGACACTACTTTCTGAACTTAGCAGTCTGCGTAAGGTCACCATACAGTGGATACCATCCCACTGTGGAGTCCCCGGAAACGACAGAACTGATCGATTGGTTAAGGAATGAGCAAAAGAAGAACAGCCTGCTGTGCCTGTTACATACTACCAAAAGAAAGTAATGATGAAATCAGTCAGAAGGCCACCAAAACCTGCTAAAGACTACTACAACATTATGGACAGACCAGAACAAGTCATTATTCTGCGCCTCAGAACAGGACACAATAGATTACGCAACCACATGTATACAAGATTCAAGATTGGTGAATCAACCATGTGCACATGTGGATTGGCGTCGCAGACAGCAGAGCACATACTCAAAGACTGCTGAAATTACAATATGTCTAGGTAAACCTTCTGGCCTAGAGAGACGACAGTGGAAGATAAACTCTATGTACTGCTGAGTGAACAAAAAAGGACAGATAAATTCACACAAGAGGCAACATTGCAGTTATAGACATATTTAAGGCGAACGAAAGAAGAAGAAAAAGCAGTTTACAAAAATAGATCATTAGAAAGAAATTTTATCAAAAATATTAACACAATCATAACGGTACATGAAATTCTGTAAAATTCAACAAAATAACTTAAAAACGAAGTAAAATTTTTTATTTCTAAATGCCCTCGCGGGCCGCATAAAATCAGTTGCCGGGCCGCATGCGGCCCGCGGGCCGTAGTTTGCCCACCCCTGCACTAGGGATAGAAAGCACAATAGCACATTTTTTTTAGCATATCCTATTACAGGACATCGTTGTCAACACCAACATTTTACCGCTTTTGTTGATTCCTTGGCAAGATTACGCTCAGTAGTTTCCCATTTCTTTCTGAGCGGCCGACTCACACATCCCTTAAGTAACCGCTACCGATTCTCGCGCAGCTGCGTTTGCTCAAGTGGATAAACGGGATTACCGAGAAAGTCGCTAACTCCTAGCCAGGGAGACCGGCACAATAGCACTAGACAGACATATATTTAAAATTAGTGGTAAATAAAAGTCAAGTTACATTTGTTTACATATCACATACTGAAGAAATGTTGGTATGTCTCTATTTTCGGGATCCAGTGAATTACTACTACTACAACTTCTGCTGCTGCTGCAACAACAACAACAACAACAACAACAACAACAACAACAACAACTACTACTACTACTACTACTACTACTACTACTACTACTACTACTACTACTACTACTACTACTACTACTACTACTACTACTACTACTACTACTGCTGCTGCTGCTACTACTACTTATTCTGATTCTTCTTCTTCATCCTCTTCCAATTGTTCCTCTTCTGCTCTTTAACCCTCATTGAAGCATAGGTCCTCTTCTACAAGTTCTTCCCCCCCCCTTCTTCCCTATCCTTCACAAAACCGTATCCTACCCACTCCCCCCCCCCCCCACTTATCCCTCCTACCCACCCTCTCCGTTTCTCCATCTACATTTGTGCCGTCTGTCTTTTCCTTGTTTTCTGCCACAGCTTCTTATTCTGCTGGTGCTGTTTCTTTTATCACCTCCCATACTTCTCCTCCCCCTTGGTCTCTTCCTCCTTCAGCTCTTCTTATGCGACTTCTTGATTCACTGTTTTGTTTGTTATTTTCTTTCTGCTATAATCTGTACTTCTACCCCTACATCTTTTTCTCCACTTGCTGCCCACTTTCTCTTTCTTCTTCCTCCTTCTTTTTAATATTCTGCCCCTGATTTCTCATCTTCTCCTTCTCCGTATATATTTATGCACGAGTGTATCATTTGAAAATGAGCATTATAAATCACAGGAAATAATGAAGGCAGATAACTATTCCACAGGGAGATCTACTGATCCTGAATTTCTTGCCTGATTAGCGGCCTTACGACCTGCATTCGATTACAGCCGGTTGCCATTTATTCAAGCTATATGACTTTTGTTGGCCTCGATGTCTGTACGAGTCAATGGAATTGACACGCATACTGAAATGGAATAGACAGACCGTGATTCTGGGGTAATGTACCAGAAAGGAAGCGAGCCATAGTGACGTTCTTGTGAAATAGATGGGTAGATAAATAGATAGACAGACAGGTGCGCATATAGAAAGATGTCAAAGCGGTAGACAGACAAACAGACAGACAGACAGACAGACAGACAGACAGGCAGGCAGGCAGGCAGGCAGGCAGAGAGACAGACAATCATTTGGTCAGTCGTTATATCTATCTATCGAGCGATCTAAAGACAGACAGCCAGCTAGACAGACAGATAGATATACAGACGGACAAATGGATGGATGGTTGGTTGGATGAGTGGATGGATGTATAGTTGGATGGATAGAGGGATGGATGGATGGATACGGACAGACATATGGGTTAATGGACGAAAGGAGGATGGACTGAGGTTTCCAGTTGAGGATGGAAAGATGGAAGTGGTGATTGATGGATGAAAGGACAGATGAACAGACGGACGATCGAATGGATTTATGAATAGACGGACAAAATAAAAACACTAAAACAGAGAAACAGGTAGATCGCTTCGTTGGCTGATTAATTAATTGACTGATCGATTTATTTATTGATTCATTCATTAATGTTATTATTCCTCCTATGTACAAACAAACCAACCGGTTGCAGCAAACATTATTTCAAACAGTGCAAGCCTCGAAGTTGCCCAAAGATTCATATTTAACTAAAATTCCTCCATATCTTTTCTTGGCTCAACTCAACTCAAATTAATGCACAAACAATTACATGAGGCTACGGATAAATTTCCTCATAGTCTGCTAGTTATGCAGACTTGGACGATCTCGTCCCATTGTTCTAACATTGATCTCATCACTCTTAATATTTGTATTAACTAATTAGGGACCCACTAGATTAGTATTGATTTAGCTTCCAGAACCCCGCTTGATGATGTTGAAAGTTACTAGCTCAAGGGCCAGAGATGTTTCTTGTGAGCGCGCAAACCATGTGACAAGTTAATTATGTTAAGGGCGGAATTTTGGTTTCTGATCGCGACAAATTATATGAAATGTTAATTACGCGAAGGTTACAAGTGTATCGTTTGACAGAGCAAAAGATGTTAGAGGTTAATGTTTTCTTGTTCGCCAATCATAGAAACGCTGTGGTTTATGTCAGTCAGTCAGTCAGCCGGTCAGTCAGTCAGTCTGTCAGTCAGTTTGTTAGTTTGACGACGCTTAAATTTCACGCAGCGGGTCAGCCAGTTAATTACTCCATTCCGTTACCAGCGAAAACCACACAAAATGCTCTTCACTGTTCCGTGTAAGAGTGAAATTGACAGCAGTCCTGACAAAGCCAACAATAGGCACACGCTTGAATGCATAATGCCGGTGCCAGCATGCCAAAACAACAGTCTGCCACTAACATTACATTTCATAGTTGTTGGAATTAGTCACAAGAAAAACAACAGTCGCAAGCGCATTGCTGCATAGAGTAAACCAGCTAGCCCGGCAACCGGTCACCCGCCATTTTTCCCAACACACATCATCTCGGATGGACGAAAAAGCATTCCACATTAAATCCATAGATTAAGTTTCATATCAAGCACGATGTACTACTGGTCCAAATGAGGAAAATGCATAAGCGAAACTAGGCCAGAAGATAAGAAAAACAACACCCCAAGGTCTCAGCGGATATCCCACCTATCCGCTATATGGGACCGGAAGTTGATGTGTAGTTAGCTAGTGTAGATTAAACTTGTGATCCTTCTAATTAAATTGTAAAAATTAAATGTAGCTTTACTACATTATACTCTTATTATTCGCTACATTATGAAATAAGAAGATCGGCATGGCTGAGCCATTTTGCACGCTTCTGACTGCGGAGTACTGGGTTTATTCCACATGCCAGTCAGGTGGACTTACGACACATTCGCTTCTCGTCCTAGGCTTGGAGACATAAATTACAAATAATCTGGAAGTTGGGGACGGTTCACCTGATACTGAAGGACACTGGTAACACTGAAAACTGACCTTGACGTAAAATCTGACCAGTACATTCACTAGTGGTACCAACTATTATTTGTAGTAGACAGTGTGGTGGACTACGCTCGAGTTTAACAGTTAGGGAATATATATATATATATATATATATATATATATATATATATATATATATATATATATATATATATATATATATATATCCAGGAAGAATTGCTTACTGTGACAAATGGACTATAGTTATAAGTAAGTAAAATAAAGGACCTTTTAGCAGGCCTTAAGGCGCTTTGGGCAAATGGTGCTAGACTCTTAGTTTTATAGACTAAACGGATTTTACACAGAAAATTGAAATATTTTGGTCACTTGAAACGCCACAGCAGTTTGGAGAGAACAATAATGGAGGGGGATATGCCTGGGAAGAGAGGAAGAGGAAGGCCAACGTGAAGATGGGTGCAGGATGTGGCGGATGATCTCCAGATGGGTGTATCGGAAGCGGGACATCTCGCTTATGATAGAAAAGGTTTTCCGGAAGGTTGTTATGGGAGCGAGGTTCTACAAAGGACATGCTACTGAATGAATGAACGAATCGGATGTTAGTTGCCCGGGAAGGTTAACCCGGTCAACAAATGCCCTCATAATTCGGATGTGTCGGCCTAACGGCGCAATAACGCAGCTCTGCTGTAAACAGGCACAACGCAGTCACGTCCGAAAAAAAAAAATCCGGATGAACGCAGCAGAAGAAGAAGAAGAAGAAGGATGTTAGTTGTTGACGCACTTTAATTGCAGTGTTAAGAGCATGCGATGATGATGATGATGATAATGGATTTTGACGATGATAATAATAATGATGGTTATGATGCTGATGGCTGTGGATATAATGGCATTGTGATTATGGAGAGAGTCGCCAACAATATAAAGAATGCAAATGAACAGAACCTGAGGAAATAGAGAAGACAGAAGAAAAGAACGTTAGACCGAAAAATTCTGGAAGTGACTGAGAACATAATTATTTAAAACAGACAAAAATGAAGTACAGAAAAAAATCTTTGACAGAGGGTTAAATTATCCAACAATAGTAATCAATAATGAAGAAGAAAGAGGAGGAGAAGGAGGAGGAAAAGTAGAAAGAGGAAGAGGAAGAAACATGATAATAATAATAATAATAATAATAATAATAATAATAATAATAATAATAATAAGAAGAAGAAGAAGAAGAAGAAGAAGAAGAAGAAGAAGAAGGAGGAGAACGTGGTATGCGGAATTACAATTGCGTCCATAACCCCTTCCCCGCAGCGCGAATGTAAGGGACATATTTGTGTGGAGGGACCAGACAACCTGGCATGGCACATACAAATAATGCCAGGGACATATTTGTGTGGAGGGACCAGACAACCTGGCATGGCACATACAAATAACGTCAGGGACATATTTGTGTGGAGAGACAAGACAACCTGGCATGGCACATACAAATAACGTCAGGGACATATTTGTGTGGAGAGACAAGACAACCTGGCATGGCACATACAAATAACGCCAGGGACATATTTGTGTGGAGAGACAAGACAACCTGGCATGGCACATACAAATAACGTCAGGGGCATATTTGTGTGGAAGGACAAGACAACCTGGCATGGCACATACAAATAATGCCAGGGACATATTTGTGTGGAGGGACCAGACAACCTGGCATGGCACATACAAATAACGCCAGGGACATATTTGTGTGGAGAGACAAAACAACCTGGCATGGCACATACAAATAACGCCAGGGACATATTTGTATGGAGAGACAAGACAACCTGGCATGGCACATACAAATAATGCCAGGGACATATTTGTGTGGAGGGACCAGACAACCTGGCATGGCACATACAAATAAGGATGGAGGAGAATCACAAATAACGGTTGAGGTGCACAACGAAGGTATAAGAAAATAGGTAAGTTTAGGACCTTTTTACATTCCTTAAGTGGCACTGGACATGTGTTGTTAGACCCATATTTGTATAGAACATAGACATTCAGTGGGTGATGTGGTCAGTATTGTGTCTCTCGACTTTACCTCCCAAGCCATATCCTGGTACCCTATTTAGCTTGGCTCCACTTTGCAGCCCAGGTCCCTATGCGGATGGAACCTATGACCACCAGGCTATCATGCAAGCATCTTGCTTCCGCTCCCGAGTGCTTGAATAATGAATGAGGATTTTAAAGTGCCTGAAATACACTGGCGCTGAGCAAGAAGTCGATAATTTCCAGCGTTACTAGCAATAAATCAGAACATAGCGGTTATCACGTGGTTATGATATCCGCTTAGCGGTGTTGTAGTTTATCATGCTATCTGCCAGGATAGTAGGATGTCGAGGAAAGAGTAGGGGAATGTGGTGAGGTTAAAATGGAAGTATTAATTATAGTAATAATAATAAGAGTAAGAGTAGTAGTAGTAGTAGTAGTAGTAGTAGTAGTAGTAGTAGTAGTAGTAGTAGTAGTAGTAGTAGTAGTAGTAGTAGTAGTAGTAGTAGTAGTAGTAGTAGTAGTAGTAGTAGTAGTAGTAGTAGTAGTAGTAGTAGTAGTAGTAGTAGTAGTAGTAGTAGTAGTAGTAGTTAGTAGTAGTAGTAGCAGCAGCAGCAGCAGCAGCAGCAATAGTAATAATTGTGGTAATTATTGTTGTTGTAGCAGTAGAAGTAGTAATTGTAGTAGTCGTAGTGGTAGCTGTATTAGCGGTGGTAGTAGTAGTGGTAGTAGTAGTGATGGTAATGGTAGTAGTAATAGTAGTAGTATTAATATTTGTAGCAGCAGAATTAGTGTTAGTAGTAACTGGGTAGCGGGGTAGGGGTATCCCCTATCAAAGGAGAAGTAAGGCGCCTCCTTCCCTCCGCTAGCCTACGGGACACCCTTGGGCAAGGTGGAGTACCCGTTTAGCCCCCCGATCAGGGTTACGTGAAGCCATGGGTGCAGGTGGTGGATGAAGGTGGAGAGCAGCCGACAGATAGTTGTAGGTTATGGTCTCCACCTTCACGACGGTAGGCAGAGGATCTCCTTTTTTGAGGAGACAATGGCTACGGTCACTGACCAGTATGGTCACTGCTGGGAAGGAAAGCAATGGCAAACTACCTTCTTTACACATGCCAAGAAAATCATGTTGTGTTCACTTATCGATAATCAGAGAAACGGCGTAAATGGGTGCTCCATAGGAGCAGCCTCGCCCGGTAGGGATAGTCATGCGCACCAGGTGACTCCAGACCGTCAACAGGCTACTAGGTGCAAAAGATTAATATCATTGAAAGTAGGAACTTGGAATGTTAGAACAATGAATGCAGATGGAAAGTTGGAGGACATCAAAAAAGAAATGGAGAGAGAGAAGATTAACATATTAGGAATATCGGAAACGAGATGGAGAGGAGCAGGGATAAGGACAGGAGAGGATTGTAAGATTATTTACTCGGGGGGAGAAGAACAGCAAAGAGGTGTAGCCATTATATTAGATAAGCAAACATCAAATTCTGTCAAAGGATATTGGGCTGTGTCAGACAGAGTTCTATTAGTAAAATTAAACGGAAGACCTTTTAAAATAAATGTAATTCAAGTATATGCCCCAACAAGTGAAAGCAGTGAAGAAAGTATAGAGAAATTTTATAATGACATGGAGTCTGCTTTGAAGAACTGTAAAAAATCAGAAATAAATATCATAATGGGTGATTTCAACGCAAAAATAGGAAAGCAAAGCGATGGATGCAGTGTAGGCAACCATGGTTTGGGAGAGAGAAATGAAAGAGGTTACAGACTTGTAGAATGGGCAAAAGAACAAGAAATGGTTGTAGGAAACACCTGGTTTAAACAACATCCTAGAAGATTATGGACATGGAGGAGTCCAGACAGCAGGATTAAAAACCAGATAGATTACATCCTGATAAGCAAAAGGTTTCGAAATGCATTAACAGTTGTAAAAACAGTTCCAAATGCAGACTGTTACAGTGATCACAGATTAATTATTGGCACATTGAGGGTAAAGTTAAAGAAAGTCAAGTATACAGCAGGAAACCCTAAATATGACTTGTGCAAATTGAAAACTGACAAAGAAATACAAGATAATTTTAACATAGAAGTAAAGAACAAATTTGATTTATTGTCTGATCTAGAGATCCTATTTCAAGATGTAGATGATCAATGGGAAATGCTGAAGAATTCAATCAGTTGTGCAGCAGAAAAAACTATTCCAAAAGTAAAGAAAGTGGGCCGTAAGACATGGATGACTGAAGAAATTTTACAACTAATGGAAACAAGAAGACAGAACAAACATAATCCTGCCAAATATGAAGAAATTCACAGAAAAGTCAGAACCTTATGTAAGGAGGCTAAAGAAACATGGCTTGAGAAAAATTGCAGAGAAATTGAAAAACAACACAACAGTAAAAATGCGAAACTAATGCACAAAAGAATTCAGGAGATTACTAATCAAAGAACACGTACATCAGCAGGCTGCCTAAAGACAAAAGATGGAAGAGTCGTAATAGAAAAAGATCAGATTTTACATGTATGGTCAGATTACGTGAAAAACCTTTATGACGATAACAGAGACGAACAATATATTGTTCAAAATAACAATGAAGGGCCAGCAATTTTGAAGACGGAGGTTCAGAATGCTCTTAATCATATGAAATCTGGCAAGACCCCCGGTCCAGACAGCGTCACAACAGAAATGATTAATGCTTTAGAAGAATATGGAATAGATAAAGTTACCAGTCTGCTTAATACAATATATGATACTGGAAATATACCTCATGAGTTATGTAATTCTGTATTTATTGCAATCCCAAAGAAATCAGGAGCCTTGGAATGTGATCAACATCGAACAATTAGTATAATGAGTCACATCACGAAGATTTTGCTAAGAATTATCATGCAAAGAGTTAGGAGGAAAATACAACCTGAAATAGGAGAAGAACAATGTGGGTTTGTAGTAGGCAAGGGTACAGTAAATGCTGTGTATATACTGAGAACCGTAATCGAACGTTCTATAGAAGTAAACAAAGATCTACACCTTTGCTTTATTGACTACACAAAGGCTTTTGATAAAGTGAGACATGTCAACATGATAAGGATGCTTGAAGATCTACAAATTGATGGGAAAGACCTTAGACTTGTAAAAAACATATATTGGAAACAACAAGCTGCCATAAGAGTTGATAATGAAGTAAGCCAATATCAGCCTATTAAGAGAGGTGTGAGACAGGGATGTGTAATGTCTCCAGATCTGTTTTCCCTGTACAGTGAAAATATTTTCAGAAATATTGAAAATATGGAAGGAATCAACATTGGGGGACGATGCATCAATAACATTAGATATGCAGATGATACAGTCTTGATTGCAGACAATGAACAGGATCTGCAAAATTTAGTAGATGCGGTTGTTACACACAGTGAACAACAAGGGTTAGAATTAAATTGTAAAAAGACACAGATTATGGTCGTCACTAGGAAGAACGAAATACCACAGTGTAATATACAAGTAAATGGGAATATTCTTCAACAAGTGAATAGGTACAATTATCTCGGAACAGTAATAACATCTGATGGGAGATGCCTTGAAGAGATTAGAACAAGGATCGCCATGGCAAAAGTAGCCTTTAGCAAGATGAAAAACATACTGACCAATAAAAAGATGTCAATTGAAACGAGAAAAAGAGTGTTGAGATGCTACATAGAACCTGTACTTTTATATGGATGTGAAGCTTGGACAATGAGCAGCCAGGCTGAAAAACATCTGATGGCTGTAGAAATGTGGTTTCTGAGGAAAATGCAAAGAATACCATGGACAGCCAGAAAGACCAATGAACAAGTCCTTCAAGAAACAAATGAAGATCGTAAACTGATCAGAGACATTAGACGTAGACAGTCACAATTTTTTGGGCATGTTATGAGAAGAAATGATTTGGAGAACTTGGTGACAACTGGTAAGATCGAGGGGAACAGACCAAGGGGAAGACCTAGAAACAAGTATCTGGATGGCTTAGCCTTGTGGCATGGTCGAGACAGAAACACGGAACTGATCCACGACTCTGTTGATCGAGTGAGATGGCAGAACATGACCGCCCACGCTTACCGGCATGGCACATGATGGATGGATGGAGTAACTGGGGAAGTCGTAGTAGTAATAGTAGTAGTAGTAGTAGTAGTAGTAGTAGTAGTAGTAGTAGTAGTAGTAGTAGTAGTAGTAGTAGTAGTAGTAGTAGTAGCAGTAGTAGCAGTATTAGTAGTAGTAGTAGTAGTAGTAGTAGTAGTAGTAGTAGTAGTAGTAGTAGTAATAGTAGTAATAGTAGTAGTGGTGGTGGTGGTGGTTGTGGTGATAATAGTAGTAGTAGTCGTAGTAGTAGTAGTAGCAGCAGCAGTAGTAGTAGTAGTAGTAGTAGTAGTAGTAGTAGTAGTAGTAGTAGTAGTAGTAGTAGTAGTAGTAGTAGTGGTGGTGGTGGTGGTTGTAGTAGTAGAAATAGCATCAGTAGTAGTAGTAGATGTAGTAGTATTAGCAGTAGTAGCACTGCTGCAGCAGTAGGTGTTGTTGTAGTAATATAGGAGCAGTAGTGGTAACAGCAGCAGCAGCAGTAGAAGCAGCATTAGCAACAGGAGCAGAATGAGAAAGCGTATTAACAAAACACAAAAGCATGAACTACAATAACAACAACATTAACAGCAACAACAACAACAACGATCACAATTGGCAGTACCATCAAAGAACACTTAGCAAAGATTACGGCGGTGTCATAATAGTCAGATTCCTACGACAGAACTGGGAAAAGAAGTACAAAATCAGGGCTGCTTAGAACATAAGCACCTCTGTCAGTCGACACGTCAACTTAAGGATAATTATTATCGTCCAATTTATTGACGCTGTCATCTGTTTTCGACTGTTTTTACTCCGCAGCTCTCTTCCCCCTGACATCATCGTTACTGCCTTCAATTTCAACTTTTAGTAATTGCGCCCATATTCTTTCAGATGCCGTTCCACTTTTATAGGCCAATCAATATTTGTAATGCGACAGTTTATAAAAAAAAGATATCTTGATAGAAAATTGCTTCCCTGACAAGACAACATTTTGAAATTTGAACGTTTGTTACTGCTGGCGGTGTATCGACTTGTTCTCTCTCTCTCTCTCTCTCTCTCTCTCTCTCTCTCTCTCTCTCTCTCTCTCTCTCTCTCTCTCTCTCTCTCCCTCTCTCCCTCATCTCTCTCTGTATCTATCTATCTCTTTCTCTCTCTCCTGTCTCATTCGTTCTTCTTTTCTCTCTCACCCTCCCTCTTCCTACTCTCTCTCCCCATTTCTCTCTTACTCCCTCCCTCTCTCCCACTCCCTCCCTCTCACACACACTCCCCCTCTCTCACACCCCTCCCACTCTCTCTCCCACTCCATCCCACTCTCTCCCACTCCCTCCCTCTTTCTCCCACTCCCTCCCTCTCTCTCCCACTCCCCCCCTCTCTCTCCCACTCCCTCGCTCTTTCTCCCTCTCCCTCTCTCTCCCTCTTTCTCCCACTCCCTCCCACTCCCTCTCTCTCTCCCACTCCCTCTCGCTCTCTCTCCCACTCTCTCCCTCTCTCTCCCACTCCCTCCCTCTTTCTATCACTCGCTCTCGCTCTCTCTCTCCCACTCTCTCCCTCTCTCTTCCACTCTCCGACTCCCTCCCTCTTTCTCCCACTCTCTCCCGCGCTCTCTCTCCCACTCTCTCTCTCCCACTCCCTCTCTCTTTCTCCCACTCTCCCTCTCTCTCCCACTCCCTCCCTCTCTCTTCCACTTCCTCCCTCTCTCTCCCACCCCCCTCTCCCACTCCCTCCCTCTCTCTCCCACCCCCTCCCGCTTTCTCCCACCCCCTCCCCCTCTCTAACGTCGCATAATATGAGTGGTGTTTTTATTACCAGACATTAGCCGCTATTGTCTATTGATTGAATAAGAGGCACCCTACAAAAGTGCCCTTTTCATCAGTTACAGAATGCACTTTACAGTTTTTGGTAGCAGATGGGCGAACTGCATTTGCCTCCATTCATACGGATTCTACACATAGTAATGTTAAGTAATTAATCAAGTAAGGGACCCAGTTTCTCACTTGGACGAGGCATATCGGGCATGTAGTGTTTGTCCGCCGGTCTCTCTGGCCGAGGGGTTACACCACTTTCTCCGTAATCCCGTTTATCATGCAGAGTCTCGTAGCGGGCGAGAACTGGAAGCGGTTCGTCCCCCGCTGGTGACTTGCTGAATAACTGAGCCGGCCGCTCAGAAAGCAATGGCAAACTACTGAGCGTAATCTTGCCAAGAAATCAACAGACAGCTGAAAGATGCTGCTGTTGACAGCGATTTCCTGTAAAAGGATATGCGAATTACAAAAAAATAAAACAAAATGTTTGTCCCATAGTTTGAAACCAATCAGCAATCCAAGGAAGATGTGGATAAATTGACTGCGACGGTATTTATTTCCCACATCATTTCTTGGTACCAGTATTAGGCTGGGATGCCCTTAGCAGTCGAGGTCAGTGAAGATATCCCTTCCTTATTGGGGATTTGAAAACATAACCACTAGGGCAACAGACACGAGTGCTATTTAATACAGAATTGACGTAAAATCGCTCCGGTAAAAGACATAGATGCTTAGTCTCTCTGAGCTAAGGTCCATGGTGTGGAGTTTGATCACCCTTGTAATGGGATAATTTAAACACATTATATTCTTGTCATAGATATGTCCTTGACTATTGCACAGTTAAAGAAACCCTAAAGCATCCATAAGCAGGTTCTTTTGCTTGTTACGGTATCTTTTCACATCTGGTAGTCTTAGATTAAAGCTTGTTGCATGTTCTTTTCACTGTCAGCTACAACAATTTTTACCTGTTTGTGATTAACTAGGTAGTGTTTCCGCTCAGCAGTTTGCCATTGCTTTCTGAACGACCGAAGCTCATTACATATAAATCAACGCAACGAGGTTCTGTTTCCAAATCGTCTACATCTCACTTGCCCATCGATAGTGTTCCCGCTACCGGCACTTTTGAAATCAACAGGTCCGCTTTCCACTCGACCATGTCCCAGACATCACATTTCTGACATCCTTGAATGAAAGACCAGCCTAAGCATGACAGCCACTCATAATATACCCATTTATTTTTAACCTTACACACTCCCGACTCAGAATAACGCGTTTGAAAATAGAAGGTTTACTTAATTACACCGGTTTGTAGCCCATGTGGCTCAGTCTCGTTCGGCTGAGCTGTCTATCGAAAACGTCGCAGAGAGAACGAACTTCGTTGATCCAGCCACGACCCCCAGGAGTCTTTAGGAAAACTTCACTCGTGAATAGAATGTCTGCGTTAGGAAACGAACCCACAACCTTCAAAGCTCCTGGCAGGTGGCTTGACAACTTGACCACGGATGTCAACGCAATCCATATGTGTGGACAAATGTACCCTGTTAAGTGCCATTTTTGGTCTCCGATAGAACCACCCACGTAGGCCTTATCTCAATTTACCGTGTCAGGGAATGCTGCTTGTGACAAGCTACAAACAGCAGAACTTTGTTCTATCATCCCTCATCAGGAGCCACGGAGACCCAGATTAAGAGACTATGATGGCTCTCATGATATCGTCTCCTCCCTCTTCGTTCTTCTTTCGAGAATATTGCGTCACATCTTGTTATGCTCCTCACTGGTCAGAGTGTCCGACCTTAGCTTGCATATGTATATAATTTATTCCATCTACACATGCTATTATACGTTAGCGCCTTCTGTAGTTGAAACTGTTCAAGCTGAGTTTAAATATATGGCTTTAGTCAAGTATTACTGCAAGTATAATATATGGTTCTAGTCAAGTGTTACTGCAAGTAAAATATATGGTTCTAGTCAAGTATTCCTGCAAGTAAAATATATGGTTCTAGTCAAGTATTCCTGCAAGTAAAATATATGGTTCTAGTCAAGTATTCCTGCAAGTAAAATATATGGTTCTAGTCAAGTATTCCTGCAAGTAAAATATATGGTTCTAGTCAAGTATTCCTGCAAGTAAAATATATGGTTCTAGTCAAGTATTCCTGCAAGTAAAATATATGGTTCTAGTCAAGTATTCCTGCAAGTAAAATATATGGTTCTAGTCAAGTATTCCTGCAAGTAAAATATATGGTTCTAGTCAAGTATTCCTGCAAGTAAAATATATGGTTCTAGTCAAGTATTCCTGCAAGTAAAATATATGGTTCTAGTCAAGTATTCCTGCAAGTAAAATATATGGTTTGCGTTTTATTCCAGGATTCCTACAAGTAAAATATATGGCTCTAGTCAAGCATTCCTGCAAGTAAAATATATGGCTCTAGTCAAGTATTCCTGCAAGTAAAATATATGGTTTGCGTTTTATTCCAGGATTCCTACAAGTAAAATATATGGTTCTAGTCAAGTATTCCTGCAAGTAAAATATATGGTTTGCGTTTTATTCCAGGATTCCTACAAGTAAAATATATGGTTCTAGTCAAGTATTCCTGCAAGTAAAATATTTGGCTCTAGTCAAGTATTCCTGCAAGTAAAATATATGGTTTGCGTTTTATTCCAGGATTCCTACAAGTAAAATATATGGTTCTAGTCAAGTATTCCTGCAAGTAAAATATATGGTTTGCGTTTTATTCCAGGATTCCTACAAGTAAAATATATGGCTCTAGTCAAGTATTCCTGCAAGTAAAATATTTGGCTCTAGTCAAGTATTCCTGCAAGTTATAAATTTCGTTCTAGTCAAGTATTCCTGCAAGTAAAATATTTGGCACTAGTCAAGTATTCCTGCAAGTAAAATATTTGGCACTAGTCAAGTATTCCTGCAAGTAAAATATTTGGCACTAGTCAAGTATTCCTGCAAGTTATAAATTTCGTTCTAGTCAAGTATTCCTGCAAGTAAAATATTTGGCTCTAGTCAAGTATTCCTGCAAGTAAAATATATGGTTTGCGTTTTATTCCAGGATTCCTACAAGTAAAATATATGACCCGTGTTCTATTTCATTATTACTGCAAAGTAAAATGTGTGGCTGGTGTTGTTTTCCAGCATTCCTCCAAGTAAAATAAATGGCTAGCAGTATACATCATTATTTCTACTATTAAAATATCTGGCTCGTGTTCTAATCCAGTATTCCTACAAGTCGCTTATGATGATCTGCGTATTGATATGCTGTGACATTTTCAATTATAAGTCGAGATGAAACAACGAGGTTCAGATTATATTACCAATCTGACCAAGGCGGCTTTATGAGCACAGACACAAAGAGTTAATCTTAAAAGCAGCTAGAAAATCTTATTTACGAAAGATTCGACCTACACAAGAGACGATTACGACTATGCTTAAAACTGGATACGCTCGTCTGTGTTACAACGGCTATTACCTTTAAATATGGAATTATGCATTGCCGACGGATATCACACAAATTCAGGAAATAGCGGTTGGATAATCATCTATTATTTATTTCTTTGTGTAAAAAAGGATTCGGTTTGTATGTCTCTTAAAGCCGACGTCGTATGTTAGGAATCTGATTAAACATGAGACAAATGATATTCTATATCATCGGAAATAAGCTTGAATGCATATATCACTGCCTCTCATTTTCGCATCTCACCAATTATATGTATATATATATATATGGGTGGGTGTGTGGGAGCAGGGAAGGATAGAGAAACTGACAGAGCTAGAGACAGAGGAAGAGAATGGCAGACAGAGAGGGAGAGAGAGAGAGAGAGAGAGAGAGAGAGAGAGAGAGAGAGACAAAGAGAGAGAGCGAGAGAGAGCGAGAGAGAGAGCGAGAGAGAGAGAGAGAGAGAGAGAGAGAGAGAGAGAGAGAGAGAGAGAGAACGAACGAACTTTATTTTCAAAGGGTTATTAATTTGGCACTCAAGCCCGTCTAACATTCTGCCCTGCTATCACTCTGTTTCATAAAGTATTTCATCCATACATCATTCGAGGTTAACTGAGAACAACAATATAAAAAATATACATTGTAAAGGCATGTGAAAAATGCAAAAAATCACTACCACATGACTCACTAAAATTAATGAATGATGTGGAATTTGGTATGTAGAGGAAGAGAATAAGAGAGAGAGAGAGAGAGAGAGAGAGAGAGAGAGAGAGAGAGAGAGAGAGAGAGAGAGAGGGGGGGGGGCATAAGACAGGTGGGTAGACAAACGGACAGGCATGCAGAAAACCCGTTGCTTGTCAGTTTCAAATAAAGTAAAGAACGCGTTCTAACGTCTTGAGGCGTTCCGGGTACTTTTTTTTTTTCATATTCCTTACTGGACGTTGAAGTCAACATCAGCATTTTTCAGCTGCTGTTGATGTACTAGGCAAGATTACGCTCAATAGTTTGCCATTGCTTTCTGAGCGACCGGCTCACATACCCCTAAGTTACCAACGCAGCGTGAACCGCTAACGATTCTCGCACAAGTTACGTTACTCACGAGAATATACGGGATGTCGAAGAAAGACGTTAACGTCTAGGCCAGGAAGACCGGTGGGTACGTCTTGCTAACCTCATATTTGTTCAGGTCAATCGGCAAGAACCAGTCGATGTCGTCAGTATAAGGCCGGGTACCTTTACTCAGAATATTTCCTGGTCCTCGTGTTAGGATTGGTCCACATGGAAGCTCTTTTAAAAAAAAACAATACCCGCCTATCCGGTAAAGTTTTTATAGTTTAGTTATAAACTTGGGTATGTGCTAGACCTATTTTTTTTTTTCAATCAACACTTTAAGGGTGATATAGTGAACACCTGTGGAGAAAGTGGTTGCGAACGCAATTCGTAATCCCTGACACGCGGTGTCAGGGTTGAAGTCCTTACACAGGTGTTCACTATATCACCCTTAAAATGCTGATTGAAAAAAAAAATAGGTGTCAGGGATTACGAAACACAGCTGCGTTCGGTTTGGCAACAGGCCGCCTGGCGTTGGTTTTCCTACAATGATATGCGTGCTGGCCGTTCAGAAAGCATCGGTACGTAAACTTGTCAATAAATCATAAACAGCCAAAAAAAATTATGAGGCTGACTGCACGTCCTGTAAAGGATTAGGTACGCATTTAAAACTAGTTTGTTCACTCTCCGATGCCCTGTCGCGGTAAGATCCGGTCAGTTGTGCTCAGTTCTTCCTGGCTATCGTCTAGATAACCACTGCCCTCCCTGTGGGATCGCCACAGTCATTCTTCAATAATGTGTATGATACATGTTACGACCAACCCTTGAAATGCTTAATGTTATAAGTTAGTGGCACAGTCTACTCAGTCTTTGAACTGGCTTTGTCGCTTCTCAATTAATTCCACAGACGGAGCAAAACCTTATTCAATTTGGAAACAGCTTGAAGTTGTAAATTTCAGGAATTGCGCATATTTTAAGCGCCCAGTTCTTGAAATGGGCATGATGTGAGACAATTTTTTCCCTAGTATAAGATGTGGGCAACAGAATAGGGTAGATCTTGGACAAGGCTGATTCACAAATTCTTCAAAACACATACACATATGTTAGTTAGTTAGTTAGTTAGTTAGTCGTAGTTCCAACTTCACAGCAACGGGTCGTCCCCATTATGCTCCGTTCCTGTGCCAGTGAATATCACACAAAACGCTCCCCTCTGCCCAATGTAAAAAGTGGAAAAGACAGGAGTCTCGACAAACAACAGCCCGCACAAATATACTGTGCATAATGCCGCCACCAGAATGTCAACACACCAGTCCCCCACGAAACACCCAGTTCATCTCTGATGGAGTCGGCAGTCATTTTCCTATCTGAATGTTTCCTAGATGTTCACCCACACAGTCCACGAAAATACAGTTCATCGCTGATGGTAGTGGTAGTCAACCAGAAGACCAACAACCACGCATTTCTGCATAAGGCAAAAACCGATCAACTCTGGGACAAAGCCAGCTGCCATCGCTCCGAACACGCAGTCACGTTCCAAAAAACCTCGGGCAGATTCAAATGCATTTCACACGAAACTCACAGCTCACAGTGTTGCGCCACGCACTCACTCAGTAGCAGGGCGACGGAACCATCAAGCCTCCTTAGTCGCCTCTTACGACATGCGTGGTAGGCTACAGTGTTGCTATTCTTTGCTTCCATTATGGGCCCCGGCAACACACGAATGATACACATATGTTCACATATTTAACAAAGAATTATCAATTGTAAAACATTGTTTCATGTCCATCGCAGAATTTTGCGATCAACCCCAGGTTAACTTTCTAGAAAATTTAACGTTCAGTAGTTTGCCATGGCTTCCGAACAAGAAGTGAACGTTTAAGTCCAACTTAATATCAGTCGAGGGACTGAACGCCCAACTTCGCTATCAGAGAATAGAAAATTTAAGAGCGAATGCTCTTATCCTTTCGGCCACACCGATTGCAACTAATTCCTTAATCTCTATTTCTGTCCTGCACATCATTCTTCTATGTGTACCTCTGTAAGCGATAATTAATACTTGTGATTTTGTTTATGTTCTAACAAGACGATGCATGGCGATGACATTCGCTGTCAAAAAGAAGCACTCATGAAATGGAGGACACACATGTGGGATGATATGTTTGTGTATGAGCACAAAACAGACATAATTTGCTATCATTTTAATTATAGAGTATAGCTGTCTTATCAAATTACTACCATCTTATAAAATCATAACATCTAAGACGGAAGAATCATAATTACCTTATAGCTATCACTGTGCCAAAATAATATTTCTGAAACCACCTCAATTATAAACAAAGCCGAGAAACCCGGTTGAACGAGGTAGATATTTAAAAAAAAAATATCGGGTCCGATAATAGGGACAGACGAATCACCAGTAGTTCAGGAATCTCTCTGGAATGATTTCGTAGAGGACGTGCGTGTGTGTGTGTGTGTGTGTGTGTGTGTGTGTGTGTGTCTGTGTGTCTGTGTGTCTGTGTGTTTGTGTGTCTGTGTATGTGTATGATAGAGAACGTATGTGCACCAGTCACATAGCGCGTGTTTTTTAAAACGGTGTGAGTGAGCGAAACACACTAACTGTACGTTTCTACGTAATTACAAATACACGCACACATACATATACACAAAGGAAAGACAGACAGACAGAGGAGACTGGGGAAAGTTGGAGAAGAGAGAAGGGGACAGCGCGGGGGAAAGAGAGAGTTATAATAACATAGAGTACATAGGTAAGAGAAGAGAGACAGAAAGAGTCAGAAAAAGAACGGAAAAATAAAGAAGGGGAGAGTGCAACAGCGAGCCAGAGAGAGAGAGAGAGAGAGAGAGAGAGAGAGAGAGAGAGAGAGAGAGAGAGAGGATATAGAGAGAAAGAAAAAGAGACAGAGAGTAAAAGAGACATCGAACGGATACGTAGAGAGAGGTGAAGAGTGAAATAGTGAGTCAGAGAGAGAGAGAGAGAGAGAGAGAGAGAGAGAGAGAGAGAGAGAGAGAGAGAGAGAGAGAGAGAGAACGAACGAACGAACAGACTTTATTTTCAAAGGGTAACAAATTGGGCACGCAGGCCCGTCTTACATTCGGCCCTTCCAATCATTCATCTTTCTTTCATCAACAGTGCATAGGAAAGAAACATTGTCACATGAATTTTGTAAACATAAACAATGCATATTACTATGTTATGAGACACATCCACCACCCACCCACAAATCCCCCATTCACTCCAACTTCCCCACCCAACCACACACACATACAATACATTCCCCCACCCATCCACCACATCCCTACACCTACACATCTCCCCACCCACACACACCTCTCACCCACCACACATCCCATCCACCCACACCCAAGCACACATACATTCAATAACCCACACATCCCCCACCTACACACATCTCCCCACCCACTCACATATCCTCTACCCGTCCCATTTCCCACCAACAATCACTCACCCAATATCCTCCTCCACCCACACACCTCCAACCACCCAACCAAACACACATTCCTCAGCCACACACATGTCTCCCCGTCAACTCACATATTCCGCACCTACCCACACACAAATTCCGCACTCACCCACATAATCTCCCATCTCCCCCAGCCCACTCACAGATCCCGAGCCCGCACCTACAAACATCCCCCACCATCTCCTAACCTGCACACACTCACCCACCCACATATCCTCTACCCACCCACACATCCTCTACCCACCCATCCCCCAACCAAACATCCCTTAACCACACACCCTTACTCATATACAATCACCCACCCACACATCCTCTACCCAACCAGACATCATCCACCCAACCACACATCCTCCATCCACCCATTCCCCCAGCCACACACCCCTAACCACACACCCCTACCCATATACACACACATCCCCACCCACGCACAATCTCCCCACCCATACAAACATCCCTCACACACATCCCCACCCACCAACACATTCCCCATTCACAAACACACACCTCCCATCCACGCACACACAACCCATACATTCATCCCCTCACACATCCCTAGACACACGTACTTAGAGAGAGAGAGACAGAGAGAGACAGAGAGAGACAGAGAGAGGAGGGAGGAAGAGGAAAGGCGGACATCTTATATTAGAGAAAACATTGGGGAAATTAGAGGCGTCAGGAATCGACAAAAGCAGCATGGTTAGCTCAAGGGAGGCATTAAACTGGCATACATTATTAAGTAAAGTTAAAGATAATTCCATGACGTAAGCTCTCGTAAGGGTGTGAAATGTTACTCCTTCACATGTGCTAGAACACAACATAAGGGGTTCGACTCACTTTCTCGCAACCTTATGGTGTTAAAAGTAAACGAAATATATTACAAATTCATTGATTGGGGAAGTGATAAAAACAGCTCTATCCAACAAAACGCAAGACTGGTTATTCTGACAAATAAAAGTGAGGAAAGTGAAGAACATTAGGCAAGTAACAAGATATGAATGTCCGGAAAAGATAACTATGGAGGGAGGTATACCGGGGAAGCGAAAAAGTGGAATAATACAACGTAGATGGATGCAAGATGATCTAGATAATTTACACATGAAAGTATCAAAGGCAGAACATAGGCACAAAGCAGATTGGGTTATCATTTGCTTGATTTATTCTCATTATTTGTTTTTTTTTTCACCTACACATGTTTGTACCTATTTGTTGAAAAATTCCATCAAGCATGTTTAGATAATCTCCCATGGTGTAACAAAGCAATAGATTGCTGTTGGTTCATCTCCCAATTTGCATTGTTTATATATGCAAGGTTATCATTTGCTTGAAATATTCTCATTTTTATTCTTTCTTCTACGAAGTTTAATACCTGTTCGTTTTGAAATTCCAATAAGTGTGGTTAGATTAGTTTGTATTGTGTAATGATGGAATAGACGTCTTTTGGTTCATCTCTTGATCTCTGAATTTGTACCTCGTGTTCCCCCGAATGTAAATGTTCCCTCTAATATGGTTTTCATAAGAGTGTCGTTACTTGTAACGTGCCAAAGTATGTCACTTTATGTTCTTTTTGTTTAAAAATTCCCCCAATAGCTCTCTTTACAGTGCCTACTTCTCTAGTACTTCTGGAGAAACTAAACTTCATATATTACGAATTACATATTATCGAACGGTGAGTCTATTTACAACCTCTAACCATTCCGCTTGATTTTGATATATTGAGTGAAACACTACTCATAATCAAGTGAAATTTCCAATCAAAGTACTCCATCAGTATGCGAAGTTTTCAAGCGTGAATAATAATTACGTTCATGGCGGTAAAATATTGCCGCATGTAGTTATTTATGGAACTCAGCGAAAGTATTATTTGAAATTCAAAATTAGGGAACATTATTGATTATCTCGTGACACTACTGTTTAAATGGGCAATTTTAGACATATTTTCTCCTGAGGCCTTTCTTCTCCCTATAGTGTAAAGGCCCTCAAACAACTCACGCCCAGGTCTCGTATATGTAGATATGTAGACTAGTTCACGGTTTGTTGAATTTTGCAAGTAAATTTTTCTGCGGGAAGAGTTATCGAGGCTTATGCCAACCGTCCTTAGTCGAATATTCAGCCATGCTTAGAAGGTTACAGTTTAAATATTCTTTGCTTCCTCTATGTGTCCAGGTAACACACATCTACAGATAATAAATCATGAAATAATGAGGTGGGTGTGGCTAGCTACTGTCCTTGTCTTTTTTTATCCTGTCAGAGACTTCTGATAAACAGTCGTCCCCAATTTTATCAGCCTGATACAAGGATACAAAGCAATGGCAAACTACTGAGCGTAATCTTGCCTAGTACATCAACAGCAGCTGAAATATGCTGGTGTTGACTGCAACGTCCTGTAAGGGATATGCAACATTAAACAAGGAACCTCATGCGTATATTGGTAGAGAAAGATTAGCAACTGCCAAATCCTGGGGGTCCAAGCCAGGACTAACGTGATCAATATTAGTATCAGTATAGTTTTAGCGTCATGGAGAGCAGTGGTTCATAAATGCATCATGATTGACTACCTCTTTTTCTCATTGGTAACATCCCTTCATACATGCAAGAGGAGTAGCCTCCACTTTGGGAAATCACTTATTCAGAGGCTTGAGTATGTGAGCCGGTCGCTCAGAAAGCAATGGCAAATGACTGAGCGTAATCTTGCCAAGAAATCAACAATCAGCTAAAAGATGCTGATGTTGACAGCTATGTCCTGTAAAGGGTATGCGGACCCCACCCCCGACCCCCCTCCACCCCCACCCACCCCCCAAAAAAAAGACATGTATATATTTGTATTCCTATTGTACAACAATAGACGTGAATGTGCATGTGTATTAAATATGTACAGGAATAAACGTGAAAATATATATGCGTACAAAAACACACGGTAGCACAATGGCTAGTGCGCTTACCTGCCAGCCCTGAGGCCATGTGTTCAAATCTCCATCGATGCGATTTTGTAAAACTGACCTGGGTTCCAATGTTGACCCAACCTAACGTAAGGACCAATAAATCGTATGGAATGTAAAGGCGGGGGTGTGATATTTAAGACATGACCCATCAGTGCCGATCTATAAAAACAGAGGTCGCACCATATACCCAATACTTCTAAATTCGTGTTAAAGGGTCCTTAGGGTGTTTAGCTTGCAGAATGTACAGCAGTTGTCGTGAACATGTATGTGCGTACACAATGTAGCCTAGGCAAAGGCACCACTCCATAGAAAGAAGAATATTATCTGCAATGTATCTTTGTCAGTCGAGATGAGGAAAAGTGTTCTTAAGAGTTATATTGAACCAATCCTGATATACGGTAACGAATCATGGACAATTAGCAGACAAGGGAGGAATTATGTGAAAGATACGTATCAGTGGTTTTATAGTTGAGTGAAGAGAACCCCGTGGACAGATAGTAAGAGCAATGGAAATATATTGAAAGATGTTACATCACAAAGAGAGCAGGTTACTAGCATCAGAAAACGACAGTCCACATACTTTGAGCATAGCATAAGAAGGGGAAAGCTGGAGCATTTCGCAACGGAAAAATTGGAGGGGAAGAGAGGTAGGGGAAGACCAAGAGAGAAGATGCTAGACATTTTGAATTAATGGCTTGGAGGAGCTTCGGCATCAGAAATGTTAAGAAGCACAATAGACAGAAGGTTGCGGAGGGACATGATCGCCAACGCCATGGCCTATAAGATAAAGACACAATGTAGAGCCACAGACTCGCAAATGTATGCGCATATTTCCTGGGCAGAAGGCATTTAAATATCATGTGTTTTATGTTCATTCATTCAGTAGCATATCCTTTGCAGAACCTCGCTCTCATAACAACCTTCCGGAAAACCTCTTGATCACAAGCAAGATGTCCCGCGTCTGATACACCCATCTGAAGATCATCCGCCACATCCTGCACCCATCTTCTCTTTGGCCTTCCTCTTCCTCTCTTCCAAGGCATATACCCTTCCATTATTGTTCTCTCCAAACTTTCGTGACGTTTCAAGTGACCAAAATACTTCAATTTTCTTTGTTTTATCGTCTTTAATAGCCAACCCTCCTCAATATTCAACTCTTGAAGTATGGATGCATTTGTTCTTTTATCTTTACCCAAGATATTCTTAGAACTCGTCTATAACATTTATATTCAAAGGCGTTTATGCGCTGTTCAGCTTGTTTAGTAAGTGTCCATGTCTCACAGGCGTATGTTGCAATGGGAAAGATGCATGCTCTTAAAATCTAATTTTTGTAGTTCTGTCTGTCCCACTCCATAATTAATTCATCTATTTTAGTCTTTGAAGAGCAATGGATAGTCGCCGTTTAATTTCTTTCATTGTGTCACCGTTATTGGTAAACAATGACCCAAGATATTCAAAATTTTCCACCACCTCCAATTTTTCCCCCATTAATGTATATTTCTTTCTCCATAGTAGTTTTATCTGTATGCATTATCTTTGTTTTTGCTATGTTAAGATATAAGTTGTGATTTTCACTATTCAATTGGGTTGAGGCTATTAGGTTTTCTATGCCATTCTGTGTTGTGGATAGTAATACTGTATCATCAGCACATCAAATCTCTTGTATGTCATGACCGCCGATATTTAGGGCATCATATAGCTCCCTGTTTATATCATCTCTTACATTTCTCATTATATTTTCGGCGTACAGGTTAAACAAATAGGGTGACAGCACGCAGCCTGACAGACTCCTTGCTTGATGTCAAACCAATCTGATGTCTCGCCATCTATTCTAACTGCTGCTTGTTGGTCTAGATAGAGCATTTTTATGAGTTGTACTACATGTGATGGAAAGCCCATATTCCTCATGATTTCCCAAAGTTTCTGATCTTGTACACTGTCAAATGCCTTTGAATAATCCACAAAACATGAGAATAGGTTTACATTAAATTCTCTGCACTTCTCTATTATTAAACGCATGTTGAATATGTGATCTCTTGTTCCTCTTCCTTGTCTAAATCCAGCTTGAACCACGTTAATCTCTTCTTCCATTTTCTTATGAAGTCTTCGCATTATGACTTTTAGTAGAATTTTACTTGCATGACTGATCAGGGCAACAGTTCTATAGTTGGTGCATAATTTCAGGTTGCCCTTTTTTGGTATTGGAATGAAGATAGTTCTCTTCCAATCTTTTGTGTTTGATGCTACGTACCAAATATATGCACAGTGGTTAAATGACACTGGTTCTATAATGCAACTACTGAAACATACGCAACAAAACGTGTGTTGCCTTAGAAGGGTCACAGTGTGTGACGAGGATGTATATTGTTGACAACACTGAGATTCAGAATCACAGAGAAAAGGCAAAACAAGGATGTTCAAGAAACAACTACCTGGCAATGGCTTGCAACAGCGCTGCGTTTCGGACTTCCGCAGATCTGAATAAAACTGAGCTATGCAGACCTACATAGAATTAACTTATGCAGACCTAGAGAGATTTGACTTATGCAGATCTGAAGAAAATTGACTTATGACTTTTGCAGATCTGAATAGAACTGAGTTATACAGACCTACAAGAATTGACTTGTGCAGACCTAGAAAGAATTGACTTGTGCAGACCTAGAGAGAACTAATGAGAATAGAGGACAATGGTGTGACATGGTGAGGTGAATTTAGCATAGAGTCTTAGCGGTGACTTGTCTGACCCATATAGTGGCCATGGTGATGACGACGACGACGATAAATAGTAATTAAAATGCACTGCCCAGGGATAGAACACGATACCAATAGCACAAATCGAAACCTACACAATTTTTAAAAAAACAACAACAACAAACAATATAAGTTAACTAGACGAAGAAAGGCTTAAATAAAGTGGAAAATAAACCTACTTCGATAAAAAGGGATTAAAAACAAATGACGCGAATAAAGCCTATAAACAGCAAATTAATCAATTACTATGTCATTTTACAACAACACGTTGCTGTGGTTACTGCTGCTGCTGTTCCTAAATTTATCGACAAAAGCGGAAGTAGCCATGTGACGCACACAAATTGGGAGCAGACAGCTCTGGATCACACAATGAATATTCGTGCAGAGCAGTGCTCAGGAATGCAGTACTTAAATGCAAATTCAAATATCTAAGCATAATACGAGAGCTGAAAGCATCGATGTTATTTTTGTAGACCGATGATATAAAGTCATGAAATCTGCTTAATTTATTTGTCCACAGAGATCTAGGAAACGACATCACAGCATTCGGGGCACTCCTATAGGCGATCCGTCCCCATCCTCAGCAGCCAGCGAAGAGTTCCAACACCAATACTTGTCCACAGAGAATGTGTATGCACCTGATACCCTATACACGAGACATCTAATTGTGTGTTTGTATTTATTTATTTGCTTATTTAATTTTTTTTTTTTTTTACATAATGATGTATTTGTTATACTGAAATATTCAAATATAAGATGTACGTGTGCTAATGACATTGAAATATGTGCGGTATTGACAATGACAAATGGGTGATAGCGAAACTGAAGTATGTGTTATTAGCATTGAGATGTATGTGGTGTTGGGATTAAAGTAGTTAGGTTATTGACATTGAAACGTATGTGGTAATGGAATTTCAGTGTGTATGCTGTTGACATTGAAGTATGTGTGGTGATGGCATTGAAGTATGTGTGGTAATGACATTGAAGTATGTGTGGTAATGACATTGAAGTATGTGTGATAATGTCATTGAAGTATGTGTGATAATGTCATTGAAGTATGTGTGATAATGTCATTAAAGTATGTGTGATAATGTCATTGAAGTATGTGTGATGATGTCATTGAAGTATGTGTGATAATGTCATTGAAGTATGTGTGATGATGTCATTGAAGTATGTGTGATGATGTCATTGAAGTATGTGTGATGATGTCATTGAAGTATGTGTGATAATGTCATTGAAGTATGTGTGATGATGTCATTGAAGTATGTGTGATGATATCATTGAAGTATGTGTGATAATGTCATTGAAGTATGTGTGATGATGTCATTGAAGTATGTGTGATGATGTCATTGAAGTATGTGTGATGATGTCATTGAAGTATGTGTGATGATGTCATTGAAGTATGTGTGATGATGTCATTGAAGTATGTGTGATGATGTCATTGAAGTATGTGTGATAATGTCATTGAAGTATGTGTGATGATGTCATTGAAGTATGTGTGATGATGTCATTGAAGTATGTGTGATGATGTCATTGAAGTATGTGTGATGATGTCATTGAAGTATGTGTGATGATGTCATTGAAGTATGTGTGATAATGTCATTGAAGTATGTGTGATAATGTCATTGAAGTATGTGTGATAATGTCATTAAAGTATGTGTGATAATGTCATTGAAGTATGTGTGATGATGTCATTGAAGTATGTGTGATAATGTCATTGAAGTATGTGTGATAATGTCATTGAAGTATGTGTGATAATGTCATTAAAGTATGTGTGATAATGTCATTGAAGTATGTGTGATGATGTCATTGAAGTATGTGTGACGATGTCATTGAAGTATGTGTGATAATGTCATTGAAGTATGTGTGATAATGTCATTGAAGTATGTGTGATAATGTCATTAAAGTATGTGTGATAATGTCATTGAAGTATGTGTGATAATGTCATTAAAGTATGTGTGATAATGTAATTAAAGTATGTGTGATAATGTCATTGAAGTATGTGTGATGATGTCATTGAAGTATGTGTGATAATGTCATTGAAGTATGTGTGATGATGTCATTGAAGTATGTGTGATGATGTCATTGAAGTATGTGTGATGATGTCATTGAAGTATGTGTGATGATGTCATTGAAGTATGTGTGATAATGTCATTGAAGTATGTGTGATGATGTCATTGAAGTATGTGTGATGATATCATTGAAGTATGTGTGATAATGTCATTGAAGTATGTGTGATGATGTCATTGAAGTATGTGTGATGATGTCATTGAAGTATGTGTGATAATGTCATTGAAGTATGTGTGATAATGTCATTAAAGTATGTGTGATAATGTCATTGAAGTATGTGTGATGATGTCATTGAAGTATGTGTGATAATGTCATTGAAGTATGTGTGATAATGTCATTGAAGTATGTGTGATGATGTCATTGAAGTATGTGTGATGATGTCATTGAAGTATGTGTGATAATGTCATTGAAGTATGTGTGATAATGTCATTGAAGTATGCGTGATGATGTCATTGAAGTATGTGTGATGATGTCATTGAAGTATGTGTGATGATGTCATTGAAGTATGTGTGATAATGTCATTGAAGTATGTGTGATGATGTCATTGAAGTATGTGTGATGATATCATTGAAGTATGTGTGATAATGTCATTGAAGTATGTGTGATGATGTCATTGAAGTATGTGTGATGATGTCATTGAAGTATGTGTGATGATGTCATTGAAGTATGTGTGATGATGTCATTGAAGTATGTGTGATGATGTCATTGAAGTATGTGTGATGATGTCATTGAAGTATGTGTGATAATGTCATTGAAGTATGTGTGATGATGTCATTGAAGTATGTGTGATGATGTCATTGAAGTATGTGTGATGATGTCATTGAAGTATGTGTGATGATGTCATTGAAGTATGTGTGATGATGTCATTGAAGTATGTGTGATAATGTCATTGAAGTATGTGTGATAATGTCATTGAAGTATGTGTGATAATGTCATTAAAGTATGTGTGATAATGTCATTGAAGTATGTGTGATGATGTCATTGAAGTATGTGTGGTAAAATCATTTAAGTATGTGTGGTAATATCATTGAAGTATGTGTGATAATGTAATTAAAGTATGTGTGATAATGTCATTAAAGTATGTGTGATAATGTCATTGAAGTATGTGTGATAATGTCATTAAAGTATGTGTGATAATGTCATTGAAGTATGTGTGATAATGTTATTGAAATATGTGTGGTAAAATCATTTAAGTATGTGTGGTAATGTCATTGAAATATGTGTGGTAAAATCATTTAAGTATGTGTGGTAATGTCATTGAAGTATGTGTGATAATGGCAATAATATGTGTGCATGTTATTGGAATTGAAATGTGTATAGTATTGATACCGAAATACGTATGGTATTGTCATTACAAATAAACGCACGATATGAAGTGTTTACACGGTATTCCTAGCTTTTACATTAGATTGGATTCGTCAACCGTATTCGATTAGTTGGGCTTTTCGACATAGTAAATTTGCAGAATCCATCTTGTTCTTAAAGACGTCGGAGCAAACAGACAACATTGATAAAGTATACAGAAAGTAGTCTGCCTTAGTGTTGGGCAATTTAAAGGGAAATACTTATAATTTCCCTGTGAGATCTGAACACTGTGCACTGTGTGAGAGTGGAGTCGTGTGAACGGAATCTGATTGCTGCTACTTTACGACAACTCAATGAATGTTCAGTTAAACTCAATTGTGGCTTAAAATGTCACGCAGGGAACAAAAAAAAAATACCTACGTTAAAGGCAGGAGAACGGGCTTCGATACACCGGGTTTTATCCAGTATAGGTCAGTCGCTCTCCTCAGAGCACATAAACGCCCGCCGAAAGCGTCGCACAGAGCCATAACTCCGTAGCACCAGAGACGACACACAGAGGTCTCCGGAAATAAAATTGCACTGGCGAACCTAATGACGTAGTCCCAAAACGAATCCACGACTTTCTGAATACGAGGTCGACGGCTTAATCACTTGGACACTGATATCCCCTACGTTTCAATAGGTACAATTTGTCAAAGACACAGAAAGTATGTACTGGTGGAGATACATAATTGACATTGGCACATTACGATAATCGCTAGCATAGCGTCATCGGAAACGCTTATACTGAAAATTACCATGGAAACTTTCATTATTTATGATTTTGAAAGATATATGTTTTATTCGTGCACATTTAGTAGAGCCTGAGAATGAGAGCATGAAATCTCTCTAAATAAACACATATTCATGTGCTATTTGTGTGACAGTATATGCCATCATTGTCATTACTTAAATAATAAGTGTGACGTTGCGAAAAACGTGATACAAACAAGTACATCACACAGGCACGCAAGCGCATCGGAGCTCAGACTTATACTGAACTAAAGGGAATTAGAAAGTTAAAGGTTAAATGGTTTATCTTATAACACGTAGTGTGATATAATAGAAAACTTGATAGAAGCACGTATATTACACAGGCAGACAAGAGCATTGGAGCTCATATTCATGATAAGCTGAAAAAGAACTGAACGGTTAAAGATGAGTGGATCTGCTTCCTTGTAACGGGTTTTGCCCAATCTGGCATGTTGTCTCTGCAGAACGGCAAACCGCCTTCCACGACCATCGCACAAAACACGGACCCCGCAAGCTCCGACTGTGACCTCCAGTGGTGTCCTGAAGAAAAATTGCATTTGTGATTTGAACGATGCTTTTCAACAACTATCCTGGAACTTGAGAACTCGAGGCATATGCTTGATCAGCATGCTGATCCCCGATTACAAGAATTACTGAGAATAAGGCCCTGTGTGGAATCTCACGACGAGACGAATCTAATAGTAATCTTAGGACTGACTAATGTGCTGGTTATGATGATAATGATGCTTCAAACAATGAAAGAGTCTGAGGTTTTAAGTGACCCACGGTACACGGAAACTACAATAGTCCATTGATGTTATTATCTTATCATAGCGAGGGATACTGGTGACAGGGGAAAGCTAATCCAAACGCAAAAATCAGTCCAGGGCATTCCCCAGTAGTGGTAACTACTCGAAGTAGTAGTACGTGTATGGACTACACTTGAGTTTAAAGCGGTTTAAAAATGCATATCCTATTTACAGGACATCGCTGTCAACACCAGCACTGTTGTTGTTGATGTCTTGGCAAGTTTACGTTCAGTAGCTTGCCATTGATATCTTAACGATCGGCTCCCATACCATGACTTTAAAACCCAGCGCGACACGCCATGCTGCCAAATTGGTCGCAGCTGTGTTTCCAACGCAGGTAAGCAGAATCACGAATCGTGTCCCTAACGCCATTGCCACGGAGACTGGATTTTAAAGCGAACGAACGAAATAAAAAAAAAAATCAGATCTCAGAATCCGATAACCTATGTATTGATGCATTTTTTTTTTTGGGGGGGGGAGGGATTTATCCTATTGACAGGACGTCGCTGTCAACACCAGCATTTTACCACTGCTATTGATGTCGGGCAAGATTAAGCTCAGTAATTTGCCATAGCTTTCTGAGTGACCGACTCACACACCCACGTTAGGAACCAACGCAACGCGATCCGCTACTGAATCTCGCGCAGCTGCGTTACCCCACGTGACTATACGGGATTACGGAGAAAGTCAATAAACCTTGGCCAGGGAGACAGGCATTGATGCATTAGACACCCTGAATTTTGTATTGTTGCCATTGTTTGTCTACGATTATTGAAGAAAACAATACGGACTGGATTACATATATTGGTTACTAGGAGACAATGCTACTAAAAGATCATTAACTTTTCTAGGATACTCTGCAATGTTTGAGGGAGACCACTTCATCAGGGGCCCATAGGACTTACTTCCGAAGGGACAAGCTGCCACCCGCCACTAGAATAGTATAGCCATCTGTCTGTCCTAATGTGGAGTTTCGAGGTGGTTTAACACACCAGACTCAGCCCGGAAACATCTGCTACCATAAGGGGAGAGGACTGCCGACTTTCAGTCAGGGAGAGATAATTTGAATTTAGATTTGTTTTCTTAACAGCCACTATTATAGATTCCTGGATCCCGGTTTTGTATTAACGAGTAAATGGCATAGACTAATATTTCCCTAAAATGAGTGCCTAGATTCCAGGTCCTAACATGTCAAAGTGCAGTAGTCTATAACCTTATTGTTTATTTTTGTAGCTAACATATATTTTAAACATATTTGTTTGTTGGGTGGGATGGGAATGGGGGTTAGTGCGAGATTGTCTTTCGTTGTTTCATATACGATGGCGTAGTGACTAGACATGCACATGCCTTACTGGTTGTCAGGGATTCGATCCGCATTGACGTGGATTCGAATTCTTAAAAGGACCTAGGGTTCCAGGTCGACCCAGCCTAAAATGAGTACAATGCAATGTCTTGGGAAGTACAGGTGATCGATGTGATACTGACCACGTCATTCACAAGTGCGTGTACATGGGATCTTTACTTTTTGTATGTATTTAAGCGCTCATTGTACACACAACAAGGCGTACTGGACATGGGATGCCAGGATGTTAGCCATCAAACGGCATGTTAGGGATATGGAGCGCATGACAATCTGAAATATAATCTGTCTGGATGTGAATTGGACACCCCCCCCCCCCCCCCAGCTGGACGGGTAGCGTGCTAGCCACTGGCTCTGCATAGAGTTGCCTTTCATATTATTGTTGCAGGACAGCGCTGTCAACACCGCCATTTTACTGCTGTTGTTAATGTCTTGGCAAGTTTTACGTTCAGTAGTTTGCAATTGCTTTCTTAACGACCGGCTCCCACACCAACTCGTTAAAACCCAGCGCAACGCCGTCTGCTGCCAAATGGGTCGCCGCTGTGTTTCGAACGCGGGTAAGCGGGTTTACGAATCATGTCGGTAACCCCTTTGCCACGGAGGGGGGCTTCATTGTTGTACTCACCTACAAATTACAAACATTATCTACATATTTGAGTAAAGCTGACATTGCAGATACTAATGTTTTAGTTAACTGTATATCCTTCACGGGATGTTGCAGTCAACCCCAGAATTCTTTGGTGCTTTATGATTTCTTGACAAGTTTACGTTCAGTAATTTTCCATTGCTTTCTAAACGACCGACACTCATACTATTGTATGACAACTAACGTTAAGCAGTCTGCTATTTAAAATCGACAGAAGTTGTGTTTAGAACGCGGTATGGGGGATTACGAATTGTGTGCTTAACCATATTCACAACAGTGTCGGCTTATTGCTTGTCTTAATTTCTTTTCACAGGTTCCCTCGACAAGCACACATAAGCTCATTAAACACTGACAATATTAATCTATCTGCAGAATATTTAATGAACAATTTTAAAAAAATCAATATCAAATTTATGAAAATATTTAATATTTCTGGAATACACGATTAAAATCTTGTAGTAATTATGAACAAACATATGACCCATTAACGGGTCATACCATTGCGTTCTGTGCCAACAAACGGCTAGTTAAGCCATGAGCAGTGACATGCTAAACTGCCAACCAGTATCAACATCGACGAACTTATCAGAGAGAGAGAGAGAGAGAGAGAGAGAGAGAGAGAGAGAGAGAGAGAGAGAGAGAGAGAGAGAGAGAGAGAGAGAGAGAGAGAGAGAGACCAACGTTTCGTCTTTCAGTTTAAAACAGAACATAACAGACATAATAGATTTAACAACGAGTGCAGTTATTGCTCTACCCACGATAAAGTAACCAACCATCTAGTTATTGAATGCTCTTCTTTTTCAGATACAGCCAGATAAAAATATGGATTCTGCCTGATGTTTTACGTTGTAAACTTAACTAACGCAAGGTAGTTTCCGTGAGGGCACACATTCCAATATCTGTTATGTACAGTAAGAGCTTCGAAGACAGTGAGTCGCGTTGTTTTAAAATTCCGCGTCATACCGAGTTGAGGGTTCGAAATCCACCTTGGGGGATTTGAAATCACACCACTTTGTGTTGATTTCAATTGTATGAGGTGCCAGTTTTCACAAAGCAAAAGCAAACTACTGAGTTAAATTTGACGGTTACATCATAAACAGCCAATACAGGCCGGGGTTGATTGCAACATTCTGTAAAGGATATGCAACAAACATTATAATTGTGAGGGTATATAAAAATCAAAAAGGACAATCGTTTTGAAAATCTAGGTTATACAATGACCTTTGATGGAAAATGCGATACTGGGTTAAAGAAAAGAAGCATAATATCCAAAGATTATTTGGATACAGCTTTACAGAACACAAATAAGGAAAACAGGACGTTGCAGAGACTAACCTTCATCAGCAAACAAATACACAACACACACCATATAAACGCTCGGAAGACACTGCTCGTGTGTATGCATTGTGTTTCGTGTATTTATTTCGCTACCCGTGTTTAAATGCTGTATTTTGTGTATTTGTTTGCTGATGAAAGCTAGTCGCCGCAACGTTCCCTCTTCCGTAATTGTGTTCTGAAAGTCGCATTTCTTCGTATTTTGTATATTGTTTACATTTTCACGGTTACACCTCAGTTCCAATAATTGTATTCATACCTTACATGGATGAGGAGAGTCATGACACCCATAAATATTCAAGTTCGAACCTCTGCCTAATGAAATGTTCTGTGCGGTCTGTCCCTCAGCATTGAAGCCAGTGTTGGACAATGAGTAATGAAATGATGATGATTCTCAACGCAATGGAAATGTTTGTGGAAAGATTAAGCAAATATCGTGAACAGAGAAGGAAACAGACGCTTAAGTATTGACTGTTGCGGGTGTTCCAAGATCACTCATAAAAACCATAAAATAAATAAAAAATATAACAAACATTAGTTGCATATCCTTTAAAGAACGTAACAGTCAACTGCAACATTTTTTGTCTGGATGTTTGTGATTCCTGGACATGTTTACATTCATTAGTTTGTCATTACTTTCTGAACGAGCGGTACTAATACATACCATTGTATGGAAACAAACTGAGCCAAAAAGCCATAAGCATAGGACACATGAAATTTATGGGGCATATAAGCAGACGAGGAGAAAAACAGAAGTTACCCTCCTGGGAAATACAAGGTAAAAGTGGTAGAGAAAGACAAAACACGGCGTATATAATAATAATTTTTTCTGAAGCAGTTTTCTGCTATGAGTCTATGACGTAATAGCGTTGTCACATTGTGTAGGCCTGAATACTCGGAGGTATAGATGGCCAATCTTTGCGTCACTTCGGCAAGTGACGAGACGGGGCGTCGAACCCGCATACATCACCACGACATTATCAGCACAGTTCGCTATCAACTGTGGAGAGTCATGAACTCCTACGCCACCTGGCAGTGCACTTGATGATGAATAACAGATAATGGCAGAAATGAAACATAAATCTAACACAGAATAAGAATGGCCACCATGTTTTCAACTATATGAAATCAGCATTAACATCTTGGGAGATTAACAACTCATTAAAAAGAGACTTGTCAAATGTCTTGAATATTTAAAACTACTATATGGTGCAGAATCCTGGGCAATGAACAAGGAATTAGAAAGTCGAATATAGGTCACGGAGATATGGACATACAGAAAATATGTTGCATTTCATGGAAACAAAAATAATCAAAAATAAAGGTTATAGAAAAACTAGTAATAAAAAGAGAGATGTACAATAAAATAAAACAGAAGCAAGTGAAATATTTCGGCCATGTCAAGAGACATATCACTCCTTGAAAAACCATACTTGAGGGTATGGTTGAAGGCAAGAGAGCAAGGGGTAAAGGAAAGATGAACGACAAAATGTACAATCAAGGTGAGAGACTGTCATTGTTGGAGATGCCTTGCAGCCAACCTTCGCTGTGGAGACGGCACCTGATGGACTGAACATCATGTTGCATGTCCTTTACAAAACGTCACAGTCAACGTCGTCATTTATTGGCTATTTGTCATTTACTTTGCAATTTTAAATTGAAGTAGTTTGTTAAATCACAAACAGCCAATAGGGATGGGGGTAATTGCAATGTCATGCAACGGACATACAACATTACTTTTGGGATTCCTTTAGGAAATATTGATGCCACATACCATTGAGATCAACGCAAAGCGGTCTGCTGTGCTATCGCATGAAATAACACAAAAATGATCCAGGAGCAAAACACCCTGAACTCATCCTAACAATCACATTTGATTACTGTTATCTTGTATTACTATTACTACTTAAATTTTAAAAAAGAATGCGTTATAAGACGCTGACCTCTCCAAGACCAACATTTGAATTTTGACCGCTGGCAAGACCGACTATTGAATTTTGACCTCTCAAGACACCAACATTTGTATTTTGACACTGGCAAAATGTTACATTTGAATTTTGACCTCTCACAAGACCGAAAATTGAATTTTGACGCTGGCAAGACCGACAATTTTAAGTCAATTACGTATTCATTCTATTGAATTTCAGAGTCTCTTGGTGCGCGTCCAGAAGAATTGTTAAAGAGCTGTGTATGTATACATAAACTGTAATATACACTTGTCACTATACATATTCAAACAATTGTATTTATATATAAGATACAGGTCATGGCTCGGTGTCCAACCCTTTTTGAAGTCTGACAATGTTCTGGCCCGTATGGGTCCGATGTTCAGGGACTTCGGGTAATTTAAATTCGGGTGCCTCTCTGTGTAATATTGAACTTGTTTTTGTATGTTACATGACTTGACAGGAATTCCCACAGGAGTATCATTGTATTGTGTTTTCGAAAAATATATAGGTATCCATTTACTGATGACATTTGACAGTCGATTGTTCATTTCTATTTACTTTTGACGGTTAAGAGTTAATTATTGTTTTCCATTTATTGTTGGCACGTAAGGGTCAGTTACATAGTTTTCGCTTTTTAGAGTCAGTTACTGTTTTCCATTTACTGTTGGCGTTTGAGAGTTAGTTAATGTTTTCCACTTACTGTAGGCGTTTTAGAGTCATTTAATGTTTTACATGTATTGTTGGCGTTTCATATTCAGTTAATGTTTACAATTCACTGTTCGATTTCGAGAGTCAGTTAATGTTTTATGTTTACTGTTGGCGTTTGAGAGTCAATTAACGTTTTACGTTTACTGTTGGCTATTGATAGTCAGTTATTGTTTTACATTTAATTTTGGAATTTGAGTCATTTAATGTTCTCCATTTATTGCTGGTGTCTGAGAGTTATTTAATGTTTGACATTTAACGTTGGCGTTTGATGAGAGTCACTTACTGTTTCCATTTACTGTTGGCGTGTATGAGTCAGTCATTGTTTTCTATTTATTGTGGGCGTGTATTGATCAGTTATGGTTTCTATTCAGTGCAGCCGTGTAAGAGACAGTCATTGTTTTCCATTTACTAAAGGCGTGTAAGAGACAGTCATTGTTTTCCATTTACTAAAGGCGTGTAAGAGACAGTTATTGTTTTCTATTTAATGTTGGCATGTAAGAAACATGTTCTCTAAAAGTACTGGAGAGTTTTGGTCAGAGACCATAACTTTATGAAGGGAAAATCCCAACTGCACCTCCCCGTGGTAGAGGATGGAAACACACCACGGTGTGGCTAACACAGCTCTGGGGACCGAGTATCCACAGGAATAAGTGGACAACTCTGCACCTGAGCAGGGCAGGGCACTCACTTGTCCTTACAGTCGGAAATGGCTGTCAAAGGCAGAGTTAAAAGACCACCGTGTGAATGTGGAAGGCAAGGGGAAACCACCACATTATCTTCCCAAGACTTCATGGCAAAACATAAATCAAAGTTAGTGAAGGACGTTAATGGCTGTCTTAGGGCATCCTCGTCCGGTAGGGACAGTCATGAGCCACAGGTGACACCAGACCGTCATCCAGCTACTGATGGCAAAATCATAACTAAAATTAATAAATTTAGAGTAGGAACATGGAATGTTAGGACATTAAATGAGCTAGGAAAGTTGACCAATGTTCTAAGAGAGATGGATAGCATGAAAATGAATATACTAGGCGTTAGTGAGATGAGATGGAAGGGATCGGGCAAAATTATAGCTGATAATCACACAATAATTTATTCTGGAGGGAAAACACATGAAAAAGGTGTAGGAATAATATTAGACGAAAAAACAGCCAAGTCAATTAATGGATACTGGTGTATTTCAGATAGAGTTATTATGGTAAAAATCAAAGGCAAACCAATAGACATAAATATTATACAAGTATATGCACCAACAGCAAGCAGTAGTGATGAAGAAATACAACACTTTTACGACGAAATAGAAATGGCGATGGCTCAAATTGGATCACAAGAAATAAAAATAATACTTGGTGATTTTAATGCAAAAGTAGGAAAGGGAAAAATGGAGGATGTAGTGGGGAATTATGGTTTAGGTACAAGAAATGAAAGAGGGGAAATGCTAATAGAATGGGCAAATATCAATGAGATGATAATTGGAAACACATGGTTTAAACACCATACAAGACGACTGTACACATCGATAAGCCCTGATAAGAAAATACGCAACCAAATTGACTACATACTAATTAATAAAAGATTTAGAAATGCTTTAATTAATGTAAAGACAATGCCTGGTGCTGACTGTAATAGTGATCATGTACCACTATGTGGACAAATAAAAGTAAGATTAAAGAGAGGGGAAAAAATGGTTAAGAACATGAGACTTAATAAAGAGGTTCTGAAAATAGATAAAGAAATGCAAGAACAATACAGAGTGACTGTGAAAAATAGGTACAATGCAATAACTAAAATACAGAGTATAGATGAACAATGGGAAATGTTAAGGGACTCCATTCATCAAACTAGCAAAGAAGTATTACCGGAGAGAGGCAAAATAGCTAAGAAAATATGGATGAATGAAGATATCTTAAAACTGATGGACAAAAGAAAACAGAGTAAAAATGACAAACAAGAATACGCTAAGATAAATAAAGAAATAAAAGATAAATGTGGGAAGGCTAAAGAAAGTTGGTTAAACGAGCAATGCAAAAAAATTGAATTAAATTCCATTAAAGATACAAAAAATATGCACAGAAAAATCAGTGAGCTTACAGGAAGAAAAATAAGAATAAATACAGGGTGTTTGAAATCAAAAACAGGAAAGATAATATTAGAGGAAGATGCTATAATGAAGAGGTGGAATGAGTATATAAGAGAATTATATGAAGGAGAAAGGGGAGAATTAACAGAAGATAGTAACTTAGAAGGTCCACCTATTCTGAAAGAAGAAGTCGCTGACGCTATGAAACGTATGAAGAAAGGAAAAACAGCTGGGCGAGATGAAATTTAGAAGTATTGGGAGAATTTGGAGTAGATATATTAACCAAAATGTTGAATGATATTTACAGCAGTGGATATTTACCCAGTGATATGCTGAAATCTGTATTTATAGCTATACCAAAAAGACCAGGAGCAATTGATTGTGGAGATTTTCGTACAATTAACCTTATAAACCATATCACTAAGCTTCTACTCAGAATCATAATGAGAAGAATCAAAAAGAAAATAAAAATGGAAATTAGTGAAGAACAGTATGGATTTGTGGAAGGAAAGGGCACAACCAATGCAATTTATACATTACGGACACTAATAGAAAGGTCAATAGAGAAACAGAGAGACATATATTTGTGCTTCATAGATTATACTAAGGCATTTGATAAAGTAAAACATGATGAACTGATTAAAATGTTGGAAGATATCAACATTGATGGAAAAGATTTAAGAATAATAAAGAATGTTTACTGGAACCAAGTAGCAGCAATTAAAATGGGAAATAAAGAGGGTAGTTACGAACGGATAAAGCTAGGTGTACGACAAGGGTGTGTCTTGTCACCAGATCTTTTCTCCCTGTATAGCGAAGTAATAATGAGAGAGATCAAAGAGATGCCAGGAATACTAGTTGGAGGTTATAATATAAATAATATACGCTATGCAGATGACACAGTATTGGTGGCGGATAATTCAACAGACCTACAACAATTATTAGACGTTGTAGTAACAGAGAGTGCAAGTAAAGGACTCTCCTTGAATATCAAGAAAACAGTAACAATGGTAATATCAAAGAAAATGGTGACATCAAAATGTGACATAGAAATAGAAGGGAAAATCCTTAACCAAGTTGATAATTTTAGATACCTAGGGGCATTTATAACATCAGATGGAAGATGTACAACAGAGATTAGGAGTAGAATAGGGCAGGCAAAAGCCGCTTTTCAGAAAATGAAGAGTATCTTATGCAATAAGTCACTATCACTGAATGTAAGAAAGAGAGTGCTGAAATGCTATGTAGAACCAGTTTTGCTGTATGGCAGTGAATCTTGGAACGTAAATGAAGAAATTAAGAAGAAATTAGAAGCAACAGAGATGTGGTTCCTGAGACGAATGTTGCGAATTCCTTGGACTGCCAGAGTAACTAACGACGACTGCCTGAAACAGGCTAATGAAACTAGAACATTATATACAACAATAAGACAGAGACAAACATCTTTCTTCGGTCACGTGATGAGAAGAGAGGCATTGGAGAACATCGTAACAACTGGAAAGATTGAGGGGAAGAGAGGCAGAGGTAGACCAAGAGAAGTGATGCTGGATGGATTGAGACGGTGGCATGGAGGAATATCAGCACCAGAGTTGATCCAGAAAACCAAAGACCGAGATCTATGGAGAGCCATGAACGCCTACGCCAGCCGGCACGGCACTTGATGATGATGATGATGTAAGAAACAGTTATTGTTTTCCATTTAATGTTGGCATGTAGAGAGAGATTTTGTTTTCCATTTAGTATTGGCGTGTAAGAGGCAGTTATTGTTTTCCATTTAGTGTTGATGTGTAACAGTGAGTTATTGTTTTCCATTTATAGAGACAGTTATTGTTTTCCATTTAGTGTTGATGTGTAACAGTGAGTTATTGTTTTCCATTTATAGAGACAATTATTGTTCCATTTAGTGTTGGTGTTTAAGAGACAGTTATTGTTTTCCATTTAGTGTTGAAGTTTAAGAGACGGTTATTGTTTTTCATTTATTGATGGCGTTTAAGAGACAGTTATTGTTTTCAATTTATTGTTGGCTCGAAAGAGACAGTTATTGTTTTCCATTTAATTTTGTCGTGTAAGATACAGTTATTGTTTACCATTTAATGTTGGCATGAAAGAGAGAGTTATTGTTTTCAATTTAGTGTTGGCGTTTAAGAGACAGTTATTGTTTTCCATTTAGTGTTGACGTGGAACAGTGAGTTATTGTTTTCCAATTATAGAGACATTTATTATTTTCCATTTAGTGTGGACGTGTAAGAGAGAGTTATTGTTTTCCATGTATTGTTGGTGTGTACGAGACAGGTATTGTTTGCTATTTCGTGTTTGCATGTAAAAGACAGTTATTGTTTTCCATGTAATGTTGGCGTGTAAGAGACATTTATTGTTTTCTATTTAGTGTTGACGTGTAAGAGAGAGTTATTATTTCCTATGTATTGTTGGTGTGTACGAGACAGGTATTGTTTGCTATTTCGTGTTTGTATGTAAGAAACAGTTATAGTTTTCCATTTACTGTTGGCGTGTATGTGATAGTTATTGTTTTCCATGTAGGTTTGGCGTGTAATTGCCAGTTATTGGCTCACATTTATTGTTATGGATTTCCATTTATTCTTGATGTGTAAGGGTCAGTTATTGGTTTCAGTTTATATAACAATATAATATAAATAAAATAGTGTTTTCATTGTTGCATGTTCTTTGCGATCAACGCCATGTTGATTTTCTTGGCAATTTTACGTTCAGTATTTTGCCATTGTTTTCTGAACGATAAATCAGCATAAAGGGTGTTGGGAAATTAACCCACTACCCTGCCTTCAGCGCACCAAAAGTTTTGTGGATAAAGAAAAACAATATAAATAAACATTATAAATAATTATTTACACTTGTTGTAATTTATATGTTATCTACAAGCCTTTTGTTTTATTTTGACCTGTTTGTACATTTTCCGAAGAAAGTCATTAAGACAGAAATAAGCATGTATGTCTTCAGGTTAAGTTTATTAATAACATATTTAATTAATGTTATTTATTAATGTTATGTTTATTCCTTATTTTATTTTATTTTATTTTATTTTATTTACTATCCATTTTCCCACTGCCATCAGTGTCATCACTGTCATAACTGGCCTGAGTCCCTAAAGTATGAACATTTTTTCTGATTGTTTGCGTTAGCTCGCTTTGAACTCAAGCGTAGTCCATACACATGCTACTGCTTCTAGTGCACTGGACTGATTTGTGTGTGAGGATTAGCTTTCCCTATTACCAGTGCCGTTCACCATCTGGAGAATCCAGTACTACTTCTGAAGTACTTGTAATTTACTTCCCCAAGTCAAAGACTCTCGTCAGGTAACGTGATGACGGTTCAAATCAGCAGTGGTTCGAATCGCATCGGTAACTTACGGGGTATGTGAGCCGGCCGCTCAGAAAACAATGGCAAACTACTGAGCGTAATCTTGCCAAGAGATCAACATACAGCTGAAAGATGCTGGTGTTGACAGCTAAGTCCTGTAAAAAGGATATGCTAAAAAAAAAAAAGTCAAAGACAAGAAGTCAACATTTTAGTTCAACTGACAAGTGTAAGGGGTTAATCTCCCAAGCTCGGTATCAGCACACCGGTTGTTTAAGAACGAGCGCTCTTATCCAGGTACGTACATGTGTCTGTGCTTCTAGTGTTCCCGCGGGATCGACATAGCTATGTGTGTAATGTTACATTGTCACTTGCTGTTTCTGTCGTGACTTCTCTGAGCTGGTACATGACTTAGAGTGAGCCATGTTGGTCGGGTTCCTGATGTCACGTGTTATACAATCGAGACTAGATTTTTACATTTTCCTCGGGTCGACCCAGCCTAAAATGGATACAAAGAAATGTCTTGTGAAGTTAAGGTGGGCGGCGTGATATTAAGGACATCACCCCAACCAACTGGACTGTATAAATGTGGGTCTAACGCTGTATAGCCTATCATCATCATCATCATCATCATCATCACCATCATCATCATCATCATCATCATCATCAGCATCATCATCATCATCATCATCAATTGCCGGCATCAGTGGGAGATCATTCCTCTCCACAAATTTGCGATCTCCGACGCCATGGATCAATTCGTTTGTTGATTCTCTTCCGTGACATGACACAAGACTGTCTTCTCTCACTGTCTTCCCCTATCTCTCTTTCCGCAAATCTTTCCGGTTGTCACAACATGTTCCAATTTTTGTCCTCTCATAACGTGGCCAAACAACGATGACTGCCTCTGGCTGATGTTTGTGATAAATTGTCTTTGCGACTTAGCTTCCCTCAAAATGTCCAGATCACTCCTTTTGGTTGTGAATTAATTTTCAGGATTCTTCTATAACATCATCACATCTCCAAGGATTCCAGTGTTTTCGCCATGGTTATTAATTATCCAGGAATCTCAGCCGCATGTTAAACTTGGTTCTATGTAGCATGCAAGAACTCTCTGTCTAGCTTTCAAGGACAATGACTTATTACACATGTAACATGGTCCTTCACTTTTTATGTTTGTTTACTGGCCTAGTGGCGGGGAATTTGAAAAATTTACGAGGTAGGTAGAGCCTCCTAGGTAGAGCCATACTAAAATTCGTAGCTGGAAATATCTTCTGAAGTAAAGGTTGCAGGGGTGATAATGACCCTCTCGATTGTCGACTGGGCTGTAGAATTATAAGACTAGCACTGAATGCTCAATATATATCAGATCGTGCAAAATATATTCTTTACTTCGTTTCACCATACGCCACAAGATGTGGAAGCGGGTCGTTTACTTTCCTCATTGTCCTGGTAATTCTAAAATTAAAAAGAAGTCTCCAAGCAGGACTCTGCTATGGGTATGTGATGTGGTAGGTTCCATCCCACTTTGTAGACATGAACGTACGGAAGAACAGGTGACCAGTCTTTCTCTCACTTGGCAGACGGTGAATGCATAGTTGGCACCTTCGTCCCACCGAGCTATTGGCATTACCAGCATATCCCCCTGGCGATTAAACTAACGCTCCCGTCTAGTTAATGTAGGTACGCCGTAAGGGGGAGTCAGATGTATCGACCTATCGTTTAGTAGTATTGAGGAAGGGGTAATGCAAATGGACAAGTAGAAGTAATGCAATTAGTTTCTGTTCCTGGGTTTCTATTATTCATGAAACTATACAAAGATTTCGTGTCTGGTATTGATCTGTCAGAAATATCCGCTTTGAACTAATTAGAGGCACCTACAAGCCTCCTTCTCCACACACTCGTGTAGTTTCTTGAATCAAGAGCCGTTAAGAAGTGTCTAGCCTGAGAAAGGGACAATGTCTGCCCATACAAATTTGGAATGGATTAACAATGGGCGCTAGAAAAGAAGGAGTCTTGGTAAAGTAGTGGCTCGACACTGGCCTGCCGGTCAATTGATCTTAGGTTCGATCCGCAACTGATCGAATTCGGATTTTTAAAAGGTAACCTGTGCTTTCAGGTCGACCCAGCCTAATGTGGATACGAAGAAATGTCTTGGAAAATGAAAGTGACCGGATTGATAATGTTAACATTATCCACCGTGTGCCGATTGGTCTGAACATAACAATGACGTCTAACACCGTATGCTCGATGTGCCTACAAGCGTATAAAAGGGTTCTTTACTGTTTTTGCTGCTAATTTTTTTCTAGAAAAGAGAATGCATTTAAGTTAACGGGGAGACTGTTTGATAGATTAAATAAGAGGAATGCGATAATAGACGTTTATAACACAAAATGATGTAAAGTGGATAAGAAAACTGCTAAACGAGGAGGTTGAGGTTCCTACAGAGTAATTTAACGATCCATATATTTTTATAATGAGAAATGGTTAATCATCATCATCATCTTCCACTTTTGTCGTCAAGCATAATGGGGAGGAACAATTGACGCTCCAGTGCCCGGTGGGTGGCACTGAATAGTGTCATTCTGTGTGATTGTACAATGTCTTTGATGTTGTCAATGCATTTTCTTCTCTGGCGTCCTCTTGCTCTCGTAGACATTGTCTTTTTATGTAGGGTCAGTGCTGGTAGTTGATCGTGTTGCATTCTAGTGAGATGGACAAAACATTTGATCTTCTGGTTTACAATATATATGGCACAAGGTGTTGATCCCTGTATCTGTCTGATAACCTCATTTATTATTATGTCTCGGAGAGCAGCTCTCTTCGAGCATCTCATTTTACATGTGTAAATTCTGCGAAGGTGTTATTTGGTTAATGTCCATATTTGACTTTGGTGTCATAGATTTGTGTAAAAATGATATTTACTATTTGTCGTTTTGTGAACAAAAACAAATTTTGTTGTTTCAGTAAGGGTTATAGTTGACATATTAGCAGACTTGATGATTGCCATCTGATTCGATTTATCTGTATATTCTACTATCTTCTGTTATCATATTTCAAAGATATTTTAATTCTTTACCTCATTTCAGAGATGTGATATTTATCAGTTGACCGGAGATCTGATAATAAAAATTGATAACCCCTGATTCTCCACTAACATATTCAATATCACTTTCGGGGTTTCTAAAGAGTCCGAGTTTTTAAAATATTCATATCACATCAGAAGAAAGGAGGTCGCATGGACGAATGAATAAGACCATTACACAGGTCAGTTGGATTAAAATGTTGACTTCTAGTCTCTAATTTTGGGACATACATTACACGTACCTCATAGATCGGAGTGGGTTCGTCTGATTGTGAGGATACCCAACCATGGAGCAAATCATGACTACACATAATGAAATATTCAACCATGAAAACAAAACATGACAATACATAATGTTGAGATACCCAACAATGAAATAAAATCATGACTGTACGTAATGTTGAGATACCCAGCAATAAGGCCCATCATGAGTATAACTAATGTTGAGATACCCAACCGTGAAGCAAATCATCACTATACATAATGTTGAGATACCCAACCATGAAGCAAATCATGACGATACATCGCCCGTGTGTTGCCGGGGCCCATACGGGGGAGCAAAGAATAGTAACACTGTTGCCTACCATGCACGTGTCGTAAGAGGCGACTAAGGAGGTTATGGTTCCGTCGCCCTGCTACTGATTGAGTGAGTGGCGCGAGCTGTGAGTTTCGCGTGGAATGCTTTTACATCTGTCCCCGGTTGTTTGTAGCGTGAACTGCATATTCGGAACGATGGCGGCCGGTTGTTGCTGGATTGACTGGTTTGCCTTTTCGGCTCAAGAGTGCATTTTCAGGAGACTCCTGGGAGTCGCCGCTGGAGCTACGGAGTTTGTGCTTTGTGCGTGCTTTCGGCGGGTCGCCTGTGGAAATAGACCGAGCCATATGGGATAAAACCCGGGTCAATTAAGTCTTTCTGGTGACTGCCGTTTCCATCGAAGATGAACTGTATTTTTCAAGGAGGACTTTTGTGTTGGCATTCTGGCGGCAGCATTATGCACAGTGTACCTGTGCGGGCTGTTATCTTGCCGATACCCCTGTCTATTAAATTCTTCACATTGGGCAGTGAGGAGCACTTTGAGTGGTATTCACTGGCACAGGAACGGAGCAATATAGTGACGACCCATTACCGTGAAGTTGGAACCACGACTAACTAACATAATGTTGAGATACCCAACTATGAAATAAAATCATGACTATACATAATGTTGAGATACCCAGCAATAAGGCAAATCATGAGCATAACTAATATTGAGATACCCAACCATGAAGAAGATCGTGACTATATATAATGTTGAGAGTAAAACCGGACTTGCAGTTCTTTAAGTTATTGTTCTAGCATAAATTATTAAACTCTTACACAGACTCGTGGCGCCGGCGTTACGGACGCAGTTCGCTATCCCGCATACCGCGTTCGAAACACAGCTGCGAGCGATTTGCCAGCAGACCGCCTTGCGCTGGTTTGTTAATGAAATGGTGGCATACTACTGAATGTAAACTTGCCTAGGAATCTCGAACAGCCAAAGTATTATGGTGTTCACTGCTACGCCCTGTAAAGGATATGCATCTAGCTTTAACTTTATATAAACTCTCTCAAAATCAATAATATAAAACTTTAGGTGATTGGCACAATTGCAATTTTAATCCTAAACATTCTGGCTGCTGTCCAACGAAGAGTTTATGCGTCTTCTCTCTCTCTCTCTCTCTCTCTCTCTCTCTCTCTCTCTCTCTCTCTCTCTCTCGCTCTCTCTCTCTCTTTCTCCCTCTCTCTCTCTCTCTCTCTCTCTCTCTCTCTCTCTCGGTGTATATATGTATGTGTCTATATGCGTGTGTATGTGTAAATATGTGTGTATGAGAGAGATAGATAGACATATAGAGAAAGGGCGAAAGAGAGAGAGAGAGAGAGAGAGAGAGAGAGAGAGAGAGAGAGAGAGAGAGAGAGAGAGAGAGAGATAGTCATTATATAGTCGTGGGCATATTGCTACAATACTGAAAGTGAAGCCATCGATTTGGGGTCTGATTGGGTTGCTTCTAATGTAGCTTCCCATCCAACAAAGGACCATTCATGGCAACAAAAGCCCAAGCTCTCAACTGCGGTATGAAATCAATGAATAGAAAACTGGAGGAAAACCTTGGCTATTATACTGGAATATAATTTCATGGAAGATTTATAGTCCAGCCTTGTATATGTTTATACAAAACTTGAATATTATTACGTGAAAGAAATAATGTTCAGCTTCGTATATGTTCATACAAAACGTGAATGTTATAACATGGAGTCCAGCCCCGCATATATTTATAAGAAACGTCTATACTACATATATCAAACGAGAATTAGAGTCTAGCCGTTTATATATTTATACGAAACGTGTTTATTATATCATGGAAGAATTGGACTCTAATTCTCGTATATATTTATACAAAACGTGTTGAAACATCTCAAAGCCTCAACAGTACAAGCTTCGTTTTAGTTTGAAAAGGATCCCTTTCAGTATACACAGATAACTCATCAGTGCTCCAGTCTCTCTCTCTCTCTCCTCGCCCACACCACTTTCCCTCCTCCATAGATCTCACACGGAGAGATCAATTCTTGGGCAAACCTGGAGGTCAAGAAATAGTAAGGAAGTGATAAAAGATCCCATTCACGGGGAGTTCTGGTATATGGCGCCGATCAATACTTTTATGTCAATCGGCATTCGATGGGTAGTAAGATTTATATCTCACCTACCGCCTTCACTGCTTATGTAATTCCTTGGTAATGTAATATACAAGTAAATAGAATATTCTTAAACAATTTAATAGGTACAATTATCTCGGAACAGTCATAACATCATATGGGAGATGCCTTGAAGAGATTAGAACTGGAATGAAAATCGTAGACTGATTAGAGAAATTAGACGTAGACAATCAACATTTTTGGTCAGGTTATGAGAAGAAATAAATTAGTGAACTTGGTGACAACTAGCAAGATAGAGGGGAAGAGAATAAGGGAAATGCAGAGAATTAAATACCTCTGTGGCTTGGCCACGTGGTATGGTCGAGGCAGAAACAATGAGCTGAACCATGACTCTGGTGATCGAATGAGATGGCAAAACATGACCGCCTACGCTTATCGAACGGCACATGATGAATGAGTTAATTCCATGGTACACATTGTATATACTGGTAAATACATATTTCTGAGACCTGGTGCGTATAGGAATTGATGGGCGCGAATTAAGTCCATATTTTAATTTAGGTTTGCAGCTCTCAGTTAGAGTTCGAATGATGATGTGTCAGTAGTTGCAAATGTTCATATTGTCTAACATCTACTTTTGCTTCTATTTCCGCCATGTAATCATAAAGGGCCGGTCTCTCTAGCTGAGGGGTTACAACACTTTCTCCGTAATCCCGTTTGTCACGCAGAGTCTCGTAGCGGGAGCGAGCTGGGAGCGGTTCGTCCCCCGCTGGTGACTTGCGGGACACTGAGCCGGCCGCTCAGAAAGCAATGGCAAACTACTGAGCGTAATCTTTCAGCTGTATGTTGATTTCTTTGGCAAGATTACGCTCAGTAGTTTGCCATTGCTTTCTGAGCGGCCGGCTCACATACCCTGTAAGTTACCGATGCGATTCGAACCACTGCTGATTCTCACCGTCATCACGTTACCTACGAGAGTATACGAGATTACGGAGAAAAGTCATAACCTCTAAACCACGAAGCCAGCACCCTGCCTATGGAAATTGTTAATGTTGATGTCCAACAGTTATTGCATTGGGTTATAAAGATCTTCATGCACAGGGGGTTTAAAGGAGTCAAGTATCTCAGACATAAAAGTGTATTTGTCAAGTAAGGAATAGCTGTTAAATGAGTGGCGAGTTTCCGAGCACAGAATGAGTTAACATTATTCGTCAAGGGCATCAGGAGTTCCTTAGCAGAATTAAAGACTCCTTTTATATGCCTCAAACGGCATTTGGTATATGGTGCTAGAACTATATGTGTACATACCGATCGACACTCGGCTGTAGGTGTGATTTGTATCACGTGGGACACTTTTACTTCAAAAGACATTTCCTGATACCCATTTTCGGGTAGGTAGCTCTGGAAGGCCAGGTACATTTGTTAAAAACCGAATGTACACTGATACGGATCGAACCCAGATCATCTGTCCGGCAGGCGAGCGTCTAGCCACTACACTATAAAGGGCTCCATCTTAAGTGTCGAATGAGCTAATGTATGCGTGTATGTCTGCTTGTCTGTTGTCTGGCTGAGTGTCCATCTGTGTGTCTGCCTGTTCTTGGGCCTGTATGTCTCTGAATATTTCCCACAATTGATGGTGTATTATTGTTACTAATTACCTGGGCTTACTGTTTTCTCAAGGGATGTAGTGTCTCCTCTCCGACATAATGGTAAAACCTGATAGTCTGTCTATTACTCCTTCACAGTCGGTCCATCAGTCCATTCATCAATCCATCCATCCATCCGTCCATCCATCCAGCCAACGAACCATCCATCCATCATCGACACACATTTGTCTCTTTATCAGTTTGTATGTACCTCTGTGGATCTGTTTGTTCGCCATCCATTCATCCATCTATTCAGCCAGCCAGCGAACCATCTAGCCATCTATCCATCTCTACATCCCCCAGCTACTGCCTACTGTTCTATAACAACATGGATCTACCACCATGTTACAAATGCGCCGTAACGTAAGTAAAAAGGTCTGTTGGCTTACTTACTTACCATATCTATGTATTCTTCATTCAGTCTGTATACCCATCCATCCATCAATCCATCCATCCATCCATCCATCCATCCATCCATCCATCCATCCATTCATTCATTCATTCATTCATTCATCCGTCCGTCCACCCATCCATCCCCTACCCATCCATCCATCCATCCCCTATCCATCCATCCATCCATCCATCCATCCATCCATCCATCCATCCTTTCTAGAATATATTCATCCATTCATAATCCAGACATCCACAATTTCTACACATGCCCATCAGACTAAGTGCCTGGCTGTAAGCAGGTCAGTGAGCGAGTCTCTCAGTCTGTATGTCTGTCTGTCTGCAGCTATTATAACACAGTTATGTTTCATTAGAAGGCACCAAGTGGGTGACTGTTTCCCTACGGATGCCACTTCTCCTCTCCGAGATCATAATGACGGCAATCACCCGGCCACCGACATGTCAAGCATGCCCTGGAGATGTCTGCCCTCGGAGAAGTGTCTTTTCTGTTCACCCTCCTTGCTCCCTCACAACTACTTGGTTAGGCGTGTGTCACAAAACGTCAGGTGAATACACTTCTGTGATGGGGGGGGGGGGGGAATTTATGGAACACGAGAAGCTAAAAATTATGCTTTTCAGAAATACTTTGTGTGGTATGTAACACGAAGAGACATATCCACATAGAGATGCATAAGTAAAGGTTTCACATATCCACATTAAGTATACAGACACGCATACACACTCATGCTCATAACATTACATAATACACGCATACACACTCATGCTCATAACATTACATAATACACGCATACACACTCATGCTCATAACATTACATAATCACCCAAGTATACACGGAAGGGTGTACATATGTACACAGACATCCTAACGCACACAAGCATACAGAAGCACAATCATTCATAAGGATACACATCCGTTCACATTCTCAAATGCATCTAGATATACTTTGACGTATACACACGCATTCGTACGTAGATATGCAGATAATACAGTTGTGGCAATAAATAGGATCTGCAGCATTTTAATGGAGCTGTTATTGCACACAGTGAGAAACTAGCATTATAATTTAAAAGTAAGAAGATAGAAATTATGGTCATCTATAAGAAGAAAAAAATACCTGAAAGTAACATCTAAGTAAGTGGGAATATCTTAAAATGTGTTAATCCAGTTGTTCTCAACCTTTTTTAGCCCATACACTCCTACACCATATGTTCAGAATGTCATCCCCCCTCCCGTTTTCGTATTTCCTCACTATAAATTATCTCCCCCCCCCCCTTTTTTTTAAATCCAGTATACGTAAAAATGGAAGCTAAATTTAATAACACATATTAGAACAAGTCTAGACGTCTACATAAAACGTGATTTGCGGGTCTACTTACGTTTTAAAACGAATTTCAGATCGTAAAGTATGGATGAAAAAACAATGTCAAGTAATCTGTTCTTGTATAACCGCGATCTTGAAATAATCTTAATTCCCTTCCACCCCCCACCCCCCACCCAGGGCTACCCTAAAATTCCCCCCTGGAGCGGGGGGAGGGGGGGGGGGGAATTTCCCACCGGGTGAGAACCACTATGCTAATCGGTCCAGCCATCCCATAACATCTGATGGAGGTTGTCTTGTAGCGGTTAAAAAACGATTTTCTTCTTGTCTTCCTCCGTTGACCTCAATGAAGTGTTGGGTGGAAAGGTAAACATATATCATAAGCTCTTTCTAATGCTCTGTGTAAGTTGGTATTAATTTCTCCACGGTTGTTCTTGATACCACCACTCCATCTTTTACGAGGTTTAAACATTTAATCAATTGTTCCTTAATGAAGTGCATGACTGATTTCAGACCTGGTCGTCTTCTACGTTCCACATTCCTAATTCTATCTCTCACCGTTGCTCAGACGGGTTTTCTAAGGCAGTGCTTCCCAAACTTTCCACTTTCGCGGACTGACATAAAATTTTCCTTTTGCACCAGGGACCGGTGGCGTTTAAAAATAAATTGTTCTGCTTGTAATCTGGAATTTTATATGACCTCAATATACATTTTAATATAAATATAAGATTTAACGTAATTGTGGGTGTTGTTCCGGTGCGCTAAATACTGCTCCATAATATTATCGGATGACGGTGATTTATTTAATGGTGGTCCCATTTTTATGAGTAAATATTGTATTGTAGAGATTTACAAATCAAATAATTTTTTTCAAATGTCAAAACTACATTTAGGTCTTCTTGTAAAGGTGTATATACTCGTATACACCGACAGTAATGAACACCAATATAAAATAAAAATAAAATATATCCTGGAAAACGATACCAAATCAGCATTTTAAACAAGCTGACTAAATTACAGTATGTTGTAATAAAAATGATTTAATGATCAGCTGCTAACAGTAACTATTTAATGCGAGGGGTGGGCCTGTTTATTATTTACAAGCTTATCAAATCGTGGCTCGATTGTTGACAGCGCTACCCGCAAAGGAGAACAAATTCCCTTACTGTTTCTGAATTTTGTCTTAATAATGCTCATTGACGAAAAAGAAATACTCTTCTTTCAAGTTGTCTTTGTATCGGTATCTCACATACACCATCAGAATCGCGTAAGCTGGCAACGTCCGGTCCTTCGTCCAGCTGTAATGAAAAATACTTTGCAGATGTATCTAACACCTTCTCTCGCTCAGACGATGGCAAAACACATTATAATCGTACAACGAAAATCACGTATTTTCTGCATCTTATGACAATCAGCAAATTATAATATGCATTTTTCTCCCTTTTTGTCACATAGGAAACAAAAGTAACGCACGTCGTCAACAAACAAATGTCGTCGACCGGACAGGCTTTTAGTATCGGTCTCAGCTGGTTACTATGTTTAACTTTCCCATTGAACCAATGATTCGCTTCTCCTTAAAAATAAATACTCCTTGGGCTATATGGCTGCAGGCTCAATTTATTTTAAAATAAAATCACCATAAACACGGTGCGGATATCATGGTTTGAGAAAAGGACAATCTTGTTTTTAAAAAGTTCTAAACAATCTTCAAAGGAGAAAATATATAACTTTTTTCTTGCTTTTTTTTTCAATTCACGTTGCGGACCGGCATCGGTCCACCACTTTGGGAAGCACTGTTCTAAGGCATGTAATCTGTGTCGTTATGATTTTGCGCTCATTAGTAATAGGGTCTATGTTTGACATTGGTAGCATAATGTCAGCCACAAAATAGTTTTCATGAGATTTGCTTTAATATAAGATATTCACAGGTATCTTTATATTCGACGTACTCTGATAATAATGTGGTTATAGAACAAGCTCGTTGTCGCAAAAACAGCATTTTCCGAGATGTAAAACATCCTCACCGATAAAAATTTGACAATTGTTAAAATGGTAAGGTGTTATAAAGAACCCAGACACAAATGGAGCACACGCAGTGTAAGTCAGCATTACTAAATTACAATTTTAAAAAAAAAACACACACACAAACACACACATGCATGTACTCACGCACGCACGCACACACGCACACCAACAAACACACACACACACACACAGAGAGGACATAATATTGTGGAATTGAGGTAAAATAAAATAAAAAAATAATTAAGCAAAATGAAATGAATTTCGCGTTAATTAAATCAGAGGTTTCAATGCAAAAATGGTGAAGCCAGTCAGAAGCCATGATACAGAGCGGATAATGGGAACTGCACTGTCGCATATGGGTAGGGCGGATATTGTAAAATCTGATATACAGAGAGGCGGGAAGGGAGCAGAAGAGATGCCAATTTAGGAAACAGAACAATGCAGGAGAAGGCACTAAATGTGGACAGATATATTACTTTTAGAGGGAGAAAAACAGATGATTGGAAAGAATGAACCTTAGAGGAGTCCATATTGGATGTATCCACAGCGTATGCGTTTCCGACGGTGTTGTGGGGGTCAGGGGCATTGGTGGTCATTGCATGATACGATGCCTTTGTGTATATGCAAAGGAAGACAAAGATATAAAAACTAGGGTGGCTTGGCCATATAACATAATCGGGGCAAGAGTAAAGGCCTCATAAAAGGCTCTGGTTGTAGCTGTAGAGGGCATTTTCTCATTTTGAACTCCAGCGTAATCCTACTACAAGTCGTTGCTACTACTCTGGAGTGCGGTGGAATTTTTTTTCGTGCTGGTTAGCCTTCCCTGTTACCACTGTGCCTCGTCATCAGACAAAGTCACTCCGACTTCTGAAGTGCTTGTAATTTACATGTCCAGGACAAGTCATTAACATTTAATTCCAACTAACAGGCATGCTGAACGAACCTCCTACCGCTGTCACCAGAGAAAGTTTAAGGGCAAGGGCGTTAAACCATTCGGTCGCGTCGACTTACATGACAACCATAACCGCCTATAATTGTCGGCATGGAATTTAATGTTAATGATAATAAATGGAATCTGATATACGTGATTTATGGTGGGTATCTGACATTGTTTAATCTAAGATAGAAATTGGAAACTAATGGATGCATAAATCATGATCGTTTTATAGCACAATTTTGTTTAACTCAGTAACGTAACCGAAGACATCGCCAGAACAATCTTCCCACACACAGACAAAACAAACAAGAATAATTGTATAGAAACGTGAAACCTGTCTACAATAATGTGACATTAAATCTGATGATCATAAAAGCGGAAATAAAATCGGTGCTCTGTGGTTAAGTGACGTTATCTATCGTATTTTGCTTTTAAAACAAGCTGTCTATACATTGGGGTATATAAAGATAAACACAGTTACAGCAGTCTATACACTGGGGTATACAAGAAGAAATAAAATTACAGCTGTTTATACATTGGTGTATACAAGGATAAACACAGTTACAGGTGTCTATAGATTGGGGTATACAAGAATAAATAAAGTTACAGCTGTTTATACATTGGTGTATACAAGGATAAACACAGTTACAGGTGTCTATACATTGGGGTATACAAGAATAAATACAGTTACAGCTGTTTATACATTGGTGTATACAAGGATAAACACAGTTACAGCTGTCTATACATTGGGGTATACAAGAATAAATACAGTTACAGCTGTTTATACATTGGTGTATACAAGGATAAACACAGTTACAGCTGTCTATACATTGGGGTATATAAAGATAAACACAGTTACAGCTGTTTATACATTGGTGTATACAAGGATAAACACAGTTACAGCTGTCTATACATTGGAGTATACAAGGATAAACACAGTTACAGCTGTCTATACACTGGGGTATATAAGGATAAACACAGTTACAGCTGTCTATACATTGGAGTATACAAGGATAAACACAGTTACAGCTGTCTATACACTGGGGTATATAAGGATAAACAAAGTTACAGCTGTCTATACATTGGAGTATACAAGGATAAACACAGTTACAGCTGTCTATACACTGGGGTATATAAGGATAAACACAGTTACAGCTGTCTATACATTGGAGTATACAAGGATAAACACAGTTACAGCTGTCTATACATTGGGGTATACAAGGATAAACACAGTTACAGCTGTCTATACATTAGTTAGTTAGTTAGTTAGCCGACAGATCATCCTCATTGCACATCGAACCATTCAGTCCATAAGTGCTCGGATCCCCTCCTCAGCAAATCCCGCAGCGTGTAGCGGCAAATGACACCAGTTCTGTGTTGGTTTGTCAATCTGCTTTGGTTTCCTGCGTAGTGTTCTTGTTTGGCCACCCCTAGTTTAATTTGCTCTTCTCGCAGTCTGGCCACGGTTGTAGATTCACAGTCATCACTTGGTTCTCGCATTCAGAATGTCAGCCTGGTCCATGGCGCGTCAGCCCTCCACAGTAGCGTTACCTGCGAGCTTATCAGCCCGCTCATTTCGTTGTAATCCCGAATGCCCTGGCACGAAGATGAAACTAATCTTTCCCAGCCGAGACCGCTCCAGAGACAGCAACCATTCTCGTCGGATCTACCCCATCTCTATCCTCTTGAGCATGCTCATTGAGTCGCCACGGAAACATGCCCTAGTGAATGTCTGTGTCTCGAGCCATGTTATTGCTCTACTTACTGCCATGACTTCCACAGACAGGCTACTTGTGGTCTCAGCAAAAGCACCAGAGTCCTCCTTCACAATTCTCCCTCTGGCCTGAGCCGTAAAGGCCCATGAGCTTCTCACATGTCGGACGACCGACCCATCTGTGTAGATGACAGCATCACCGTCTAGCGAATACTCGAAAATCAACGCTTGTACTTCCACCTCCACAGAAGCCGGATTTTCTTGTCTGCATTTACAGCTGTCTATAATTGGGGTATACAAGGATAAACA